>CM019072.1:100125837-100725837 GCA_009667805.1 Leptobrachium leishanense
ACTCATCTGAAGGCACAAAGATACCTATAAAGACTGAAGTGCGCTGTACCTATTTCTGAACTTGTGTGACTGTCGTGGTCTGATATTTGGTGAGGAAACCACCAGAAGGGTACACAGCGACGATTAATATTGGTGTGAGTGGATTGTATTGGTGTGGCGCTCCACTTATTCTGTTTGTTATTATTATACATGTAGTAGCTCTTTGTAGCCAGCAGGGGGAACTTTTGCCTGTCATATAAGATTACTCTCTCTAAAATTTATTTATTTATTTATAAAGGATTTTACCAGGAAGGATACATTGAGATTTCTCTCGTTTTCAAGTACGTCCTGGGTTCAAGAACATTAAAATGTTAGTTGTTACAGAAATACAAAGTAATACAATGCAAGATATTTAAAAAAAAAAAACACAAATACTGTATATGTATTTCACGTAGCGTGATCTAATTTTTACACTGTTGGCAATGGAAAGTCTATTTATTTTTCTGTCTGTATATCTATGTAACTTTTTGAGTGTCTATTTATATGTCGCTCTGCGAATGACTAAATATAGTTATTATTATATTCGCTAAGGTTTTCCATAGTTGCAAACAATGTCGAAAATCACCACTTGTGCAACTGCAACAAACTATGGCGTTTCACAAAAGAGAAATTCCAACAGTGGTGGGTAAAGCTCAAATTTAAAACTCTAAGGGTCCTATCACCCGATGTGAGCTAAAACGCCATCGCTAATGGAAAAATCTAGCGCGAGTCGCTAAAAGGTAGCACCCGACGACCCACCAACAGATCACCTTGTCCGCGGCAGTCTGTGTACAAGGTCGTTTAGCACACTCTAGGGAAGCCCTAAAACCTGGGCTGAGACTCAGTGCTAATGCGGTTGTGTACAGGATAGAACTGTTTTTTTTCCCACTGGATAGGGAATCCACAAGGTAGAGGAAAGGAGTATATTTAAAAGGAAACAAAGTAGCAAAACAAGAAGACATAGTCTTAGATTAGAGGGGCAAAGGTTTAAAAGTAACATCAGAAAGCATTATTTTACTGAGAGGGTGGTGGATACATGGAACAGTCTTCCAGTTGAAGTGGTAGAGGCCAAAACAGTAATTGAATTTAAGCAGGCATGGGATAGGCATAAGGCTATCCTAAACAAAAGATAAATCCAGGTAAAGTATCCATGTAATTGGGCAGACTAGATGGGCCGAAAGGTTCTTATCTGCCGACATTTTTCTATGTTTCTATGTTTCTATGCATAGTACCGGGCCATAACTTTCCCCTGCCCTCACAAGCTTGTATAAGTATGAACAGATCCAGCGAAGAACCCTCACACCCCTGCATTATTAAAATCCTCCAAGGTGGCCGTATCATCCATGTTTATATGCACACATATATTAATTAAGGCTGATAGGCATTGCATGATAAATGCCACCCAACAGCATGTAGAATCATTACAATGCATTTAATAGATCCAAAAAGAAGGGCAGGTGAGCCACAATAACGTCCCTGCTGCAACATATAAATAATACATGTTTCAGGGCAAGACTTATCCATTTGTCCCTTTAAACATGGTCCTCACCCTAATAATCAACCGCTTCCATACTATGAATAACACCCTAGCATAAGATGTTTCGAATCAGGCAATATATTAGAATTAGGATGTATGTGCATAAAGGATACATATATATCATAATAGAGCCTACTGCAACAGCAGCGACATTGCTGACCAGAACACCTGTGCTGCATTCCTTTCAATTGCCTGTTAATTGCCTGTTAATTTTGGGCAAGGACCAGTTTTTTGAGGTTTTTTTTGGAGTTATTACCACCAGGGTTGAGCAGTAGGTAAAGTTTTGCATTTACTGTCCATCTAAAAATTAGCGAAGGGTGATCTGTTGGTTACAATACAGAAAGCGATCCCCAGCGGGAGGCAATCAATCTCTTGGTCAGGTGCTAAGGCAAAAGCATTCTGATACTAGAGTTAGCTCACACCAGGTGATAGGGCCCTAAAGTGGTGAGGATGAGTAGACTGTTCCTTTAAGCAAAAAATTAAGTAAATAAATAAAACTAATAAACAAATAAATAATAATAATAATAAATAAATAAATGCAGCTGATTTAATGCTGGAAAACAAAGCTACAAAATACTTCATGCCATCTGCAGATATACTAATAAATTCATACGGGAATACAATGGGGCTTGTGTTTTAATAAACTCGCTGTTAGAAAAGAATAAGCAATGCTCGAGCAAAAAAAAAAGGAAAGGATAATGAAAACTAATAAAATTTGCCCATCAGTTTAATCTCAGAAGCATTTATTCTTGTGAAAGAAGAAAAAAAATAAGCTTTTTCTTGAAATCTAGCGAAGTTTAATGGTTTCCCTGAACTTATGGGATTCGTGCCATCTCTTACTTTAAAGGTAACTAATTTATAATAACGAATTCCTATTCCAAAGGGGATTTCATTTGCCGTGCTGACCCAATATCAGGGTATTGATTTTTTCTTTGCTGCGCATTCGTATTTCTTCTTAATTTAAACGGCCATTTGGGGAAAGAAGTAAAAATATATATATATTTATAAATATAAATATATATATATTTCAATGCAATTTTCAAAACCATTAAACAACAGATAAGTGTAATAATTACAAATTATCTTCTTGGAAAAATCCGTTTTTAAATTACACGAAATAGTGATGTTTTATCCATTCATTGATGAAACGTTCCATAGATTCAAATAGATTTTTATACAAATACTATGAAAGAAGTGTAAATTTTGGTGAAAGAAAAGATTCAGCGGTGGACACGTACACGTTTCAGCTTTAACGTGTCGCTAAATGATTAATTTCTTCACTGCTCATCGTTGTAGCGACATCACTTTTCTCTAACCAATAAATTAGCAGGATAAATATCCATGTGTATCCCGTGAAATATGCATAGGAACAACAAAACATTGTAAGCAGGTTTCCTTTCCAGTCTGGATATCAAGCCCTATATATCCTGGCCAAATTATAGTCGCCCACTCTAATATATGGTTTTGTCGCCTTTTGATGTGATTGTGGCACGCATTCGCCGCGGCATTGTTTGGATAAGCTCATGTGATGTCACAGCATTTATTTCCATCCAGAGTGGAAATAATTTGTGGCCAAGATCTTGTATTGATGATGAGAGAGTCACAGCTCTGCGTAAAGTCTTCTCCAGCACATTATCCCAGATTCTCAATGGGGTTAAGGTCTGGACTGTGCGGTGGCCAATCCATGTGTGAAAATGATGTCTCGTGCTCCCTGAACCACTCTTGCACAATTTGAACCCAATGAATCCTGGCATTGCCATCTTGGAATATGCCCGCTGTGCCATCAGGGAAGAAACAACCCATTATTCGGAGAAACCTGCTCATTCAAACTGTATTTGACAAAACTGCCATTCCTGCCAGTATGCTGATAATGCAGACCCCATTTGAAATCGTGCACGATAAGGTACAAAATCTAGGGCTCTATTACATTCTTCACACAAAAATGCATGGTAAACACGTGAATTTTTACGTGAAGCGTCAAACGTTAACGCGCGTAAATTAACGCTGGTATTACAATCCTTGCGCATTATTTCATAGGTCAAAAAATAACGCGCATAAAAAAGACGCACAAAAACGCGCGCGCATTAACATTGCGCAGAAATCGGTGTACGGACTGTATTTTCACTCGATTCAGCCAATCAGAATTAAGAACCACAATTGTCTCCCATTAGGTTTTGGCGCCTGTCAAAGTCAATCTGCGTATATATGCTGCAGCAATAATAAAAAAGCACACAACTTTTCAATTTTATTGTTTGGGTATGCGATGAATGTGTAACTATACATTGCTGCGTATTTTTTTTCGGGCTGGTGTATTTGGGTTTGGCCAGGGCGTTCAGATTTGCCATTACCACCAGCTTTTAAAATTCTTTAAAATTATGCGCGCAAACGCTGTGCGTTAAATTTTGCGCATAGATTTAATACCATCCGCGTACCAGCGCACAAACGCATTTGCGCTCACAATGTTAAGTATAGGAGGCGCGCAGTACATTACGCTCGCACAGGGTTCGCGCAGGTTCACCCGCGGTAGACGTTAATGCGCATTTTTTGCGCTGACATTATAAAAAGATGTTCTGCACAGAGGGTTTTGCCCCTCGTTTTAATGTGTTTTTGTGCATGCGTTAACGTTTGCGCGAAGAATGTAATAGATCCCCTAGAGTGTAGAACCTTTCATCCTATCAATATTTCTGTAAAGGATAAACAAACACATGAACAACTTACACTCTTCTATCTTAACTTTCAATTCCTATGTTTTAAATATATGTTATCGTAATATATTATTTATAAAATGCTTGCTACTGAAAAGGTTAAATACCCCTTTCTGACATTATCTGCTAAGCACATCTGAAACAGTAATGATTCATAGGTGTAAAAAAAAATTATTCCTTTTAAAAAAAATGCATTCCATACAATATTACTTTCAGGGCCGGTGCTCCCACTAGGCAACCGCAGCCGAGCCCCAACCCGGGTTCCATTATTGTACCCATTCCTCATTGTGCAGCTCGTGTAGCTGGCAGTGGCGGCTCACAAAGCATACATTGTCGACTCGCGGTCCACGTTAGCGGCGCAGAAGTCGGTCATCTTATAGTGAGATGCAGGTGCCACCAGATGACGTGCGTCACCACCAGAGGCGGATTAAGGAAAAAAAGAGGCAGAAGGAAGGCACAGAATAAAGAGATCAAGGCACAGAAGAGAGAAAGCATGGCACAAAAGAAAGGCACGAAAGAGAGAAAGAGAAAAAAGAAACAGATGAAAGAAAGAGGCAGATGAAAGAAATAGGCAGATGAACGAAAAGGTGCAGAAAGAGGCACAGAAGAAGGAAAGAGGCACAGAGGGCAGAGGAAAGAAAGAAACACAGACAGATCTCGAGCCCGACCAGTGGAGAGGTAAGGTGGGCACTGAATGACCGTGTGTGGCCCCTGTGCACAGTGTGTCCCCGTCAGTGTGTGTGTCTCCCCCCCCCCGAGCGGACAGTGTGTGTGTTCCCCTCACATTTCAACAGTTAACATTTTTTTCTGGGGGGGGGGGGCGCAAGTAGCTGGTCTTGCCTAGGGTGCAAAACAGTCTAGCACCGGCCCTGATTACGTTCTATAATCATATTTTTATATGAAGTCGTGTTTCTGATTTTTTTTTGCCCGGTGCGTGTGATTATGTTAACCGTAAACAAACACAGCAGATCGAAATAGTGAATATTATCATCTGCTATGTCTGCTACATTGAACATTTTGAAAAATGTGCATTAATGTGTGTTTGCTTTCTTTATTTCAATTAATTTCTACATTAAAGCAATTTGTGCTCTCATCATCTGTGTGGTTGCCTTCCAATTGTCATTGTCAAGGGGACAATTCTTAATTGCAAATTGTACTCGAAAGACTTCTAAGAAATAGCTCCAAAACAAGTTATGCTATAGTCGGTGTTTATTTGGGTCCCCACGCTCTCATAACCATTTCATGCTTGCTGGTGTACCGATAGAGTCATCGCAGGCCACTTTCCCTAGAACAATGCAATTCGTGTTTCATTCCAAAGGAAAACTTTATTTTTTTTCTGACAGTGCTCGAAAAAGTTCATTTTTCCCTTCCGCTCACTAAAAATGGGAGCACACACCATTTAATTGCGAAACCCTGGAGTAAAGGGAAAGTCATCATCTGGCAGAGGGAGGGGAGGGAAGAAGCCTGACTCTCAGCAAGGGACATCTCGTAGGGGAGGAAGACGAGAGAACCGGGGCCAGGGTTGGTTGCTCTTAAGCTGCTGAATATTCTTTTATCGCTCTGTTACTTTGATCCCAGAGGTAAAGTGCAAACAGAAACAGAAGTTCCGATGGTGCGTCTAACTCCAACGTGGAACAAAGATTGGAAACCTCAGTCTGGGAAATACATTTGCTGTCAGGACAGAAATCGAAGAGTTAGCAAGAGAGGAAAATGAGGGCACAAAAAAAAAAGAAAGGAAATGAAAAACTGGGACAGGGAGAAAAATAAAATGAGTGAGAGAATTTAAGCGGAAGAAAGGAGAACATTCAACCTCTTCGCTGCCGTGATTGTGTTTACAAGATCACCAGTAGCAGACACAGTACCTCGAGATCGTGTTAACACGATCTGGGGTTATGATGTATCATTGCAAATAAAATGTGCTTATTGCAAATGGATTCTTTTGCATATGAGTTCCAGAACATTCCCCCAAGGTTTTTGCACTCTGGGCATGATGCCCGAAGTGCAAACACATTATAAAACCTGCCGGAGAATGTCTTTATCTGCCTTTTTCCCCAGGTGATCATACACGGAGCACTGAGCTGCACTAACTCCATTTAGCCAGCAGATGGAGACCTCTGACTGCCAAGTAGATCATTGCAATGAGAAATACATTGGGAGTATTCTTAAATATTTCTTGACGTGTAATTGATTAATAATTTCCACAAAAAAACAGTGTTTTTTGGAAAATCCTTATTAATTAATTACACATCAAGAAATATTTGAAAATTAATTAACCCTTTCCATGCGGAGGATGTGCTCAGCGCGTCCTGCCGCATGGCTACTTCGCTGCGGAGGATGCGCTTAGCGCGCCCTCCCTTTGCAGCGGCGATCGGCCAGGATTCCGGCCGATCGTGGCGGCCCCCCGGTGCGGGCTGACATCATCGATGTCAGCCCAGTCTCCGGGACCCTGGCGGGCACGATAGAAGTCATCGCGACTGCGCGATGACGTCTATTTCAGGCACTCCCCACCTTCGGACCTCTACCCACCCCATCCGTGCAGGCCAGCGAGCAAAGGCAGGCACCGCTTGGAAGGGCACAGCCTGCCCTTCCAAGTGGCGGCTGTCTTTAACCCCTAGGGGGCTGGATCACGATATGGTGCTAACATGCGTCATATCGTGGTCCCCTCCCGTAGCTGGCCGACATCTTGGATGTCGGCCAAGCTTCCGGGATATCCCCCTAACGACTGGCATCATTGTGCATAGCGCGATGGCGCCAGTTTCGCAATTAACCCCTTGCTTCCACCTATGGTGGAGATAGGGGGTTCCGATGAACCCCCTATCTCCTGATACGTGACAGCTAGGGGTTAAAGTTTGATATCATTGGAATGGCAAGAGCATGGCCTTTCCAATGATACCAAACATGACCATGTACAGTGTAACAACAAATAATTAAAAATAAAAATAAAATTAAAAAACTAAAAAATATAAAGTTAAAAAAACGTTTTTGTTTTTGTTTTGTTTTATTAATGCAGCAATATTGTTCCCATTTCAATTATAATGTGAACAATGATGCTGCACTAACAATTTTTTCTATGGGGGTGTTTGCTAAAAAACACGTAATTTTCCCCCAAAAAAAGTAACGATTCCTCGTTTCTAATTTTTTTTAACAAGCACAACTAATAGAAAATATAACCGCAAACGCTCGCATGTTAAAATGTGAATAAAAAACACTTTACACATTGTAAAGTATTGAAAATTCAACTTTTATTGCATTTTATGTTCTAATATACAGACAGGACATAACGTATACATATAATAATGATATATTATGAATCTCCCGAGTCTCCCGGAAAGAACGATATATAATATGTCTGGATTGTATAATAAAATGTGACTTCAAATCGCATTTAAACATGATGAGCGAAACGGGTAAAAATGAGCTCAGCACAGAGGTGTGAAAAGGCTCAGCAGCGAATGGGTTAATAAGGATTTTCCAAAAAACACTGGTTCCTGACAGGGATTTTTTATGGAAATTCACTTTGTAGTGAAGAGGTTAATAGGTCCTGTCAAGTCAACCATATAACATTCTTGTTTGTCTGAGTTGAGTTCAAGTCCTTGTTTTAATGGCAAATCACCTATTTATGCTGATTTTAATTGACTAGTCAAATTTTTTTATTAAATTTCACACCATTATTATTTTAGTTTTTCTTCCCAAAAAACACCTCTAAAGGGTCAAACTATGGACTATGAACAATTCAATTTAAGGTGAAATTAACCCCTTCACTACCATAATTGAAAAAAAAAATTTTAGAAAGGATTATACCGGGAAGGATACATTGAGATTTCTCTAGTTTTCAAGTATGGCCTGGGTAATAATTGTGGATTATTCCAGCCTTGGTGTTAGAATAATCTTAATTTTAATAAAGACAGGAGGCGAATATTTTGCATTCTCTTTTCTTTACTAAAACAACAGCAGCAAAGGAAAGTTTACATAGCAACAGCAGTAACCAATAAGCAACAAGTGAGTAGTCAGTCTTAGCCACGCCCTCTTTTCTTGGATGCGGAGTGATCAGGAGAGCAGTGACGTGGAAATCCAGTGATCCCAGAAGTAGGACAAAAACCGGAACAGGAGAAGAGGAACCAGTGATCCCAGAAGCAGGACAAGACCCGGAACAGCAGAAGAGGAAGCCGAGATGCGTCCGAAAGGATAAACGTCCAACGGGACCGAAGGAGGAACTCAAACTAAGGAGGAAAACAGAGGATACGTGAAAGTACCATGCGGTGGAGGTGTGCCAAGCAACAGTGACCTAACTGACTCGCCGAAGCTAAGCATCATCAACAATTTAACAAATGAGAGAATAGCCCTAGGCTAGGCTAACTAAATATGCAGAAATACGAACCCTACTCAGGGGAAGGAAGAAGGTTAGACAAATGATGTACAAAGTAATGTTTGATGATACAAGTATTATATTTATTTAATTATTTTTTTTTTCTGAACATGCCGAAACCAGAACAATGCGAAGAACCCGGGTACGGGCGGGTGGGAAAAATATTCGCCTCCTGTCTTTATTAAAATTAAGATTATTCTAACACCAAGGCTGGAATAATCCACAATTTTACATCAAGTCAGGAGGCTTCATATTTTGCAGTTTTAAAGCTGCACTAAAGCCCCAGAAGCATGGGAACGAGGACGAAAATAGAAAGTACGGAAGGTAACCGCCCTAGAGCAGTCAGCTGCCGCAAGTATATCGGTCAGAGAACCTCCGGCGTCCGCCGCAGAGGAGGCCGCCGCGCCGCGCACGGAGTGAGCACCAAAGTGGGGCGCAACGCCAGCCAAGGACAGAAGCCAGCGAACCCACCTGGAGAGAGTAGGCGAAGAGACAGGCTTAAAAGGAGATACATAAGAGACCAAGAGTTGGCCAGTTGGAGAGAAACGCAAGGGGTGTAAGCGGGAGAGGTAAGTACGGACACAACGAGCCACACACAGCAGGGGGTCTGAAGGGAAGTAAGGGTAGAAAACCGCAGAGGAAAGCGTTTTTGTGCGCCTGGTTAGTGTGAAGACGACACCCTCTGGGGAGAAAACCACAGCGTGCGCATCGAAAGCCCTAACATCGGAGACGCGCCGAATGGACACCAGACACAAAAGGACCGTCAGTTTAGCCGAGAGCTGATGCAGGGAGAGCGAATCGTTGTCCGGCCAGCTGCGCAGGAAGTCTAACATAAGTGACACATCCCAAAACCCAGCGTACTTAGGGGCCGGCGGGCGCGCAAGCCGAATGCCTCGGAGGAGACGACATACCGAAGGGTCTCGACCCACAGAAACACCACCCAGGGGAACGTGAGCTGCCAAAATGGCCGAGCGGAATAGATTAATAGTACGATACGATTTGCCGGAAGATGACAGGTCTGCCAGGAAATTCAGGACTAGAGCTAAAGGTGCTGTAACAGGATCAGCCTCTTGTCGCACACACCAACTACCCCAAGCCCTCCAGGCGTATCGATAGCTTTTACGTGTGCCTGGAGCCCAGGACTCCCACAGCAGAGATCGAGCTGCTTCCGATAGACCTGGCAGCATGCAGAGTCCCCTGAAATCGTCCAAGCCACCAGCGGTAGGTTGCCCTCCAGCACCAACGGGTGTGGATTGCCTTGAGGATCCGTCAGAATGGAATGGAATGACGGAAGCAGAAGCGGAGGAAGGCACGAAAGCTCCAGTGCCAGAGGGAACCAGGGCTGAGCGTGCCATAGTGGCGTGAGCAGGAGAAGTCGAGTCCCTCGTCTGCGGACTTCCTGGATCGTACGCGTGATCATCTGGAATGGTGGGAAGGCGTAGGCCCCCGACGGCGGCCAGGGCTGTAGGAAAGCATCCACCGCCGTCGCCTGGGGATCCGGGAGCCAGCTGAAGTAGGCCGGCGTTTGATGATTCAAGCGAGAAGCGAAGAGATCGAGGTGAAGGGGTCCCCTTCGCTGAGACAGTCGTTGGAACGTCGGAACGTCCAATTGCCAATCGCTGGAGTCCCTCCAATGCCGAGAGAACCAATCCGCCACAAAGTTGGAGGTACCCGGTAGGTATTCTGCCTTTAGGGAGATGTTCCATTCCAGGCAGTAGTCGAAGAGGGACAGCGTAAGGTCCGACAGGAGTTTGGATCGGGAGCCGCCCAGCCGGTTGACATATTGGACCGCCGAAATGTTGTCCATTCGAAGGAGGAGAGTGCAGTCCCCAAGGTGCTGGGTAAAGCTGCAGACGGCGAAGGAGCCGGCGATGAGTTCCAAGCAATTGATATGGAGACGTCGTTCCTCCGGTGTCCACGCGCCGCCCGTGGATGTGGAGCCACAGGTCGCTCCCCAGCCCTATTGGCTGGCGTCTGATTCCAGCACGAAGTCCGGCAGGGAGCCGAAGATGGCTCGCCCGTTCCATGCCTCCATATGGCGTAACCACCAAAGGATCTCCACTCTGGCCTCTGGAGAGATGGGAACCAGCTGGTCGTAGGAGGGGTTGAGACGAAGGTACTCGGCCTTTAAGCGCTGCATCGCCCGGTAGTGTAGTGGGCCGGGGAAAATGGCCTGAATGGATGAGGAGAGTAGGCCTACCACCCTTGCCAGATCTCGAAGGCAGATGGTCTCCGCTGAAAGGACTCCCCGTAAGGCCTTTTTGATGGCCCGAAGCTTTTGTGGAGGGAGGCAAAGTTGGCAGGAAGTGGAGTCTATGTCGAATCCGAGGAAGGTGATAGTCTGGGCCGGACGTAGTGCTGACTTGTCCCTGTTGATGAGGAAACCCAGTTCCTGTAGGAGGGTCGTCACCGAGGTCGTGTGTCGGACGGCTTGGTCCGGGTCTTGAGCTAGTATCAGGATATCGTCCAGATAAATTATCGTCCTGATGCCCTGAGCCCGTATGGAAGCCATAACCGGTTTGAGGAGCTTCGTGAAACACCATGGGGCGGAGCTGAGGCCGAAAGGTAGACAGGTGAAGTGCCACAGATTGCTGTGCCAGAAGAACTGAAGGTATGGTCGGTGGGCGTGAGCGACCGGAACCGTGAGATAGGCGTCCGTGAGGTCCAGTCTTGTGAACCAGTCGCCGTCTCGGAGTAGATCCCTGAGAAGGTGTATGCCCTCCATTTTGAAGTGGCGGTAGGACACGAATGTGTTGAGAGCCTTTAAATTTATGACTGGCCGAAGGTCCCCAGATTTCTTGTGGACCAGGAATATGTTGCTGACGAAGCGCGGGGGATCTGAAGCGGGAAGGATCGCTCCTTTCAATTGCAGCGCGCGAAGCTCCCTGTCTATGAGTGCAGTCTCCTGTAAGGAGTAACGGGCCAGCGGCGGGAAAGCAGACTGGACGGGGACCCGGGAGAAGTCTATTGAAAAACCAGTCACCGTTCGCAGAATCCACGAGTCGGATGTGAGCTCGCGCCATTTGGAGAGGAAAAAGCGCAATCGACCCGCGACCGGTATGTGTGGAAGCGGGAGCGGGGGAGTACTTACCCGCGGAATAGCGGCGCCTAGGTCTGCCGAAGCCACGGCCGATGGGGACTCCCCGTGCCAAGATGGGGCTGGGGCGGTATTGCACGTCCGTGCCCTGGGTCGGTGTTTGCAGACGAGGTCTGTACGAGGAGTGGTAACGGCTGGCGACCCGACCTCTTGGTGCGCCAGCCCTGGAGGAAAAACGTGTAGTGGGATGGAAGACCCGCTTCATATTGGATTGCATTTTCTGCAAATTAGTGTACACGTTGACCTTTCGATTCAATTCCCTTAAGAAGGGATCACCAAACAGCAACCCCTTAGCTGCAGGACCCAGCTCTTTGGTGCACATTGGGGTGAGTTTTGCATCGAAGCGAAATAGTGCCGCCTTGCGACGCTCAGAGGAGAGACCCACATTGGCATTCCCTAGGAGGCAGAGGGCGCGTTGCGCCCATTCGCGCACTAGCGCCGGGTCGAGCGGGGTGTCATTGTTTAATGCCTCATCCGCCATGACAAATATCAGGGAGAGGGGGCCGGAGACGTCCAGCAGTTTGTCCTGGGCTCCCCGGAGGCCCTGCTCCAAACCCCGACGAGGATCCCTGCCAGCCTTCCCCATGAAGGTGACAAAGTCCTCGTCGAATTCCTGGGTAAGGGAAACTTTGTCCGGGAGTGTTGGGCGAGGGCATTCGGCCCGCAAGCGCGCTCTATCTGCCTTTTCTAAGGGGCAACGCAGCCAGAAGCGCAGAAACTCTGCAATATGGTCTGGGGGATCCAAGCGGGTGATCTGGGGTGGGTAGTTGTTCGTGGATCAAAAAATGGGACCCCTCTAGCATCGAGAAGCGGTGCTGGGGTATCTGAAGACACCTGGGAGCGATGCGCAGGCACAACAGAGAGAGGTATGACCGCCAAGGCGTCTGAACGGGGCTCACCCGTTAAGCTAGGAGTAGCCGGGAGATCACCGGCGGACTCTCCTTCAACCTCGTCCGGGTAATCGGCCCGGTAATCCTCAATATCGCATATGTCGTCCCCTTCATGCTGGGATGGACATGAGGATTTTTTAGCGGGGCCCTTTCCCTTGCCCGCGGACTCGGATTGTCCCTTCCAGGGCCTTTTGCACGATGGTGCGGCTGCTTCAGATTGGTCAGACTGAGAGTCGGCCGATCAGGCCGGAGAGTGGGCCCTAGAAAGCACCGGAGGTTCTGGCTGGGGAAGTGGAGGCAGCGCAGTCAGAGCTAAGAGGAGAGTTTCCGAAATGGCTGTAAGTAGCCAGGCCTTAAGCTCCTCTTGGTTAATTGGGGGGATCTGCGGAGGATCCATAATGTGGAGGAAGACGGGGCTCACCCGTTTGCGTATAATAGGGTACGCTGAGTGCAATTATTCACAATTGTATGGGGTAATAGTCGGGGCTCACCCGATAGTGCGCTGACAAGAAACTGTCGCCGCGTGGGTATATAGAGATATACACCAACAGTGGTAATCGGGGCTCACCCGAGTAAGCAGAGGTCCTGCAGCGATAGCGGAAGCTATTGTAATGGAGCGTTGATCGGAATCGAGCGGCCACCTGGTATGCGACTGTCCGGCACAGGGACGCGCTGTGAATGGCGGCAAAACAAGCGAAGGGAATCTAAAATGGCCGCCCGGGTGCGCAAGCGCGGTAGCGATGCCGCGCTACTGAGGTGAAAAGACTGCGCACGCGCGGGGCATATGAAATCGCGCAGGGAGCAAAAACGTAGAAAAAAACCCCGAAAAAGAACGGGAAAATGGAAGGAATCTACAGCTATGGTGACCCGAAGCAGAGGAAGCTAAAAAAGGCCCGAGCCCGGGTCACCCGCAAAAAACGCAGAGAGCGCGGCCTGCAGGCGGGAAAGTGCCCGCGCAGCAGGGATGGTACCTATAAAGGAAAACAGTGCACAAAACACAGTCTAATTAAATATGTCAAAATTAAGTAAACTAAAGTAAATTTAAATCATTATAAAGCCTGACAACCAGGAGCAGTTTGCAAAACGTCTCACCTGGTCGCCAGCAGCAAAGAAAAGAGGGCGTGGCTAAGACTGACTACTCACTTGTTGCTTATTGGTTACTGCTGTTGCTATGTAAACTTTCCTTTGCTGCTGTTGTTTTAGTAAAGAAAAGAGAATGCAAAATATGAAGCCTCCTGACTTGATGTAAAATTGAGCTAACTCTACCAACGAAAGCACATGCACGTGCCTAGGTTTGAGTTAACTTGAACTGAACATATTCTGGAAGAATATAAATAAATTTGGCTTATTGTAAACAAATTTCCAAATAGGCTCCAGGATGTGTCCCTAAAGTTACCTACATTGGGCACAACATCTGTTATAGTAGAACTCTTTGAAGTCCATATCTCTTTTTGCAGAGTCACAGCATTCCCAACTGCATTGCAGCTGCTCTACCACAATTTGGCCAGTAAGGGGAGCCCTTGACCTGCTAAATAGGGCATGCTGCATGTTAATGCACTGTATGAGTTTCTCTGGAGAATTTGCAGTATATGGTTATGTAATGCGGTTTCCCATGAAATCACAAATTCTTGGCAAGTGTGTTTTTAGAAAAGCATGTGGCTGTGAATGGGGTTAAAGCAAGAGATGAATAAGTTAACTTTTTGAAAATTTAATACATAGAACAGTGGTCATTTTGTAACTTTTCTCTGGTTTGTTCAAATATGTATAATGATAAATTGTAACTGCGCTTCTTTATAAATAACGTAACTGAAAAAAACAACTCAGTTGTAAAAAATGTATCTTTAACAAATTCTTGAGTTTTATTACACATCATAAAATGTAAATTAGCGCTGAACACATTATTCTCTATTGCAGCCTTCTATTAATTGAATTTTTATTGTTTACAATAAAACTGAAGCTTTTATATTATTTCAGTATTTACTTTTTTCGGACATTTTGACAAAGAATTGCAAATGAGACTTTTTCTGTTTCTAACTCTCTTATAATGGACAGGAAACCTTGAATAGCAGCAACTTCATGATGTGTGAGTTAACTAAATCTTCAAGGCGAGTGAATCCTTTCTTTCACTCATAAAGCAACGATAAAAGTGACAGGTAAGCAAAACTAATATTGAATAAAATGTAACTAAACCAGTCTAAATGTAATTCGTACTTATCACTTTCTCTGGAAATTAGTCAAACCACCACTTGAAATCTCTATTTTGAGGACCAAGAACCCCACTTGTAGTTTTATTACCCTGCTGTAAAAGTAACCAGAGCTGCCTTGAGTTTACCAGAGCCATTAAGCAGCTTGACAAGCTACAGTCGTCGTCTATACTGCTCCGTGCAGCGACATCTGTATCTTGTCACTGCATCTCTGCAGCGATGATCAGTCCAGTCGGGGATTGAGGTGATCTCCTACAGTGGGACAACTTTCTGGAAGTCAGACCCCACTGTGGGACTTCTCCCACATACTAACATTATCGACCATGGTGTGATGATGTCAGAAAACGGATTTTCCCCCTTCTTGCTGGGGAAATCCCATTACCTCCACTGCTTCACTCCTGTTGATTTCATAGTCTTCTGCCTTTTATGTATTATTCCCAGGCTGATTACTTTTCCCTTTAATGCCTTCCTTCCATTTTTGATAGTTTTTAGTAGTACGAAAAACTTCTGTTATACCACCATGCTTCCCCCACCCCTACCTCCTCCACCTTCTCCACTTCCTTCCCCCCCTCGCATGTCATTACCTGCTTGCATACAGACCCCCTCTCCTAAAAGCTCTGCCTTGTTCTCCCTACAGCGCAACACACACAGTCACCACCACTCCAGACTCTGCAGTGCCACCCGCCAGCCACATCCACCGTCCCACCCAGTCCTAGGCCCAAACTCATTCATTCCCCTCCACCTGCTGCCACTTTACACTAATCAACCTGTAGCCACCAGATCCACACTCCCCAACTCCCCTTCTGTTTCACTTATCCTTGTCCTTTAGATTGTAAGCTCATGGGATGTCTTGCTGAGCACTTGTGTAAAGTGCTGTATCAGTAGGACAATTATCCTAAAGGCAGGGCCATCTGTTCCTATGTGGTTTAGTAGGTCTCATCATGTCTGCACTCCCCCATTGTACAGCGCTGCGGAATATGTTGGCGCTTTATAAACACAGAATAATATTAATAATAATACCTGTGCTGAAGGCTGATGGCAAAAAGGCTGAACCTGATGAACGCATGTCTTTTTTTCAGCCTATATAAGTATGTAACTTTGTAACCTGTATCTCCAGAATAGTACGTTCCACAAGGTCATATGAGGTATCCTCAACAAACAGTTCCAGTGTTCTTCCATGGCTCCTTCTGCGACTCAAGCGTGACCCCATTCAAGCAGGCTCATACAGCGACGACCTGGGCTTCATGGACACATATGGACTCCAAGAGCCTATTCCCACAGTGACATACAGCACCTCTTTCAGTATCAGTCAGCAGCTGCACAGCCTTTTCCCATTTTCGGCTCTTCATTAACAGGATAACAGGTCAGGCGTGATCTAGCCCAAAGTCTACGGAGTTGCAAGGTGTACAACAGATCTGGTAAAGTCCCCGAGGAAGTCCGCGTTCAATATTCTCGAAGATGAAACGCGTTGGATTTATTTTTTTAATCTTGCGTTTAATTTTTTTCTGTTTCAATGTTATTAATGTTTTATGATCCGTAATAAATTGTTGGCTTACAAGAAACTTCGGGTGCCCGGCTCCTTTCCATTACGTGTGATCCAGAAATACGTGAGGAGGAGTAACAAGAGGCCGTGAGGAGGTTGCAGTGAAGCCTCTACATCAGGTTCAGATAAGCCTTCTTTTCATTTACCGGCTGGATGGAGTAGAGGGAACATCACTGCTCTATAACCGTGGAGACCAAGGTTCAAATCCTGGCAAGAGCATCTGTCCAGTAAGTGTCCTTGGCCAAGACACTTAACAGTACATACTTGCCTACCACACAATATCGTCTGTGGAGTCCAGTGGTAACGTCTCTACCCTTCGACCGTGGAGAATCAAGTCAAATCCCATCACCACCTCCCTCCAATTCAAATGTGGAGAAGCAAGTCTCAACTTTACGAGAAGTAGGTTCAACCTAACCACCAGGTCGCTGATCTACAATCATAGAAAGACGACCCGATCCCACTCAGAAGATGCCACCAGCGAGTGTCTTTGGGCAAGACAGCTAACGATATGGATGAGCCTACCTCACACAATACTTGTATGTCTCATATATTGTAAATTCCCTTGGGAACAGGGACCCTCTGAATAATCCCCCCCGAATCAGGTCATTATCCATGTGTGGTATTCTAATGTATCAACCCCTTGTACACTGAACCTGTAAAGCGCTGCGGAATATGTGGCGTTATATAAATAAAGGATAATAATAAGAAGAATAATAATTTAATTTGATGGGCAGTTATTTATTGGTGCTGCATAGGCTTGTGCACTGATTTTTTTTCGGTTCGAATCGATTTGATTTTTCGGATTTTCAAACTTTTCGATTCGGCTCGTTTCGACCGATTTCTGTTTCGATTCAGTTCGGCTCGACTCGTTTTTTGTGTACATTTTTTTTTTCAGAATATCGACCAATTTTCGTATTTTCGTGTCACTTAGCTCGTTTTTTGTATCGACTTTTCGTGATTTCGGAAATTTTCGTTTTTCGGAATTTTACATATTTCCGGAATATCGACCATTTTTCGTATTTTCGTGTCACTTTGCTCGTTTTTTGTATCGACTTTTCGTGATTTCGTAAATTTTCTTTTTTTCTAAACGTCTTTTCTCCTCGTTTCAAAGCAATAAATTTCGATTTGACACATTTCAAGTCCATTTGAAAATTCCGAAAATATTTCGTTTCGGCTCAGAAAACTTTTCGGATCTGCCGTTTTCGGATCTAAAAATTTTCAGAAAATCGGCCGCATCCGAAAACACGAATCGGGAAATTTCATGAAAATTCTGAAATTCCGAAACCCGAAACGCACATCCCTAGTGCTGCAGATTTTGCCTTTGTTTGCAGTATTACACTATTAGGGTTATTCAAAGAGCTCCGAATTGTGGCCGAAAGGTAACCGAACGTTGAAATTCAGCATTCGGTTACCTTTCTTGGCCATTCGGCTATTCAGAGAACAGTCAGTGCACATACGGTACCCGTTCGTTGCCCATTGAGAAGCACTGCTTCGTCTATTCAGAGAACAAAAACCAGCAGTGAAAAGTTACCGAAATGCCCTGCCATTCGGTGGTTTCATTCGACATGTTTATTCAGGCAAATCCCATAGGCTTCAATATTAAAAATATTCCCGTTTTAATCCAATATCTAATAAATCGTTTACTATAATATTCTGCAGTAAAAAGTCTCTTTACTTTTAGATTTTTTACTATCTATTAGGCATTTTTCTGGATTTTTTGCGAAAAAGTTTTTTCCATTTTTTTTAAAATAGTTTTTCTCTTTTTTCTGTAACAGCCCTTTTTATTATCATTCATGGGATCTTATAAAAATTTCAGACATTTTCGTTCTGCAGTTTCTTTGCAAACAGCGTTTCACTTTTCAAATATTCAAGCGCACTTTTTTTTTCTCTCACTCCATTCGTCTGCAGTGTCGGGTTTTTCCGGCGGCTGCTCTGCGCTCTGATCTGATCCTAATCGGGTTTTTCCGGTGTGTTCGGCGGGGTTACTCCAGAAGTTTCGGTGAGCCTTCGCCGGGTTTCGCGGTGAGTTTTCGGTGGCTTTGCGGCGACTTTTCCCTGCATTACGACGGCCCTGTGGTGCTTGCTGAATACACCACAGGGTCGCCGAAATGGGATCGCCAAATCGTACCGAATTGAAGAGAACGAAACGTCACTGAACATGCGGTGACTTTTCGATTCTCTTTGAATAACCCTGTATATATTGTGTTATTATACTACAGCTTATTTACAGTTGTTGTTACTTATTCTGGTTAAGCTTTAGGCTTGTGCACCAATTTTTTTTTCGGTTTGATTCGGTTCGATTTGTTCGGATGTTTCAACTTTTCGATTTGGCTCGTTTCGACCGATTTCTGTTTTGATTCGGTTCGGTTCCTTTTTCGTGTACATTTTTTTTCGGAATATCGACCATTTTTCATATTTTCGTGTCACTTTGCTTGTTTTTTGTATCGACTTTTCGGAAATTTCGGAAATTCTCGTTTTTTCGGAACTTCTGTTCTCCTCGTTTCAAAGTGTCTACGATAATTCTGGCGATTCTATCGTGTTTTCCAGGACCCTCACAAACCCCCCTAACTCTGAAGAACAGGATCATTTATACATTGTAGACTTGGAAACTATCTGCCTATGTGTTAACATAATAAATTGCATTGTTAGCAGCATTCCAAATTTTGTGAAGCATCTCTTCGATATTTTAAAACAAAGAAAGTGTAAGAAATTCCAGAATTACCGAAATGGAACCGAAATCACGAATGGAACCGAAATCATGAATAGAGCAAAAATAAATTTTGATTTGACACATTTCAAGTCCATTCGAAAAATCCGAAATTTTTTCGTTTCGGCTCGGAAAACTTTTCGGATCTATCGGTTTTCGGTTCCGATCCGATTCGGAAATTCGGCCGAATCTGAACACACGAATGGGGAAATTTCGTGAAAATTCCGAAATTCCGAAACGCACATCCCTATTAAGTTTACACCGAGGTTGGAATCCAGCCCTTCTCTTGTATCAGTCTTAGCTGTGGTGTTGACTATATGATTACATTACACATGGTAGTTGGTCAGCCTTTAATTTTCGAAACATGCTTGAATGATCGAGACTTCGAAGAAAACTAAAGCGAACAAGAACCCTACTCTTTTGGGTTTATGGATAAGAAATCAAGACTCTGTTCAATGTTTCCAATGGAATTTTGTAGCCTTTGTATTATGTATTTTGCTGGTAGCCTTTTGAATAATGTTAACAGAGTTGCTATTCATGTTATTTTTTTTTAATACTTTCCGGTATATTTTCCAATAACCGCACATAACTTCACTTTTTTTTTAAAGTGAGCATGGTGTGAATAAAATCGACCTTCTCTTGACTCGTGAAAGGTGTAATCGATGCCCTTATTTTGATTCTTCAAATTATATTTTCTATTGTTGTTTCTTTTCAGTTGGAACTATGCCCGCACGTCACATTCCACGAGTTTGCCAACAATGAGTCCCCATTACCCTCGACGGCAATTTACAGTCGGCTTTTGTGCATTTGCCGCTATTGAGTCCCAGTTGGCTTCAATAGGGACGCGGTTTCTAAGCTCAACTTGCAGCAAGCTGACGTAAAAAAATATTGCTTTGCCGTTACATATTGATTTTTCGGAGTAAGATCTGACATATTTACAGTTGTTTTCAGACATTGTTCCAGTATTTGAAATGCAATAAGGTTTCCCTTCCCCCGCTACTCTCTTTTTTTTTTTTTTGCTGGAGTTTCAACGATATTCCGCAGTCTGATGCATTTAGAAACTCGTGAAAATAAGGGCAAAGGAGCAGTTTGTTCTATCCTCGCGAGTACAAAGACACAACCGCAACGCACGCAGAAAAGCAAAAAAATAAAATAAGATGAAATAGTTTTTTTTTTGTCTCCTGGATGGAATGTATATTTATTTAAGGGGATAGCGAAAGCCTAAGGGAGACGGACTGCAGATTTTTGCCGAACGCAGCTCTGCCTGACTGAGCAGGAACAAGCTTCTGCCTTTGATAATTGTGCAAATCTCACACTGTGAATATTAAGGAGCTTTGGCAGCCTTTAGAATTGACAGGAGGCAAGGCACGACAATCCACGCCAATCTTACCGTAGCTGAAAGCTCTCAGACATTCCAGTGGTTTGGCTGCACAGAGGAGATTCTCTGCATTCTACGCATGTTCTTGGAGAATTTTAAACCAGCATAAAGTTAGAACACATCCAGTGCATTCACATTTTAAAACTGCAATGGTCCTGCATGTGATGCAAAGACTCAGGGGGCGCCGAGCGTGAGCGCTTTAACTACACTAGTTTGGAGGCTGTTGGATTTGTAAGAGGAAATACTTTGAGATAAGGGGAAATACAAGGCGATTGGAAAATGAAGGTCAATATGACCTCGTGAGACCTGAGCGGGCCCCCACCGTAGAGCAGGCCATTAGTACCGTTGCTCGTTCTCAGGACCCTCACAAACCCCTCTTCTGGGGGTAATTGAAGGTTTTGAAGTATAGGGCTACTGGATGAATAATAGCAATTATACCAGCTGGGTGGAGTAGAGGTAACATCACTGCTCTCTTACTGTGGAGACTGTGGAGACACAGGTTCGATCCCATCAAGAGCACCTCTCCAGTAAGTGTCCTTGGGCAAGACACCTAACGGTACATACTCGCCACCCAGGACATACTTGAAAATTATAGAAATCTCAATGTATCCTTCCTGGTAAAATACGTTCTCAAAAAATAAATAAATTGGGGTGTAATTGTGGCATACGTGACACATTACAATGGGACAATAGGATGCTATATAGGACAACGTGGCATGTTTGAATATTTGATACAGTCCTAACCTCAACATCTGAGGGTTGGGATTTAGGGGTTAATATTTCAGAGGATCTAAGGGTAAGTAGTCAATGTAATAGAGCAGCAGGAAATGCTGGCAGAATGCTTGGTTGTGTAGGGAGAGGTATTAGTACTAGGAAAAGGGAAGTGCTCATGCCACTGTACAGAGCACTGGTGAGACCTCACTTGGAGTACTGTGTGCAGTACTGGAGACCGTATCTCCAGAAGGATATAGACATCTTAGAGAGAGTTCAGAGAAGGGCTACTAAAATGGTGTACGGCTTGAAGGAGAAAAGTTACCAGGAAAGGCTTAATGATCTTAACATGTACAGCTTGGAAAAAAGACGAGACAGAGGAGATATGATAGAAACATTTAAATACGTAAAGGGAATCCACAAGGTAGAGGAAGGGAGTATATTTAAAAGGAAACAAAGTAGCAAAACAAGAGGACATAGTCTTAGATTAGAGGGGCAAAGGTTTAAAAGTAACATCAGGAAGCATTATTTTACTGAGAGGGTGGTGGATACATGGAACAGCCTTCCAGTAGAAGTGGTAGAGGCCAAAACAGTAATTGAATTTAAGCAGGCATGGGATAGGCATAAGGCTATCCTAAACAAAAGATAAATCCAGGTAAAGTATCCATGTAATTGGGCAGACTAGATGGGCCGAAAGGTTCTTATCTGCCGACATTTTTCTATGTTTCTATGTTTCTATGTCATTTGTGGGAATGTATGGGAAATGTAATGTAACGTAGCAGAGGACAACATGGCAACAAAATGTGGGGGACTGTTGTAGAAGTTTGGGCCCATGTGGCAGAAATGTGTGGGTTAAGTAGAGACAAGGGTGGTTCATACAGTGAAATGTGACAATGCTGCATTTAATGACAACATATGTAAAAATATATGTGGGGCAACATGACACAAATGAGCATAAAGTAATACGATTGTGAAACTATGCAACAATGATACAGTAAACCTCTGAAATCTGGATGACTCCTAGGGGAGAATAATCACATGAGAGGAATCATGGAATTTGTGGGGAAATGAGTTCCACGGAGTGTCTTACTGAACACAGACAAATGCAGAATATTTCTTATTATTTCCTGCATTATCATTTGAATCACATTGTTTTCTAACCTTTAACTTTGTTATACTGTAAATAATTGATGTATATTAATTGTGAATGTGTTTTTTTATTATGTGTTTCCTTATTTATGTGCCATTAAATAATGCGTTTTCATCCCAATACGAAAGCTCGATTTATGATACTATACAGATTAAACACTTGCAGAAACTCATTTAGCGTATAAAGGGGTAAATGTTTTACCTATAAAAAAACAAATGTTCCTAAATACTGTAGTGTCTTAAAACTCAAGTTATATGGGTGAATATTTAAATTTTTGGTAAGGGTATCATTAACTGGCTCCTGTAGAGTTAGACCATTCACTTAAGAACATAAATTATTTACAGGGTAATTCAAAGAGATCCGAATTGCTTGAGAAAGATAACCGAACGCTGAGAAATCAGCGTTCGGTTACCTTTCTTGGCCATTCGGCTATCCAGAGAGCAGGCAATTCGCCAAATCCTGACTGTTCGGTGCCTGATCGAGGGCAGTGAAATCCCCATAAAAAAGCGCTGCTTCGGCTATTCAGAGAACACAAACCAGCAGTGAAAGGTTCCTGAATTGCCCTGCCATTTGGTGGTTTAATACGGCAGGTTTATTCAGGCGAATCCCATAGGCTTTAATGTTAAAAATATTCCCGTTTTAATTCAATATCTAATAAACCGTTCATTACAAAATTCTGCAGTAAAGAGTCTCTTTATTTAAAGATTTTTTAGGATATTTAAAGCATTTTTCTGGATTTTTTTTTTTTAAAAAAGTCTGATTTTTTTTAAAAAAATTTAAGTTTACTTATTTTTTCTGTAACAGCCCTTTTTATTATCATTCCCTGGACCTCATATGTAAATTTCAGACATTTTTGCTCAGTAGTTTCTTTGCAAACAGCGTTTCACTTTTCAAACAAACTGTTTTCCTAATTTATTCACTTCACTCGTCTGCGGTGTCAGCTTTTTCTGGCGGCTTCGCTGTGTGTGATCGGCTCCTGCTCGGGTTTTTCCGTAGTTGTCGGTGGGTTAATTCAGATGTTTCTGCGGATTTTCGGCGTGCATTCGCCGGGATTTGCGGTTAGTTTTCATCGGGTTCGTCGGCCTTTCCCTGCAATTCGGGGACCCTGTGGTGCTTGGTGAATACACCGCAGGGTCACCGAAATGGGATCGGCAAAACGAACCGAAGAGAACAAAAAGTCACCGAACGAGCGGTGAGTTTTCGATTCTCTTTGTATTACCCTGTATGTATTTGACGTTTTTTAAACAGGCATTGGTACTTATTAAATGAGCTTTAATTTTATTTTTTTTTATTTAAAGTTTTTTTTATTTTGCAAGCAAGAATGATACACAAACTGGCAAGATAGACCTCGCAGGGCCAAATAGGCATCAAATACATATAAATCATAAGGGGCGGTCTCATAGGGAAACATCAAATTCTCGAATAGCAGAGGGGGGGAAGCGGGGAACACAGTCAGAATAAGCCCCAGCCAGGGAACTATAGCAAAAAAGGCTTCAGTGTCCTGAAATAAAGGGGTGTCTCAGAAACGAAAAAAAATAAAAGCATCCGAAGACACCAAAATATCAGCAAAATCATCCACAATTAGGGGGGTCTCAGCCAAAAGTTGTGGCCAAAGAGAAAAATCAAAGTCTCAGCATGGTGGGGGGTTATAAGGGTAAAACAAGAACGGGCGACATACAGGCAATGCGACCCCCAGTTGGCTACGGCGCCCAACAGCCGCTCGAGCATCATCCCCGGAGAAGCTTTCTGGGCCTTTCAAAGCCTGCGCCGTTCCGCGAAAGCCACCGCCAAGTCCTTTGGGCAAAACCACCTGGTACTTGAAACGATCATCAGGTATGGCCCTCATCGACCAGGTCGCATCAGGGGCCTCCCCTCCCGGGGTCTCATCCAGCTCGTCATACCGCCGGCGAACCACTCCAAGGCTGTACATCAGCAGGCATCTCTCGACCTCCACATCAGGGCAAGGGCAGCCTCTTCCCTCCCACCATTGAGGGTGCGCATCAGACGCCTCCATTCCGCGCGCACCCCCGCCAAATCCGCCGCCGGGTCAGCAGTCGCGTTCAGAGGACGGGGGCCCTCCATCCTCCAAGCCCGCACCGCCAGTCCTTTGGGCAGAGCCGTTTCACAGGGGGAGGAAAAGGAAGCGATGGATAGTCCATAGCGAAGCTAGGTAACAGGCCTCAAAATGGCCGCCGGGTCAGTTCTCCTGTCGGGAAGCAAGGCCCCAAACTCCGCTGGGTGCTGGAGGAGGGGACCCCGCGGCTCCAGGGCACTCCACCCGATGGCCAGCCACACAGGGACCCCCCAAGGTGGCAATTCAAGCAGGGATTCATGTCAGAAATCTCCTCTGACAGCAGCTGGAGCTGGAGCTCAGCACAGACACGTCTGTTCCACCGCGCGGCCGGCCACGCCCCCAAATGAGCTTTAATTTTAATGATGCAATATGATATGAACTCATATTGGATTTATATCTTGTATTTCAAGGATTCATTTAGGCTCTAATCCTTTTTAGGTAGTTTTATTGCTCACAAATTAATAACTTTTTCTAAATATAATGCACACAATAATGGTCTTGATCTGGTCTCCAACTGACAAAGACATCCATAAATTTATACACTCGGCAATACTAGCGGCATTTACTGGTCATCATACCATGACTTTTTAGGACGATCATACTTCAGTGTATTCAGGGCTCAAAATTACCACTCGCCCTTTCGCCTAGGGAGATTGACAGTCTAAGCAGGGCTAGAAGAAATTTGACCCTTTACAACTTTGGAATTTGTCAATAACCACTTGGGCTCAGATGTGGCAAGTAACTTTTCAGCCTGGCTAGTAGGTTAGGAGTTAAAATTTTTAACCCTGATGTTTTCATGGGACTGATTAGTCTGTATGTGGATGTATGCAGTGGTGAAAAAAAACACATACAGGGTTATTCAAAGAGCATCAAAAAGTTACTTTTCGTTCTCTTCAATTCGGTGCAATTTGGCGATCCCAGGTCAGCGACTCTGCGGTGTATTCAGCAAGCACCACAGGGCCGTCGTAGTGCAGGGAAAAGCCGCCGCAAACCCGCCGAACACTCACCGCAAAACCCAGCAAACGCAAACCAAAACCCGCAAAAACATCTGGATTAACCCCGCCGAACACGCCGGAGAAACCCGAGCAGCCGCTGATCAGAGTGCAGAGCAGCCGCCGGAAAAAGCCGACACCGCAGACGAATGGAGTGAAAAAATAAAAAAACAATTTGCTTGAATGTTTGAAAAGTGAAATGCTGTTTGCAAAGAATCTACAGAAGGAAAATGTCCGAAATTTACATATAAGATCTAATAAATGATAATAAAAAGGACTGTTACAGAAAAAGAGAAGACGATTTTAAAAAATATGCCTATAAGATCCTATAAAATCTATACATAAAGAGACTTTTTACTGCAGAATATTCTAATGAACGGTTTATTATTATTATTCTTTATTTATAAAGCGCCAGCATATTCCATAGCGCTGTACAATAGGCACAGTATAGACAGGGTTACAATACATTGAACAACATTTGACAAACAGTACAGGAGGAAATGAGGGCCCTATTCCCGTAGGAACTCACAATCTGGGAGGGTTGGGGTTGGAAACAGGAGGAGAGGACTGCAAGGTGAGAGTGATTGATGATTGCGTCAGTGAGTCGGGTGGTAGGCTTCCCTAAATAGGAACGTTTTAAGGGAGCGTTTGAAGGAAGAGAAGTTAGGGGAAAGTCTGACCGTACGAGAGAGAGCGTTCCAGAGAATGGGGGCTGCGCGTGAGAAGTCCTGCAGTCTATCGTGGAAAGAGGTGATGCGGGGAGAAGCTAGGCGCAGGTCACTGTTTGATCTTAAGGGAGCGGGCTGGGGTGTATTTGGTGATTAGTGAGGATAGGTAGTCTGGAGCTGAGTTAGTGAGGGGTTTTGTAGGTCAGGGTAAGGATTTTAAATTTAATTCTGCATTGGATGGGGAGCCAGTGAAGGGACTTGCAGCGGGGAGCGGCAGAGACAGATTGGCGGTTGAGGTGGATTAGCCTGGCGGAGGCGATCAGGATGGATTGTAGGGGGAGAGGCGGGAGAGAGGGAGGCCAGATAAGATCTTATTGCAATAGTCAAGTTGGGAGATTACCAGGGCGTGGATGAGATGTTTTGTGGTGATAGCTGTAAGAAATGGCCGAATTCTGGAAATATTATGTACAGTAGTTGGTATCGGCAGGAGGAGGAGAGAGACTGGATGTGGGGGATGAAGGAAAGAGCAGAGTCAAGTGTAACTCCAAGACAGCGAACCTGGTTTGATGGGGAGATAGTGATACCCTCGACCGTGATGGAAAAGTCAGGAGGTGGAGAGGCATTAGAAGGAGGGATTAGTAGGAGCTCAGTCTTAGACATGTTGATCTTTAGGTGGTGGGAGGACATCCAGGAGGAGATGCCAGATAAACAGTCATTGACTTTGGAAAGGACAGGGGGAGAGAGATCAGGGGTAGAGAGGTAGATCTGAGTGTCATCAGCATAGAGGTGGTAATTGAAGCCAAAGCTATTAATGATTTTGCACAGGGAGGAGGTGTAGATGGAAAGGAGCAAGGGACCAAGGACAGAGCCTTGAGGTACACCAACAGATAGAGGCAATGAAGAGGAGGAGTTACCAGCAAAGGATACAGAGAAGGACCTGTTGGATAAATAGGAGTCAACCCATGCGAGTGCAGTGTCACAGAGACCAAGAGAGCTGAGGGTCTGCAGAAGTCTGCAACAGTGTCAAAAGCAGCCGAGAGGTCAAGCAGGATGAGGATAGAATAGTGTCTGTGCTTTTTAGCAGTTAGGAGGTCATTGGTGACTTTGGTGAGGGCAGTGTCAGTTGAGTGTAGGGGACGGAAACCCGATTGCAGTGGGTCGAGTAGGGAATTAGAGGACAGGAAGAGGGAGAGGGGGGTGAAAACTAGTTTTTCTAAGAGCTTAGATGTGAAGGGAAGCAGGGATACAGGGCGGTAGTTGGATGGAGAGTTGGAATCGAGGGATGGTTTCTTTAGTAAAGGCGTAACTAGCGCGTGTTTGAAGGCGGATGGGAAGGAGCCAGTGGAGAGAGATAGGTTGAAGATGTGTGTGAGAGCAGGGGTGAGGGAGGAGGAGAGGGGAGGAATTAGATGTGAGGGAATGGGGTCGAGTGGGCACGTGGCGAGATGTGAGGAGGACAGTTTATTAGATATTGAATTAAAACGGGAATATTTTTAACATTGAAGTTTATGGGATTTGCCTGAACAAACTTGTCAAATGAAACCACCGAACAGCAGGGCAATTCGGCAACTTTTCACTGCTGGTTTTTGTTCTCTGAATAGATGAAGCATTGCTTCTCTATGGGGAATTCACTGCCCTTGAACAGGCACCGAACAGGCACCGAACAGGCACCGTATGTGCAGGCAATTCGCCAACATTTGGCGAACTGCCTGCTCTCTGAATAGCCGAATGGCCAGGAAAGGTAACGTACGCTGAATTTCACTGTTCGGTTACCTTTCGGCCACAATTCTTTGAATAACCATGCTTCTGTTGGTATTTTTATTGCCTGAAATTCTATAGAATACAATTTAAAAACAAATCTTAATAAAAAGAAATGTAAAAATTGATTAGATACATTTAAATGTAAAGCAGAATCCTATCTTTTTTAGGATTATTTTTATTTTGCAGTACGTAGGAATTATACGAGGAAAAAGGCGCATAATTTCCTGTGTTTTCATTTTCAAATAATAAAGGAAATACAATAACTGTAAAAAGGATATATAGAGAAGGAAGGAAAACAAAATATGCTTTCAGTTAACTATTTTCATGTTGTTAGCCATTTCCAATAGGACATTTGCTAAAAAAAAAAATATATACTGTTAAAAATGAAAAAAAAATCCTGCTTTTTTAAAATAGTTTTTTATGTTTACTAATGGTATTTTTTTGCCCCTAACAGCCGAGTCTGCACCAATCAAAAGACTTCTATTTAATTGAAGTACTTAAATTTGAATATGCTGAAGGCCAAGTTCCAGGTCACAGAATAAGTATTTTTCAGCAGTAAATATATAATTTTCTACAAAATACATTTCCCGTTTCTGATAAGCTGCTTTTTTATGATGTCATTCGGCATCTACTTTTATTTGAGCGCTGGTAATTCACATGCAGGGAATACAAAAGAAAAGTAATCTTTGCTGAAGTCCACACAGTTTACATCAAACCTTTCCCTTAAAAAAAAGATAATTTTTCATTATAAGCAAAGCTAACAATATGTTTTTTTTTTGTCATGTTCTTATTATATAATTTTAACTCAAACTATTAAACCTGTTTAGGAGATTGGAAGCCTTGGTGAATGTCTAAGTGCTTTGAAAGAGCATTTATTGATATGGAAATTCTCCCCAATGCTATCTCTTGTTCAGTGCATCTGTCTCACTTTGTCTTCTGGGAAAACAAAGAAAAGATTAAAAAAAAAATGAACAAATGTGAAGTCAAAAATAATTTCAGTGTTTGGCAGAGCTAACCACCCAATTTTGCCAGGAGAAAGAGAGGGAGCATAAAATCAAGCTTATTATTGTAGTAAAGCCTTTTCATTAATATTTTCAAAGCTATTGTTGTTCCATTAAAAGCATTGATATGTGACTTGTATACCAGACTGACAAGAGTTTTGAATGATGTGTCCCAGCATTCCGTGGAAAGGATTGCCAATAGGAGATAATACTGAATGTGCTGTGATGGCAGCGGCATGTTTTTAAAAGCCGCAGCATTCAAAATCAAATTAGTGGCGGAGGATGCGGGATGCAAGGGTAAAGAGGGAAGTTGCACAAAGAATTCCAAACATTGTATAGGAAATAAGAAAAAAAATTCAAAATATTAAAAAACACATTTCTCTATGATAATAAATGATTAACCCTTTCGCTGCTGAGCCATTTCACTGCTGTGTGCTGAGCTCATTTTTACCGGTTTCGCTCATCATGTTTAAACGTGATTTGAAGTCACATTTTATTAGACAACCCAGACACATTATATATTGTTCTTTTCGGCAGACTCGGCAGATTCATAATATATCATTATTATATGTATAAGTCATGTCGTGCCTGAATATTATAACAAAAAATGCAATAAAATTTGAATTTTCTGTCATCTACAGTGTGTAAAGTGTTTTTTTCACATTTTATCATGCAAGGCTTTGTGGCTATATTTTCTATGGGGTGCGCTTTTTAAAAAAATTAAAAATGGGGACTCGTTACATTTTGTGGGGGGAAATTATGTGATTTTTAGCAAACGCCCCATAGAAAAAATCGTTAGTGCAGCATCATTGTTCACATTATAATTGAAATGGGAACAATATTGCTGCATTAATAAAACCAAAAAAAGGATTTTTTTTTTAAATAATAATTTTTTAAATTTTATTGTTATTTTTGTTTTATTTTCTTACATTTAACATGGTCATATTTGGTATCATTGGAAAGGCCATGCTCTGGCTGTAATTGTGTAGTCTAATATATCTGAGCGCCTGGTCCAGTTCTTCTTTGATTTTATGGATATCTTGGAGGTGGTCACTCCATGATCCTGGTGGCCCCTGTCTGGCATTGCATGATAGGAGTGCTGCTCTACATTTTGGAATTGCAGGTGAATGATTGTCATCCCTATAAATTTCATTGTGAAACGGAAGACCGAAGTATTGCTTGATGTAACAATATCCAGTGACCATGACATCAAGAAGAAAGAATATGAGGTTAGCAAGTACCAGAAGCTGGAGAAAATGTGAAAGTGAAGGCAATAGTGCTACTAGTAATGATAGGAACACTTGGGGCTGTGACACCCAGGTAAAGAGGTTATTTCAGATTCCAGATATGACATCTAGTTTCTCAATCTTGAAGATTGCACTGCTAGATATGGCCAAGATTCTGTGCAGGATACTCAATCCCCCAGGCCTCCTCAATAGGACCAGAGAATGAGGAGAAAATAGCACAGAGGGCTAAGAAATAAATATAAATACAGCAAACGACACTTAAATATAGCTTAAACATTGTATTAAAACAACAAGAATTAAGCAAAACAATGGGGATCTTGTTACAGAACATGATCATTCATTGCATATACTAGTCACTACATCAAGGCACCCCATACTGGCATACAAGCATATGTTATCTAGCTATCGCCTGGAGATATGCACAGGACCATGAAATTCATTAGCAGGCTAAAATTCTGGGTCAAAGCGATTTATATATACATTTATTTATGCATATTTTTATACTTTTTTTTCTTCTTTTCTTTGGACAAGGAATATTTCTCTTGTCTATAACCATATAATTTAATCCCTTCCATGCGGAGGACGCACTCAGCGCAATATTTAGATCCTACATGAGCCTTTCTCAAGCCTTGTTTTTTAGACCGGTCTTTTCCAACCACTTTCAGGACTTTTGATGTTAGCCACATCAGACATCTGCTTGTTGTATGTTCTATGGGAGGGTTTGTGTCGCCACTGGACCTCCACTTTATATGTATCCACTGCCTGTCATTGTCTGAGCTGGTGTTGCATTCCCTTAGCAGTTTATCTTTAAGCGCCATTTTCATAACATACTCAACGATAAACTATGTGTCACCCTGGGCTGTGGGCTTGACAGTGATTAGGCATGACCTCTCTCCTTCCAACTGACATAAAAGCTGTACTTCAGATGGAATCCTCAATACATCTTAATGAGTTGTCAGGTCTTGATAGAAACAGTGTCCAGCTGCTATTTTGGCCATGCAATTATCCCGAGCAGAGTATCTAATAACTGGTAGGGCAGATGTGTTTAAGGCATGAATCGTTTTCTTGAAATTGAGCTGGAACTTCAGGATCTGTCTGACTCTCTGGTGGGATTTGGATGTCTCTGTCAATGTCTTTACCAGGGCCGAAGCAGGTCACTATCACAGAAGTAGGTACCCAACAATGATCAGCCAAGATGACGAGATGATCAACACCAGGAATAAGCATTATCCACCAAACCAACCGGATAAAGAATCTAAAAACAACAATGCATGAATGCCTCGTAGCAAAGATGAACAAGTCTCCCAGCCTGACCAGCTAACACAGGGCAGAAGAATACTGGTCATAACAAACACACACAAGGGAAAAATACCATCCAACTAGTGACCAACCACCTGCCTTTCAACATTATGGAACGTCCTGGAAGGCATTATAGTCTCTAAGATTGATGGGCCTGTGACTCAGTAATAAATCTATCTAGAAAAGTATTTAGAGTCGGAAAAACGCCGCAAAACCACCTAAGCGAAAAAACGCTGATAAACCACTGAATTCATCTGACAATCCGCCGCAAAACCCCCGAATCGAGCCAAAAAAAGCCAATGACCTTCCAAGCAGGAAGCTGACCAGCTGCCGCCTAATGGGTTAAAAAAGGTAAAACAACTTTTAAAAGGCTTTTCAAAAAAAGTACTGCATGAAAATGCCTGGGAATAATATAAAAGGTCCTATGAATAATAATAAAAAGGTCTGTTGCAGAAAAAAAAAACCTCGAATTTAAAAAAAGAAAAAAAAATCGGAAAAATTATTTCGCCAAAATAAGTCCAAAAAATGCCTAAGAAATTAAAATAAAATAAAGAGACTTTTTGCTGCAAATACAAAGAATAAACGGTTGAACAAAGAATTAATAACAGGGATTTTTTTAACATTAAAACCTATGGGATTCGCCTGATTAAACCTGCCGAGTGAAACTACTGAAATCAGGGCTGGCAAGCACTGGCTTTTCGGTGCTGTTAGGTGTCTCTGAATAGATTAACCATTACTTTTCTATGGGGATTTCACTGTCGCCGAAGATCACCATATTTCATTGGGAATTTGCCAATATTTGGCGAATTGCCAGGTTTTTGAATAGCCGGATGGCCCCAAAATTGCACCGTACAGGAAAAGTCACTGTTTGGTGCAATTTTGGGGCCAATTCGCTGCTCTTTGAATAACCTTGTTAATGTACTGGCTCTACTTTGTCTATAAGCAGAGGTGGGCTCTATAATTAGGCAAAACAGGTGGCCGCTTAGGGCCTCCTTCCCACTGGGGCCTCAAGTGATGGGATTTATGTAGAATGCCATTATACTCGCGTTCAACACAAATAACTTCCTACACTCACATACACAAGAGAGCTGAACTATCCTCCTTAATTCAAATTCATTGGAATCACAAAATTTTATGCAGAGCTAGAAGGGCCTTATATGTTTGCCTGGCCTAAGGCCTCTCTAACCATAGAGCCACCACTGTCCACAAGGGGGCAATTTTGGCAGATGATGAAAACAGTTGCCTTGCCAGTCATCAATGACAAAACTAATGAAAAGATAGATATTAACTATGTGATGCATAACTCAGCATGGAAATATTTAACAATTAGATTGTCTAGTTTTCTATTTACTGTATAGATAGGCAGTGGCGAAGCGTGGGGGCGCCTCGGGGACGGTCGCCCCGGGTGCAATTTTCTTAGGGGCGACCGCCCCTAAGTATCTCTCTGTATCTCTCTATCTATCTATCTAATATATGCAAAAGAAAGTCTGTAATTGCTCCAAGTTGTAGCCAGATGGAAGCTAATTGAACTTGTGGCCAACACATTGCTCTTTCATTTTCCTGGCAGGTGACTTGCAGAAAGGGGAATGGCATTTTCCCAATACGGACCAAGCATGAAAAGTCCATGTGGAGCTTAATCAATTCCATCTGCCTGCTCAGCATTTGGGCAGTTGAAAAAAAGGAGTCCATCCAACTGCTAAGCAGAGCCAAGCAACCACTAAAAAAAGCACAATTCAACTAATACTCAGATAATTTGATCTAAGAACTGTATATATTTCTGCCACTTATAATTTGAGTGCAGGAGGACATGTCAATTCTTTATACAAAGCTGTTAACATTTCCCCATTTTTCAACCATGCAGAACTCAGCGTCTTGAACGTCATTTAATGAATGGAGCACCTTGCTGAAATTCAGATTTATTTATTTTTTTGTACAGCAGAAGATGACTATTTTAAATCTGATAAAAAAATATCTCTCATTGGAGCTCGTGCTCTGAAATTACCATATAATCACACACTTGCATTTAAGCATTCATGTGACAGCAATATGGTATTCTACTGGAGGTGAGAAAAAAATTGCTGCATGCAAAAATGACTGCATGATTTGGACCACCAATTACAAAAAGGAAAAAAATCAACACAACTTCAGAACTCCACATCAAAAAGTTCACGTGAGTATAGTATGGAATTGACCTGACATTAAGAAATTGACTCTAACCAATAGATTCTGCACATATTTAATACATGAGCCATACTCCAATTTTTTTTTTGAGAAAGGATTTTACCAGGAAGGATACATTGAGATTTCTCTCGTTTTCAAGTATATCCTGGTGTCACGGTTCGCGCTGCAGACGCTGGAAAAAAGGCAAGTGAAGTGCAGTTCCAGCCCTGATTTTGCCGTTGCCTGGTGTCCAGGCACTCACGGATCCGTTCCTGATATTCCCCTCACCTCTGCAACCTCAGGTATGGGCTGGGCCTGCAATGCCAATATAATCAAGCCTCACCTCAGAATCATTGCTTCTGCATCGTTCTTTCTTGTTAGAGGACGTCTCATTGCAAGACTGACCTGTGTGCTATGCACTTACCTGCCTGATTTTCATCTGGTATCCTGAGAACCCTTCATCTGATATCCGGAGAACCCTTCATCTGGTATCCTGAGTAGGGATGAGCTGTTCGGGTTCGGACGGTTCAGGGTTCGACCCGAACTTAGCCTGTTCGAGCAGATGGCGAACCCCGAACATTTCCGGGTGTTCACCGCATGTTCGAACACAATGGACCACAATGCATTTTCCCACTGCCTGAAGCTCGTAATTGGCTACAGTCTTGCACCTGACCACAGGTCTGGTGCAAGACTGGTTGAACACTATGCCAATCACCGCTCAGAGTCCTGATTGGGCAAATTTTGCCCAATCATGGGCTCACAGAGCTAAGTCCCGCAGCACACTATATAAGGTTTCCACGCAGCGCTTCTGCACGCATTTCAGAGGAGATTTCAAAGGAGATAGTTGTTTGTGTTGTTACTGCCGGTCTGCCAGGCTACTGGGGGGGTCTGGAGGGGTCTCATTTCGACCAAATATCAGGGAATTTAGGTGATGTGTGTCTTGTCACTGTGCCAGCAATTTTTTTTGGGGTTTACAACTTTATTTAAAACATTTGTGTATTGAGGTGATTTTATGGGTCTTGTCACACTGTGCCAGCAAGTCTTTTTGGGTCTAACTAATTTCTTTAACCCTTTCGCTGCTGAGGCTTTTCCCGCCTCTGTGCTGAGGTCATTTTTACCGGTTTTGCTCATCATGTTTAAACGTGTTTTGAAGGCTTATTTTAGTATATTACCCAGACATATTATATATCGTTCTTTCCGTCAGACTCGGTAGATTCATAATATGTCATTATTATATGTATACGTTATGTCATGTCTGTATATTATAACAAAAAATGCAATAAAATATGTATTTTCAATAATTTACAACGTGTAAAGTGTTTTTTTTCACATTTTAACATGCGAGCAATTGCGGTTATATTTTGTATGGGGTGCGCTTGTTAAAAAAATTAGAGATGGGGTCTCGTTACATTTTTTTGGGGGGAAAATTATGCGCTTTTTAACAAACGCACCGCATACAAAAATCGTTAGTGCAGCATCATTGTTCACATTATAATTGAAATGGGAACAATATTGCTACACTAACAAACCAAAAAAAAGAAAAAAAAATGTTTAATTTTTTTTTTATAATTTTTTTTTTAAATATATTTTTATTTGTAATTTTAATTTTAATTTTTTTTAAAAAACTTTTTTCACATTCGTGTTTGGTATCGTTGGAACGGTATATCCAACCATACCAAACATTAACCCCTAGCTGCCACGGATCGGGAGTTAGGGAGTTCATTGGAACTCCCTATCTCCACCGTTGGTGGCAGTTAGGGGTTAACTCAAGGACTGGCGTCATCGTGCTACGCACGATGACGCCAGTCCTCAGGGGGAGTTCCCGGAGGCTTGGCCGACATCCAAGATGTCGGCCAGCTCCGGGAAAGGATCGCGAACCGGCGCTTTTCAGCGCCGATTCGCGATCCAGCTCCCAGGGGTTAATGCCAGGCACCATTTGGAAGGGCAGGCTGTGCCCTTCCAAATGGTGCCTGGGTTAACCCCCGCAACGCCGCCAATCGGGAGGGAGAGAGGTCCGAAGGACCTCCCCCCTCCCTTTCAGGCGCCTCCTCCGCACATGCGGGGGGGCGCCTGAATTAGGTGTCATCGCGCTGCCGCGATGACACCTAATTCCAGCGGCTGCGGTTCCAGATGCCGGGCTGACATTGTGTCTCGTCATACAAACAGTACCACGCTGTATTTTGGGGCTCACTAATTTCTTTAAAACACTTGGGAATTAAGGTGATCTGTGTCTCGTCATACAAACAGTACCACACTGTATTTTGGGGCTCACTAATTTCTTTAAAACACTTGGGAATTAAGGTGATCTGTGTCTCGTCATGCAAACAGTACCACGCTGTATTTTGGGGCTCAATAATTTCTTTAAAACACTTGGGAATTAAGGTGATCTGTGTCTCGTCATACAAACAGTACCACGCTGTATTTTGGGGCTCACTATTTTCTTTAAAACACTTGAGAATTAAGATGATCTTTGTCTCATCATACATACAGTACCACGCTGTATTTTGGGGCTCACTAATTTCTTTAAAACACTTGGGAATTAGGGTGATCTGTGTCTCATCATAGAAACAGTACCACGCTGTATTTTGGGGCTCACTAATTTATTTAAAACATTTGTGAATTAAGGGGATCTGTCTCTTGTCACTGGCTGCCAGCTATCAGTGTGTCTCACTGAGTTATACCAGAGTTATTTAAATCTTTATACCAGAGTTGAATCAGAGTTCTGTATATAATAATCTATATATCACTCACCATGTCTGAAAGAACAAAAAGGACAGGCAGACGCTCCCAGCCACAGATACGAGGGCAAGCAGCCCCTGTGTCGGGAGGCTGTGTCTCTGGTCATGGTGGACGTGGTGCATCCTCTGCAGGGGCACGCTTGTCCTTTCTAACTGGTGCTGGCCGTCTTAAGCAGCAGCAACATACAGAGGACTTGGTGGATTGGCTAACCAGGCCATCCTCATCCTCCGAGTCCTCTGCCAGCTAGGCTTCTAGTGCTTTACAGTCCACCTCAGCTGCCAAAGCTTCTAATGCAGCCTCCATGTCCACAGCTACTCCTGCAGTAGCCTCGCTATCACACATGGAGGCGTCAGCTGAATCGTTTGACTACAATGAGAGTGACATGCTGCTTGAGGATGCGCAGCAAGTACAGTGCTATGATTCAATCTCTGAGGTTGAGCAAGGGAGTATAATTAACCTAGAGGAAGGGGGTGCCAGTGATGACACACAAATAACTGGCACTCATGTTGCCCCAGCAGCTGCAGCATACTGCCAAGTTGGCTCCAGTGACGAGGAGATAGGGGGTGAAGATGACATTGATGATGAGGTCGCTGACTCTACCTGGGTGCCAGATCGAACTAAGGAATCAAGTGAGGAGGAGGGGGAGGAGGAGGAGGCACAGCAAACACGAGGCACAACATCCTCTGTGACCAACCGTAGCACTAGCCAGTCCAAGGCTTCACATGTCAGAGCTGCTCCGGTGCAGAGCGCTGTTGTCACAAAGAACACATGCAGGAACTCTGCTGTCTGGGAGTTCTTTAAGAAATGTGCAGCAGACCCCACCGTTGCTATTTGTAATCTATGTCAGAGGAGGCTGAAGCGTGGGATAAACACCGGACACTTGGGTACCACGTGCTTGAGGCGACATATGAACAAGTGCCACACATCCCGTTGGGGCAAAACTTTGCGTAGGTCCTCCTCCTCCTCATCTGTCTCTACCCACACTGTATGTCCTGCCATGCAATTGCCTACAACCTCCACCGACAGGGATGATGCTACAGTAAGGGATGTACCAGCAGGTCCTTCCTCAGAATGTGACATCATCCCAGTAGCTGAAGATTTACGCAGTCAGATTACGTTGCCGCAGCTGCTGCAGCGAAAGAAAAAATATAGTCCCAACCATCCCCAAGCACAGCATCTAAATGCCAGCTTAGCAAAATTACTCGCATTGCAGCTGCTGCCTTTCCAGCTGGTGGACTCTGCTCCCTTCCGTGAACTTGCTGAATGCGCTGTACCACAGTGGCAGGTTCCAAAACGCCATTACTTTTCACGGAAGGCCATTCCAGCACTATACCAGCACGTGGAAGACAATGTTATCCAGTCATTGGGAAAGGCAGTCAGCAGCAAGGTGCATGTGACTTTAGACACGTGGTCCAGCAAGCATGGACAGGGTCGTTACATTTCCTTCACGGCACACTGGGTAACTCTGATTGCAGCTGGGAGGGATCCAAGACGGGGCTCTGTGCTGGAGCTTGTTCATCCACCACGAATCCAGAAAGCTGCTGGTATGAGGTCTGTCTGCTCCACCACCACCACCTCTTCCTCCTCCTCCTCCTCCACCTCTTCCTCCTCCTCCTCCTTCTCTGTCTCTGGCGAAGTGGCAGTTAAACCGACGCCTGCCAGGGTCTACGCAGTGGTTCAAGCAAAAATATGCCATACTGTGCTTGAGCTGGTTTGTTTAGGGGACAGGAGCCACACCGGGTCAGAAATTTTGTCAGCTCTGCAGGGGCAGGTGAGAGATGGTTAACACCACGCCAGCTTGAGCTGGGAATGATCGTCTGCGATAATGGCAGCAACCTTCTCTCCGCCCTACGCAAGGGTAAATTGACGCATGTACCATGCCTAGCACACGTCCTAAATCTGGTGGTACAGCATTTCCTAACCAAGTACCCAGGGCTGCCAGAGCCTCTCATCCAGGCCAGAAAAGTCTGCAGCCACTTCAGATGGTCATTCCCAGCAAGTGTTCGCCTGGCAGAAATTCAAAGAGAATTCCACCTTCCCACAAACGTCTGATCTGTGACATGCCCACCAGGTGGAATTTGACATTAGCAATGCTGCAGCGTCTGCACAAGTAGCATAGGGCCATCAACGAGTACCTGTGTGAGTATGGCACAAGGACAGGTTTAGGTCAACTTGTTTTTTTTCCCCCCGCAGTGGCTGATGATCAAGGATGCATGGACTGTACTGTCACCATTTGAGGAGGCAACGAGGATGGTGAGCAGGGACAGTGCATGCATCAGTGACACAATTCCTTTAGTGTTCCTGCTGGAGCACACTCTGCGGGGAATTATAGATGTGGCTCTAGAGGCAGAGCAGCGGGAGGAAGAGGCGGCCTTCCCTAGCTCTCAAGGCCCCAGTCTTTCCGCAGACAGCATTCCAGCGGGTCCTTCTCAGATCAGACAGGAGGAGGATGAGGAGGAGGAGGACTATTTAAGTAGTGGGGGCATTGAAGGTGGGGATTCCTCAAGGCAGGGTTTTGTGTGCCCAGAAACAGAAGGGCTTGTGCGTGGCTGGGAGGAGGAAGTGCACAATACGGTCATCCTCATTGACCAGGAAGACTCGGCAAGTAATGCCACCTCCAACCTACGCTGCATGGGCTCCCTAATGATGCAAAGCCTGCTAAAGGACCCCAGGATTCGTGCTATCAAGGAGAGGGATCATTACTGGTTGGCAACCCTTCTTGATCCACGATACAAGGGGAAAGTTGCAGAGCTCATCCTGCCCACACAGAGGGAGCACAGGATGACAAAATTTGAGGACGCTCTAAAGCAAAACTTGTGTAACACCTTTCCAGGCACTGTTAGATTGTGCTGACACACGTGCTTCTGAGGCTGCAGGTGATCAGAGGAATAGCGGTGAAGGCCAGGGCCGCTTGACTGATGCATTTTTTAATTTTTTTAGCCCTCGACGCCCAGGGACATCAAATGTAGGCACCCATTGCCAGCGTCTTCACCATATGGTGCAGGACTACCTAGGGGCAAGTGCAGACCTGGATACCTTTCCAGCAGATGATCCACTGGCTTACTGGGTGTTGAGATTGGATTACTGGCCAGAATTTAGCCAATATGCTATGCAGCTATTAGGTTGCCCTTCATCTAGCGTGCTTTCCAAAAGGACGTTCAGTGCCGCTGGAGGTTTTGTCACAGACAAAAGAGTGCGTCTGTCCACAAACTCTGCAGACCGGCTGCCATTTATAAAAATGAATCAGTCCTGGATCAGCAGCTATCAATCCCCTGATGCTGAAGTAATGGAATAGATCGAGGATGTCCTCTTCTGCATTCACAAAACCTCCAGCACTGAACTCTTCCACAATACCACAAAAGGGTTACGGTGTGAAGGCACTTGCTGCCATGAAAGGCACAATATCTGGCTTCACTGACGCCCATTAAGAAAAAACAAAAAAACTTTTCAATATAGGACCACATGGTCCACCCCTGCACTCTTCCACAATACCACAGAGGGGTTACTCTATGATGATACTTGGTGGCCTTGCATTAAAGGCACAATATCTGGGTGCACTGACGCCCATTACCACCAGAAAAAAAACTTTTCAATATAGGACCACATGGTCCACCCCTGCACTCTTCCACAATACCACAGAGGGGTTACTGTATGATGATACTTGATGGCCTGGCATTAAAGGCACAATATCTGGGTGCACTGACGCCCATTACCACCAGATCAAAAACTTTTCAATATAGGACCACATGGTCCACCCCTGCACTCTTCCACAATACCACAGAGGGTTTACTGTATGATAGTACTTGCATGCCTGGCACTAAAGGCACAATATCTGCAGTCCTAACCTCAACATCTGAGGAAAGGGATTTAGGGGTCATTATTTCAGAGGATCTAAGGGTAAGTAGTCAATGTAATAGAGCAGCAGGAAATGCTAGCAGAATGCTTGGTTGTGTATGGAGAGGTATTAGCAGTAGGAAAAGGGAAGTGCTCATGCCACTGTACAGAGCACTGGTGAGACCTCATTTGGAGTACTGTGTGCAGTACTGGAGACCGTATCTCCAGAAGGATATAGACATCTTAGAGAGAGTTCAGAGAAGGGCTACTAAAATGGTGTACGGCTTGAAGGAGAAAAGTTACCAAGAAAGGCTTAACGATCTTGACATGTACAGCTTGGAAAAAAGACGAGACAGAGGAGATATGATAGAAACATTTAAATACGTAAAGGGAATCCACAAGGTAGAGGAAGGGAGTATATTTAAAAGGAAACAAAATAGCAAAACAAGAGGACATAGTCTTAGATTAGACGGGCAAAGGTTTAAAAGTAACATCAGGGGGGAGGCGGAGCTAGCTGTGGAAGCGAGCAGCAGCATTTTGGAGGAGCTCTGTGTCTACCACGGATTTTATTGCTTTTTTCGCCGTTTGCACTGCCCTGTGAGCTTCCCGGTTGGCTAGAGGGATCCTGGAGAGTTGAGGTACCTGATTTAGCCCTGAGTTTCGTGCCCGGGGACAGATTGCTGCCGGCAGCGCGATTTGGGCCTAGTCACAGCGGCCATCTTGGAAGCCTACTCGAGGCGTATTGAGATTCCCTCACCGCCCTGCGACCTCGTGCCAGCCCAGCATCTCCGGAACCATGCCTACCGGTCGTTCCCAGCGACGGGCCCCCCGACAGAGGGACATTCGGGATGTTTTGCGAGGTGGGTCCGCTTTTACGGGACTGACTGCTTCTTCCTCCCTCCCCCGGGCTATGGCTCCTCGGAGGCTGACAGCGACTATGAACCTCAGGGGGTATTACTGGGATGCCCTGGCTTGCCCCGCAGTCACCGGCGTCTGACTCCCGACCCCTCTCGGCGGCTGCTAGGAAACGGGCACAGAAGAAGAGAAAATCAGCAATGCGGACATCGTCCGGGGCAACGCCGGACACAGAGGATATTTTTGATGGGGACCCGACTGAGATTCCCCTTACCTCCGCCAGTAATAGTGTGACCTCGGATCATCGGTCTGCAGTGGGGACGGGACTTCGACAGCAACAGGTGCAGGAGGAGGACGACCATCTCCCCTCCACGAAGGGGGATCTCCGCAGGATCTTGGAGGAGCTTCGGGTGATACGTGAGGTGTGGCAGCCTGAGGTGGCGGCGGTCCGCACGGAGATAGTGGCGATGCGTGCTCAGGTGAAGGTGGTACAGGAGACGACTTCTGCTGTGACAACGGAACAAACTCACCTGTCTGGTCAGGTTGCTGGTTTGCGATACCAAGTCGAACTTCTGACACGCTCTGTGGAGATGCTTGAAACGAGACACAGACGCCGAAACATCAGGGTCAGGGGTGTCCCGGACTCTATTACCTCCGACGCTCTGCCGTCCTACGTGACTCGTCTTGTGCTTCAGGTCACGGGGCTTCCCCCTGACACACCTGACATGCTTGGGTCGGTGTTTCGGGTCAGGAGACCTGCGACGAACCCACCTGGGGCTCCTCGAGACGTCGTAGTGGCCTTCCGTGAAGTGGCTTTCAAGGTCAAGGTTATGTCTGCTCCGGGCGCGAGGGATCCCGTACGCTTTGAGGGCTCCACTCTGGCCCTGTATCATGATCTCCCATTCCAGACCCTGATGGCTCGCAGGCGTTTTCGTGAAGTGACATCAGTACTTCGCCGACAGGGTGTCCGATATCGCTGGGGTCTGGCAGGAGCTTTGGTGGTGACCCACGCAAATGTCCCCTATACCATCACGGATCCCGCGGTGGCTTGGATTGACCTTGCGGCTGCGGGCCTCTCACCAGATCCTCCGGACCCTCGACCGGATTGAAGGCTGGTTTCTATGCCCTCTACCTCTCCAGGTCTGAGCTTTACTGAATTACACCCCCTCCCCTGCATTTCTCTTATATGCTTACGTGTCCCTGGTCTCTAGCTTGGCCTAGTGCCTGGACTTTCAGGACGGTTCGTAATTTGTTTTGATCAGTCCCAGCCTGCATTGCATAGGGCTTTTGCTTTTTTGCCTGCACATGGTACTTTCTGCCTTTTTACTTATTTTTACCGCCCTGTCCTTCTTTGCGACGCATGTTTTTTGACCAGCTGACCGTAGTTACCTTGGCCGGCCTTAAGTGGCTGCATTTATATATGTTTGATTTCCCACCTTGATGAGACCCCCCGTCTAGGGGATGTTTTCTGCTAACATATTGCTATCCTTAGATTTTTTCGATTCGCTGTTTTTACGATGACACTTTTTTGGCCATGTGTGGTTTCCGTTGCTTGTTATGTCTTCTTGTTTGGCCCTGCGAGGTCATCCATTATTTTACAGTATGATGTAATGCTGACTTATTTCAAAATAAAAAACTTTAAATTTAAAAAAAAAAAAGTAACATCAGGAAGCATTATTTTACTGAGAGGGTGGTGGATACATGGAACAGTCTTCCAGTAGAAGTGGTAGAGGCCAAAACAGTAATTGAATTTAAGCAAGCATGGGATAGGCATAAGGCTATCCTAAACAAAAGATAAATCCAGGTAAAGTATCCATGTAATTGGGCAGACTAGATGGGCCGAAAGGTTCTTATCTGCCGACATTTTTTCTATGTTTCTATGTTTCTATCTGGGTGCACTGCCATTGACGCCTGTATCAGATTCATATCCTCAGAGGGGTTACGGTGTGACGGCACTGTTGCCGACTCTAAAAGCCCAATTTTAAAGCACCTATTGTTACTTTCATCCAAAGCCTGCATAAGTTTCACAATAATTTAGCCCAAAAAAACACAAAACTTTTTCTGCGCGTCCTAAAATATCTTTTCATACAGGCTGCTGCCCCAAGCAGTTGTTTATGGATAGATTAAAGGAAAAGTATTTACCGTCATATGAAACGTAATTTTTTTTGTTTTTAAGTGTTTCTATAGATCCTAGAAAAGAAATCCGCCACTTCACGGGCAGGTTATGGGGACCTCCTAGGCACGATATTTGAAGGAATTTTTCGTTTTTATTTTTAACCCTTATTTCATGGAAAACTCACTGTCCCTTTAAAAACGTTTTTTTTTTACTTTTTGTCCTTGTTTCCTGTCCCCCAGGGCACTACCCAGACCCCCATACACCTTTTTATGGCAAATATGTAGCATATATGCCCTCTTGGAGGGCACTCTAAAAAACCGAATTTTCAGCCCCATTGACTTGCATGGGGGTTCAGGTTCGGGTTCGGTCCCGAACAAATGGGAAGTTCGGGTTCGGGCTCGAACGGAACTCGGGGAGTGTTCGGCTCATCCCTAATCCTGAGAACCCTTCATCTGGTATCCTGAGAACCCTTCATCTGGTATCCTGAGAACCCCTCATCTGGTATCCTGAGAACCCCTCATCTGTTATCCTGAGAACCCTTCATCTGGTATCCTGAGAACCCCCTCATTGCTTCTCCCCATTAAGGACTCCTTGCAACTCCCATCATCCTTCTACATGTTGACCTACCCGTGTATGATATCTGATCTGGACTCTGACTACTCCTATGCCAGCTGCCTGCCACCGATCTAAGCTTGATTTGACCATTCTCCAGTTATAACCCTTCTGATACCGCGCCTGATCTTCTTGTGTCTTTTGCCCTCTGTGTCTTCTGGTCCTCCACCCTCTGTATCCAGTAAGTGTGTTCTTTAGTATCTGTTTTCCATTTCTGTTCAGTCAGCTCTGATTTGTATTTATTCTTTATTCAGTGTTCAGTTCCTGTCCTGTCCACCCGTGTTTATTCTTTATTCAGCGTCCAGTCCAGTACCTGTTCTGTTAGCCCTACCGTGCTATTCAGTGTCCTGTCCTGTTCACCCCTTCTGCTAAGTGTGCCCTGTCCTCTGTATATAATATCCTGCCCATCCAGCTCCTACCTATTGTTATTATTTATCCAGATTCCCCTTCTTGGTTTACTTCTGTTTATTTAATAAACCTATTTTCTGATTTATACCTCACCTTCCTGCCTCTCCATCTGTGTAACCACATATTGGGTTTGAATCCTTAACCCCTGCAAGTGAGACGTGACACCTGGGTGGTGAGTACGTACCGCTAGGTGTCTTGCCCAAGGACACTTACAGGAGAGGTGCTCTAGCCCGGATTGAACCTGTGTCTCCACATTCTCTCTCCATGCGGAGCAGTGATGTTACCTCTACTCCACTCAGCTGGCACTATGATGCTGATACATTTTTTTGACAAGAGCATTGTGGTTAGCCGTAGGGGTCAACCCCATCACTGCCCTGATACTGTTGCAGATGAATGTAATTTGCATTTGTGCTCCAGAAGATGTCCTTAAAGATTTATCAATGTGGGCATGATAACAATTTTTAAAACCAGCTGGGGAATGTATCTGATAGACTTCACCCCAATCAATCCTGCAAAGAGCCCAGTGCTGCAGTAGCTCACTTCGAACAGCAGATGGCAACATCTCCCTGGAAAATAGGTTATTACAGTTATATACAATGGGATTATTCCCAAACCTTTCTTACTTTATAATTAATTGAAAATGATTTTCCATAAAACCACTGGTTCCTGACAGCGTTTTTTGGAAAATTTCATAGATAACTTCATTGTAAAGGGGTTAAGTTCAGGATTAGGGTTACTGTCTTGTGTTAGTGTTAGGGGTTAGGGTTAGTGTCTGGTGTTAAGGTTAATCATTAGGGTTGGTGATAGCGTATTAACAATATTCCCCCAAAAAATGTTGTTTCTCAATAAATTTATCTGCCACTTCTTGCAGTATCATAATTTTTTGTTATACTACAGTAATTTTCAGCCTGTACATACATCAGGTTTTTTTTTACGTGAGACACAGTTGTGTTGTATTTTTTGCTTTCTTTTTAACCAGTGGGCTAATTCAGGCATCTTTTTTTTAATGCGGCAAAGTTTTTTTTAAACAACTTTAACATAATCAAAGTGTTAAAGTGCATTGCCATTGCAATGACAAATCCCAAATATTTATTTACATATATATAAAAAAATTAAAAATAAAATATATTGCCAATTTTGAAGAAAATAGTTTATCATATTTTGGGGGAAAAGACAACAATTTAAACTTTCTAGTTTGAAGCCTGTGATATTACATTGTGTAAGCTCTGCTTTTATTTGAAGTGTATTTTCTTTTCCTTTGTTTTGCTTAATCCAAATGAAAGCTTTGATTTTCGTGATAAAAATTCAATATTTTTCACAATTGTTGTTGCATATCATCACTCCGGGGCTGTTTTTAGGTCTTCTCAATTCCCATTAATTTAGTTAACGCTAAGTATCAAAGCTTTGTACTGTTGGACTAAATGTGTAGCCGGGTTTTTAAAATTAATTATTGATCAGTGTTCTGACAACATCATTAAGAGTTTTGTACTTTGTCCTAGATCTTTAGGTCTCAGCGGGCGACTTGTGTGATGCTGCATATAATATGAGACTTGACTGCCTAGATTTATTTTTTCAGCATCTACAATTGTTAGTTGTATTCTCAATAAAGTTGCCTGTGTGCTGAACTATAATGTTTTCAATTTATATTGAAGTGGAAAGTTTACTTAAACTGTAACTTCAAATTATGTTTTAAGATTTTTAACTTAAACCTGGTTGGGTTTTGGATTGGCTGGAAAGAGTAGATTATTACATCGCTGATCTAAACCAAAGAGATCCAGACTTGAATTCCACCAAGAGCACCTCTCCATTAACTGTCCTTGGGCAAGACACCTAATGATGCATACTTGCCTACCACGCCATATTGGCTGCAGTGCCTGGTGGTAATATATCTACTCTACAACCTTGGAAAAGCCAGTTTGAGTCACTATAATATCACTGTTCCTCATTTGTGGAGATCCATGCTTGGATCCTGCCTAGAGTGCCTCTCCAGTAAGTGTCCTTGGGCAGGACATCTAAAGGCAAGTACTTGCCTACCACACAATATCACAATATTTGCTGTGTTGCCTGGTTGTAAGGTCTCTGCTCTACAGCTGCGGAGAAACAGGTATGAATCCCAATCAGAATGTCTGATCAGCATGGCATGAAGGTAAAATCCCTACGCTACAACTGTGGAGAAGTAGGTTTGAATCCTGATCAGATTGTGTGGCCTGGTGGTAGTAGCTCAACTCTACAATTGTGGAGAAGCAGGTTTGAATCCCAGTCTTACTGTCTTACCAGATAGGCATGGTCTGACAGTAAAGTCTCTACTCCACAACCGTGGAGAAGCAGGGTTGATTCCAGATCAGAATGTCAGACCAGGGTATCTCTTCTCTACATCTGTGGAGAAGCACCTTACAACCATGGAGAAGCAGCTTCAACCTCACCAGCTTTTCACTGATCTACAACCACGGAAAGCAGATTCAGATCATGGTCAAAATACCTCACCAACAAGTATCTTTGGACAAGACACCTAAAGATATGGATACTGACAACCAGACTGTTCGTGATATCGTTCATGACCTACATACCCCATTATTTGGTTTCCCGACTATCAATTTCCGTACTAAATATCTAATGTCTATATGGAAATCTTATAAATAAGGAATTGGGAAAAGAAGATGAACAGGAGACCCGTTGTATCGTTCTGCGACAAGAGGCTGAAAATTAGAGCTAGCCACTGAAAACATGACATAAGGTATGCCTGGGGACACCAGGTACACCCCCTGTGCATGCTTGTGGTTACCATTTTGGACACAGTTCATGGTTTGCATATTATGGATTAACTTTGGTATTTTTGTTTACTTCATAACGTGAAAGTTCTGTTATTGATTTTCTTCTTGTTCTTTATAAATCTTCACTCGCCATGTTGATTCATAGGAGGACTTACCGTGTATCACAAAAATGCCAACTAAATACACGTAAAACTCAAAACCTTACAGTCACTGCTTGCTGGATATGCAGTGTCGTAATCCTCTTTTGATGTTCTTGTCCACAAAAATCATGTTTATCAAGCTTAATTACATAATGGATTTACCGAGAACAAGCATGACCATATCTCAATCTGACAGCACAATTTCTTCTCAGTCGAAAGGGATGATGAACAACCCAACTGCACAAACATCACATGGAATAGATGTTCCTTTACTAAACAGCCGTCTGTATTCACTTGTAAATCACAGGTTTTGGGTAGAGTCGGTAAAGAGATATTATATCTAATTAAATTAGTCCAGAAGGAAGAGAGTTTAAACTAAAGCAAAGATTTATTTGCACTACTACTTTTTTCATGTGTCTGGGAGAAATTGTGGTAAACTGCCGCAAATTCAAAGTATAAATACTCATTTACTTCAAAAATTTCATTTTAATTTATCAATCCCAACACAAATTCTATCCTTCTGTCCTCAACTACTTCCTCTGAAACAGGAATGATTATATGGGAAGAATTCATAAAATTTGACAAGAAAACTAACTAAAAAAATTATGTAACAAACAAACCAGACACTAACAGAATGATAGCACAACAACTGCAATGCGAAAAAATTAAAGCTTTTCACAGCTCTATGCTCAATTTGGGGCTATTACGCCAACCTCATTACCAGTCATTTGTTTGTAGAGATGAATTATATTTTATACAGGGTGTCCATAAAGTCGCTTTACAATTTCAATAATGTCTTACAAAGACAAATGAAAAGACAGATAAGTGAAAATTATTAATGAGACGTATATATCTAAGTTTTTTTTGCCTTATTTAATACACCTCTATATGGGCACCATTAGTTGCATGAAGCCCATCAAGACGGTACTGGATTTCTTGCCATGTTCACTGTAGCATCCCCTCATCAATGGTGGCAATGGCATCAGTGATCCTCTGCTTTAGATTAGTGACATCCCTTTGTACCTTTGCTCCATACACCATATCTTTAACATAACCCCATAGAAAGAATTTGAGGTGAGTGATATCTGATGAACGAGGTGGCCAGGGAATTGGGCCACCCCTTCCAATCCACCGGTCTGGAAATGTTTCATTTAGGAACCCACGAACATGCAGTCCCCAATGTGGTGGTGCACCATCTTGCTGTAAAATGATGGTTGGTTGAAGGTCATGTAGTTGTGGTGCCGCGTATTCAGTCAAAAGGTGAAGGTAAACATTTGCAGTACTTGATGTCTCGCCGAAGAAAAATGACTTCTTTCTATGGGGTTATGTTAAAGATATGGTGTATGGAACAAAGGTACGGGACATCACTAATCTAAAGCAGAGGATCACTGATGCCATTGCCACCATTGATGAGCAGATGCTACAGCCAACACGGCAAGAAATTGAGTACTGTCCTGATGTGCTTCATGCAACTAATGGTGCCCATATAGAGTTGTATTAAATGAGGCAAAAAAAACTTAAATATATACGTCTCATTTTGTAATAATTTTCACTTATTTGTCTTTTCTTTCACTTATATGTACGCTCATATTGACGTGCCTCACGGCATCTGTCACAGCTTTGTGATCCTGCGACGGGGCTGGCCACAATTGGGCGCACTACAGCAGGAGTGCTGCGCCCGTTCGGAAAGCCTCCCCGTCGAAGTGCTGCGAGATCCGGCAGGTCAACGGACTGATTTGTGGAGGGACTTTTTTGGGGGACTTTTTTCCTCCAGTTTCCCTCTGCACCTGGCGGCAAGAAGAAGCAGATCAGGGTGCCCTTCTTGCCGTGGGATGTGAGGTGAGTATCTGATTTTTTGGTGTTTGTTCTGCTGGTGCTGACTGTTGATTCTGCAGAAGAGGAATCAGTTAGCACCATCTCCTAGCTGGGGGTAAATTTTCAGTTAACCGCAGTAGGACGTAATTAGCGTTAGGACTTTGTAATCTTAACGCTAATTAACTCTTTGCGCTCCCCATGTTAAGCATAGGGAGCGCAAAGTACAGCAAACTCCGAATCGCTAATGGATTTTTTAACCCGTTAGTGTTCTGAATGTAATATGGTCGGCCCGCGCTAGGGCCACCTAAGCTAACATTAACTCTCACACAGCTGAGCGCTAACATTAACATTGTAATATGGCCTAGAAGGGGGTGCTAGGGGAGGACTTGGCCCCGGGTGCCTCATACCCTTGCTACACCTCTGGCCAGAGGCGAACACTCATCACTCCATGGTGACTACTTAAAATAGTTTAATAGGCCTCATTGGAGTAGCTAGAGTGATCAATTCACATATATATATATTTGAATAAAACTTTTAGAATAATACTTGCTGTTCGGCTTTAAAATAAAACACAAAATTCCTAAAATGACTTAGCTTAAAAAAAATATAACTACAAGATGTGCTTCTAAACATGATGAATTTGGGAACCAGATGGCAACACGTATTAAAATATAGAAACTTAGAATAAAAATGTCATTATAGCAGCGAGGTGTTAAAATTCATTATATGCGTTTTCGTTCTGTATGTTTTTTTTTCCACATTTAAGACTCCGAGTATAATGTTAAAAGCAGAAGCTTCGCTTAGGGAACAGAAAAGATTCCACTGCAGGGTAAGTTGGGAAAGTCTCGTCTTTCTAATTTTTTATTTATTTTTTTTGCTGTAGGTTAAGCTCGGTTTTTCTTGGCTAAAGCCGAGCCCTGCATTCGGGTCTTTTGACTCAAAGTGGCAAAGACAAAATACCGAAATCAGATGTATTTTTAGAAAGGAAATAGGGACGCACTTGAGCATGAGAATGCTACAGGGCTCAAAACAAAACAAATCTAAAAACAAATTGGGAGTAGGCGCTCCAGACATTTTTTGCATGAATAAAACTTATTTGGCTGTAATGAGAATTTCTATTTCTTTTTGCGTGCCTTCGGTGAGATAATAGGGAGCGACTGAGCATTGTAACTGAGAGGCATTAAAATCATGGAGCTGAGTATGGGGATTATTAATATGATGTGTAACAAACCATTTAAAGAGAATGCAACATTAAAATCTTATTATCTTATTTATCACAAAAATGAATTTAGAGTAGCACAGAACAACTTTCCAATTTCCCGTCCTGTATAGTGTATTAGAAACCATATTCAGGAAATGATGGGGGCTTTGTTTGCAAACATGTAGGCCATTATTCTGTCTAAGGACCTGATTCCAACCAAGCTGTTAACCTCCCTGACGGTGTTCCCGGGTGTGTCTCGGGGTTAAATTTCACGGCTGAGAGCGGTAACCCGAGACACACTCGGGCTGGATACATCACCTCTCCGTGCGCTCCCTCGATGATCTCTGCAGTCTCCTCCGGCGATCCCAGCATTTTACTTCCTGGATTCCTTCTCGCGAGGAGGAAACCAGGAAGTAATGAGGTCGTGGTCGCCGGAGGAGGCAGCTGGGGACATCGAGGGAGCGCAGGGAGAGGTGATGTATCCAGTGGCATCCTGAGTGTTGCTCAGGGTTACCTCTTCCAACATAGGAATTTAACCCCGAGCCACACTCGGGATGCCATAGGGGGGGGCAATAAAAAAAAAAATTACCGTTTTCAGCACAGAATTTTCAGAAGAAATAGACGGCCAGGAGGTTAACAAAACGGCCCGAGCCCTTAACCCCTTCACAGCCGAGCAATTTTTGTTGGAAAATGCTATTCTAACATTTATTTGAAACATGGGATGAGAAGTTAACGATTAAATATAGGGTGAAATAGAAGTTTTGCACAGAAATTGTCATTCTGAGTTATAAGAGTTTATTCAAAGAGAGAGACGATCTGGCCCCGAAATGTCACCGAACAGAGAATTTCCCTGCACGTTGCCATTTTAGGGCAATTTGGCTATTCAGAGAGTAGGCAGTTCGCTAAATTTTGGCAAACTGCCAGGAGGGTACAGTGCTTGTTCGAAGGCAGTGAAATCCCCCATAGAGAAGTAATGGTTCATCTATTCAGAGACAGCAAACAGCTGTGAAAAGTTGTGGAAGTGCCCTGCTGTTCAGTGCTTTCATTCGGCAGGTTTATTCAGGCAAACCCCATAGGCTTCAATGTAAAAAATATTCCTGTTTTTACCCAATATCTAATAAACCATCTATTATTTTATTCTGCAGTAAAAAGTTTATTTATAGATTTTTTAGGATCTTTTAGGAATGTATAGAGATTTTTTTCGTAAAATTTTTTTCCTTGCTTTTTTTTTTAAAGCGGATTTCCTTTTTTCTGTAACAGCCTTTTTTATTATCATTCATAGGATCTTATATGTAAATTCCAGGCATTTTCATTCAGTAGCTTTTTTGCAAACAGTGTTTAAATTTTGACATTTTCAATCATATCGTTTGGTTGTTGTTTTTTTACCCCATTCGTCAGCTTGTCAGCTTTTTCCGTTGGTTGCTCTGTGCTTTGATCGGCGGCTCGTGGCTTTTTCTGACGTGTTCGACGTGTTTGCGGCAGTTTTCTCTACACTCTGGGGACCCTGCAGTGAATGCTGAATTCAGGGTGGGGATCTTTAATTTCCCGAAGTGCAGGGAAGCGCGGGGAAAGAGAGCAATGAAATGTCGGCGACATTTCGGTGCTCTCTGAATAACCCCCATTTAAAAAAAAATTAATAATGTGAATTTGCTCGTTTTTCATTTTTCATATATCCATAACTTTCATATATTCGTAACTGTGATAATAATAATAAAAAACAGTCAGATCTCCTGCTTATGGGGGTTTGTAGGGATCATAATGAGATTATTAGCAATGCAACTTCCAAAAAATACCAATAGAATATAAAAATAATATCTGTATATGCTGCATAATGCCTATATATTGAAAGTACAGTAACACCTTGTATCTATACTGTACAGGGATTTTAAGTCATTATAAGTCCCCTGAATCTTATCCCTGTACAGCAGTGAGTGACCTCACTAATGTAATGATCCAGCCCATCAATCCTCTGAAAAGTGTCACCAAGTGGCGTAGTTGTTCATTTCTTTGCTTATCTTAATAATACTGCAAAAATCTTTCCAATCTTGAACACAGTGATTACACCTAACAGCACATTATCAGAAAGCAGAAAAGTAATTTTCGGAATAAATGGTAATTTCGACACCAAAGTACTGTTTTAAAAACAAAAGTATTTATTATTATGGTTATTATCACAGATAATAAATTAAAACCTTCTATTCATCACAGGCAATTTTATTACATGGATTTTATAGTCTGCCAATTTCTTTTGTAGCTTTATTTCATCGCTCTCTGGAATATTTCGATGCTTTATAAATAATAATACCAATATTAATAGTCTATGGTCTCTATTAAATTCTTTGCGCAAAAACGCTTGCGCAGCTCGTTAATTTGGGCGCGAAGCGTTAAACGTTAACTCACGTAAATTAAAGCTGGTATTACAATCCGAGCGCATTTTTCCATCCGTCAAAAAATAACGCACGTAAAAAAGACACGCAAAAACGTGCGCGCATTAACGCTGCCCAGAAATCGGTGTGTGCAGACTGTTTTTTCACACGATTCAGCCAATCAGAATTAAGAACCACAATTGTCTCCCGTTCATTGTTTCCCGCTCAGTTTTTGCGCCAGTCAAAATCAGTATACTGTATATGCTGCAGCAATAATAAAAACACGCACAACTTCTCAATTTTATTGTTTGGGTATGTGTAGAATGTGTAACTATATTGTGCTGTATTTTTTTTTTCGGGCTGGTGTATTTGGTTTCGGCCAAGACGTTCGGATTTGACGTTACCACCAGCTTTTAAAAGACGGTAAAATTATGCGCGCAAATGTTGTCCGTTAAAATTTGCGCATAGATTGTAATACCATCCGCGTACCAGCGCACAAGCGCATTTGCGCTCACAATGTTAAGTATAGGACGTGCAACGTACATTTTGCTCGCGCAGCGTCCGCTCAGGTTCACCCGCGGCAGACGTTAACGTGTATTTTTTGCGCGGACATTGTATACGACGTTCTGCACAAAGGGTTTTTCCCCTCACTTTAATGCGTTTTTGCACGGGCATTAACGTTTGCGCAAAGAATTTAATAGAGCCCTATGTGTCTAGAGATTGTGAAATGGAGTACTTTTTATACAACTAAAACTCTTTGTAAGTCCTTTATAAAGTGACAGGGCCCTGTTCTGACTGAGCCGCTCGTTATGATTAACTGCTTAAGGGCCAATGACTGAACAGTTATGTCATAAATGTATTGACTTTGAAGATCCATGGTCTTTAATGGGTTAAAGAGTGGTTCCAGAAAGTGGCCAGGGGCTCGTAAACCAACACTTGGGGCCGCATTCAGTAATAGGTGCAAACATGGAGATGGAAAAGGAGAAAAATTGTCTTTTGTATTTATATATACATACCAGTGACCATAACAAAAATGGCCACCGGCAACGATGGGTCATGACCGTGCATGCGCTGTGATGGCGATCATTGCTGGCGCTCATATTTGTTCTGGTCACATGCATATAGGCAGCATTTTAGGTGGTATACAGGCACATCAAGTGCCCACTTCCTCCCCTCCTGGCGTGCCACTTGGGCCATTGACCTCCAGGCTTCCCCCTTGGTACACCACTGCATCCATACATTGTTTGGGCAGCTTGATTGACATACTTCGAATTAGCGCATATTAAAATAAAGTATTACAGCACTCATGTTATGGGTACTTTCAGGGAGATATTCAGAGAGCACCGAAATTTCAGTGCTCTCTCATTCGGCGCACTTCGATGCGCTTCGGCGATTTCAATTTGCCGACCCTGCTGTGAAGTCGGCATTCACCGCAGGGACCCCGATGTGCACCGAAGGGATCCGCCGAACACCGCCGATCGACCCACTGAATACAGCTGCCTATCGCCGAGCAGACTCCCAAACGTAGCCGATGATCCGCCGAAAGCCACCAAACAGACCGCCGAACGCAGCTGCAAATCGCCGAACACAGTTCGCTGTTAGTGAATAAACACTTCAAATGCATAATATTTATTATCTCTTGCCCCACAGAAATATAGAGCCCGAGGTGTCTAGCCACACAAGACCACACTGACACATTGAAAGAAGAAACAGAAAAAAATAGGCCAAGACTGCTTCTAGATCTTTGTCAGATCAGTGTCTGTGAGCCGTTACACACATATTGATTTTATATCTCATCGTCAGGAAGAATAATTTGGAATGACTTCTTGACCAAATGTACCAGAGGCCACTAATATAATAAGATGTCACAAAGTCACCTGTGAAAAGAGCTAATTTTCTCTTCTCATGGGATTATGACCTATTGTAGAGAAAGTACCAGAAATAGGTTTAGAAGCTCTTTGGCTCCGTATATTAGAGCAGGGCTCAAAATGTCAATTCCACATCTCGTAGCCAGTCTACAAGTTACTCAGTAAAGGATAAACTAAAGTAAATATTTTTCACCTACTGAAATACAGATGTTGCATAACGTTGAAACACATGCTTCCCAAATGAGAGGACACGCCGAAAAATGAAGAATAAAATATCTTAGAAATTTCAAAGGACTTGTGCAGCGTCATCTGAAGCTCTTTGGTTAAGACCAATGACCAATGACCAATCTGTCTTTAGATGAGATGACTGCTTCGTGGCACTGACCTTTATCAAAATTATACAAGGAGAGGTCCAATAGTAAGGATAAAATCAATGATATAATGATGATTGCTCATTTGTTTTGTCAATGAAAGCCTGATCTTTGTAGAACTTGTTAAAAAAATGATATCCCCACGGATGGTCATTGTTATGCGAGGTGATGCAAAAAATGGCAGTGGTTGGCGTGTAGAGTTGAAATTCTCAAAGGAGCCAAAATGAACCGTCATCTTCTATGGAAATACCAGTTTAAAAGCTTCAAAACCCATCTTGGTGATGAAGCCCCATGTCTCCAGAAGGTCCACAAATGTTTTAGTAGACTCAAGCCTGGACATTTTGACGTCTGTGATGAAAGAAGAGATGGAAGGCCACACACTCCACAGATGGAGGAATTTCTGGATCAGCAACCTCAACCCATTCTCAAAAAGCTTATAGAAGAGTTTGACACTCCAAAAACAAGCATGTTGAGGATTCTTCTTGACAACTTGGACTTCACTTCTTAACAAGCATGTTGAGGATTCATATTGACAGCTTGGACTTCACTTCTTAACAAGCATGTTGAGGATTCTTCTTAAACAACTTGGACTTCACCAAGAAGTGCATACAGTTGGGTTCTGCATTTGTTGAATGCAGAACAAGGAACCGCTTAAGTTGAGTTTGCCAAAAAGTCAATCATCATGTTCAAAGACGGGAAGCCAAATGTACCTTTCAGTGACATGCTGGGGCCCTGCTCATGCCTAGCCAGGGGCCTATTTCAAGCCATGGGCCTCGAGCAGAAGCTCCACTAGCGCCTATGTTAATTCAGCACTAATAATGACCCACTCACCTCTACTTCCCAGTCCAGATGGGACATTCTTTGGACTTTATTAAAATATTATGAGATATTCAATACAATATTATAATAATACAAAACAGACTATGGAAATGATTTATAAAGAGGAAATTTCTACAGTTTCTTTTCTCATTCTCCCTTACTCCTCCGCGACATGGATCCCCTTTTAATGATGCTCAAGGTTGTGCATGAGTCACATTGTGTAGGTTTATTGCTTACAGTATGAATCACTTTTCCTACATTATGTGAGTGTTATTTATGAGCAAATAAAGAATATACAATGATAATTTTTTTTTTTTTATAAAACCAGACACTAGAAGACAGAATTGGAGGGTCATCATCTGTGAACCTCACCTGGGGATACTGCAGGGTTCATTGTAATTTCCATGTCAGTTTGTTTGCGATTTATCAAGTATGGATTCAACACAAACCCAAATAAAATGGGATATCTGTATGTAAAATCATTTATTTTGCAAGGATCTCTTTTAATGGAACATGTCCTAATGATATTGCAGATTTGATGAACAGAATATTGTTCTGCTAAGCACAAAGACTAAGGGCTGTATTTACTAACCATTGTTTTATTATTATTATTATTATTATTATTATTATTATTTTGGCAATGATCCACATGTTGGAAATAAATACGTGACTTATTTCTTTTACCTTAGCCTATCTATCCTAATGTTTTATAAAATTGATTTTACAATTTATGCAACAGAGACTATATTGACAACTTATTCTGTTATACAGGGATTTGTACTTTCTTAAATTCCCCATCCATATAGTATAATTTAGTTCATACAGAACCCACGTTACCATGTGCAAATTTATTAACCCCTTCACTACCAAGTGATTTTCAAAAAAATCATTGTCAGAAATCAGTGTGTTTTTGTAAAATCATTTTTTTTTTATATTTAAGATTTTTATTTTGAAAAGTAATGGTCACATAACGACCTGCAAGGTTGGCCTCGCAGGGCCAAAAGGCAAGCAACTATAATAAAAGCATAAAGCAATAGGAAGGGGGGGGGTCTCAAGAAAGCATCTATACGTGCAAAAATAAGGGGTGGCGTATTTCTCAGTAAAATGTGAAAGTCCTCAGAATGTTTTCTTTGTTATCCCTTTCTTTGTCAAAAACGCTCACAGTAAAATAAATCAAATGTCTGCAAGAAAGTATAAAGGAAATAAAAGCGTCTCTATAAAATTTCAAAGGTGAAAACTCTGCAGATGAAGCACGTCAAGGAGTGGGTCACATCAAAATAAGATACTGAGCAGCGGGGATGGAAGAGGGGAAATGCAGCCTAGAGGGGGGATTGCCGCAACAGGGATTGGGCCTGAACCAGGGCAGGAAGATGAGACTGTCCTCTTCAACCCGTGTCGAGTAAAAAGGTCGGTAGTGCAGCTTTGTCGGGCCGATGCATCTTCCAAAGGCCACATCGAACACGCATCCTACGGTCTACCCCATTCCTAGCAAGGGTTATTTCACAGGGCCAGAATCGGCACACTAGCCCACCAGCAGACAGCCCTCCAGAACGTTTCACCATCCGCAGCTTAGAGTGCTCGGGGGGGTATGCGATGGGTTGAAGCTCTTTAGGCTGCAGCAGGTCCCCGTCAGGTAGCCCTGGATTCTGTGCCGGAGACGGTAAAGCCTCCAGTGGCATGTCATCCGGGTCACTAATCTCGCTCATCATCCCCTCGGTAGCGATCTCCAGATCCCCATCCCCACAAGCAGGTAAGGCCTCTTCCAACCGGGGAGCCGATGTACTGCTGCAGCTGTGCAAGATCGGAGACTTCGCCACCCGACAGCTCTTCAGTGCGGCCAGCATCCGGCACAAGACACCCCCAGTAAGCGGGCTGTCAGCATCCTCCCCCGCCAGTATTCCCAGACAGGCGTCTAGGCCTGAAGTCAGGATACTCTCACCTCCAAGGAGAGGGGGGGATCCGTCTCTCCACCTTCCCACAGGTCCACCCGCCGTTCCCACAGGTCTGTCATCTGGATCAGCCAGGAGACGGGGGCCCTCCATCTCCATAGCTGTCTGCATAAGCCTGGTCTGGGGCGAGACGGTCGGACCAGCAAGGTCGGCTGACTGTCGAAGCCGAGTGACAGGCCGCAAGATGGCAGCCGGTGTCGTGTTGCCGCCATGAGGCAGTATCTGCCCAAGGTCTCTGGTCCGGAGGGGGGAAACCAAACGATCTCCGGACTGCACTGTACTGAGGGCCAGCCGCTCAGGGACCTTTTGGAAAGTAAAAGTCATAGAAGAAGTCAGCGAAGGGTTCCTGTGTGGAGAGGACGTGCGGAGCTCCACCGAGACACGTCCGCTGTAAAATCATTTTTAATTAATTGTACAGTAAGATATAGTTCTTACTGTAAATAACCTATTTGGCCAGTAGATGGCGTCATCTACTTTCAAACTGAGTTACAGCCGTTTGAGCTGCAGGTCAATTTTTTTTTATTTTCCCCTTTCATCGGCTGCTGAAAGCCTGATATTTCAGAGCATTCTTCAGCAGATTTTACCGTTTTGGCTCTTTGGGCATTATTCCCAGTGGGCTAAGACTTTGGGGGCACCTTCTGCAGCCCAAAATCAAATTAAATTTGTTTGCAGCAAATGAATTTCATTTGTTTTTGGGCTGCATATCAGCAGATCAAGATATCTTGATATCGGGGCACCAGATGATTCCTTTGAAGCCGATAGTTCGGTCTTGGTAGCGAAGGGGTTAATTATGGTCAAGCAAACCAGGGGACATTTCAAACAACTCCTGGTCATTATCAAACTTGATTACCATTTATTGGTTAAAAAACGAGTTTGCTGAATTACATTTATTGAATATATGCTGACTCTTATGGTGAATTGCTGGACCTTTGTTAATTTGTAAATGTCATAAAATCTGATTTATTAGAATGCCAGGTCATTTGAAACACACAAATACTTCCAAAAGTGATCTTAATCCCTTCACTACCACATGGTTAAAACAAAAGACTGGCAGAAACAAATGGTTTAATGAAAATCCACAGTACATTACCCCTTAACCCTATCCTCACACAACTACACAAACCATACACATACTGTATACATACACACGTCCCTACAAACACACATGCACACACTCTTTAAATGCACTGTACTATCATCACAGTTCATTTGGAGACTGTATACAGTATTTGAGCAAAGGGCTCACTCTACTGGTCAATCACAGTAATGCAGGCTAGCCTGCCACTAGTCTTTGAAGGTGACTCAGAAGTTCAAACATTTGAATGAGTTACAGTACATCATGTCCAAAGGATTGTAACATTAGAGACATATCCCTGAGCACATTTGGAAATAAAATGTGTTTGCATTTCTCCAAAATTCAGCCAGGTCGAGTTAACATCGATCATAGGCACCTGATGGTGCTTTTAACGGTCACCTTAGAATGATTGTGGTAGTAATACTGTTAATGATTTATGCCCTGCAGAAAGTGGCTATTACTCTAACAACTCATTCAAGAATGTCAGAAAGTCATCTCTATTCATCCTGATCATAATTATAGATTAACATATGGAGCGTACCCAAAGGGCATACTTTTAATTGGTCCCTTATAGACATCTATAAAAAAAAAAAAAAAGTGACATACTGACGCTCTGCAAGTTGGATAGATTCCCCTTTCTTTCATTTTATACAATGTTTCCACTGTATCTCGTGTCAATAATCATCAGACCAAATGTTGTGTCCTTGTGTTTCTGGTTATAGTGTACGCTGTGTATTATGAAAGTGCATTCAAATCTGTTATATTCAGGGCTGGTGTAAGGATTTCTGTCACCCTAGGAAAGAAAATCCCCCCTCCAAACTCCCCAGTGTTTCCAAACCAAATAGTGTCTCTGCTCTCCTAAAACGTCTCATACTCTTGTGGGGTCTAGACCAGGGGTCAGCAACCTTGGCTCCCTGATGTTTTGGGAACTACATTTCCCATGTGGCTTAGCAGCCTAATGGGTGACTGAGCATCATGGGAGATGTAGTTCCCAAAACATCAGGGAGCCAAGGTTGCTGACCCCTGGTCTAGACCAAGGATCAGTGTCACGGTGGCCCATGTCCGGGGAAGTGTTGCGCCTTTGCCCCTGGTTGCAGTTGTCACAGCAGCTGATATCCGGAACCCTTTATTCCCGGGTACTGTTTACCGCCGGACAGGGAATGGCGGTGCACGCCAACCACTAGGTCATAACATCTGCCAACCACACCCGGATGTGGATTCTGCCAACGTATCAGACGCATTATGCAGGGGAGGTAACCAATCGCAGCAGTTGATCGGCGATCCTATGGGAGAGCGGTGCATTTCCTCTGATTTCCAATAGGAGTTATTGTGTCTCCATTTAAGGGGCTTCTTGTCTCTTAGTAATCGCCCTAGCGTGGTTTCACTTCACCTAGTGCCTTGTTGCTGCGTATATATATATATATATTTCTCTGATTGTTTCTCTGGTTCTTTGATCCTGGCTGTCCTGGCTATCCTGACCTCTGGCACCCCGATGTTTGGCTTTGTTATATGGTTTTCCAGCACTCTGTTTTCCATTTAACCTTTTGCTTGCCAGTTAGTTTACTGTTTCAACCCGGCCATAATCAAGGACGGGTTAGTTAGGGTTTATGTACTATTGTATGCAAGCAGGTTTTCTATCCTTGACAACCGGTTATTAGGGTCAGTGGTATTACTTATACTGTAAGCTGCTTGACTGTGAGAGACCAGCTGCTATCTGTTATCTGGCTTCATTACGGTAAATAGCCCGGCCATTACCAAGGACCGGTAGGTAGAGACACTGTTGGTTTATTGTCTGCAATCGGGGTTTGCTCAATCCTGACATTGTGTAACTGAGCCCTCCAACTCTCTATTTGTGTTTGTCTTTCTCATTATCACTGACCATAACCCGGCCATTACTAAGGACCGGTTGGTCAGAGTCTGTTGGTTTATTGTCTGCCAGCGGGGTTACCCGATCCTGACAATCAGGAACCTTGGCCCAATATATGTTTGGGAACTACATTTCCCAAGAGTCTCAGTCAGTCTAATGAGTAGCAGGGCGCTATGGGAGATATAGTTTCAAAGCATCTGGTGGGCCAATGTTGTTGACTCTCTGGTCTAGAAACTTTCAGGCAGCGCTTGAAGGAGGAGGGGATATAATGAATCTCCTACCTGACATTCATGGTTAAAGAAAGCAGTGCCTGTTCAATAAGCCACTTGCTCTAAGACAACGCAGTGAGCTCGTAGTCAGAGAGATCTCATGGCTATCAGCTGTACTAAAGGCAGGAGGAGGCTGCTGCAAGCTCTGCGGCAGCGCTAAACAGATATAACATAAGTCCTGCCATCCTGCCTGCAGTTATAATAACTTAGAGAGGCCCCCTCCTAATGGTACCCTAAGCAACTGCCTAGTTGGCCTAATGGATGCACTGGCCCTGATAATATTAACCACCACCACCTTATTTTATTTGTTGCTATTAAAATGATAGGTGTGTGGGTGGTACACCTGGGGGGTGTCAATATTGTGCACTTTTAATTCCACTAAACATACAGGGTAATTCAAAGAGATCCGAATTGCTTGAGAAAGGTAACCGAACGCTGAAAATCAGCGTTCGGTTACCTTTCTTGGCCATTCGGCTATTCAGAGAGCAGGCAATTCGCCAAATCCTAGCGAATTGCCTGCACATACGGTGCCTGTTCGGTGCCTGTTCGAGGGCAGTGAAATCCCCATGAAAAAGCACTGCTTCGGCTATTCAGAGAACACAAACCAGCAGTGAAAGGTTCCCAAAATGCCCTGTCATTCGGTGGTTTCATGCGGGCAGATTTATTCAGGCGAATCCCATAGGCTTCAATGTTAAAAATATTCCAGTTTTAATTCAATATCTAATAAACCGTTCATTATAAAATTCTGCAGTAAAGAGTCTCTTTATTTATCGATTTTTTAGGATATTTTAAACATTTTTCTGGATTTTTTTTTTTTTTTTACAAAGTCCGATTTTTTTTTTTTAACTTTACTTATTTTTTCTGTAACAGCCCTTTTTATTATCATTCATTGGATCATATGTAAATTTCAGACATTTTCGCTCAGTAGTTTCTTTGCAAACAGCGTTTCACTTTTCACACATTCATGCAAACTGTTTTGCTAATTTATTCACTCCATTCGTCTGCGGTGTCGGCTTTTTCCGGCGGCTGCGCTGCGTGTGATCGGCTCCTGCTCGGGTTTTTCCGTGGTGTTCGGCAGGTTAATCCAGATGTTTTTGAGGGTTTTCGGCGTGCATTCGGTGGGTTTTGCGGTTAGTTTTTGTCGGGTTTGCGGCAGCCTTTCCCTGCAATTCGGGGACCCTGTGGTGTGTGCTGCATACATCGCAGGGTCACCGAAATGGGATCGGCAAAACAAACCGAATTGAAGAGAACGAAAAGTCACCGAACGTGCGGTGACTTTTCGAATCTCTTTGAATTACCCTGATAGTTTGCTATGTTTAGGATAAAAAATAAATAAAGGATGAATGTTTGATTAAAAAAAGTATCATTCACACCAGAAGGATACGTTTTGAAATGAGGTTACTTTAGTTTTCATGGTCCTCGGAGAGAAGAATTCTAATTACAGTAGCTAAATAAAAAGTCTCCAACTTTTCAAAGAACGCTTTAAATTAGTATTACGCTGCCAATCTGCCAATGGATCAGATAGAACGGGGAAAAAAAGCGCCTGCCTCGAAAGTTTTTAACATTTGCAGAAACCTCTGTTCCATGAGCCAATGTATTTACCCACAGTTGAGAAGGTCACGGGAACAAAATTTCCATTCAGTGCACAGATATCTTGTTTAGTATTCCGTCTCCTTCACCCCACAAGAAATATGTGAAAGTAATTGTTCCTGTGCCGTGTTGTAATTAGAGTGATCCCTATTGTAGACGAGTTTAAGCATAATGAAAGTTGGTAGCTCATTAAGCAAGTAAAACTATTAGACTACACAAAAACGAGGAAACAATAGTTGAGGTTTTCGGCTTGTACTGTTTTTTTTTATACGCCTCCAGTTTAATTCTCATTGGGCGTGCGAGTGGTTGAAGCTCTCAATAAGCTGGGAAGAACTTACTTTTCGATTAATTTGAGGTCGATTAATTACTAGACTTTGTGTTGGTAAATACCAATTATCACAAAGTGTAAATTGTAAAAGAGCAAGTAAAACTTACGCTTGCAAGGTGGGTTGGGGGGGTTCCTATTTGATATTCTTTGGGCGAAAAATTAAATAATAATAATAATAATTTTATTATTTATTTATTTTATATTATTAGTTATTATTATTTATTTTATATTAATAATATTAATAAAATAATATTATTGGTAGTAGTTATTTATTATTATTATTATTATTATATTATATGTTATTTATTTTGTACAATTACATAAAGTCCAAGAGACTTCCTGAGGAAAGTCCCGGTTGGGAATGTAACGTTGATCCTATGCAATAAATATTTTCTATTTTTAATACAACCTCTGTGTGCGCCTGAATCTTCTCCATTTATGTATTTTGTATTATTAGTAATCACTATATTATTATTTTTATAATTTAAAATAACTAAAATATAATAATAATAATATAAAATAAATAATAATAATTACTATCATAAAATAAATAGAATAATAATAATAATAAATAACTACTTTGGCAGCCTTCACATGACATACACAAAGAAATAAAAAAATGATTCAACCTTTTCAAACAATGCTATTGATACTATATATAACCTAATTTCCAAATGAGAGAGGGTGTTTATTGAACATCAGAACATTTTCAATTGCAGAGACAAACTGAACAATCAGAAATTTGGATTTCGCCCTGTCCTTCATAAGGCCCACTGCCAATCCACCCATGGACAATCTCTGTACCTGTATAAGTCGCACGGTCATCATAGTTACAAGCTCTTTAACAGCTCCAGTCTATACCTTAACCCCATCCACCCTCCCACCCAGGCCTGGTCCATAATTTCAGGTTTCAATTACAGCTGTTTCCACTCCTCTCTCTAATTACCTTTTTCCCATGCAATCGTCACTACATTCAATCTAGCAACAAGCTTCACCTTCCGTCTGCTCCCATTTGTTTCACTTACTCCCGTCCCTTAGATTGTAAGATCACGGGATGTCTGGCTGAGCACTTGGTTAAAGTGCTGTACTTCCTAGACAAGCTATCCTACGGGCAGGGTTGTCTTTTACTTATGTATCATGTATGTCTCATGTTTGTGCTCCCCATTGTACAGTGCTGCGGAATATGTTGGCGCTTTATAAATAAAGGTTAATAATAATAATAATTAACCTCCTCACTACCAAACGATTTCCAGAAAACCACTGTCAGGAACCAGTGATTTTTTTTGGAAAATCCCTTTTCATTAATAATACAGTAAAACATTATTGAGAAAATTCCCAATATATGTTTTACTACAGAAGCCCTATTTGACATGAAGATGTCAACAAATGTTACTGCAGCTGATGCTCTGTGCTGAATCAGCTGGAGATCTGTATTTTAGACACAAGTACACAACTTTTCAGTGTTTCCCAGTCTTGTAGCACCTCGGATGTTCAATCCCAAGAAGGTAAAGCGTTTGAAATTTACTTTGCAGTTACACAGCATTGCTGTAGATCATGGTTACTCGATCTTGAGGTGCTGCGCCTGCTGATGATGATCATGCAATCTTTTCAGAGAACGCCAAACTGCACTGAAATATTGGCAAAATGGTGTACTTGGCGTTCTTTTTGGCAGTTGGGGGATGCGTTCGGCGGTCGCCAGCTGCGTTCGGCGACTTGATTGGCATCATAATCTCCGTCTTTAAAAAAAATGAAACTAATGTGCCAACTACAACCACACAGACATAGACACAGATTTTTATCTTTCTTGTTGAACTTTACACAAAAAAAACCTTTAACCTGCTTTCAGCAGGATGCTGCACTTTATCACATCTTGCTGTTGCTGGTCTGCACATGTTTTGACGCTTCATCCTTTTTTCTCCTGATGATTGTCCCTTTTGTTTTACTTGACACCCGAGTATGAGGACTGATCCCTGGGAAAACAAATAATTCACTGCCTTGGGATAAAGTCCAGCTTTTTTTGAAAGGAAATCACTGACAGGTTCCCAGCTATTAAAATGACCCATCAGGAAAGCAGCCATGTGTGACAATGCTTTATGGTAATGGCTTGGCACCCGTGTGTGCTACCTTCAGAAAGTGTATTGTCAGCAAAGTCGAAAAACATCAGGTAAATTAAATTCCAACAGCAAGTGTGTCAGGTATATTCTTTCTATGCACTTGCTCCTTTGAACTTTCTGTCCATTACTTATTCTTTACATGTTTAACCACCTCTCTTCTGGACCGGTGCCATGCTCCCAGACGGCATTAGCCGTGGACAGCTCGCATATTCTTTAAAATATGAATTTCTTATGAGTTTGTAACCTTACCATGAAGAACAGATACGGTAACCTCCATGGATGGCAAAACATAATTACACAGAACTTTAAAGTGGACCTGTTGTGCCTACCAAAGGTTGGGCTCTTTTGATAAAGAATTTCTCCAAATATCAGTGAATTCTTTGACATATAGCTATGTTTTAAAGAAAAGAGTAATATGCTGCTACAATGTATGTGTTGCTCTGTTGGTATGGCATGCCGCGGGGGAAGTGACAACTCTGAGTGGAGAGCTGCCCTCCATGATGGGCCATCACTTTGAATGTAACCGACTGACACTTGGCGCACTGATTGACATCACAGCGCACCAACGTTACCCCGCAGGGTCAATTGCGCAGCTCACTTGCCAACAACCCTCAGTAGCTCTATCCATGGAAGAGAGAACATGCCCATGCCCAACGTTAGGACCAAGTAAGTATTGACTGTGATATCTCATCACATGATGAGATATCACAATGACCTTTAACAACTTCACTCCTGAGATCGAGAAAACTCAAGCCTTCTATGGCACCATCCCGTTATTTCACTCTGCAGCAGAGCAGGAGGAAAGAAAATGAAATCAATTTGTTGTAAACAAATTTTTCTTTGCATTTGTGCTGCAGAAGGTGCCCAAGTTGCTAACACTTTTTAAAACCAGCTGGGGAATATCTCTGCTGGACTTTTACCCCAGCTGATCCTTCACGAATCCCTGAACTGCAGTAACTCCTTTTGGCCAGTAGATGGTGGCATCTGCCTGCCAAATAGGTAATTACAGTAAGGAAAACATTGGGAATATTCCCAAATATTTCTTACTGCATAGTTAATAAAACAAATAATCCAAAGAAAAACAACTACTGGTTCCTGACAGTGGGCCATATTACATTCACTGATATAATAGACTATATAACTTATTGTGCTGTATGGGATAAGTTGAATTAAGGTTGACACGCGTCTGTCTTGCTAATGAACGCATTTCGACATTTAAGTGATTAAATAGCTCAAATATGTTTATAAACAGGAAATATCTGTGGACGTCTCTCTCTTGAAGTGTTATTAATGTTGTCAGATTTGGGGAAAAAAATCGTATAGCAACACAACGTCTTTCTGGTGAGGGAAAGCCCTAAGCTTTCATAACGCTCAAGAGTTTCCATCACTTCTCAGATAACTAACTTGTTCATCACTTCGCTCTCGTCATGCCAGCAGCCATAGAAGCTGGAATCCTCTCCTTTCGAGATGACGGCAAAACTCTGCTGTCGACTTCACTAATCTTCATCGGTTTTGAATAGTTAGACACATCCGACTTAATAAAAAGCCTTGAAGACTCAATAGTAAAAAAATAAAAAGGCCCACATAAAGAATACAGTTTCTCTAAAACCAAATAGATAAAAAAGGGAAATGTGTACTGTCTGCTTACACTGTTTTATGGACGTTTTAAAGAGAAATCAGACAATAAAGAATTATGCACAACATATCAACAAAGCATCCTGTTATGTATAATGTGTATTTTGGGGAAAAAGCAATATGACGTGTGTCACTTTTCTGAACCTTTATATTAATATATAATGTCACTTGGGGATCATTACACCGGATGGGTATCCACGCAGAGAAAGGATCCCCTTGCAGTCAGTATCCCATATGAGTACTGATTCTGGCCTAATCCAACCCAGTCCATAGCCAGAGTTCCATGTAGGGTGAAAACAAAACTTACGGGGTTATTCAGAGAGCACTGAGATGTCTCTGACATTTCGGTGCTTCTCTCGTTCCTTTCACTTCCCTGCTCTTCAGGGAATCAAAGTTCCTCACTGCAGGGCCCACAGATTGCAGGGAAACCACGTTGCAAACCACCCACAATCCCAAATGCAAAACACACGCAGAACATGCCCGAAAAAGCCACTGAGCCGCCGATCACAGCACAGACCAGCTGCCGGAAAAAGCCGACAAGCTGATGAACGGGGTAAAAATATAAATAAATACGCTTGAAAGTGTCAAAATTGAATCGCTGTTTGCAAAGAAACTACTGAACGAAAATGTCTGGAATTTACATATAAGGTCCTATGAATGATAATAAAAAGGTCTGTTAAAAAAAAAAAGAAAAATCTGATTTAAAAAAAAATATGCATGAAAGATCCTAAAATATAAATAAAGAGACTTTTTACTGTAGATTAAAAGAATAAATGGTTTGCTAGATATTAAATAAAAACGGGAATATTTTTGACATTGAAGCCTATGGGATTCACCTGAATAAACCTGCCAAATGAAACCATCAAACAACAGGGACTTCAGCAACTTTTCCCTGCTGTTCAGTGTTCTCTAAATAGATTAACCATTGCTTCTCTATGGGTGATTTCACTGCCGTCGAACAGGCACCGTACTTGCTGGCAGTTCACCAAAATATGGCGAACTGCCTGCTCTCTGAATAGCCGAATGGCCACGAAATGGCACCGTATGGGGAAATTCCCTGTTCGGTGACATTTTGGGGCCAGATTGTCTCTCTCTGAATAACCCCTAGTATATCTCCAACATATCTGCAAACATATACAATAACTCAATGTGAAGACTTGTGCTCTGTTTTTAATGATACAACTTTTTTTTACACAACTTTACAATTTGTGACCTAAAGGTGACTCCGTTCTCATGAAAACCATAAAAAAACATCGGACAAGCAGAATGATAATCTTGCACCATGTGACTAGGGCTTCCACGCATCTTGTACTTGAGACTTATTACTCACTGGGCAACTTTCTTGATTTCTACAATGTCTTTAGATCACCTTACAGACACTTTGTGCTTTGAGGCTCTTTTAGTGGACTTGTAGGGAGTCTAATCATATCACGGCTGACTCATTGAAATCAACTGACAATCCAATGTGTCTTCTTGAACATGAGATATTTGCCAGATTACTCGAGGAAGAAGGAAACAACTTCAATAATGTAGTAGGATGTACAGCCTATTTGTTTTTGCTGACAAAATGCAATTTAAATAGGGATCAAGTCCTAATATTTTAAGTGTGGGGACACCGAACAAAATTTCCCTCATGCTTTGACCTCTGTTCCAGCTGAACAGGTACAAGGAGGATGCTAATGGACAAATGCAGTATATGTCATTATCCATTAGCCAATCGCCATTACTAGCTCTATTTTGAGTGAACTGCTAGGTTAGCGCCTTGTTTCGTAAAGTCAGAATGTAGAAACTGGTTGTGGAGTATAGCAATTAGAGATGTGCACCGCTAAAAATGTTGTTTTGTTTTTTTTTCCAGGTGTTTTTTTTTAGTTTCTGGTCGTTTCAGACCGTTTTCGTTTCGATTTGGTGATTCGATATCGATTTGAAATTTCAGATCGATTCAAAATTTTGGGTCGATTCGAAATTTCGGGTCAAATTTCGAATTGATATAAAAAAATGCGATTTATTTCTTAAAAAAATGCTCAAAAGATCCTAAAAAATCTAAAAATCACGGATTTTGTACTTGAGTCAAATTAAACAGTGAAATGAAATTAATTTGTTTCATAAAGTCCTTTGCTGACTATTACTTGTATTGTAAATTAAGATCAATTTGATAGTTGATATCAATTCGAAATTTGATTTCAAATTTGACAGTTGATATGAAATTCGATAGTGTGGGAAATGTTTTACCCCAGAGGCTTCATTGTTAAAAATATTCTTGTTTTAATTCAATATCTAATAAACTGTTGCTTGTAATATTCTGCAGTAAAGAGTCTCTTTATTTTTAGATTTTTTTTAGGATCTTTTAAGTAATTTTAAAAAAAATCGATATTATTAATTTATTTTTATAAATCAATTGGAAATTTGACCCGAAATTTCGAATCGACCTGAAATTTCGAATTGATCCGAAATTTCGAATCAAATGACTTGAAATTTCAAATTGATCCGAAAATTTCATGTGGTCGACATTTCGGATTCGGGATGCCCTTGGAAGTACGAAAATGGTAACTTTCGTAGGAAAAACGAACCTGTACGAAACGAATTGCACATCCCTAACAGCAATGCCACTGGTATTACTTCCCGACTTGCACGACCCGAGCATTAGCTCATGTAAGTGGGATTCCACAGTTAGGGGAAGGTAATTAAGAACTATTCATCTCCAATTTTATTGAAAGCCCCTGCAATCCAAGTTGGTTGACAACCAGGGCAATAAGAATGACAATCCCACTGCAAAACACATGCAGGAATGCCGTTCCCACAGGTTCCTGTGGGACTCAACCCCTGCATGTTAGTCTTTTATTTTCTAATGTGTCTAGATGATATATAAGTAAACCTGCAGAATAAGAGCAATACATGTGGAGCTCAAGATCACGGCTACCATAAAATATTACATCAACAATGTATTTTCACACTTTAACAGAGAATTTAACCCCTTAATGACCCCTGACGTACCCTGTACGTCCTGTCCTCGGGTCTCCCTTAGACCCGCGGACGTACAGGGTACGTCAGCGGCGCCAAATCCCCCTCCCGCCCGATACTCACCTCCCTCGTCGGATCCCACGGCGATCTGGCAGGGAGGAAGCCTGCCCATGTGATTTACATGGGCAGGCGAGGCTGATGACGTCGCCACGCTGCGTGGTGACATCATCAGAAGGTGCCCCCATGTAATTCAATGGAGGGGAGGGGGGCTCCTTCGGAGCCCTCTATCTCCCCAACCATTGAAGCTAGCAAAATGCTTTTTGCACCGCTGAAAAGGGGAGAGTCTCCCCTTTTCAGCGGTATATAGCATTAACCGTTTCGCTGCCGGATCGCGTTTTAGCGCGAATTGGCGCCAAAACGCGATTCGAACCTGGAGGGGGGCTGACATCTTGGATGTCAGCCTAGCCTCCAGGTCCCCCCCACCCACTGACAACCTCACCATATGTGTGAGGATGTCAGTGGGCCAGTTAACCATCTAGCTGCCATGTAGAGATAAGGGGATCCTAAGGATCCCTTTATCTCCCGATCCATGGCAGCAGCTAGATGGTCATATTTGACATCATTTGAAAGGCCTGATCATGGCCTTTCAAATGATACCAAACATGACCAGGTTTGGTTTAAATTTTTTTTTTTTTTTATAAAAATAATAAAAAAAAAAAAAAAAAAATTTAATAAAATAAAAAAATGTGTTTTTTTAAAAAAAAAAATTTGTCTGGGGGGGTTTAATTAAATAGGACCTAGGCTGACATCTCAAAATAATTAGCACAAAATGGTCAGAATGAGCGCAGCGCACATAGGTGAACTGGCTTACTGGTTAAAAGGTAAAAACATGTAAAAATTGGGTATTTCTATTCTCGGGATAAAATTTGGAAACTATTTAGCCGGGGTCTTTATTGGTGGTTATAGCTTTAGGGGATTAAATTACGAAAAAGTGTGTTTTTTACCATTTTTTTTCATCATATTTCATATTTTTTTTATATTAAATTATTGGATATGATGGAAATAATGGTATTTCTAGAAAGTCCATTTAATGGCGGGAAAAAGGGTGTATATTATGTGTGGGTTGAATAAACGAGTAAGAGGAAAATTTGACCTAAACCCTAACAGCGCAGAAACGTAAAAACAGCAGCGGTCACTAAAGGACGGATTTGTGTAAAACCGCCCGGTCACTAAGGGGTTAAAGTAACAGCCATTCGAGTGAGGTATGCTGTTCTTTCAGTTATTTTTCGTTTGTGGGAACATGCCAATTTCCTTTCATAATAATATTACCATGACATCATTAATAGTCACCATCACCTGATCACCCTGCCTCCCATCGGTAGAATTAAGCATACATGATTAAATGGTGTGTTCTAATGACTCAGCGTGTAACTAATTACCATGACTGTTTCCAATTTAAGTAAGACTAATTGCTTTTGAACACATGAAATTATCAGTCTCCATAATTATAACCTATTTTAACATACAAGATTGCATGCACAGATGTAATGGTGTGTATCTCTGAAGCTCTTGTGCTTATCCAGGAAGTCTGTTTACTAAACAGTAAGTTGTGGTGAGCTAAAACCTCAAAATACTATTTGATGTTTGCCACCATCTCCCTGAGGACAATCAGATGAGGCTCCCAAGGAACTCATATCTATTTAGCATTAGTAGCTCAGTACTTTGTGGCTTGGCATCTTTAACCCTTTCACTAACAAAATGTGTATACAGAATTTTGTATTGTAATGCAATTAAAATAATATTAGCATATCCATCCTCATTTGCATGTGTTTTTAGTACAAAATTAGTGTTCTTCATGGGGAGGAATGATATTCACACTGACAAGACCTCACTCATGTCTCCCTCAGCTCCCTGTGTAATCGTAAAGAAGCTAAAAGGAGTATGTCACATTATTGATTTAACAAACAGCTCAACAAATTATACTGCTGCATTACAGCAGCCAGGGACAGGACAGTCCAGAGGGAAAGCCCAGGGGTTACTCATTACTATATGGGGAGATTCAGTAATGATTAAAAATCCCTGTACAGTACAGATACAAGGTGTTGCTGTAATTGCCATACACAGGCATTATGCAGCACATACAGATACAAGGTGTGTCGCTGTAATTGCCATACACAGGCATTATGCAGCACATACAGATACAAGGTGTTACTGTAATTGCCTTACACGGGCATTATGCAGCACATACAGATACAAGGTGTTGCTGTAATTGCCATACACAGGCATTATGCAGCACATACAGATAAAAGGTGTTACTGTAATTGCCATACACAGGCATTATGCAGCACATACAGATACAAGGTGTTGCTGTAATTTCCATACACAGGCATTATGCAGTACATACACGTCACATTTCGGCCCTGCCCCCTGGTGGTGGAAGCAGGGATCCCTCTGTGTGATGGCTTTCAGGCCCAGGCTCTGCAGACCATCTCTATTGGGCTGATAGTCTGTGGTCACATGACCTGCTCAGCCCTATATATAGGGCCAGTAGTACTCTTGATCCTTGGATCAGGATAGACCTATATCGATTGGGTTCCTGCATTACTAATTTGGATCTCTGTATTTCTGTGTATGACTCCTTGTCTTTAATTCCCAGTTTATGCTCTAGTCAGTACCCTAAATTGTATTTCTGAGTCTGTTCTGATATCCCGTGTATGACCTGGCTTGGCTTCTTGGACCTCTCTTCTCTATGTACCTTATCTGTTTAAGGATTATCTGTCTGTTTATAGTTAAGTTTGTCTCTCAGCAGGCATTTGGCCACAAAGCCTTTTGGTGTTAAGTGGTACTCAGGGCTTTGTCTGACCTCCCTGGCTGGGAGTGCTAGGATCAGCAGTCTTTACTGTTTTGTTATCTGTCTGTTTATATTAGGTTTGATTCTTTCAGCAGGCATTTGGCCACAAAGCTTTTTGGTGTTAAGTGGTACTCAGGGCTTTGTCTGACCTCCCTGGCTGGGAGTACTGGGATCAGCAGTCGTTACTGTTGTGTTTTTCAAGTATTGATTTCTGCCCTGCAACTTGCTGAATTCATTGTGTATATCCCCAGTCCTGACTCAGGGCTTTGTCTGACCTCCCTGTCAGGGAGTGCTAGGATCATCAGTCTTTACTGTTGTGTTATTCAAGTACCGAGTCCTGCCCTGCAACTTGCTGAATTCATTGTGTCTATCCACAGTCCTGAAATCTGTCTTTAGATGAGAAATCATACCCAGTGCAGGGCTTCCTCTTGTGTTAGTGCAGAACACAATCTCCCTTGTTTCTTGTTCTGCAAGTGTGTGCTGGTGTCTATCAGCAGCAAACCATATACTGTACCTGCCCTAAAGGCTTCAAACTACACAGCCTAAAGGCTCCCCATCACCCTATAGGGGGCCTATTGTTACAATACAGATACAAGGTGTTGCTGTAATTGCCATACACAGCCATTATGCAGCACATTCAGATACAAGGTGTTGCTGCAATTGCCATACACAGGCATTATGCAGCTTTACTGTAATTGCCATACACAGCCATTATGCAGCACATTCAGATACAAGGTGTTGCTGCAATTGCCATACACAGGCATTATGCAGCTTTACTGTAATTGCCATACACAGACATTATGCAGCACATACAGATACAAGGTGTTGCTGTAATTGCCATACACAGCCATTATGCAGCACATTCAGATACAAGGTGTTGCTGTAATTGCCATACACAGCCATTATGCAGCACATACAGGTACAAGGTGTTACTGTAATTGCCATACACAGGCATTATGCAGCACATACAGATATTGCATTGCTAATAATCTCATTATAATCAATACTAATCCCAATAAACTCACCATTTTATTATCTGTCTGCTGCACATTTACTGGATTTGAAAGAAAGACCATTTCTGTCTGTTTGCTAATAATGTAAATCCCATGTGAGATTGTGGAATATAAGGGATAGCATCTAGTATTTAGAACCTATCATCCCAGCAATGCTTTGTGAAGGAAAAATTAAATTACATTTTAATATTTTAACCGTCTCAGAATATGACGTTTGGTAGAAAAAAAACGCTTGGTACCGATAAGTTTAACCCTTTCGCTGCTGAGCACCCCTGTGTGCTGAGCTCATTTTTACCGGTTTGGCTCATCATGCTTAAACGCGATTTGAAGTCACATTTTATTATACGACCCAGACAGATTAAATATTGTTCTTTCCGGAAGACTCGGCAGATTCATAATATTTCATTATTATATGTATACGTCATGCCCTGCCTGAATAATATAACAAAAAATGCGATAAAATTTGAATTTTCAATAATGTACAGCGTGTAGAGTGTTTTTTTCAGATTTTATCACGCAAGCGTTTGTGGTTATATTTTCTATGGGGTGCATTTGTTAAAAAAATTACATTTTTTTGAGGGGAAATTAAGTGATTTTTAGCAAACCCCCCATAGAAAAAATCATTAGTGCAGCATCATTGTTCACATTATATTTGAAATGGGAACAATATTGCTGCATTAATAAAACAAAAAAAAACTTTTTTATTTTTTTATTTATAATTTTATTTTTACACTTTTTTCTTTTTATTCAACATGGTCATGTTTGATATCATTGGAAAGGCCAAGCTCTATCCAACACAGATCGGTAGATAGGGGGTTCATTGAAACCCCCTATCTCCACCATAGGTGTCAGCTACGGGTTAACTCCCGAACTGACGTCATCGCGCATAGCAGTAGGCAGGGGGAGATAATGGCAGCTTGGCTGACGTCCAAGATGTCGGCCAGCTCCAGGAGAGGACTGCGATCCAGCCCCCAAGGAGTTAAAGGCAGACACCGCTTGGAACGGCAGGCTGTGCCCTTCCAAGCGGTGCTTGCCTTTTTGCTGTGGTCCAAACGGATGGGGAGGGAGAGACGTTTCAGTACTAGTGGGGGGGTGCCTGGAATCGATGTCACCGCGCCCGGTGTGATGACGCTATTCCTGCCCGCCGGGGTCCTGGAGGCTGGGCTGATAAGATGTCAGCCCGCACTGGGGGGCTGCTGCGATCGGACGAAATACCTCAGCGTGTCCATAGCACAAGAGAACCACTTGGCTTTCGTTCTTAGCAGCCAAGTGGTTAAGGATTAACCCTTTTACACTGCGGAGCATACTATGCCGTCCCCATGGCGGGAGGGACTTAACGCCACGGGGTGGAATAGCACATAAGTGGGGCCAGAGGAGTGGCCCGTCACAGGAGCCGGAGAGTGGAGCATACTAATATGCCCCGTCGGCATTAGTACCCCCGCCAGGCATGACCCGCCCAGTGGTAAGTAGTTAAAATATTATTATTTTTAAAATATTTCATCAAAATTGATATTTACCCTGTACGCATTATCATTCATTTATTCTATATTTCAAATAAAAAATATTATTTCCAGGGAAAACCAAATTGAACTGGCGCTTTATAAATAAAGAATATTAATAATAATAATAATAAAACATAAATAAGTTAAATATGATATGATATGAAAAATGTATTTAAATAAGCTCTATTGATTCAAATTTTACATTGCGGCTGTTAGATCAACACAACTGCTAAGGGAACAACCCCCTAGTAATATACTTCCATCTTCCACTGAGCATGAGGGTCTGACGTCTTGTTGAACGCGAACACCATTATAGGACAAAGAACCCAAGAGTTGTTAGTAGTAGACGACTACATCAAAAGATGGAAGTACATGTAAAAGCTGACAATTGTATCAATTTGTTGCGAGAATTACAAAGAGACTTTTGATACAGATACATTATATATAAGTGTACTGATTCGCAGAGCCAAGCACAAAGGGAAAAAATAACGGCACATATTTGTAGCAACTCTATGCGGACTATGAATCGTATGATTTTTTTTTTGTATTTTATTCAGGTTTTGCCAGCTTTCTCACATAAGGGCTTTTACTTCTATGCACTACTTTACAATCATATTGAGGTAACTTATGCTTATTCGCGGAGGTGAGTGAATTTCAAGCAGAATCGTTTTCTTTGTCAGTTCTGCAAAGCATATGAAGAATTTGCTATTAGTGGTGAATCTAATTTCCATACAGTTTGCAAGCCATATAAATAAAAGGCATAACACTGTAACAAACACTTAATTAGCTTTTTTTTCCCTTTCATCTGAAGGTCGCTGGAGGGGTGTAGGCACAGATCTTTTTTCGGAACAACATAAAATTAGGTCTAGTTACAGTACGCTTGGAATGTATACATTCAACAATTATATATACAGGCCCTATTACATTCTTCGCGAAAATTCGTCCGCGCAGCGCAACTTTTTTTGCCCACAGCGTTAAGCGTTATCACGCGAAAATTAATGGTGGTATTACGATCCGAACGCATTTTCTCATCCGTCCGAAAATAATATTCGTAAACACGACGTGCAAAACGAAAAGTAATACGCGCGCAGTAACGTAGCGCACGTAAATCAGGAATGGGATTCAGCCAATCAGAATTAAGAACCTTAACTGACATCAATTTAACTTAAGTTTTTGCGCTTGTCAAAGTAAATCTGAGTATATATGCTGCAGCAATAATAAAAACAAGCACAAATTCACAATTGTTTGGTTTGGGTATGTGGAGAATGTGTAACTATACTGTGCTGTATTGTTTTTTTTCGTGCCGGTGTTTTTCGCGTCGGCCAGAACGTTCAGATTTGCAGTTACCACCAGCTTTTCGTTGTAATACGACGTTCAGCGCAAAGGGTTTTGCCCCTCTTACAAATGCGCATTTGCACGCGCAAAAACAAATGTGCGAAGAATGTAATAGGGGCCACAGTGTGTATACATATATATAATACACCAGGAGGGCAGCACTCAACCTTCACTAAGTGAGCGAGTTCTTCCCAAGACAAAAAATTCAACAATCCAGAAGGAGAGCACAACAATTCATACATGTAAAGACTTTAGCAGAAGCTCACACATTAAGGTTTTAAGACATTTTAACCCTTTACAGGTTCCAACAACTCTTAACCCTTTCAAGATTTCAACAACTGATAACCCATTGGGGATTTTATACAAGGTTTTCAACCCTAAGCTCTGTTAAAAAATGATGGGAGTTTAGTTCACAGTATATGGCCATAAACTGCTTAAGCCTGTCACAGCGTCAATGTATCCCATCTGCGACAGACCCTATCCTTGTCACCTAATGACCGCCATTAAGGACGTTTTTTTTAAATTCTGTAATAGACCTTTTTGTTATTATTCATAGAACCTTATTTTTTATTTCCATGCATTTTTTAGTTATAAACGCCTTTAAAAAATTACAGGTTTTTTTCTACCCCTGATCAGCAGCTGTTCGGCTTTTCTCGGCTGCATTCGTCGACTTTTTTCGGCGGCGTTCGACGGTCTGTTCAGCAGTGTTTGGTGGGTCATTAACTTTGTTTGGCAGTTTGCATCTATCTGTGTTCGGTGGGACATCAGCTGCGTTTGGCGGTTTGCAGCTGCATTTGGCGGGTCGTCGGCTGCGCTCGGCGGGTCGCAGACTGCGTTCGCCATTCCGTTGGCAGATTGTCGGCTGCATTTGGGGAATCTCTTCAGTGCACTTCGGAGATCCTGCGGTGAATGCCGAATCAACTGACTTACTAAGGACAGAATCATTTCTGGAGCTCCCTGCGATTCAAGGTTAAATAGAGCCAAATAGTTTGACGTTTCAGTCCACTACTGTCTTGATAAAATTCCAGAAGAGGACTGAAACATCAACCTATTTGTCTTTTGTCTAATGTAGATTAAAATTTACCACAATTTATTCTTAAGCCTACCTGGTGCTACTCCTTGTTTGGATATATATATATATATATATACAGTATATACAGTGGCAAGAAAAAGTATGTGAACCCTTTGGGATTAAGTGGAGTTTTGCATGAATTGGTCATAAAATGTGCTCTGATCTTAATCTAAATCACAACAATTTGAAAAACACAGTCTGCTTAAAATAATATAACACAAACATTATCACAGTTATTCAAAGAGATCCGAATGGCTGGAGAAAGGTAACTGAACACTGAAAATCAGCGTTCGGTTACCTTTCTTGGCCATTTGGCTATTCAGAGAGCAGGTAATTCGCCAAATCCTGGCGAATTGCCTGCACATTCGGTGCCTGTTCAGTGCCTGTTCGAGTAGTGAAATCCCCATAAAAAAGCACTGCTTCGGCTATTCAGAGAACACAAACCAGCAGTGAAAGGTTCCTGAAATGCCCTGCCATTCGGTGGTTTAATTCGGCAGGTTTATTCAGGAGAATCCCATAGGCTTCAATGTTAAAAATATTCCCGTTTTAATTAAATATCTAATAAACCATTCATTATAAAATTCTGCAGTAAAGAGTCTCTTTATTTATAGATTTTTTAGGATATTTTAAGCATTTTTCTGGATTTTTTTATTTTTTTAAAAAAGTCCGATTTTTAAAAAATAAAATTTAACTTTACTTCTTTTTTCTGTAACAGCCCTTTTTATTATCATTCATTGGATCATATGTAAATTTCAGACATTTTCGCTCAGTAGTCTCTTTGCAAACAGCGTTTCACTTTTCAAACATTCAAGAAACTGTTTTTCTAATTTATTCACTGCCTTCATCTGCGGTGTCGGCTTTTTCTGAAGGCTTCACTGCGTGTGATCGGCTCCCGCTCAAGGTTTTTCCGGCGTCTTCAACAGGTTAATCCAGATGATTTTACAGGTTTTCGGCGTGCATTCGCCGGGTTTTCGCCAGGTTTTCACCAGGTTTTCCCCAGATTTTCGGCAGCTTTTCCCTGCACTTTGTCCGCTCTGTAGTGCTTGCTGAATACACCGCAGGGTAGCCAAAATGGGAAAGCCGATTTGCACCGAATTGAAGAGAATGAAAAGTCACCGAACGGTGACTTTTCGATTCTCTTTGAATAACCCTGTATATGTTTTCATGTGTTTATTGAACATAACATGTAAACATTCACAATGCAGGGTGGAAAAAGTATGTGAACCCCTAGCCTAATGACTTCTCCAAGAGCTAATTGGAGCCAGGAGTGAGCCAACCTTGAGTCCAATCAGTGTGATATTATTGGATGTGTTTCTGAAAGCTGTCCTGCCCTTTAAAAACACACACCAGTTTTGGGTTTACTGGTTTCAATAAGCACTGCCTGATGTGAACCATGCCTTGCAGAAAAGAGCTCTCAGAAGACCTACGATCAAGAATTGTTGACTTGCATGAAGCTGGAAAGGGTTACAAAAGTATCTCCAAAAGCCCTGATGTTCATGTGTCCACGGTAAGACAGACTGTCTACAAATGGAGAAAGTTCAGCACTGTTGCTACTCTCCCTAGGCGTGGTCGTCCTGTAAAGATGACTGCAAGAGCACAGCGCAGAATGCTTAATGAGGTAAAGAAGAATCCTAGAGTGTCAGCTAAAGACTTACAGAAATCTCTGGCACATGCTAACATTTTTGTTGACATATCTACAATAAGGAAAACATTAAACAAGAATGGAGTACATGGGAGGACACCACGGAGGAAGCCATTGTTGTCCAAAAAGAATACTGCAGCATGTTTGAAGTTTGCAAAAGAGCTCCAGGATGTTCCACAGCACTACTGGCAAAATATTCTGTGGACACATGAAACCAAAATTGAGTTGTTTGGAAAAAACACACAACACTATGTGTGGAGAAAAAAAGGCAAAGCACACCAACATCGAAACCTCATCCCCACTGTAAAACATGGCGGAGGGAGCACCATGGTTTGGGGCTGCTTTGCTGCCTCAGGGCCTGGACGGATTGTTGTCATTGATGGAAAAATGAATTCCAGAGTTTATCAAGACATTTTGCAGGAAAACGTAAGACCATCTGTCCGCCAACTGAAGCTCCGCAGAGGATGGGTGATACAACAGGACAATGACCCAAAGCATACAAGTAATTCAACAAACGAATGGCTTCAACAAAACCAAATACGCCTGTTGGAGTGGCCCAGTCACTGACCTCAACCCCATTGAAATACTGTGGCATGACCTTAAGAGAGCGATTCACACTAGACATCCCAAGAATATTGCTACACTCAGGGTTATCCAAAGAGATTCGAAAAGTCACCGCACGTACGGTGACTTTTCGTTCTCTTCAATTCGGTTCCTTTTGCCGATCGCATTTCGGTGACCCTGCGGTGTATTCAGCAAACAGCACAGGGTCCCCGAATTGCAGGGAAAAGCTGCCGCAAACCTGACGAAAACTAACGGAATGCACGCTGAAAACAAGCAAAAACATCTGGATTAACCTTCGAAGAAGCCGAACGGGAGCCGAACAAGAGCCGAATCACACAGAGCCGAAGCAGCTGTGACGTAGAGGAGGCAGTGAATAAATTAGCAAAAACATTTGTATGAATCTGGGAAAAAGAAACGCTGTTTGCAAAGAAACTACTGAGCGAAAATGTCTGAAATTTTCACAGGAGGTCCAGGGAATGATAATAAAGAGGGCTGTTACAAAAAAAATAAGTAAACTGAAAAAAAAAAATAAAAAAAATCGGACTTTTAAAAAAAATAAAAAAAATCAGAAAAATGCTTAAAGTATCCTAAAAAAACGATAAATAAAGAGACTTTTTGCTGCAGAATTTTATAATGAACGGTTTATTAGATATTGAATTAAAACGGGAATATTTTTAACATTGAAACCTATGGGATTCTCCTGAATAAATTTGCCGAATTAAACCACCGAATGGCAGGGCATTAGGGGAACCTTTCACTGCTGGTTTGTGTTCTCTGAATAGACGAAGCAGTGCTTTTTCATGGGGATTTCACTGCCCTCGAACAGGCACCGAACAGGCACCGTATGTGCACACAATTCGCCAGGATTTGGAGAATTGCCTGTTCTCTGGATAGCCGAATGGCCAGGAAAGGTAACCGAACCCTGATTTTCAGCATTCGGTTACCTTTCTCAAGCAATTCGGATCTCTTTGGATAACCCTGACTGAAACAGTTTTGTGAAGAGGAGTGGTCCAAAATTACTCCAGATCGTTGTGCAGATCTGATCTGCAACTACAGGAAATGTTTGGTTGAGGTTATTGCTGCCAAAGGAGGGTCAACCAGTTATTAAGTCCAAAGGTTCACATACTTTTTCCACCCTGCACTGTGAATGTTTATATGTTTTAAATGTTTTTATGTTCAATAAACACATGAAAACATATAATGTTTGTGTTGGATTATTTTAAGCAGACTGTGTTTTTCAAATTGTTGTGACTTAGATGAAGATCAGAGCACATTTTATGACCAATTCATGCAAAACTCCATGTAATCCCAGAGGGTTCACATACTTTTTCTTGCAACTGTGTATATGTATATATATATATATATATATATAAAAAAGAGAATGGCTGCACTCGAAAAGTAAAATAATATTGTTTATTGGAACATATTAAAAAATAAATACCGACTTTTCGGCTCTCGCTGGAGCCATTATCAAGGTTGATAATGGCTCCAGCGAGAGCCGAAACGGTCTTTATTTTTTAATATGTTCCAATAAACTTTATTATTTTATTTTTCAAGTGCAGCCATTCTCTTTTTCATATGTACTTAGTCACCATTTTTTGGCTATGCACCGCATAGATATATACATTATTTTTTGCAGGAGTAGCAGGATCACAGGTTTACAAACAGGGTTATCCAAAGAGATCCAAATGGCTGGAGAAAGGTAACCGAACGCTGAAAATCAGCGTTCGGTTACCTTTCTTGGCCATTCGGCTATCCAGAGAACAGGCAATTCGCCAAATTCTGGCGAATTGCCTGCACATACGGTGCCTGTTCGGTGCCTGTTCGAGGGCAGTGAAATCCCCATAGAGAAGCAATGCTTCGTCTATTCAGAGAACACAAACCAGCAGTGAAAAGTTCCCGAAATGCCCTGCCATTCGGTGGTTTAATTCGGCAGGTTTATTCAGGCGAATCCCATAAGCTTCAATGTTAAAAATATTCCCGTTTTAATTCAATATCTAATAAACCATTCATTATAAAATTCTGCAGTAAAGAGTCTTTTTATTTATAGATTTTTTAGGATATTTTAAGCATTTTTCTGGATTTTTATTTTTTGTTAAAAAAATTCCGATTTTTTTTTTTTTAAGTTTACTTATTTTTTCTGTAACAGCCCTTTTTATTATCATTCATTGGATCATATGTAAATTTCAGACATTTTCGCTCAGTAGTTTCTTTCCAAACAGCGTTTCACTTTTCAAACATTCAAGCAAACTGTTTTGATAATTTATTATCTTCACTCGTCTGCAGTGTCGGCTTTTTCCGGCAGCTGCGATACGTGTGATCAGCTCCTGCTCAAGGTTTTTTGGCGGGTTAATCCAGATGTTTTTGCGGGTTTTCGGCGTGCATTCGCTGGGTTTTACGGTTAGTTTTCATCAGGTTTGCAGCGGCCTTTCCCTGCAATTTGGGGACCCTGTGGTGCTTGCTGAATACACCGCAGGGTCGCCGAAATGGGATCGGCAAAACGAACCGAATTGAAGAGAACGAAAAGTCACCAAACGTGCGGTGACTTTTCGATTCTCTTTGAGTTACGCTGTATATATATATATATATATATATGTTTATTATTGCAGAAGCCACTTGCACATCACAGCAATTCGATGAATTGCATCCCAGAGCTCCTGTGCCACATTCCCCATATGCAGCAAGGAACTCTGGGTAGGATATGCAAATGAACTCTGTAAAAACAGATCCAGGATGCATAAAAGTGAGACACAGAACCCTAAAATCAATGCTATGCCACACCGTTCCAGCAACAACCTACTATCTCCAAGTATACAAAACCAGCTCAGTGCCTGGGCCAAAAATCAACTGCAGAAAAACGTTAGCCCAACGTTATCAAGGTAATGGCTCCTGTGAGAGCTGAAACATTGATCTAACTTTTGAAATCATTTAATATTTTTTTCTATTTTTATGTTCGAGTGCGCCCCACTCATTGGATTATATAAAATTTAATTATAATTTATTTATTTCTACCAACCAAGTGGCATTTCACAGACAAATAATAACACAATACTACATAGGAATTAATAATTATTTTGTTTTGCTTTATTATTCTTATAATATCCTGTTTCATTGTCTCATTTTCTTTTTTTCTCTCCATAGCAAATTAATGCATTTCACTTATAAACTCCAATTTAATCCTGAGTGATCGGTGCAAGACTTGGCACCGTTGGATGAAAGCATTTACGTGGAGGAAGAAAAAAAAAAGATAATGAAAAATATCATCAGGTGCCACTTCAAGCCAATAGCATGTCTCTCCATTACTAGCACGTCAATAATAGCTCCCATGGAATACTTACCAAAAGGTCACATGGTTATTACAAATAGCATTTTGTTGATGTTCTACCTCTTGGGATATCATCATTCCTCTTAAATCCCATTTGGCCAGATAACTAGGCTGAACATTCTATTATTACTCCATACTTGATACATTCTGCTATAGTTGCTATAGTGTCAATTATAGAAGTAGGAGTTAGAACATGTCTAGATAAATACACAGTAGGCATAGGGTATCTGCATTATTTTTTCGCTCCAGTTTGTTCCATACAAAAGGGAAGAGGGAGGGAGTAAAATTTTTCCTTTTTTTTTCATCCCGGATCCACTTTGCAGACTAAATATGGATTACAGCATTTTAACCCGATCAATGCTGCCTTCGACAGCACTAAATATATTTGCCAATCGATCCCAGATCAATTGTGATTTGATCAATACGCATTGACCGGATCCTCAAATTAAATGTTATGGAAAAGAATGCCTGGGGGATTAATATATAAATAAATAAATAATAGATTGTAGCAGCCTGTGGAATGTAGATGACAATGAAAAATCAGAGGAAGCGAGGATAGTAATAAAAGGATATTTTTAAATAACGAGTGGCAAGAAAGGAATATATTATTCTAGTCGCTTTTTTTAATTTTACCTAAATCAATGCGGTGTGTTAAAATAACCATTTTCCTAATTTGTATCCATTATCTCTGACCTTTAGCGAGGTAGCAAAATATTTCTATATATATATAAATAAAGCTCAAGGAGTTCTACCGCCTGCTCTAAATGCATGTGCTTTTCTTACCAGTTAACCACTTTAATACCAAGTTGTTTTCCATAAAATCACTGCCAAGACCCAGTGGATTTAAGGAGAACGCCTTAACATTGCAGAGAGTGTAAGCATTAAAGTATCCTTTATAAAATACATTTAAGATGGTAAGCTTATTTGACAGGCAGAGGGCTCCTCCTGCTGGCCAAAAAGTGCCACTACATGTATAATAATGCAGCTGGAGCTCTGTCTGATGACTTGGGTGTCTGATGACTTGGGTGTCTGATGACTGGGTGACTTGTCCAAGGTGCTGAAAAGGACATTTGTTCTAAAGGACAATTGCAAACGGAGATCTGACCATTTTTATAAGCTACCTTTATTAGACTTGTGCACCGATTTTTTTTCGGTTCGATTCGGTTCGGTTCGTTCGTATTTCGTAATTTTTCGTTTCGGCCGATTTCCGTTTCGGTTCGTTTCGTTTTCGTTTCGTTTTTCGTATCGACTTTTGTTTCGTAATTTCGGAAATTTTCGTGTTTTTCGGAACGTCTGTTCTCCTCGTTTCAAAGTGTCTATTCGTTTTGACGTAAACTAATGGTTTTTCGGGTCCGATATTTCTGTCGATACGATAATTCTGTCGATACGATAATTCTGCCATTGAGATTTCTCATGTTTTACAAGAAGGATACATTGAGATGGAAATGATACAAAATTACAGAATCAGCGATATAACCAAAAAATATGTTGTCCAAAATTACTGAAATGGAACCGAAATCAGGAATGGAGCCGAAATTACGAATGGAACGAAAATGATTTTCGATTTTACACATTTCTAGTCCATTCGAAAATTCCGAACAAATTTTCGTTTCGTTTCGTAAAGTTTTCGTTTTCGGAAAATTCGGATCTGAAAATTTTAGTAAAATCGGCTGAATCCGAATGCACGAATCGGGGAATTTCGTGAAAATTCCGAAATTCCGAAACCCGAAACGCACATCCCTAACCTTTATCACAGTTACTGTATTTGACACAAAAGCTATTTATGCCTGTATGCTGATAATGCAGACCCCATGTGAGATTGTGCAAGATAATAGACACCACCTAGAGTTTAGAACCTTTCATCCCAGCAATATTTCTGTAAAGGCTAAATACATTAAAAAATAAGCAAATGTATATTATTTATTATTATTGTTACTTTAGTTTTAAGTGTCACAGAATATCACTCTTTATCCAAAATGGCTATTTAAGACTGTGTTTAAGTTTTAACTCTGCATCCCATGGTTCAAATAAATGTTATAATCATATTTTTTCAATAAAAACCATCAATAGTAAAAAAAAATGAAAGATACATAAGAAGCTTATCTTTGCATTTATTAGAGATAAATCAAATATATTTTACATATGGAAAAAAAGCACTGACATATTGGTTAGATTCAAATGTGAGAAAGAAAGCATAGAGATTGGAACTCCCCCAGAATGACATTTCTCTCCTGATTGTCATTTTTTCGATGGGAGATTTCTCCCTTCCCAACTCAAGTACATTTAATGTGCACATGGAGCCTTACAATAGTGAGAATCAACAATAACGTCTATTATTATAAGACAATTCATATCTGTCAAGTGCTGGATGCACATGTGTGATTGCATAAGCCCTAGAAAAATAGCAATTATTTATCCTGTGCTTTCTCCGAATTCAATAAAAAAGCATTTATTAGTTTTTTTTTGTTCTAAAAGCACTGCTTTTCCCAGTACCAGGCATTAGACGTAGTCTGGAAACAGTAATATTATACTCTAGTCTATACAGATAAAAGAGGTTATTCCCCAATCTCCGAATTGGCCCTGAATTGCACCGAACGGTGAATTTTATCGTTCGGTGCAATTTCGGGTCAATTTTTCTATTCAGCTTCACCAAGCTGTCAATTCATCAAATGCAGGTGAGTTGACAGTGAAATGTGGTGCAGTTCATCTGCGTTCAGATGCTCCGGAATTGTCCCATAGAGGACTATTGAGTCTTCTACTCACAGAACACTGAATTGCACTAAAATTCCGTTCGAAATGACCTGATTCTCTGTGTTTCAATTCGACAGGTTTACAACGGCGAATCCCATAGGTTTCAATGTAAAAAAGTAAAAGAATTATTTTTTAAAGACTGTTTATTCTTTTCATTTTTTTGCAAAAGCCTTTTTTTATTTTTTTGCTTAAAACAAACGCACTCAAGAGCGCAATAAAACAAAAAGAAACAAATAAAGTTACATTAATAATCGCAGAATAGCGATGCTACGTGCGGGCCAGACTGACTAACATACAATCCTAAAAGAAGTAATAAGAAATAAACAATCATAAAAGAAGTGAAAAAGCAGCATTATTCGGCAATTATTAATGTAACTACAGTTATTTGTCTCTTTTGCTTTTATTGTGCTCTTGAGTGTGATTGTTTTAAGGATTATATACTGTATCTGACTTAGCTTTTCTGAGGATTCACTTTGTAGCTACACTTGTGTATAGAGCGGCGGTAACCTTACTATATATATTTTTATGTGTGTATATACCTTTTTTCGCCATATCTCTACAGCCCTACTAGAGAGGGTTCTGTGTGTTTTCTTTTTCTTTTTTAGAATACCTATTTGTATTTTTAGACAACTTTTTTGTTTTCAAATACTTTTTTATTTTGTAACAGACCTTTTTATTATTTTTTAATGACATTTTTATTACTTGGACACATTTTTACTAAATTTTTATTGATTTAAACTCCTATTAGGAGAATAGGAGGCTTTTCTTATCTTTTATTTTTACAGTACGGTGCAATTCGCTGATGCCAATTCAGTGGTTATCAGAGCAATTCAACGGTTTTGGACGACGTCTGATAACAGATTCGGCGACTCCAATTTCACCAGAATGCAGTGAACATTCACTAACAGGGTTATTCAAAGAGAATCGAAAAGTCACCGCACGTTCGGTGACTTTTCGTTCTCTTCAATTCGGTGCGATTTGGCAATCCCATTTCGGCGACCCTGCGGTGTATTCAGCAAGCACCACAGGACCGTCGTAGTGCAGGGAAAAGTCGCCGCAAACCCGACGAACACTCACCGCAAAACCCAGCGAACGCACACTGAAACCCGCAAAAACATCTGGATTAACCCGCCGAACACGCTGGAGAAACCCGAGCAGGAGTCGATCACAGCGCAGAGCAGCCGTCGGAAAAACCCGACACCGCAGACGAATGGAGTGAAAAAAAAAAACTGTTTTGCTTGAATGTTTGAAAAGTGAAACGCTGTTTGCAAAGAAACTACAGAACGAAAATGTCTGAAATTTACATATGATCCAATGAATGATAATAAAAAGGGCTGTTACAGAAAGAAGAAAAAAAGATTGAAAAAAAAGAAACAGAATTTTTTTTTCCAAAAAAATACCGAAAAATGCCTAAAAGATCCTAAAAAAATCTAAAAATAAAGAGACTTTTTACTGCAGAATAAATTAATGAACGGTTTATTAGATATTGGATTAAAACGGGAATATTTTTAACATTGAAGCCTATGGGATTCGCCTGAATAAACCTTGCCAAATGAAACCACCGAACAGCAGGGCAATTTGGCAACTTTTCACTGCTGGTTTGTGTTCTCTGAATAGACGAAGCATTGCTTCTCTATGGGGATTTCACTGCCCTTGAACAGGCACCAAACAGGCACCGCATGTGCAGGCAATTCGCCAGGATTTGGAGAACTGCCTGCTCTCTGAATAGCCGAGGGGCCAGGAAAATTTCACTGTTCGGTTACCTTTCGCCAGCAATTCGGATCTCTTTGAATAACCCTGTAAATAGTAATTCACTGTATTTTCAGCGTAATGGGTTTGACGAAATGAGCCGAAATGAGTCAAAATGCAAAGCACTGACAGTGCACTCAATTTCGGTGCTTTATGAATAGACCCCTTAGTGAAATAACAAAAAAACAAAAACTGCCAAATTGGTGAAAAGTATTATTATTTCCTGATTTTTGTAGTACATAAACAGAGCCTGCATATGTTATCCAAGTCAATGGGTCGGATTCAACAAATATTTATGTTTGCATGATGAGGCTAAACATCAACGCCTCCCGTGGCAATTCAGAGAACTGCTTTACAAAGCTCATGAGCTACATTCCCCGTTTGCAACAAGGAACTCTAAGAAGGGCATGCAAATAACGTCCAATTACCCACTTTTTTTGCACCCCGGGTTCTGTTTTGAAACAGAACCCTCCTTGGAAATAGTGGACTTCATTTGCATGTCCTTCCCAGAGTTCCTTGCTGCCTACGGGGAATGTAGCACATGAGCTCTGTAAAGTAGTTCTCTGAATTGATGGGATGTGTGAATGTCTTCCACGATTATTAACTTTATTATTTGCTATGTGGAGGCTTTTAGTCTCACTTTTTTGCCCTCCACCATAATTTAAATGAGTATTGATTTGCCCTACGGGTTAAGCATCAAATACCAATGTGATGTGGCCTATCTCCTGCTTATGAGGGCATAGTAAGCCTGAAACAGCTGTCCAGAAGTGTCTCATTGCATAACCTGATCTTTGCTTTTTTAAAAAAGCCATCTGGTATGGCATTGCACTGGCACTGTTCAAACAGACCCAGGATGCAAAAAAAGTGGGAAATTGTGGACTTCATTTGCATGTCCTTCCCAGAGTTCCTTGCTGCATATGCGGAATGTAGTGTCCAGACTTGAAGAGGAGAGGAATCCGCATGAAAGCTTGTGTTTTAAATGTAAAGTTAGTCCAATAAAAAAGGTAAGACCAATAAAAAAAACTTCCAACAACTCTTACCCTTTTTAGGACTACAACAGTTATATATATATATATATATTTTTTAAGACTTACAGCTGCAGTACCAAGATTGACAATGTTTTCCTAAGTAGTGCAAACAGTCTGTAAATGTATTTTAATCAATCACCATGTGTTTAGACTTTGTGTGCATATATGTGTGTGTGTGGGTGTGTTTGTGTGATGTCTGTGTGTGTGGATGCATGCGTGGTGATCGGGTATAGAGCATGGATCTCAAACTTTGGCCCCTCAAACTTTCCTGAACTACAACTCCCATGATGCCCTGGCCATTGATTGAATTCAAAGAATTCTGAGAATTGCAGGCAATAAACATCTGGGATCAGGCAGAGTTTGCGATCCCTGGTTTGGAGGATTTTGGAAAGTAGGGATGTGCGTTTCCGGTTTCGGAATTTCGGAATTTTCACGAAATTTCCCGATTCGGGTCTTTCGATGCGGCCAAAATTCCGAAATTTTTTAGATCTGAAAAAGTCGAATCCGAACTGTTTTCCGAGCTGAATCGAAAAAATTTCGGAATTTTCGAATGGACTTGAAATGTGTCAAATCGAAATCTATTGCTTTGAAACGAGAACAGACTTTCCGAAAAAACGAAAAATTTGCCAAATCGAAAAATTTTCGGAATTTTCGAATGGACTTGAAATGTGCCAAATCGAAATCTATTGCTTTGAAACGAGAACAGACTTTCCGAAAAAAACGAAAAATTTGCCAAATCGAAAATTTTTCGGAATTTTCGAATGGACTTGAAATGTGTCAAATCGAAATTTATTTTCCCTCTATTCATGATTTCAGTTCCATTCGGGATTTCGGTTCCATTTCGGTAAGTCTGGACATCGTATATTTAACTATTATCGGTTATATCGCTGATTCTGTAAATTTTGTATTTGTAAATGCGTATCACTTTTTTTTTGTTTCCAATGATCCGATAAGAATCTTCGTATTTGGGTCAGATCCGATTCGTCCGCGGGTCGCGCATGCGCGCGCGCGGATGTCGTAACTTTATTGAGCTAGTTTTATTGACAACTTTTTGAACAAAATATTGTTTTTATTATTCATCATCATGGCCGCTGCAAGAGATGAGTGCCGTTCAAGCACCTCATCGTCTTGCAATGATGAACCACCACCACCCAGGAAGAAACGGGCCAACAATATGGCATTTGAAGAGATGTTGGAGCTGGTACGGATCTTTGATCGTAAGGATTACGATTGCAGTAAGGGCCCTTACCGCAGGAAGTCTAATGCTAGAAAGGATCGTATCTTAGACAAGCTACGCACCACCATTTTGGAGTTGTTTGGGAAGGACAGGACGGAGGACCAGCTCAGGAAACGCTGGTCTGATCTGAAGGCGCGTGAGCAGGAGCAGCTGAGGCACATCCGGCGCGTCATAGCGAAACGTAAGTGTCATGTTATATTGTAAAGCTCTGCGCAAACTGTTGGCGCTATATAAATCCTGTATAATAATAATAATGTGCTTGCATGTGCTAATGTGCACAGAAATACGCTGATTTAGGCTAGGGTCAGACTGAGGCAGTGCGAACGCGCGTTCTGGCGCACTTAATCACGGCCGTGCTAGCAGCAGATGACGGGCAATGACGGCCAATATACGAAGTACGGTCGCACAAAAGTCCGGCTGCGCAACGCAAGTGGAAAATGAACGCATTTTTTCGAGAACGTGAAACCGCAGGTACTGACGTACAGAGTGCGCTGCGTCTGATAGCGGCGTGTGTGTGTGATTAGGAGACGTCAGACGCTGCTAATGTCCGGCCAACATAACGTCCAGACGCAAAAAGGGTTTTATTGATGATCCGTACAAAATCACGGACGAAAATGCGCATAGTATGACTGCTATCACGTATTCTGTGAAAAAATGCGTCCATTCGTTCGAACGCACTTTTTCACAGACAACATAAAAATGCGTTCGTCTGACCCTAGCCTAATCTAGTCCTTTTTTCATGCAATGTGATTGTGTATAGCCTTGCATTTTCACGACTCGTCATACATGCATTTTTGCCATAGCTCTTACTTTTTGTGATTTTACGTATTCGTGAAAATTGTGACATTTGATGTATGTAGATGAAGTTACAATGCTAGATTTCTTTTGGCACTGTGTGTACTGTAGTGTGCTGGGGGGGGAGGTTGTTGTGACTGAGTGATGCACATACGAGATGACCCGCAGCTTGCCCAATATTGGTTCCCACCTGCGCATCAATAAAAATCTCTGCGTCTCTGCTAAGTGATAGGATGGGACATGTAGTTCTTCTGAAAGTGCATCCAAACAGAGCTGCGTTCAATACAGCCTCAGCAGCTGCTGAATTGTTTCAGCGCAGCGATTCAGTTTGCTGCAGCAGTGTGTTTATTGAACGCTTTAGATGCAAATTTCAAAACAAAATGGTGGATTTCTGTTGTTGTTTCTGCAATATCCACAGTTTTATTCGCAGAAACTGAAAGTGAAACTGAGGCTGAGGCCTTCTATAAAATAACTAAAAGCAGTCGCACAATGCGTTTTGTATGCACACAACACAAATAATAGTTTTTATTGAATAAACGTAATGTTTACTTCTGAAAAAAATATATAAATGAACGGTAATATATGTCTATGTGCAGAGGAAATAAATAAATATTTTGTGACTTTAGACCTATGAGATGGGAGTAGTGGTGGGTCAAGCTGGTAGTGGGGTAGTGGAGGGGTGTCGCAATACTTTCGGTAATATAGTGTATAGATATACCATTTTTTCCAGTCTTCATTATTTACGTGTTATTTTTTGGATTTGCAGAAGACAGGAAGAAGAAGGCACAGGCAGCAGCATCTGCCCCGGCGGGGACCAGTGCCCCAGTGGAGGAGGAGGAGGAGCCACGGGCGTCCACCAGCGCTGGTATATACTGTTTTATTTTGCAACGACTTTTGGTCAAAAACAGAAACATTTTTTGTTTACTGTATTTTAATTTTTTTTTTATGTATAGCACAAGAGGAGCAGGAGGAGGAGCAGGAGGAGGAGCAGGTGGAGGGCGAAGTTGAAGAGAGGGAGCCGGAGCAGCAGGAGGCCGCCAGTCCAGGTTTTTTTTTTTACTGTTGTATTTTGCATCGACTTTTGTTCAAAATAAATCAGTTTTGTTGTTTACTGTATTTTTTATTTCTTTAATTTCTTACATATAGCACCGGATATGCTGACGGTGGTGGTGGGGGAGGAGTCGGAGGAGTTGGAGCCTCAGGAGGCCGCCAGCTCTGGTATATACTACTGTTATATTTTTTCAAGACTTTCAGTCAAAAATAGAAACCTGCTTTACTTAATGTATTTTCCTTCTTTCATTTATTGGATATATAGAAGGAGAAGCCAGACGCCGACGGGAGGCGATCGGTGAGCTTCGCCTGGCAGCTACCTCCATCAACGCCCTACAGGAACTGCTCCAGGAACTGCGGGAGCACATAAACAATGCCGCAGACCTCCTGGAGCAGCAGTGAGACCAGTGGCAGCCTCCTCCCGAATGTTACCAGAATGTGCCTCAGTGTCAGGTTCCTAGCCGCCGGCGCCATAAAAGAACCAAAGGCAAAGTATCTCAGCGAAATAACAATGATTCTCCTACAGAACCAAGTTGTTCCAGCCACCAGGTGCCAGCCATAACATCTTGATTCCTCCACTATAAATAAAGGTCACTCCCAAAGCAAGACGCTTCTGCATTGTCCTAGTGGACCTTTCACTAGGAAGGAGCTGTCTTCTGTCGCTGCCCTGCACTTCGCAGACTCTCCAGACGTCGCTGCCCTGCACTTCGCAGACTCTCCAGACATCGCTGCCCTGCACTTCGCAGACTCTCCAGACATCGCTGCCCTGCACTTCGCAGACTCTCCAGACATCGCTGCCCTGCACTTCGCAGACTCTCCAGACATCGCTCCCTGCACTTCGCAGACTCTCCAGACATCGCTGCCCTGCACTTCGCAGACTCTCCAGACACCGCTGCCCTGCACTTCGCAGACTCTCCAGACACCGCTGCCCTGCACTTCGCAGACTCTCCAGACATCGCTGCCCTGCACTTCGCAGACTCTCCAGACATCGCTGCCCTGCACTTCGCAGACTCTCCAGATATCGCTGCCCTGCACTTCGCAGACTCTCCAGATATCGCTGCCCTGCACTTCGCAGACTCTCCAGACATCGCTGCCCTGCACGTTGCAGACTCTCCAAACATCGCTGCCCTGCACGTTGCAGACTCTCCAGACATCGCTGCCCTGCACGTTGCAGACTCTCCAGACATCGCTGCCCTGCACGTTGCAGACTCTCCAGATATCGCTGCCCTGCACTTCGCAGACTCTCCAGACATCGCTGCCCTTCACGTCGCAGGATATACAGAAGGTGCTGCCCTGCATCCCGCAGGTCCTTCAGTCGTCACTACCCTACAACCTACTGAATCCTCAGCCTGTTGCCCTACATCCGAACCCTCAGAGCCTGCTACCCCGCACCCAGCTGAATCTGTTGCTCTACAGATCCAGGACCCCCTTGCTCTAAAGATCCAGGACCCCCTTGCTTTACAGATCCAGGACCCCTCTGCATACCCAGGACATTCTGCCTCAAAGACTCTTCCATTTCTATTTTCCTATTTATTCCTTCTAAAGATCTCCTTCTCTCTTCCTTCTCCTATTTCTCTCCATATCTGGTTTAACCCTGTTCTATATTCAATCTACCCTTTTCCTTTATATGTAGTAGTATAGTTTAGTGTAGTTTAGTTTTGTTACTTTTGGTCTACCTTTCTCTCATCTTGCCTTTTAGTTTCTTATTTCTGATTATTATTTATACAGTGTTTTCCTTATCATCCAGCTGCATAATTGTTTATTCATATTTTTTACTACCTCTTATGCCTTATTCTTAATAAACCCCTTTTTTGTTCATATACGCTTTTCCCTATTTTCCATCGTTGCATATTGGGCTCACACTCGTCACCCCAGAACCAGTTCCCTGACAGATCCTGACATAATGCAGAAGCCAGTATCAATTGAGCCCGCAATGATGCAAGCCCTCACAGGGTTAATTCACAAAGCCCTTCAAGAGTTCTTGACTCACCTGATGCAACTCTTAAATCTACAGCTTCAAAAACCATGGAATCCTTCCTCTGACGAGAATATTACTGCTACTAAGGTAACCCATGGTCCCTTATCCCCAGCAGAACGTGCCAGGAGATGTAATGCCAACCTCTGCATCTATTGTGGGGCGCCAGGCCATTATATACCGCTCTGCCCCGTAAGACCACCTAAGAAGACCCCCGCATCTAGGTCTAAAGTTAATCCTGCAGTCAGATCCGGTCCTAAGAAATACACCCCAGTTCCTGAACCTGCAAATTCTCCTGATTCTGTTTCTAGAGCACCTTCTACCCCTCCCAAGAAATTCGTCCCAGTGCCCAAATCTATACCTACTAAGTCTACTCTCAAATCTCCAGGGAGTCTACCTGAGTTAAGCAAGACCACCCGTGCTGATCCAAATAAATCTGTGTCCCCAGAGGCGAGCTTTAAAGAATATTATGACTCTGTTGAACCCATGGAGGCTGAAGACACCACACCTATAGAGCCTGATCCAATGGACTGTGAACCCCCTCTGCCCTTGGAACCTGAATTTATGGAGATCATGGCTACCCAGGTTTCAGACCCTGTACCACCTGGCTGCATGTATGCCTCTAACGGAACTCTGGTTCGCCTAAAAGACCTAGCGAGATTTGAAGAGGCATTGAAGATCAGGGAAGCTGCACACCAATCCAAGAACCCCACTATGGTGGCAGCAACTACTCCCATCACCCCCAGCCATCATCCTACCTCTGATCCTGGTTCAGAGGGCTGGGACACTGACTCTTCAGGGATATCTCTACAAACCGCTCGTCATCCCCATGGTGGCCCAGGTTGGCATAGGAGACACACCACTTCTATTACGAACACGTCCTATAGTAAACCACAGAAATATGGCATATCTCCCTGCTATGTACTACCTACAGATGATGAAGAGGACCTAAGTGGTGAAGACCCTTATGAAGAGATTGGGACTGCTACTCCCACCTCTTGTACAGTTCAGGACTCCTATGCTCATGTACCTATTTCCTCGTCAGCCACAGAATCGACAACTGCAGCACCTTATCCAATGTTCTGTGGTACCACGTTTGTAACTGTGCCTATTCAACCCCCAAACAGTTCTCCCTTTTCCTGTGCCTCTAATACTGGCATCCCGGACCCGGCTCCTCCGATAACCACCCAAGAGGATGAGCATGAGAAACCTGACGCCTTAAAGGCAAAAGAATTTCAACTGGATGCATTGGTTCAAATTGCTGTGCCCGCTGCAGGAGCTTCATTTCACGCCAAAGAGCCCGTCGCCGAGACTTCGGTTCCTGCCGAAGTGTTCGTTGCTGCATCGCCCGCTGATGAAGTTCCTAGACATGCCAAAGTGCCTGCTGTCCAAGTACCACCAGTCGAATTGCTAACTACCAAGGCACCTACTGCTGAACCTCCTCTGGTTGATATACCTGCTACTAAGGCAGTACTGTCTGGTACCACACATCTACCTGCTGAGTCGTCTAATACCAAGACTCCATCTGTTGCAGTAGGATCCACTGATGAAAGTCTGACCCACACTACAGTCTGTGCTACCGACACCATACCTGTTCTTGTATCCTCCATGGCAATACTTACTGGTCAAGTTAGTGCAATAGCCCAAACTGTAAACAAACAACAGTCTTTAATACTCGCTTTACAGAAACAGTTACAGAACGCTCTCGATCCTGTATTACCTCTGCTTTTTGATACCTCTACCTTTTTATCCACACAGAGCCCAGATACAGAACCGTACGGACTTAGTATTCCCATGAGACATCCATGATCGCCAAGATGGATCTTCCCATCCTCAATACCAGGAAGATCATGCCAATAAGGTGCCAAACCCTGGATAAAAGCAAATCTCCCGTTTCTTCGGATTCTGAAGACCCTTCCGGGAACCTTACGACTACAGAGGATTCTGAGGCGCCTGCGACAATCCTATCCGCCCAGAGTGCGTCCCTTGTCAGGGGGCTATGTCAGGTTCCTAGCCGCCGGCGCCATAAAAGAACCAAAGGCAAAGTATCTCAGCGAAATAACAATGATTCTCCTACAGAACCAAGTTGTTCCAGCCACCAGGTGCCAGCCATAACATCTTGATTCCTCCACTATAAATAAGGTCACTCCCAAAGCAAGACGCTTCTGCATTGTCCTAGTGGACCTTTCACTAGGAAGGAGCTGTCTTCTGTCGCTGCCCTGCACTTCGCAGACTCTCCAGACGTCGCTGCCCTGCACTTCGCAGACTCTCCAGACATCGCTGCCCTGCACTTCGCAGACTCTCCAGACATCGCTGCCCTGCACTTCGCAGACTCTCCAGACATCGCTGCCCTGCACTTCGCAGACTCTCCAGACATCGCTGCCCTGCACTTCGCAGACTCTCCAGACATCGCTGCCCTGCACGTTGCAGACTCTCCAAACATCGCTGCCCTGCACGTTGCAGACTCTCCAGACATCGCTGCCCTGCACGTTGCAGACTCTCCAGACATCGCTGCCCTGCACGTTGCAGACTCTCCAGATATCGCTGCCCTGCACTTCGCAGACTCTCCAGACATCGCTGCCCTTCACGTCGCAGGATATACAGAAGGTGCTGCCCTGCATCCCGCAGGTCCTTCAGTCGTCACTACCCTACAACCTACTGAATCCTCAGCCTGTTGCCCTACATCCGAACCCTCAGAGCCTGCTACCCCGCACCCAGCTGAATCTGTTGCTCTACAGATCCAGGACCCCCTTGCTTTACAGATCCAGGACCCCTCTGCATACCCAGGACATTCTGCCTCAAAGACTCTTCCATTTCTATTTTCCTATTTATTCCTTCTAAAGATCTCCTTCTCTCTTCCTTCTCCTATTTCTCTCCATATCTGGTTTAACCCTGTTCTATGTTCAATCTACCCTTTTCCTTTATATGTAGTAGTATAGTTTAGTGTAGTTTAGTTTTGTTACTTTTGGTCTACCTTTCTCTCATCTTGCCTTTTAGTTTCTTATTTCTGATTATTATTTATACAGTGTTTTCCTTATCATCCAGCTGCATAATTGTTTATTCATATTTGTTTACTACCTCTTATGCCTTATTCTTAATAAACCCCTTTTTTTGTTCATATACGCTTTTCCCTATTTTCCATCGTTGCATATTGGGCTCACACTCGTCACCCCAGAACCAGTTCCCTGACAGATCCTGACACTCAGCTGCTCCTGCTCGCGTGCCTTGAGGTCGGACCAGCGTTTTCGGAGATGGTCCTTCGTCCGGTCCTTCCCGAACAGCTCCAGGATGGTGGTGCGTAGCTTTTCAAGGATACGATCCTTGCGGGTGTTATTCTTCCTGCCGTAAGGGCCCTTACAGCAATCATAATCTTTGCAATCCAAGATGCGGACCAGCTCCAACATCTCCTCAAATGCCAGTAACTGTTGGGCAGTTTGCCATCCTTGGCATGTTCCCTTCCCTATTCATATTATATATTCCCGTTCATATGTTGTAAATAAATTTTCTATTTTTTCACTATTTTCCTGTTTGTGTGCGTTGCTTTTCCTTACTTAATAAGTTAATATGTATTGCTTGGTTTCCACACTGTTAAAATTATATGTACATAAATGTATTGACATTTCTATGGACCCTTTGTCATAAATTTGTCAACATATTTGTGGCCATGAATGTGACTGCACATTCTACACTTCCTGCCTGGCCAAAAAATGTCACACACTAACACAACCTTGTTGTACTGCCTTGAGATTTGATTACCGACGTGGCCTCGTTTTGTTAAGCTTAGGCGATGTCACAACAACACGGATTTTTGTCCACAGTCACATTCATTGTATAACCAAGAATTTATCAAAAAATATTGATGGCAGCACTGCGTGAAGTCTTCTCCGACACAACCCAAAGATCCTTAGTGCGGCTCAGGTCTAGTTTATTTGTCCCTGTTTGCAGCTTCACACAACACTCCTCCCAGCTATGAGCTCTCTCTCTCCCACCGCTGCCCGCTAAGACACTGCCTGCCAACATGGTCACGTCTTTGCAGGAAGACAACAGCGTGGGGGAACAGCAGCTGCTGACAGTCCCAAGACCTCGTCACAATGACGTCAGTTCTGGAGTTAACCCCTAACTGTGACCAATGGTGGAGATAGGGGGTTCATTGGAACCCCTATCTCCCGATCCGCGGCAGCTATCGGTTGGTTAATGTTTGGTATCTTTGGATCGACCAGAGCATGGCCTTTCCAACAATACCAAACATGACAATGTTAAAAATTTAAAAAAATTAAAATATAAAAAAAAAAATACAGGTGTTTTGTTTTGTTAATGCAGCAATATTGTTGCCATTTCAATTATAATGTGAACAATGATGCTGCACTAAGGATTTTTGTATGGGGTGCGTTTGTTAAAAATAGTGTAATTGAAAATTCTAATTTTATTGCATTTTTTGTTATAATATACAGACAGGACATGACGCATACATATGATAATGATATATTATGAATCATCTGCCGAGTCTGCCGGAAAGAACGATATATAACATGTCTGGGTCATATTATAAAAGAAGGCTTCAAAACGCGCTTAACCCTTTCGCTGCTGAGGCTTTTCCCGCCCCTATGCTGAGGTCATTTTTACCTGTTTTGCGCATCATGTTTAAACGTGTTTTGAAGGCTTATTTTAGTATATGACCCAGACATATTATATATCGTTCTTTCCGTCAGACTCAGTAGATTCATAATATGTCATTATTATATGTATACGTTATGTCATGTCTGTATATTATAACAAAAAATGCAATAAAATATGTATTTTCAATAATTTACAATGTGTAAAGTGTTTTTTTCCACATTTTAACATGCAAGCAATTGCGGTTATATTTTGTATGGGTGCGCTTGTTAAAAAAATTAGAGATGGGGTCTCGTTACATTTTTTTTGGGGAAAATGACACTATTTTTAACAAACGCACCGCATACAAAAATCGTTAGTGCAGCATCATTGTTCACATTATAATTGAAATGGGAACAATATTGCTGCATTAACAAACCAAAAAAAATAAAAAAAAAGTGTTTATTTTTTTTTTAATTTTTTTTTTTTTATATTTTTCATTTTTTTTTTTTTTACAAAAATTTTCACTTTCATGTTTGGTATCGTTGGAACGGCCATGCTCTGGCCGATCCAACGATACCAAAATTTAACCCCTAGCTGCCACGGATCGGGAGATAGGGAGTTCCAATGAACTCCCTATCTCCACAGTTGGTGGCAGTTAGGGGTTAAGTCTAGGACTGGCGTCATCGTGCTACGCACGATGACGCCAGTCCTCTGGGGGAGTTCCCGGAGGCCTGGCCGACATCCAAGATGTCGGCCAGCTCCGGGAAAGGATCGCGAACGGTGCTTTTCAGCGCCGATTCGCGATCCAGCTCCCCAGGGGTTAATGCCAGGCATCATTTGGAAGGGCAGGCTGTGCCCTTCCAAATGATGCCTGGGTTAACCCCCTGTGCGCTGCCGATCGGGAGGGAGAGAGGTCCGAAGGACCTCCCCCCCCCCCCTCCCTTTCAGGCGCCTCCTCCGCACATGCGGGGGGGCGCCTGAATTAGGTGTCATCGCGCCCCGCGATGACACCTAATTCTGGCGGCTGCTGGTCCGGATGCCGGGCTGACATCCAGGATGTCAGCCCGCACCGGAGGGGCCAGCGATCGGCCGGAACCCGGCCGAACGCTGACCCCAAAGGGAGGACGTGCTCAACGCGTCCTCCGCATACCAGCGGGACTGCTGAGGACGCGCTGAGCGCGTCCTCAGCAGCGAAGTGGTTAAACAAGAGGAGCGAAACTGTTAAAAATTAGCTCAGCAGCAGACCGCAGTGAGGAACACAGGCGTGAAGGGAAGCCGCGAAATGCCTCAGCAGCGAAAGGGTTAATTTATATTTTTGTCTGTTTTAAATCATTTTATTTTATTATTTTTTTTCATTTCAGATCATTTTGATCAACTATTTTTCCGTTTTAAAACATTTTTGTTCTGGTTTTTATTTTTAAAGTCAGACCATTCGGGTCAGTTTACCGTTTTTTAAATCGTTTTGTTCTTTTTTTTTTGTTCCTTGGCTTTCATACCATTTTTTTTAATGTGATTAAATAAATAAAGTTGTGAAATGTATATTCATAAGAAAAAAGGATCTTTATTTAATAAAAAAAAAAAAAAACAGAATTATCGTATCGACAGAATGAATTATCGGATCCGAAAAACAAACCAAAAATTTATTATAAAAAAGTAAACCATAGTAGTTTACATCAAAACGAATAGAGTTAGACACTTTGAAACGAGGAGAACAGACGTTCCGAAAAAAAAGAAAATTTCCGAAATCACGAAAAGTCGATACAAAAAACGAGCAAAGTGACCCGAAAATACGAAAAATGGTCGATATTCCAAAAAAATGTACACAATCGAAAATTTTAAACATCAGAACAAATCGAATCGAACCGAAAAAAAATCAGTGCACAAGCCTATTAATATCTGACATCCCGATGTGAAACATCAGGACTTTTGCATTAGATTTCGACCATTTTTATTTTTTTAACTTCTGGATAGTCGAAAATCGAAATCTATCCAAAAAGTCCCAATGTTTCACATCATTCTGAACTTTGTTTGGATAGAGTAAGTCCGTGGGCGTGCGGCCGTGAAATGTATATACCAGTGGGGGCGGGGGGTGCGGCCCGCACCAGGTGACACCCGCCTTTAGGGTGACACCGTCACCCTAAGGGCGGGTGTCTCACCCTCCGCCGCGTTTTTCACTGCAGCTTCGGCGCTCGCCTGGAGGAAACATGTCACCAGCCAATCGCAGCTGGGCACGTGGCTCCCCCTGGCGAGCGCCCAAGCTGCACGCCGCCGGACGCTCTGAGGGAGCGAAAAAGGCGGCGGAGGTGAGCTGGGGCCATTATCATGAGGTGCTGGGGCATTCCATGTGCTGGGGCAAATCCATGAGGAGCTGGGGCATATCCATGAGGAGCTGGGGCATTCCATGTGCTGGGGCATATCCAGGAGGAGCTGGGGCATATCCATGAGGAGCTGGGCAAATCCATGTGTGAGCTGGGGCATATCCACGAGGAGCTGGGGCATATCCACGAGGAGCTGGGGCATGTCCACGAGGAGCTGGGGCATGTCCACGAGGAGCTGGGGCATCCACGAGGAGCTGGGGCATGTCCACGAGGAGCTGGGGCATGTCCACGAGGAGCTGGGGCATATCCATGAGGTGCTGGGGCAATATCCATGAGGAGCTGGGGCATATCCATGAGGATGTCGGATGTCGGCCAAGCTTCCGGGAACTCCCCCTGAGGACTGGCGTCATCGTGCATGGAGTTAACCCCTAGCTGCCACCAATGGTGGAGATAGGGGGTTCCAATGAACCCCCTATCTCCCGATCCGTGGCAGCTAGGGGTTAAAGTTTGGTATTGTTGGATCGGCCAGAGCATGGCCGTTCCAACGATACCAAACACGAATGTGAAAAACGTTTGTAAAAAAATTAAAAATAAAAAAATATTTAAAAAAAAAAATAAACAATTTTTTTTTTTTTTGGTTTGTTAATGCAGCAATATTGTTCCCATTTCAATTATAATGTGAACAATGATGCTGCACTAACGATTTTTGTATGCGGTGCGTTTGTTAAAAATTTTGTAATTTTCCCCAAAAAAAATGTAACGAGACCCCATCTCTAATTTTTTTAACAAGCGCACCCCATACAAAATACAACCGCAATTGCTCGCATGTTAAAATGTGAAAAAAAAACACTTTACACATTGTAAATTATTGAAAAATCATATTTTATTGCATTTTTTGTTATAATATACAGACAGGTCATGACGTATACATATAATAATGACATATTATGAATCTGCCGAGTCTGACGGAAAGAACGATATATCATATGTCTGGGTCATATACTAAAATAAGCTTCAAAACACGTTTAAACATGATGAGCAAAACCGGTAAAAATGAGCTCAGCACAGAGGCGGGAAAAGCCTCAGCAGCGAAAGGGTTAATTAAAAAAACACGATAGAATCGCCAGAATTATCGTATCGACAGAATGAATTATCGGATCCGAAAACCAAACCAAAAATTTATTATAAAAAATATATAAAGTAGTATTAAAAAAGTAAACCATAGTAGTTTTCATGAAAACGAATAGAGTTAGACAGCTTTGAAACGAGAACAGACATTCCGAAAAAACGAAAAGTTCTGAAAAACGAAAAATGGGAGATATGCCGAAAACCATGTACAATTCCGAAAAAACGAAAATTTCCAAAATAACGAAAAGTCGATACAGAAACCTAGTAAAGTGACCCGAAATTACGAAAAATGGTCGATATTCCGAAAAATAAATGTACCCGAAAAACGAATCAAACCGAACCGAATCGAAACAGAAAGTGGTCGAAACGAGCCGAATCGAAAAGTTTAAAAATTCGAAAAATCGAATCGAATCGAACCGAAAAAAAAATCGGTGCACATCCCTATTGGAAAGTGATTTTCCATAAAACCATTTGTTCCAGGCAGTGGTTTTATAGAAAAACAGTAAACCCTAGGCGTTGGAGGGGTTAATTAAGTACATTAGGCAAAAGTTAACCTTTTTTTAGCCTTTGCGAGTTACATAACATTTTCAGATTACCAATTCTTGCCTCAGTGTTGCACATTGGCTGTAAATGGATTTGTTTATTTTATTATTACCACGTTTATACTTTATTGTTTCCATGGTTAAAACCCAAGGTTAAAGGATGGAGGTGGATTTAAAATAATCCACTTCAAGGTTCACAGTCCTTTCTGTTATGAAAGCCTATTAAAACAGTACAATACTTATAGCAGAATGTTCTCCGTTTCATGGAAAAATTCATTTTTTTACATTACATTGTTTCTGATAAACAAGGTTGTGCAACATTTTAATTAATTGTTTGGTTGCTGATGATGCTGTATTTATCGAGGATGCTGCACTTCAACTCTCCTTATCCCTTTCAGGTATGGGACTGGGTGATTCAGCCCAGCAACTTGGAGAGACGGCGACCCTGCTTTAAAATCGTTTGCTCTTAAATATACTTAGCCTGACCCTATTTTTGTGCTTCATGAAGTTCGTATAAACAAAACATAGCTTGCTGTGATGAAGCAGAACATGGAAGTGAATTTTTGATGTTATTGCTCTTGATATTAGTTTTCGTGCAGATTTAAGGTGCCCGTCCAAGCTGAAAATGATCCCTTTGCTCCACCGCTATAAAGACTGATTATACCATGAATGTCCCTGGTGATGCGGCAAAATAGCGACTGGATATAATTCAGCATTGCATTAAAAACGATTGATGGATCAGAACACTGGCTGGTGATCGTAAAACTGATTGCCGGCGTAAACTATTGCGCGGAATGCCCGTAGAGAGAATGATTAGTTTGTTGTTGATGATAAGGCACACTAATTTAACTCAATAATCCGCAGCCCAATCTAGCAAAGGTAACGATAAATCTGGTTTGGGAGAAGAACGATGAAAAAATAATGAGACCTTGTTCCTCATTATTTAATTTAATGCACTGTGAGTATTCACTAATGATAGTGTTACTCAAGGTCTTAAAATAGCCAAGCCAAGCCAAGCGCATTTTATCACATGGAGAAAAATCGATGGGAAGAAGGAATGGGAATCTCATATTGCAATATTTACATATGAACATATCTATCTATCTATTGTGCGTATGTATGCATGTATGTATCTATCTACTGCATTTATCAACATTTCTGTATTTATGTAACTATGTATGTATCTATCTACATGTATGTATTTATGTATGTATCTATCTACTTACTGCATCCATCTATCTACATGTATGTATATATCTATCTAGTGTACTGTATCTATCTATCTACTGCGTTTATGTATGTATCTATACTATCTACTGCGTTTATGTATGTATCTATCTATCTTCATGTATGTATGTATGTATCTATCTTCATTTATGTATGTATATATGTATCTACCTACTGCATCCATCTATCCACTGGTATTTTTATTTATTTTTTAATATCTTGCATTGTATTACTTTGTTTTTCTGTAACTGTAACATTTCAATGTTCTTGAACCCAGGACATACTTGAAAACGAGATAAATCTCAATGTATCCTTCCTGGTAAAATCCTTTATAAATAAATAAATAAAAAAATAAAAATACTGCATCTACATGTCTGTCTATCTATCTATCTATCTATCTATCTATCTATCTATCTATCTATCTATCTATCTATCTATCTATCTACTGCATTTCTGTATGTATGTATGTATGTATCTGTCTATCTACCTGTATGTATGTATCTACCTACTGCAACTCTCTATCTATCTACAGTACATGTGTATATGTATCTTTCTAGTGTATGTATATCTATCTACTAAGTGTGTGTATGTATAAATCTATCTATCTACCTTCCTATTTATCTATGAACATACTTAAATATCAAGGCAAAGATCCCTTTCTTTACAGATGCTGGGATGGGTTCTAAATTACTCTTTGATTTACATTAGGTTGCTTTTATTATAAATGTATAATTAGTCTTAAAAAATAATCATGGGACTGATTTTCACTTAGCAGCTAAACTGGGTCTTGTCTATAATTGTAATGAGCCCCTGTCACCAGCGCAGTGGTGGATCAAGAGAATAGAGGTACAGGGGTCATGTGCCCATCTTGAGCTGCTATCCCTTACAGAAGATAAGACAACCCCTGCTTTGGTTCCATACAATCCACAAGGTCATGTAACACCCACCGAAAACTCACCAAACATCCACTGAAAACTCATACAACCCGCGGCAAAAAAACTCACCGAAACCGCCAGAAAAAGCTGACAAGCCGCCGATCACAGCCACCAGCCACTGGAAAATGCCAACAAGCTGACGAACGGAGTAAACCCCCCCCCCCAACAATACGCTTAAAGGTGTCAAAATTGAAACGCTGTTTGCAAAAAACTACTGAATGAAAATGTCTGGAATTTACATATAAGATCCTATGAATGATAATTAAAAGGTCTGTTACAGAAAAAACGCTTTTAGTAAAAAAACAGAAAAAATATTTTGCCGAAAAAATTCCCGAAAAATACCTAAATGTTCCTAAAAAATCTATAAATAAAGAGAATTTTTATTGTAGATTAAAAGAATAAAGTTTTTTAAGATATTGGATTAACACGGGGATATTGTTAACATTGAAGCCTATGGGATTTGCTAGAATAAACCTGTCAAATGAAAACACCGAACAGCAGGGCACTTCGTCAACTTTTCTCTGCTGTTCGGTGTCTCTGAATAGATTAACCATTGCTTCTCTATGGGGGATTTCACTGCCGTCAAACAGACACTGTACTTGCTGGCAGTTCTTGCTGGCAAACTGCCTGCTCCCTGAATAGCCGAATGGCCCCGAAATGGCACCGTATGCTGAATTTCAGCATCCGGTTACATATCAGCGACATTTTGGACCTCTCTGAATAACCCATTTAGGGTTAAAATAGCCTTGAGTAAAATCACAGAATATCTGTAGAGGCTCATGTTACCGTATCTAATGGAATCAGAGATACAGTGAACCCCTTCAACTTCAACCTAGACTACAATAACACTACTATTAACTAGAAGCTCATAATACCTAATTAACAGCACGGAATTAATTAGAACATAATTCCTGGTCACGCCAGGTAATTATGGAGTATTTTTCCCACAAGCAGGGAACTGCTGTAACAAACACTAACTCAATACAGCAGGAAATGCTAGCAGAATGCTTGGTTGTGTAGGGAGAGGTATTAGCAGTAGGAAAAGGGAAGTGCTCATGCCACTGTACAGAGCACTGGTGAGACCTCACTTGGAGTACTGTGTGCAGTACTGGAGACCGTATCTCCAGAAGGATATAGACATCTTAGAGAGAGTTCAGAGAAGGGCTACTAAAATGGTGTACGGCTTGAAGGAGAAAAGTTACCAGGAAAGGCTTAATGATCTTAACATGTACAGCTTGGAAAAAAGACGAGACAGAGGAGATATGATAGAAACATTTAAATACGTAAAGGGAATCCACAAGGTAGAGGAAGGGAGTATATTTAAAAGGAAACAAAGTAGCAAAACAAGAGGACATAGTCTTAGATTAGAGGGGCAAAGGTTTAAAAGTAACATCAGGAAGCATTATTTTACTGAGAGGGTGGTGGATACATGGAACAGCCTTCCAGTTGAAGTGGTAGAGGCCAAAACAGTAATTGAATTTAAGCAAGCATGGGATAGGCATAAGGCTATCCTAAACAAAAGATAAATCCAGGTAAAGTATCCATGTAATTGGGCAGACTAGATGGGCCGAAAGGTTCTTATCTGCCGACATTTTCTATGTTTCTATGTTTCTAATACGTTTGCGGATGAGCTTGAAGTAAAGGGGTTAAATAAGGCTGCCTTGCATCTCTCCTCTAATATAACTTTATTAATATGCTAATTAAGGCTGCGTCGCTATGAGTGAGACACAGAATCTCTCTTTATAATTTACTTATTTTCGCTTTGTGGCTTTCTAACGATATATAACATTTTAAGAAAAATAATATCCATTGTCAGTCTAACGTTGAAAGACTTTTTTTTCTTTGAAATTCCGAAACGCATTTATATTCCGTCGGCATGATTTAAAGGTTCGCAATATTAAACAGAAGATCGTATCGCGCAACAAGTTATAAACACAAAATAAATAATATAAGAAAAAAAATTCCCGGTGCTCCGTCTCGTGTGTATTATCATCCCACACTAAAGGTGTGATTAGATCTTATCAAATCACAACAATATTAAAAGACAACACACACACATATATATATATATATATACATATATATATAAATATATAGTTTTAATATTTTTTTATGCCTTGTGTATTACACACATTAATCTGCAATATTTCAATATATTTTACAACATGTATTGAGAAGTGAAGCTTCACCTTATGAATTGCAGTACAATAAATCAAATCTGGGAAATTTTATTATCCTCCTTATTTTGTATACGCAGTTTACGACCGTATTTAAGCTCACTTTTACATTTTTTTTTCTCCAGCGTCTTGCCAGCTTCTTGATGAATGATGACAACGAAAGCAAGTTTCAAATAACTGTTTTAAAAATCATATCTAATTGCCTCATCTTGGCTTAGTATTTGCTTTTTTTTTTTGACGGCACTGATGATTGTAAGAAAAGAAGATGACACGTATAAGTGAGGAGAAGAATTGTTTACTCTTAGTTAACTGAAACGATACAATAGGGTTTATTCATAGACAGCCGATCTGGCACTGAAGTGTCACCGAACAGGGAATTTCCCCGTACGGTGCCATTTAGGGGCCATTCGGCTATTCCGAGAGCAGACAGTTCGCCAAATTTTGACCAACAGCCTGAAAGTACGGTGACTGCTCGACGGCAGTGAAATCCGCCACAGGCACCGAACAGCAGAGAAAAGTTGCCGAAATGCCCTGCTGTTCTGTGCTTTCATTCGGCAGGTTTATTCAGATGAATCCCATAGGCTTCAATGTTAAAAATATTCCTGTTTTAATTCAATATCTAATAAACCGTTTATTATAATATTCTGCAGTAAAAAGTATCTTTATCTATTGATTTTTTAGGATCTTTCAGGCATTTTCGGGATAATTTCGGCAAATTTTTTTTCGGTTTTTTTTTTAAAGTGTTTTTTCTTTTTTCTGTAACAGACCTTTTTATTATTATACATAGGTTCTTATATGTAAATTACAGACATTTTCATTGAGCAGTTTTTTTTGTGAACAGCTTTTAAATTTTGAAACTTTCAATCATATTATCTTTTTTTTTTGTACCCCGTTCGTCAGCTTGTCGGCTTTTTCCAGTGGCTGGTCTGCGCTGTGATCGGCGGCTCGTCTGCTTTTTCTGACGTGTTTGGCATGTTTTTTGCAGTGGTTCCGGCGGATTTTCAGTGGGTTTTTGGAGGATGGTTGGCAGGTTTGCAGCAGGTTTTCCCTGTACTCCGAGGACCCTGCGGTGAATGCTGAACTTTGATTCCCTGAAATGCAGGGAAGTGCGGGGACCTCGCTGACATTTTGGTGCTCCCTGAATAACCCTCAATGTCTAATAGATACACAAAGGAAGGAGAATATGAACTTTGTCTAATCACCAATCCGTATCACCGCTGAAACAAGGGGTTAACCTAAGACAAACTCTTATTAACCCCTTCACTACAGAGATTGTGTATAAACAATATCAGTGGTAGCGGACACAGCAGCACAAGATTGTGTTAACATGATCTGGAGATAAACTGTATCGTTGCAAACGGAATTCATTTGTTGCAAACTAATTTCATTTGCTTTTTGGTTTCAGAAAGTGTCCGCAAATTGTAGCCCCATGGGCTTAATGCCCAAGGGGCTAAAACTGGTTAAAATCAGCTGGGGAATGTCCTCTGACATATTCTCCAGCCAGGTGCCTGAAAAAATCCCTACAACCGGGTTCCCTAATGCCAACATCCCGACGGCCAACTTCCAGACAGAACAAGTGCCGGATATACCAAGTTCCCTGCACAGACAACTGCCTGACAGCCAACTTCCAGACATCCAAAATACCAGCGTCTAACCCTAAGGGAGTTATGCTTAGGCTTAGGGGTTAGGGCTAGGTTTAGGGAGTTGGGGCAAGGGTTAGGTTTAGGGACTTGGGGTTAGGCTTAGGTTTAGGGAGTTGAGGTTAGGGCTTGGTTTAGGGAGTTGGGTTAGGGTTAGGTTTAGGGAGTTAGAGCTAGGGTTAGGGAGTTTGAGTGTTGGGGTTAGGGGTAGGTTTAGGGAGTTAGGGCTAGGGTTAGGGAGTTAGAGTGTTGGGGTTAGGGGTTAGTTTTATGTTTAGGGAGTAAGGTTAGGGTTAGGTGTTAGGGTTAGCTGCTTGGATTTTGGATGTTGTAAACTGCCCCCCTCCCCACAGTATCTTTCTATCACTTGCTCCTCACTGTGTGGCTTTGGCCTTAGAATGTAGTCTATGGGTCGATCACGGACTCAAATCATTGTATTGTGTGGGATGTATTTAAAGGACATCACCAGGGGTTAGATTAGACGTCTGTTAGCCTTTGCAAGTGTCTATTATTTACCAATTATGGTTTGTGGAGTTTTGACAGGGAAACATAATCGTTAGAATAACTTGTTATAGTGTATCCTTATCTTGGCAGTTATCCAGGTTACTGTGCAAGAAATAACCTCAAATGTCTCTGAAATGACACCAGAAACCGCAGGAAAGGACAAAGCTGATCATCAAGACCACTAATGAGCAATAATCAAAGTATTAATGGGGAGTCGTGGGACTATGTGGACACTGTTTACGCTACTCGAATTAAGTCATATGTTTAGTTAAGACAATTGTTTTTTGTGATTGCTTTAAAGAGCCACTACCACCACAAATGAAATGTCCTTATTGTGTTTATTTGATGTTGCTGATATCTTACATGTGCTTTGTTTTTCCTGTGTTTGTTTAGTTAAGAAAATGTGTTATTGTAGATGTGTCACTGGGTGCATCCATTGTGTGATTGTTTGTGATGTAAAGCACAGCCCCAAAGTAAAACTCATCATACGATTTTAGTAAATGTTGCATCATGGAAAAAGTCCACAAAATGAAAACAGAAGACAAAAAAACTAACTTAATTTTTCCTTTTTTACGTGCAATTACTTCAAAAAAAGAAATATAACACAGCAGCATGTGTTTTACAAGGTGGTCTTGCTTTCTAACCCAAAAGTAATTTAGTTACAGTTTATGTACGCGGTAGTGGTAGTCCTGTACAGAAGCCTTGTATTTTAGTCTACATTTCTCTGACATGAACTGATTCATCTGAGTCAAATCACACCTGGAGCCTGCACAAGCTTTCTACTAAGCCTCTAATATATTACATAATTTCAATCAGGTTGATTTCCCCTAATTGTGTGACTGTTATGCATTGTTCCTGCATGGTAAATAAACCCTATATAATAAAGACAGAGGTCAAAATTTCAAGTCCTAAGCTGCTAGCCAGGTCAAAAAGTTACTCGCCACTTCTGATCAAACCTTCCCCACACACAACTCTACCCCATCATTATACCGTATTGTTTAAACTGTATGAAAAAATTTACATGGGGCGCCAAATTCAAGCGGTTGCATATTTAAAGCTCCAAATTCCAGCTCGCCCAGATTAAATTTCTACTCATCACGGGCGAGTGGCCAAGTGCAAATTTTGAGCCCTGATAAAGAGATACATTTAAATTGCTGAAAATACCTTTGTTTGTTTGTTTTTTTTAAATAATAAATAACATGTAGGATCTAATACAAAGGAATAGAAACAAACTAAACAGTATTTTTTCGTATCATTCTACATTAAACTTGCCTTAACCGCTGACCTGAAGATTGCCACTGCAGGTTTATGTGATATTTGAGTTCAAACCCGTACTCCCCAATGGTGCTGTAATGAATATTTTACAGCTCGCTTTATGTAGCTTTTATCTGAAAATGGAGCCTCTTGTGAAATGTGTCTCCATGGAAGGCTACGATCCTGGCATTCTTTTGTATAGGATAAGGACTTGTTCACTTTATTTAACATATTTAGATAAGATTAGTACTTTATACGTCAGCTTAGCTACAATAAATATATTCAAGTTACTATTTGATAAACTGAAAAGGAATTATTCAGCAATGTTATGGCACAATTACAAAGTACCATAAAGATCTGAGGTATAAATGGGAGCTATGGTCTATCTATCTATCTATCTATCTATCTATCTATCTATCTATCTATCTATCTATCTATCTATCTATCATCTTTTTATCATTTGCCCATCAATCTATCCCTCTGTCTATCATCTATCTAATTATTTATATATCCACTTCTTTATTTATCTATCCCTCTATTAGCTATCGCTCTAATTTTCTAGAGATCATCTCTATTTATCTATCCTTTAATCAATGAAAGAATCTATTTATTATTATTATTTTATTTCTATTATGCCAACATATTCCACAGGGTTACTCTAAGGATAAGGTAGTACATATTTATACCGAATGAGATAGAGAGGGCCCTGCTACCGAAGGAGCTTACAATCCATCCCTTTATCTTGTTACCTTCTATTTATCTATCTGTCTAAATATATATATAATGGTGGAATCTGGAAAATGTCTATGTCTAAATGAATTTAGCTGCTGTTGTGGTTTCTTTTGTATTGTTTGAATATGTTTGGTGTGTTGTATATCATGTTGTCTTAAGATGCACCCGCACCACTGAAAGCGTAGTTAAGGTTGAGTGCTGCCCCTCTCGTGTAATATATATATATATAAATTTAACTTTTTATGAAACAAGTCCTCGAGTGCCTCCCTCCATCCACATTTTTTCATATATATATATAGTTCTAATTAATTATCTGTCTATCTCACTATTGTAAATCGAATTATCTATTTATTTAATCATCCATCCCTCTGTTTCTCTCTATATCCTTCTATCTCTCTAGGTTGCTAATTATCTATCAACATCTGTAACAATTCATCCCTCTATCTCTCCCTCCTCTTCTATCCCTGTATTTCTCTGATACTCTATCCCTATATCTCTCTAAGTAACCATAACATTATGTCTCTCTCTTTACATCTATCCCTCTACTACCTAAAGTATTTATCTATCACTCTAATTATCTATCTCTATCTATCTATCTATCTATCTATCTATCTATCTATCTATCTATCTATCTATCTGTATCTATCTATCTGTATCTATCTATATCTATCTATATGTATATATCTATCTATCTATCTGTATCTATATATCTATCTATCTATCTATCTATCTATCTATCTATCTATGTCTATCTATCTATCTATCTATCTATCTATCTGTATCTATCTATCTGTATCTATCTATATCTATCTATATGTATATATCTATCTATCTGTATCTATCTATCTATCTATCTGTATCTATCTATATCTATCTATCTATCTATCTATCTGTATCTATATCACTATCTATCTGTATCTATCTATATCTATCTATATGTATATATCTATCTATCTGTATCTATCTATCTATCTATCTATCTATCTATCTATCTATCTATCTATCTATCTATCTATCTATCTGTATCTATCTATATCTATCTATATGTATATATCTATCTATCTGTATCTGTATCTATATGTATCTGTCCATCTGTATCTATCTATATCTATCTATCTGTATCTATCTGTATCTATATGTATCTATCTGTATCTCTATATCTGTATCTATCTATCTGTATCTATCTGTATCTATATGTATCTATCTGTATCTCTATATCTGTATCTATCTATATACAAATCTATCTCATTACCTAAACAAAAGACCAAGTTGTCCACTTGATAAACGAATGGTAAATGGGTCTTGATATGGTCTAACACCCAATTTAAAGGAACATTCCAAGCACCATAACCATGTCAGCGTTAGTAGCCATCTATATAATATAATCATTCAGCACATACTTGAAAATTCTGAAAAGTCTTGAAAAACTCATTACTTTTTGAAACCCATGGCTAAATGTCCTTCGAAATGTCAATAACTTCCAAATAGTTTTTAAGTCCACTTGCCACCAGTGTTATAAACAACCCATTGACTGTTCTCATCAACTAACTAAGCCCAATTGGTATAAAGTTACGATTTTAAGTATTAAGTACACATGTCCATCCCAGATGCTTTCTCCTGCATCTCGGCACATAGTTACTGTCACAGACTGGAGTTTAAATGCATTTTATTTTCGCCAGCGGCAAGTGAAGTTTTGCTTGTTTGTTCTATGTACGCTCCCAATCTTCCATTTCCCAACAGTACACTTAATCAAAAGGAAGGTGTTGCATTGAAATGCTATTGTGCCGAAGGCAAGGTATGGCCCCTCTACCATAAGGAATTGAGTGAAAGATTCATGGCTTCAGTCTATTTTAATTAGGCCCCTTGTCATATATATCATGGAATGCTAATCTGCTCGGTATAAAAAAATGCTCTTTGTAATCAATGCATCATTTTATTGATCTGCCATGGGTAGACCATTCTTAAGTCTTTATGAGATTTTTTTTGCAGTTCAGAGCTAGATATCAATTTTCATCAATTTTACATTGTTTTGATGTGTCTGAACTAGAGCCTGGGGTGAACTTGTACAAAGAGGAAAAAAAGAAAGAAAAGAAAGATTGAGACTCCTTGAGGCTTTCAATAAATTGTCCTGCTTACAGAACAACCACCTCTGTGCTGTCTTATTACATATCACCCTCACAATCCATAAACTAATACCCGTGTCACAGATCCGGCCTCCCCTGTCACGACACGTCTGACATTTATTCAGGCATTCTTTTTAATGTACATGGAACAGGTGGATTTTTCACATTATAAGCTACTCCAAGTTCTACGTTGGTTACATTGTAACATGTTTATTGGGAGACGAGGGCAAAGTATAAATAGTGATCCTGCTACAATTTTTGAATATAAAGAAATAATCGTAGTTATCTGATAACATATACAATGTTATATATATATATATTATTATTGCTGAAGCCACTTGAACATCACAGCAATTCAAAGAACTGCATCCCAGAGCTCCTGTGCTACATTCCCCATATGCAGCAGGGAATTATTTATTTATTAATTTATAAAGTATTTTACCAGGAAGGATACATTGAGATTTATCTTGTTTTCAAGTATGTCCTGGGAATTCTGGGTAGGACATGCAAATGACCTCTGTCTCACTTTTATGCATCCTGGGTCTGTTTTTACACAAAACCCTTCAATCCATGCCATGCCATATTAGATGGAGGACAAAAAAATGAGATAAAAAGCATCCACACTATGGCTAATAAAGTTTATTATTGCAGGAGCCATTTGCACATCACATCACATCAATTAAATGGTCTGCATCACTGAGCTGATATATATATATATATATATGTGTATATATATATATATACACAAAAAACATGGAGGGGGGTAGCACTCAGCCTTAACTAAGCGTTTCAGTGCGGGTGCGTCTCAGAATAAAATACAAAACAAAACCATGGAGAGAGCACTCCAGACAAACACATTCAAAAACCTGCAACAACAGCTCCATGCATGGGTACATAATACCAGCTTTTACTACATGGTGAAAATTTCATAACTCTGAGCTTTGCTGAATAAAATGGTGGAAATTTGGTTTGCATTTCCGTACCATTTCCGTACCAATGACCACCTTCATCCACCATGGTGGTCATTGGTACGGAGTGCTCCTTTTTCGTGTTTTGTATTTTTGGTCTTGGATGCACCCACTTGTGTTGCAAGTTTAGGTTGAGTGCAACCCACCCTGTGGTTTGCTTTTTATATATGGAGAGCTGACTACTTTCCTGGGTATGCACCCCTCCCTGTTCACAGGTGTGTCCCACAGTGACACCCTATAAAGGCTAGTGCCTGCTGGGAAGCTCTAAGGTGAGTTAATTCTGTAAATGCAGATACAGTCAAGTAAGATAGGACCTGTCAACGATGGGGTACATTGGCGACTGTGACAGGCTTACGCAAACTATGATCATACTTTGTTAACTGAATCCCCATCATTTTACTTCAGTAGGTTTTTTGAAATGTGTTTTTTTTCTTGCACAAAATGGTGGATGAAGGTGGTCATTGGTATGGAGTGCTCCTTTTTTATATATATATATATATATATATTTAGAGATGAAGGGCAAAAAATTAGGTTGAAAGCCTCCACATTGCAAATAATAAAGTTTATTATTGCAGTAGTCATTTACACATCCCAGCAATTCAGAGAACTGCTTCACTGAGCTCATGTGCTACATTCCCCATATGCAGCAAGGAACACTGGGTAAGATATGCAAATGAAGTTTCCAATTTCTCATTTTACAGAATTGCAAACGTCATTTGCATGTCTTACTCAGAGTTCCTTTGCCGCATATGGGGAATGAAGCGCATGAGCTCTGTAAAGCAGTTCTCTGAATTGCTGGGATGTGTAAATGACTACTGCAATAATAAACTTTATTATATATATATATACTGTTAAGCTTGCCCGGAGGGCAGTTTATTGTATCCACTTGTCGTCGGGAGGAGTTTTTCTAACTCCTGAGAGGGAGGGCTGAGTGTGCAGCTGTGATGAGTGCGCACATAATCATACATAAAGATATAAAAACACAGACACATCCGACGCGTTTTGTTGCGAAGTACAACTTATTCTAGGATAAAATGTGTCTTCATGGGGAAGTTGAACTTCACAAAAAAATCCTTGAAAAAGTTTTACTTCACAATGGAACGTGTTGGATGTGTGCGCGTTTCTATATCTTTATGTGTGTTTAGATAAAATCCCCCTTTTCTGTAACGGAAGAGTCCAATGTCTGCTGTAGCAGGGATTACTTTTTGGAGTTAACCCACTGGAGCCTACAGAAAGTTGTGGATACAGCTAGGGCCATCATTTTGTCCTGTCCCAGACTGGAAGAGTACAGAGGGCTGTATACCAGTGGTACCATCGACTACTACAAAAGTGGTAACCACCAAGACACTCATTATTATGCTCATTATTATATTTTTCTTGTGAGTGTGATTAAGAGAGGTGGCCAGATTTTGGCTTCAATGTTTTTACTGTATCGCGCTATGATGTGTTTATTTATCATTTGTGTCTAGAGAAACTTCGTACTATATTGTTTTATCCTGTATCCTGTTTTATCGCCAAGTGGAGGAGACGTTCCATGTGGAGTAATTTATATACAGATACAATCTCTACTGCACCTAAGTGTTTTCACAAACGCATTGTTTATAATACTAAAATTAAACTGAGGCCAGCTGAGGAAGCCTTTTGATACATTATCTATCTTGGCGAAACGCGTCCTGGCTTTTTGTTTTTTGTTTTTATTTGTTATTAAATATTTTATTCATTTAAAAACAATTTTAATGTTTTCATTTACCCTATACTCTTTGGAGTTTTTTATGGGCCCCTTCGAGTGGACTCTTTGGATCCAGTAACCTCCGGATAATCGGGATATCTATCCTCGCCAGGAGAACCGATTCTTTTCAAGAGGGGCACTTGGGTGGCCAGTGAACGACCCTAAAAACGACTGACCCAGAACCAGGAGGGTTCCACTTCACGTGAGTGAGATCTATTTATCTATCCTTGCCACTAAGTGATATATGGGTCGCACTATGATGTCTCCTTTTCTCTTCATTTGAGGGATACTCTGAAGAGGATTACGAAAAGTTTTGAAATCCATCATATTCAAGAAGGACATTGTTATCGCTACACTACCTCTGTTTTGTATTCATATGTTGATGGTTGAGTAACGAGGACCATTTAAGTGTTTCAGCGATTTTCCATATATATCTGATCAGCGCTACATTTTGATTGTTTTTAAAGATAGTAAGTAGCCTTAACCCGAAACAATATCCGATCAGTCAAATATTTTTGGATAATTACAAAAAGAAAATATCCAAATCCAAAATATTCCTGAATCCAAAATATGTAGATTCTGAAATTTCCCAATTTGATATGAATCAAAATGTTTGGGCATACCCATTTCTAAAAACCACAATAATATATTACACAAATTATCAATAACAAAGAAATATGTTGGCTTTCTACAGCTGTAAGGTCCAATGAACGACAGGCGTGGACAAGTCAAAAATTAATAAATATAATTATGACATTGATATTCAGGGTTATCCAAAGAGATTCGAAAAGTCACCGCACGTTCGGTGACTTTTCGTTCTCTTCAATTCGGTTCCTTTTGACGATTGCATTTCGGTGACCCTGCGGTGTATTCAGCAAACAGCACAGGGTCCCCGAATTGCAGGGAAAAGCTGCCGCAAACCTGACGAAAACTAACCGAATGCACGCTGAAAACAAGCAAAAACATCTGGATTAACCTTCGAAAAAGCCGAACAGGAGCCGAACAGGAGCCGAACAGGAGCCGAATCACACAGAGCCGAAGCAGCTGTGAGGTAGAGGAGGCAGTGAATAAATTAGAAAAACCATTTGTATGAATCTGGGAAAATGAAAAGCTGTTTGCAAAGAAACTACTGAGCGAAAATGTCTGAAATTTTCACAGGAGGTCCAGGGAATGATAATAAAGAGGGCTGTTACAGAAAAAATAAGTAAAATGAAAAAAAAAAAAAAAAAAAACGGACTTTTTAAAAAAAAAAAAAAAAACTGAAAAATGCTTAAAGTATCCTAAAAAATCTATAAATAAAGAGACTTTTTGCTGCAGAATTTTATAATGAACGGTTTATTAGATATTGAATTAAAACGGGAATATTTTTAACATTGAAGTCTATGGGATTCTCCTGAATAAATTTGCCGAATGAAACCACCGAATGGCAGGGCATTAGGGGAACCTTTCACTGCTGGTTTGTGTTCTCTGAGTAGCCGAAGCAGTGCATTTTCATGGGGATTTCACTGCCCTCAAACAGGCACCGAACAGGCACCGTATGTGCAGGCAATTCGCCAGGATTTGGCGAATTGCCTGCTCTCTGGATAGCCGAATGGTCAGGAAAGGTAACCGAACGCTGATTTTCAGCATTCGGTTACCTTTCTCAAGCAATTCGGATCTCTTTGGATAACCCTGATAGTTTCATATTTATCAATGATTATTTAGTCGATTTAATAAATATTTTCCCAGTAGTTTATGGATTTAAATAGCACAAACAAGGTGATAACGGAGGATAAATTATACTCAACTTGGTTATAGTAGTGAAGTCGACTCCCAGGAGATGGTCCACTACTCCAAATACAAATATCGAATACACACAGAGACTTCTAAAATCATATGATATTTGACTGATCACATAATACCATTGCCCTTGAAAAAGTCTAGCAATAGACGAAACGCGTCGGGCTTTTACCATTATGTTTATATTATATTTTATTTGCAATAAAAATCCTATTTTAATTGGATTGTTTCATCATTCTTGATTGGGGAAAGGAAAAGCTATGTTCCGCATCGAGTTGGCTCCCATCTACATCTGTACAACCTCTCCATGTCTGAAGTCTCCATGTCTATTCGACGTTTATGGATTTAAGCAAGTTTTAATTATCTTCTTATTTCGGGAAGACAAATACTCTCTTTGAATGTATCTGTTCTTCTGTTCTGTCTTGCGTCATTGTCTTGCACCGGGCATGACACCCTTTCATCCCCCATGGCAAAACAAGGAATGCCGGATATTTTTAGTCATTTGAAAGTCTTCTTTAGTCTGATATATTAAAAATGGCTATGCAGACTGTGAAGCTCGGCATGGGGTATGTCTGCATAATATATACAGTAATCTAAAGTCTTTTGAAGTTCTCAACTTTAAAGAGGCAAGGCAAACATTCAACTCATTGACTTTTAAGTGGCTTTGTTATCATCAGTGCAAACCTTAAAATGTTCTGCCAACCTAGAATATGTTTGTGCAATATGCTTTCTCTGCACGATAAGGCCCATTTTCTAGTCTGGCAGGTGTTAGGGATCTGCAAATAAATAAATTTGGAGCACGCCGTTATCTTTGTGACTCAATTATGAGTCGGTCACATTCTCCTTGGATTCGTAAGTGTCCCAGACATCAAAAAAGATGCGGACAGCAATGCCAATTCTGCAGTGTTGAGGTATCGGGGGTCGAGAGCGTTCCAGAGGATGGGAACTGCGAGTGAGAAGTCCTGCAGTCTATAATGGGAAGAGGTGATGCGGGGGGAATCTAGGCGCAGGTCAAGGTTTGACCTTAGGGAGCGGGCCGGGGTGTATTTGGTGATTAGTGAGGACAGGTAGTGGGGAGCTGAGTTAGTGAGAGCTTTGTAGGTCAGGGTAAAAATTTTGAATTTAATTCTGCAGTGGATGGGGAGTCAGTGAAGGGACTCGCAGAGGGAAGCAGCAGAGACAGAATGGCGGGTGGGGTGTATGAGCCTGGCAGAGGCATTCAGAATGGAAATGTAAGGACTCACCGTTCCCGTCGGTGTTTTAAATGCTGCCACTGTTGTGACGCCAGCATCTCCACGTCTTGATTACTAGGTGGAATAGCACACTGCCCGCCTATTCATTCTGGAGCTTGGCGTCATTGCGAGAAGACTGGCAGGGCTCATGGCATCACACAAATGTAGGGGGTTTCTGGGCTAGACCCCCAGTCAAATATAACAATCCTCTTGCACTATAAGTAGGTGTCGGAGGGGTTAAACCCCTTTTTGTAGCAGGGAAAAGCAATTTAATATTAAACTGTATATTGCCAAGTACATGTCATATTGGTCTGTATGCTGGGGCTGTTTTGGGGACAATTCTAGGTCATTTGTTTCCTACTCATTCAGGCTGTTCGCAAGGCATATGTGATTTTGAATATTTTTCATACATGGTGGGAACCTGGGCTCCTAAATTTTGCTTCCGACCTGCCTCTATATGATTTTATTCATTAGTATTGATACAATCCTTGCTGCGTAATTCTACGTGTTACACAATGTAGCACCGGTATGACGTTGTGTAGTGTAACCATGAACCACACCAAAATGATAGCCCATCAACGCAGTATTTCTAGATACGTAGGTTTATTCCTGTGTATCCCTGGCCTGGGAATGCTCAGATGGAGATAATCAATAAAGCTAGAGGAAGAACTATGTCCTCATCAATATACATCCATATATCAGGCGTGCACAACAAAGGTTTCACGCCGGGAAAATGAGCAACCTTGTGCTTTGGACTTACTTGGCCTGATTTCAAATGAATTCATGAAAGAGAGAAAGGAGCCCTTTGCCCGGGCTTTTCTGTGCACTTTTAATAAAAGAAAGCATTGATTGCACAAACCAATTGGACTGAAAGAATTCAGCCTACTAGTTATCTGTTCACTTGATTACATGCTACAGCAGCATTACTAGTGTTAATGGAACCAGCTGACAAGGGTTTTCGTCATCCTGCAGGTGTCACTTTCATGCTTGGTTGAATGAAAAATCTCTGGCTCTGCTAATCTTTTCTTTACAAGTGATTTGATTCTTACTCAAGCTACTTAGATATGTTTTCAAACAAATATAATAAAAAAAAAAACATTATTTTCCCTGAGTTGTTAAAGTGGCTGTAGACAAAACCCATTTGAAAATTTAAAAAAAATTAAAAAAAATAGAATAAAAATAAATATATATATATATATATAAAGCTAAAGAGTTAGCCATGTGTGTGTTGTGCTTCCTGTCATTTGTGTTGATGATGCACATTTTGACTGTGTTATACCTCGGGGAACTTGCATACATTGAACACAGATGTTTCGAGCAATAGGCGACATATGAGTGTGGCATTTTAACAACCTAGCTTGCCGTTTAGCTGCAGCTAATATGCTCCTTCATCAAAGGGGAATTATCACTTGACAAAACAAAGTTATTTTCAGATGATTTGATATAAATATCTTGGATTTACAGCAAAGCAGTTTTCAGATTTATTTTCAAATACTGTTAATAATTCAGGCTAAATCTGGAAACTGTCAACGTTTCAGCCTCGTATAGGGACTTTCTTCAGTGTGTTCTTATTAAAGTATCTATGTGTGATTAAAAGACTGTCCAGATACGATGTGAATTATTAAAAGCATTCAAAAAGAATCCAAAGACTGCTGCAAAGCTATTTTTCCAAGTCATCAGGATTGCTGCTGAAGCACTACAGTGGTTTAGGTGAGTTGGTGAGTGCAAAGCGGTTGCACTTTGGGGAGAATATATATATATATATATATATATATTCCTAAGGTACTATGCCTGTATGCCCCGTTTTGCAGTGTGTTGCATCATCTAATCCATAAAGGGACACTACCTCTTAATTTAACTGTCACTAGATACTTGTGCATTACAAGCAAAACCACTTTATAAAACACATGCTGCTGGTTCTTTCTCTTTGTTTTAAGTAATTGCATGTAAAAAGGAAAACTAAAGTTATTTTTTTATCTGTTTCCATTTCGTGGATTTTCCCGTAATGTAACATTTTCCAAAAATGTGCAAATGTTTTACTTTACTGCTGTGGTTTAGTTTCTACAGTATTTAACAGTCAGTGCAGTGGAGGTGGGAATGTTTAGATAAGGGGGGCTATTGTGTTCTGTATGGTTATTCAAGCTAAGAGATGTCAGTGTAATGAGATAAGTCAGGGAGCTTAAAAGACTTTTAATGTACCCCCTGGTGATGTCCTTTGGATACATCCCACACAATACAATGATGTGAGTAGGTGATCGACCCATTCACTCCATTCTATGACCAAAGCCACACAGTGAGGAGCAAGTGATGGAAAGATACTGGGAGGGGGGCAATTTAGAACATAAAAACATCACACAATTGGATGCTCCCAGTGACACATATACAGGGTGTTCTTTCATTCCCTGCACTTTGGGGAATCGAATTCTCTGACCCTGTGGTGATGTCAGCATTCATTACAGGGTCCTTGATGTGCAGGGAAAATGCGGCGAACGCATCTGAAAAACCGCTGCAAAACCGTTGCATCAAATGGAAAAAACGCCGAAAAAACCCCGAACGCATCTGAAAAAAGCCGATGATCCGCCAGAACAGAGCGTCGACAAGCTGGCGAACGGGGTAGAAATAAGACAAACAAAAAAAACATTGCGACTTTTAAAATCTGTTTGCAAAGAAAATACTGCACGAAAATGCCTGGAAATAATATATAAGTTCCTATGAATAATAATAAAAAGGTCTGTTACAGGAAAAAAACACAGAAAAACACCGCTAAATTAAAAAAAAAAAATTGACGAAAAATGCCTTTGGAGAATTGCCAGCTTTTGGAAATAGCCGAATGGTCACGAAATTGTACCATACGTGGAAATACACTGTTCGGTGCAATTTCAGAGCCAATTCCTCTCTCTTTCAATAACCCCTACAGAGTAAAATATTTTCTTAACTAAACATACAAGAGAAAAACAAAGCACATGTAAGATATCAGCAACATCGAATAAACACAATAGGACATTGCGTTTGTGGTGGTACTGGCCCTTTAAGACAATCACAACAAAAAACAATAGGTTTAACTCAACATATGTTTTAATTCGAGTAGCGTAAACAGTGTCCACATAGTCCCACGACTCCCCATTAATACTTTGATTATTGCTCATTAGTGGTCTTGATGATGAGCTTTGTCCTTTCCAGCGGTTTCTGGTGTCATTTCAGAGACATTTGAGGTTATTTCTTGCACAGGAACCTGGATAACTGCCAAGATAAGGATACATTATAATATTATAACAAGTTATTCTAACATTCTGTTTGGCTGAATTTTCTGTTTCCCTGTCAAAACTCCACAAACCATAATTGGTAAATAACAGACACTTGCAAAGGCCAAAATATGGTTTGTAATATTTGGTTGTCTGAATATTAACCCATTCACTACCAAGGGATTTTTCAAAAGCACACTGTCAGGGCTCTATCACATTCTTTGCGTGAATTTTTGCGAAGCGTTAAACGTTAACTCGCGTAAAACAATGCTGGTATTACAATCCTCGCGCATTTTTACATCCGTTATAATAACACGTGTAAAAAACGTACACGCAGAAACGTTGCGTGCAGAAATCAGTGTGCGGTCTGTTTTTTACACGCGATTCAGCCAATCAGAATTAAGAACCACATTTGTTTCACGTTAAGTTTTTGCGCCTGTCAAAGTCAATCTGCGCATATATGCTGCATCAATAAAAAAACACGCAAAACTTCTCAAATTTATTGGTTTGTTATGTGTAGAATGGGTAACTATACTGTGCTGCGTATTTTTTTTTGGGCTGGTGTATTTGGTTTCGACCAGGTTGTTCAGATTTGCCTTTAACACCAGCTTTTAGGAGTTGCTAAAATTATGACACAATGGCTATGCGGTAATTAGCGCAAAATATATTGTAATACCATCCGCGCACCAGCGCACAAATGCATTTGTGCTCACAATGGTAAGTATAGGACGCTCGCGCACCGTTCGCGTAGGTTCACCCGCGGTAGACAATTACGTGCATTTGTTGCGCTGACATTGTAATACAACGTTCAGCGCAAAGGGTTTTGCCACTTGCGTTAATGCATTTTTACACGCGCGCAAATGTTTGCGTGAAGATTGTAATAGGGCCCTCAGACTTTTTCTCAGCAAGAAATAATTGGGGATATTCCCAATGTATGCCTTACTCTAATAACATATTTGGAAGGCAGAAGTTTCCATCTGCTGGCCAAAAGGAGTTACTGCAGTTCTGAGCCCTCTGCAGGATCAGCTAGGGAGATGTCAATAAGACACATTCCCCAGCTGGTTTTAAAAAGTGATAACTCGGGCATCATGTCCACGGTGCTAAAACATTATGGGCATGTTCTGGAGCCCAAATGCAAACAGAATTTGTTTGCAGCAAATGTTTTTCATTTGAAATGATAGAGCATAGCCCCAGATCAGGTAAGCATGGTCATGAGCTGCTGCCTCTGCTGCTGCTGATGATCTTGTAAACATGATCATGGTAATGAAGGAATAAAAGTCTCTTCGATTCATCAATTCAAATTTTATTTGATTGTTGATTAGGTTCATTCAAAATCTGAATTAAATATTTAGTTTAAGGCTTTTTACTTTTTACTAATTTAATTAAACCCTCCCCTTTAGGAGTTAACTGGGGTAGTGTTTGGGCTGTCAGAAATGCCTCCTACTGCTGGACTCTATGGATCACAAATTAGAGTCCTCCAGCCCCGCCCCCACCACCCACCACTCACCTGTGGCCAGTGGTTGAGAGATTGAATCAGAAGAAGTCAAACAGCTCTGGTTTAACCCCTTAAGGACCGCTGATGTACTATGTACGTCCTGCCCATGGGTCTCCCTTAGACCCGCGGACGTACATAGTACGTCAGCGGTGTCTAACCCCCCTCCCACCCGATACTTACCTCCCTCGCTGGATCCCAGATCTGGCAGGGAGGAAGCCTGCCCTCGTGATTTGCATGGGCCGGCGAGCTGCGTGGTGACGTCATCAGCAGGCGCCCCCATTGAAATCAATGGAGGGTAGGGCTCCTTCGGAGCCCTCTATCTCCCCAACCATTGAAGATAGAGAGATGCAAGTTGCACCGCTGGAAAGGGGAGAGTCTCCCCTTTTCAGCGGTGTACTGCATTAACGGTTTAATTTGCGCCAAATTGCGATTCAAACCTGGAGGGGGCTGACATCGCGGATGTCAGCCAAGCCTCCAGGTCACCCACTGACATCCTCACCATATGTGTTAACCCCCTAGCTGCCATGTTGAGATAGGGGGATCCTTTGGATCCATTTATCTCCCGATCCGTGGCAGTGAGAGGGTCATGTTTGATATCATTGGAAAGGCCTGATCATGAACATGACCAGGTTTGGTGTAAAAATAAAACTTAAAAAAATAAATAAATAAATAAAAATATAATAAAAAAAAAAAAAAAATTGTCTGGGGGGGTTTAGTTAATTAGTACCTAGGCTGTCATCTAAAAATAATTAGGAAAAAACGGTCAGAATGAGCGCAGCGCACATAGGTGAACTGGCTCAGCAGTGAAGGGGTTAAAAAGCAAAAACATGTAAAAAATGGGTATTTCTATTCTCGGGACAACATTTTGAAACTATATAGTCGGGGTCTTTTTTGGTGGTTGTAGATTTTGGGGGTTAAATTACAAAAAAGTGTGTTTTTACAATTTTTTCATCATATTTCATATTTTTTTATAGTAAATTATTCGATATAATGGAAATAATGGTATTTTTAGAAAGTCCATTTAATGGCGGGAATAACAGTGTATAATATGTGTGGGTTGAGTAAACGAGTAAGAGGAAAATTTGACCTTAACACTAACAGCACAGAAACGTAAAAACAGCAGCAGTCACTAAAGGACGGATTTGTGTAAAACCCCCGGTCACTAAGGGGTTAAAGCCTTCCAGTAATGGGTGGGGGCTTGAGGAAGGAAGTAGAGGGTCTGCCAACCATCCTACTCTCTCTGATCTCAAGTCAATGTTATGCACTGACATATTGTATTCATGGGTGCATTGACACGAAGAGAAACTACTACACATGGGCCAAAGTGGATCCCAATGTGATCCATTCTTTTTAGGTTCATCCGTTGAGGTGTCCTTTTGTTCACTTGTTTTCCAGTAGAAACAATGAATGGTCCAAAATCTGGAAGAACCTCAATTCGTCTCAAAACGAATGGACATGTCTAATAGATAACCCCATCGTAGATCACAGGAGCTGGAAAAAGCTGGCAATTAAAACCTCCACAACTTGTAAAGGATGCTAAAGGATGCTGCCGTTTGTGAAGCTTGAATGAGAGCTATTCAAAAACATCCGTCTGGCTCCTCAAAAATACTTTATTATAATTATTGCTTAATTAAGAAGAGGAAATTGCAGATGAAGTCCATTCTCCCTTTTGTCTCTCTGATTGAGGGAACGTTCTTTTGAATTAAAGCCGTTTTGAAATGCAGAAGCCGAGACCATAATGGATATCAAGATAGATTGAAGAAATATCTGCAAGTTCTTATGCACATTATTCTCTTGTTAAACACTTTGTATGTGATATTGGCTTGTAACCCAGCCAGACTTTTACAGCTCAGCCAAATAATACAATCAGATGCTCTGCGAAGAGCTGTTCCACGCAGCCTATCCAAACCTTGCCAACGCTGAGCTAATATTGGTTGTTGCCATGACATTCTGTGCAAATACATACTTTGTTGGGTATCTCAGGGTCCCTACTGGTCTGCAAGAAATATGTGGCATTGCAGTCTCTATAATGCCAAAACCTAGCATTGTTTTTCAATATGTCTCCGTGTTGTAGAGCCCTTGTTTCACATTTAATGAAAAAATACTTTATAATTAGAATGGCCATGTGCCAGAAAGCTGGAATGTGTTTGGGAACACAACATTTTGCGTTCTTAATGCTATTTTTCAGGTGAACCTTTTATTAAAAAAAATTACTTTGACTTTAGAAAATAATAAAATCTATAGCTAACATAACATAGCATTTATCAACATGCATTTGCATACATTGACTTGTGTTGCCACCTCAAAGAACATACAGTCAGGTCCGGAAATATTGGGACATCAACACAATTCTAACATCTTCGGCTCTATACACCACCACAATGGAGTTGGAGTGAAACAAACACAATGTGCTTTAACTGCAGACTGTCAGCTTTAATTTGAGGGTATGTACATCCAACTCAGGTGAACGGTGTAGGACTTACAGCAGTTTGTATATGTGCCTCCCACTTGTTAAGGGACCAAAAGTAATGGGACAGAATAATAATCAGAAATCAAACTTTCCCTTCTTAATACTTGGTTGCAAATCCTTTGCAGTCACTCACAGCCTGAAGTCTGGAATGCATAGACATCACCAGACGCTGGGTTTCATCCCTGGTGATGCTCTGCCAGGCCTCTACTGCAACTGTCTTCAGTTCCTGCTTGTTCTTGGGGCATTTTCCCTTCAGTTTTGTCTTCAGCAAGTGAAATGCAAGTGGGAGGCACCTCTTTGTAGAGTGAGTACCTAACCAATGTACCAAAAGCCTGGTTGTTGCAGCCGCTCCCGTGAGTATGGGCGCGACGCCATTTTTTCTGTATGTATGTATATTATGCTTGTAACACCAGTTCGTCGTTTTGCAGCTGTTCCTTTTTCCGTGTTTTTGCTTTAAACCCCAAATGGGAAGTGTTTGGTGCGTGTATAAATAAAACCCACCATCTTTCTGCCTCTCCTTAGCTGAAAAGCAGCAGGAGGGGCATGGAGCTGCTCAGTAGAGCGGCTTTTGGTACATTGGTTAGGTACTCACTCTACAAAGAGGTGCCTTGAAGGGGCGAGTGAGCTTACGTTCCAATGGCCATTGAAACAAACTAAAACCTCATAGTTTTTTGTTGTACATGGAAATACATAGAAACGAGCGCAGATGACACCTTTTTCCTCTTGTAATGTTTTATACATTAACTGGGCTGTTACTCCTGGCTGTTGCAGCCGCTCCCGTGAGTATGGGCGCGACACCATTTTTTCTGTATGTATTTATATTATGCTTGTAACACCAGTTCGTCGTTTTGCAGCTCTTCCTTTTTCCATGTTTTTATTTTTATACCCAAATGGGAAGTGTTTGGTGCGTGTATAAATAAAACCCACCATCTTTCTGCCTCTCCTACATAGAAAGAGCGCAGATGACACCTTTTTCCTCTTTTTGAGTTTTAACTCTGCCCCGAGCATCCTGGACCCTAGTGGCCCCTACGGGGCAGGCTGCTGGACTGCCCCGTAATCTACATGTAAAACGGGAAAGCTAAGGGGAGATTAACAAGCGCAAATTTTTCCCCTTACCAACCCCTTTTTAGCTGTAGGAAGATGATAGGGCCCCAGATGTTTCATGTTGCTGAGTCACACATAAAGTTGGTTGAGCATCAAGTGACATATATTACAGAAATATTTGGGTTGACAAGTTTCACCATCACTGTCCTAAAACATTCTCAATGTTCCCTCTACTAATGATGGGCCGAACACCCCCGTGTTCGGTTCGCATTCGAACACGAACATTTGAAAAAGTTTGAATTCTAACGCGAATACAATTCGAACTCAATGCAAGTCAATGGGACTCGAATGTTCGAATTTTAGAGTGCCCTCCAAGAGGGCATATATGCAAGATATTTGCCATAAAAGGTGTATGGGGGTCCGTATAGTGCCCTGGGGGACAGGAAACAACGAAAAAAAGTAAAAAAAACCCCGTTTTTAAAGGAACAGGGATTTTCCCATGACATAAAGGTTAAGAATAAAAACGAAAAATTCCTTCAAATATCATGCCTTGGAGGTCCCCATAACCTGCCCGTGAAGTGGCGGATTTGTATGATGTATAGAAACATTTAAAAAGAAAAAAATGACATTTCAAATGACGGTAAATGGTTTTCCTTTAATCTATTCGTAAACAACTGCTTGGGGCAGCAGCCTGTATGAAAAGAGGAGACGTTTTAGGACACGCAGATTGCAGAACAAGTTTAGTGATTTTTTGGCAACATTATGGTGAAACTTATGCAGGTTTTGGATGAAAGTAACAACAGGTGCATTAAAATTGGACCTTTGGGGCCAGCTAGTCCCTTCACACCGTAACCCCTCTGAGGTATTGTGGAAGAGTGCAAGGGTGGACCCTGCCATCAAATATTACAATGATATAAATATGGTACACACGTCAGTGCACCCAAATATTGGGCCTTTGGTGCCAGCTAGTGCCTTCACACCGTAACCCCTCTGAGTTATTGTGGAAGAGTGCAGGGGTGGACTCTGCCGTCAAATATTAAAATGATATGAATCTGGTACACGTGTCATTCTACCCAAATATTGGGCCTTTTTTGCCAGCTAGTGCCTTCACACCATAACCCCTCTGAGGTATTGTGGAAGAGTGCATGGGTGGAACCTGCTGTCAAATATTACAAAGATATGAATCTGGTACACGCGTCAGTGGCAGTGCACCCAAATAATGGGTCTTTGGTGCCAGCTAGTGCCTTCACAATGGAACCCCTCTGAGGTATTGTGGAAGAGTGCAGTGGTGGAGGTTTTGGGAATGCAGAAGTGATCCTCGATCTATTCAGTTACATCAGCATCAGGGGAGTGATAGCTGCGGATCCAGGACTGATTAATTTTTATAAATGTCAGCCGGTCTACAGAGTCAGACTCTTTTGTCTGTGACAAAACCTCCAGCAGCACTGAACGTCCTTTCAGAAAGAACGCTGGATGAAGGGCAACCTAGTAGCTGCATAGCATGTTGGCTAAGTTCTGGCCAGTGATCCAATCTCAACACCCAGTAAGCCAGTGGATCATCTGCTGTAAAGGTATCCAGGTCTGCCCATGCCCCTAGGTAGTCCTGCACCATATGGTGAAGACGCTGGCAATGGGTGCCTACATTTGACGACCCTGGGCGTCGTGGACTAAAAAAATTGCAAAAGGCATCAGTCAAGCGGCCCCCTTCACCGCTCTTCCTCTGATAAACCGCAGCCTCAGAAGCACCTGTGTCATCACTTGGTAACCTACCAGTGCCTGGAAAGATGTTACACAAGTGTCGCTTTAGAGCGTCCTCAAGTTGTTTCATCCTGTCCTCCCTCCGTGAGGGCAGGATGAGCTCTGCAACCTTACCCTTGTATCGTGAATCAAGAAGGGTTGCCCGCATAATGATCCCTCTCCTTGATAGCATGAATCCTGGGGTCCTTTAGCAGGCTTTGCAGGATAAGGGAGCCCATGCAGCATAGGTTGGAGGTGGCATTAGCTTCCGAGTCTTCCTGGTCAATGAGGATGACCGTATTGTGCACTACCTCCTCCCAGCCACGTACTAGTCCTTGGGACACAAAACCCTCCCTTGAGGAATCCCCACCTTCAATGCCCCCACTACTTAAATATTCCTCCTCTTCATCCTCCTCCTGTCTGAACTGAGGACCCGCAGGAATGCTGTCTGCGTAAATACTTGCGAGCTAGGGAAGTCCTCCTCTTCCTCCTGCTGCTCTGCCTTTAGTGCCACATCTATAATTCCCAGCAGAGTGTGCTCCAGCAGGAACACTAAAGGAATTGTGTCACTGATGCATGCACTGTCCCTGGTCACCATCCTCGTTGCCTCCTCAAATGGTGACAGTACAGTGCATGCCTCCTTGATCATTAGCCACTGTGGGGGTGGGAACCAAGTCGACCTGAACCTGTCCTTGTGCCATACTCACACAGGTACTCATTGATGGCCCTCTGCTGCTTGTGCAGATGCTGCAGCATTGCCAATGTTGAGTTCCACCTGGTGGGCATGTCACAAATCAGAAGGTTTGTGGGAAGGTGGAATTCTCTTTTAATTTATGCCAGGCGAACACTTGCTGGGAATGACCATCTGAAGTGGCTTCAGACTTTTCTGGTCTGGCTGAGAAGCTCTGCCAGCCCTGGGTACCTGGTTAGGAAACGCTGTACCACCAGATTTAGGACGTGTGCTAGGCATGGTACATGCATCAATTTACCCAGGCATAGGGCAGTGAGAAGATTGCTGCAATTATCACAGATGACCATTCCCAGCTGAAGCTGGCATGGTGTTAACCATCTCTGCGCCTGCCCCTGCAGAGCTGACAGAATTTCTGGCCCGGTGTGGCTCCTGTCCCCTAAACAAACCAGCTCAAGCACAGTATGGCATCTTTTTGCTTGAACCATTGTGTAGCCCCTGCCACGCGTCGGTTTAACTGCCACTTCGCCAGAGACAGAGGAGGAGGAGGAGGAAGAGGAAGAGGTGGTGGAGCAGACAGACCTCATATAAGCAGCTTTCTGGAGGCATGGTGGATGAACAAGCTCCAGCACAGAGCCCCATCCTGGATCCCTCTCAGCTGCAAGCAGAGTTACCCAGTGTGCTGTGAAGGAAATGCTTGCTGGACCAAGTGTCTACAGTAATGTGCACCTTGCTGCTAACTGCCTTATGACTCCAAATGACTCCATAACATTGTCTTCCACGTGCTGGTATACTGCTGGAATGACCTTCTGTGAAAAAAACTGTCGTTTTGGAACCTCCCACTGTGGTACAGCACATTCGGCAAATTCACGGAAGGGAGCAGAGTCCACCAGCTGGAAAGGCAGCAGTTGTAATGCGAGTAATTTTGCCAAGCTGGCATTTAGACACTGTGCTTGGGGATGGTTGGGACTATATTTTTTCTTACGCTGCAGCAGCTGGGGCAATGAAATCTGACTGTGTAAATCTTCAGCTGATGGGTTGCTGTCACATTGTGAGGAAGGACCTGGTACACCCATTACTATAACATCATCCCTGTCAGTGGAGGTTGTAAACATGGCATGACATATAGTGGGAGTAGAGACAGATGAGGACTGATGGGAAGTGTTGTATCAACGGGATGCATGACAGGTGGCCATATGTCGCTTCAAGCATGTGGCACCCAAGCGGCTGATGTTTCTCCCACGCTTGATCCTCTTCAGACATAGCTTACAAATAGCAATGCTGCGGTCTGCTGCACATGTTGTGAAGAACTCCCAGACAGCAGAGTTCCTGGACATTTGCTTTGAGACAACAGCGCTCTGCACCTGAGCAGCTCTGACATCTGATGCCTTGGACTGGCTACTGTTGCTCATAGAGGACGTTGTGCCTTGTTTTTGTTGTGCCTCCTCCTCCTCCTTCTCACTTGACTCCTCTGTTCGATCAGGCACCCAGGTGGAGTCAGTGACCTCATCACCGTCATCACTCCCTATCTCCTCGTCACTGGAGTCAACTTGGCAGTATGCTGCCGCTGCTGGGGCAACATGAGTGCCAGTTATTTGTGTGTCACTTGCACCCCCTCCCTCTAGGCTGATTATACTCCCTTCCTCAACCTCAGAGTTTGAATCAGAGCACTGGAGTTGCTGCGCATCCTCAAGCAGCATGTCACTTTTTGTAGTCAAACAATTCAGCTGACTCCTCCGTGTATGATGGGGAGGCTACGGCAGGAGTAGCTGTGGACATAGAGGCTGAATTAGATGTTTTGGCAGCTGAGGTGGACTGTAAACCACTACAAGCCTGGCTGGCAGAGGACGCGGAGGATGAGGATGGCCTGCTTAGCCAATCCTGCAAATCCTCTGTATGTTGCTGCTGCTTAAGATGGCCAGCACCAGTTAGAAACAAGGACAAGCGTGCCCCTGCAGAGGATGCACCACATCCACGACGACCAGGGGCACAGTCTTCCGACACAAAGGCTGCTTGCTGTCCTTTTTGGTCTTTCTGACATGGTGAGTGATATATAGATTAACCCTTTCGCTGCTGAGGCTTTTCCCGCCCCTATGCTGAGGTCATTTTTACCTGTTTTGCGCATCATGTTTAAACGTGTTTTGAAGGCTTATTTTAGTATATGACCCAGACATATTATATATCGTTCTTTCCGTCAGACTCGGTAGATTCATAATATGTCATTATTATATGTATACGTTATGTCATGTCTGTATATTATAACAAAAAATGCAATAAAATATGTATTTTCAATAATTTACAATGTGTAAAGTGTTTTTTTCCACATTTTAACATGCGAGCAATTGCGGTTATATTTTGTATGGGGTGCGCTTGTTAAAAAAATTAGAGATGGGGTCTCGTTACATTTTTTTTTGGGGAAAATGACACTATTTTTAACAAACGCACCGCATACAAAAATCGTTAGTGCAGCATCATTGTTCACATTATAATTGAAATGGGAACAATATTGCTGCATTAACAAACCCAAAAAAAAAAAAAAAGTGTTTAACTTTTTTTTTTTTTTTTTTTTTAATTTTTTTTATTTTTATTTTTATTTATTTATTTTTTTTTACAAAATTTTTCACTGTAGTGTTTGGTATCGTTGGAACGGCCATGCTCTGGCCGATCCAACGATACCAAAATTTAACCCCTAACTGCCACGGATCGGGAGATAGGGAGTTCATTGGAACTCCCTATCTCCACAGTTGGTGGCAGTTAGGGGTTAAGTCTAGGACTGGCATCATCGTGCTACGCACGATGACGCCAGTCCTCTGGGGGAGTTCCCGGAGGCTTGGCCGACATCCAAGATGTCGGCCAGCTCCGGGAAAGGATCGCGAACCGGCGCTTTTCAGCGCCGATTCGCGATCCAGCTCCCCAGGGGTTAATGCCAGGCATCATTTGGAAGGGCAGGCTGTGCCCTTCCAAATGATGCCTGGGTTAACCCCCTGTGCGCCGCCGATCGGGAGGGAGAGAGGTCCGAAGGACTCCCCCCCCTCCCTTTCAGGCGCCTCCTCCGCACATGCGGGGGGGGCGCCTGAATTAGGTGTCATCGCGCCCCCGCGATGACACCTAATGCTGGCGGCTGCTGGTCCGGATGCGCGGCTGACATCCAGGATGTCAGCCCGCACCGGAGGGGCCAGCGATCGGCCGGAACCCGGCCGAACGCTGACCCCAATGTGAGGACGCGCTCAGCGCGTCCTCAGCACACCAGCGGGAATGCTGAGGACGCGCTGAGCGCGTCCTTAGCATTCAAGTGGTTAAAGATATACAGAACTCTAATTCAACTCTGTTATAAAGATTGGAGATATGCAGAACTCTGATTCAACTCTGGTATATAGATTGGAGATATGCAGAACTCTGATTCAACTCTGGTATATAGATTGGAGATATGCAGAACTCTGATTCAACTCTGGTATATAGATTGGAGATATGCAGAACTCTGATTCAACTCTGGTATATAGATTGGAGATATGCAGAACTCTGATTCAACTCTGGTATGTAGATTGGAGATATACAGAACTCTGATTCAACTGTGTTATCTAGATTAAAGATATTCAGAACTCTGCTATAAATCAGCGATTTCACCGATGTTTTCCCTGCAAGGCAGCCAATGTCCTCTACTCTCTTTCTGATTCACTTTCTCTCCTGCAGGCTGTGACACCCTGATAGCTGGCAACAAGACCCAGATTCAAATTCCCAGAACTCTGGTATAACTCAGTGATACACCCTGATAGCTGGCAGTGCCAAGACACAGATTCATATTCCCAGAACTCTGGTATAACTCAGTGATACACCCTGATAGCTGGCAGTGCCAAGACACAGATTCAGATTCCCAGAACTATGCTCTAACTCAGTGATACACCCTGAAAGCTGGCAGTGCCAAGACCCAGATTCAAATTCCCAGAACTCTGGTATAACTCAATGATACACCCTGATAGCTGGCAGTGTCAACACACAGATTAAAATTCCTACAACTCTGGTATAACTCAGTGATACACCCTGATAGCTGGCAGTGCCAAGACACAGATTCAAATTCCCAGAACTCTGGTATAACTCAATGATACACCCTGATAGCTGGCAGTGCCAACACACTGATTAAAATTCCCAGAATTCTTGTATAACTCAGTGATACACCCTGATAGCTGGCAGTGCCAACACACTGATTAAAATTCCCAGAACTCTGGTATAACTCAGTGATACACCCTGATATGCAACAATCTCCTCTCCTCTCTGATTCATTCCTGCAACAAACACACGCTGGGGCTGTGGGGAAGCCTTATATAGTGTGCTGCGGGACTTAGCTCTGTGAGCCCATGATTGGGCAAAATTTGCCCAATCAGGAAGACTCTGAGCCCTGATTGGCATAGTCTTGCACCTGTCTTGCACCTGACCTGTGGTCAGGTGCAAGGCTGTAGCCAATTTCAAGCTTCAGGCCAGTGGAAAAGTGCATTGTGGTCCATTGTGGTGCATTGTGGGTGAACACGCGGCAACCAAGTATTAAGAAGGAAAAGTTTGATTTATGATTATTATTCTGTCTTATTACCTTTGGTCCCTTAAGAAGTGGGAGGCACATCTGCAAACTGCTGTAGGTCCTACACCGTTCACCTGTGTTGGATTTACATACCCTCAAATTAAAGCTGACAGTCTGCAGTTAAAGCACATTGTGTTTGTTTCATTCCAACTCCATTGTGGTAGTGTATAGAGCCAAAGATGTTAGAATTGTGTCGATGTCCCTATATTTCTGGACCTGACTGTAAATGAGAATACAAATTAAGCTAATCACAATTATTCTTACATCAGCCTTGATGGCTGATGACAAAGTGGGGTCTACACAGAAATGGAGAGGTGAAGGAGGATTTTCAGATGTTCTCAGTAGAAATTAGCAGTGAAATGTGAAGAGGACGACATCTTCTCCCCCTCATCTCAAACAAACAGGTTACCCAAACATTCTGGATTTTGGAGTTTTCCGGTGATGGAGGATGGAACGCAGCTGAGGAGCAACGAGGCACAGGCTGAAGCGTCAACACTCAACATTGACAAACACGCCTTGAGCCCCAGCACAGTGCATACTGCGCAACTCCAATGTTTTTCTCACTTGCGTTGTACTGCGTGTTAGAATGAAACCTGCACAGTATGTCCCAGGGTATATACTGTGCTGGCGCTGAAGCCCACAGTGGAGCTCTGGAGTGAAGGAGAACCTGTCAGGAGTGTCAGGGAGAAAAGTAAAAACTATGTCCAGTAGACTCTGAAAACTCTGGATTTCGGAAGTCCAGCTAGGGGATGCTTCAACTGTATACTCTTGCATCTATTTATCAATTGATTTTTGAATCTATCAATGTATCCATCCATCCATCCGTCCATCTCTATCATCTACCTACCTATGTAGTTGGTAGATACATCTATAGGACTTGAAGCGGACAATACTGTAAGGCAGTAAAGTGTTGATTCGCTTGTTTTAATAATCAAAATTGAAGGCTGTTGTGTGGGGTTCTGGAAGGAAAGCTTGAAATCCATGCCTTCAATGCTTTCTAAGAATATGAGCCTTACACAACTCAGCAGATGGTGTTCCTTTTCACCTCCTGTCCCTGAGGAACACACTGTCTTCATCTTTCAGTGTTTATTGTGCTTTGCTCTCTCCTTCTCTCTTAGCAATATCTCATTTTAAAATTAAATCTATAATACTTTACTTAACACTTTCTCCTGATACAGTTTGTTGAGATTTGATTTTGTATCAACATATATCTCTATTTTATTACACGAAAGACACATTCTTGATACATTATTGATACATTATTACATAGCGAGGCGTTAAGTAAAACACGTCCATCAAATTTTACTCCATTCTGGTCTTTTAATCCCTAAGAAAACCAAGCAATGAAAACACTTTATAGCGGGGGTACTCTTTATATAGAAAAAACAGAGAAGGTAGGAAAGGAGGAGGCGTGGCCCTGTATGTGAAAAACAACATAAAAACGAACCAAATAAAAGTGAGCGAGGTGAACATAGAGTCAGTTTGGGTGACGCTAACATTTGGCAATCATAAAGTAGCTCATGTAGGTGTGATCTATAGACCCCCTGGACAAGTAGAAGAGCTAGATAATCTGCTGCTTGAGGAAATAGCCAAAATGGCAATGAAGGGGGAAGTTATTATCATGGGAGACTTTAATCTTCCTGATGTGAACTGGAAAACCAAAACAGCTGGGTGCACCAGGAGTACAAATATTCTAAACTCCCTACTGGGATTATCTCTAACACAAGTAGTTGAGGAGCTGACCCGTAAAGAGGCCATATTGGATTTAATACTCACAAATGGAGGTTTGGTATCGGACGTTGTTGTAGGTGAAAATTTGGGATCTAGTGATCACCAGTCAGTGTGGTTTAATATAAGAACAGGGATGGAGCCGCACCACACAAAAACAAAAGTTTTAGACTTTAAAAAAACAGATTTTTCTAAAATGAGATTTTGTGTGAAGGAGTCATTATCAGACTGGAGGAGTTTAAAGGGAGTCCAGGAGAAATGGGATTATTTAAAGGAAGCATTATTGAATGCCACAGGCAATTGCATTCGACTTGTTAGCAAAAACAAAAAAGGGAAGAAACCACTGTGGTACTCTGCAGAAGTGGCCAAAATAGTGAAGAACAAAAAGACAGCATTCAATAATTATAAAACAACTCAGAGTGAAGAAGATAGGCAAACCTATAAGATTAGGCAGAAAGAGGCAAAGAAATTTATAAGGGCTTCCAAAGCACACGCAGAAGAGAAAATAGCTCAGTCAGTAAAAAAGGGGGACAAAACATTTTTTAGATACATAAACGAGATAAGAAAAGTAAAACAATGATTAGTTAGATTAAAAACAAAGGAAGGAAGGTATGTAGAAGAGGATAAAAGTCTCGCTGACTGCCTCAATGAATATTTTTGTTCAGTCTTTGCAGAAGAAAAGGAAGGAAAGGGACCACAGTTAGGAGGAAACACTAACGAGACAATTACATATCAGTTTACAGAGGAGGAGGTTCTACAGCAGCTGTCTAAAGTAAAGACAAATAAGTCAATGGGGCCTGATGGGATCCACCCTAAATTATTAAAAGAGCTCAGTGATGTAATAGCAAAACCGTTAACAGATTTATTTAACCAATCCTTGCTAACGGGAGTCGTCCCAGAAGACTGGAAATTAGCAAATGTTGTGCCCATTCACAAGAAGGGTAGTAGGGAGAAATCTGGGAACTATAGGCCAGTTAGTCTTACGTCAGTAGTGGGGAAATTAATGGAAACCATGTTAAAGGAAAGGATTGTTGAACATCTAAAAACACATAGATTACAGGATCAGAAACAACATGGGTTTACCTCAGGGAGATCATGCCAAACTAATCTTATTGATTTTTTTGATTGGGTAACAAAAATAATAGACACAGGTAGTGCAGTAGACATTGCTTATTTAGATTTCAGTAAGGCTTTTGATACTGTTCCGCATAGAAGGCTTATCAATAAATTGCAATCTTTGAGCTTGGATTCCAATATTGTTGAATGGATTAGGCAGTGGCTGAGTGACAGGCAACAGAGGGTTGTGGTAAATGGAGTTTATTCGGCGCAAGGTCTTGTTACCAGTGGGGTACCTCAGGGGTCAGTACTTGGACCCATTCTATTTAATATTTTTATTAGTGATATTGCAGAAGGTATTAATGGAAAAGTATGTCTTTTTGCTGATGACACAAAGATTTGCAACAGGGTTGACATTCCTGGAGGGATCAGCCAAATGACAAATGATTTAGGTAAACTAAAAAAATGGTCGGAGCTGTGGCAATTGAGTTTTAATGTGGATAAGTGCAAGATAATGCACCTGGGACGTAAAAACCCAAGGGCTGAATATAGAATATTTGATACAGTCCTAACCTCAACATCTGAGGAAAGGGATTTAGGAGTTATTATTTCAGAGGATCTAAGGGTAAGTAGTCAATGTAATAGAGCAGCAGGAAATGCTGGCAGAATGCTTGGTTGTGTAGGGAGAGGTATTAGCAGTAGGAAAAGGGAAGTGCTCATGCCACTGTACAGAGCACTGGTGAGACCTCACTTGGAGTACTGTGTGCAGTACTGGAGACCGTATCTCCAGAAGGATATAGACATCTTAGAGAGAGTTCAGAGAAGGGCTACTAAAATGGTGTACGGCTTGAAGGAGAAAAGTTACCAGGAAAGGCTTAATGATCTTAACATATACAGCTTGGAAAAAAGACGAGACAGAGGAGATATGATAGAAACATTTAAATACGTAAAGGGAATCCACAAGGTAGAGGAAGGGAGTATATTTAAAAGGAAACAAAGTAGCAAAACAAGAGGACATAGTCTTAGATTAGAGGGGCAAAGGTTTAAAAGTAACATCAGGAAGCATTATTTTACTGAGAGGGTGGTGGATACATGGAACAGTCTTCCAGTTGAAGTGGTAGAGGCCAAAACAGTAATTGAATTTAAGCAAGCATGGGATAGGCATAAGGCTATCCTAAACAAAAGATAAATCCAGGTAAAGTATCCATGTAATTGGGCAGACTAGATGGGCCGAAAGGTTCTTATCTGCCGACATTTTTCTATGTTTCTATGTTTCCAATACAGTGAATTCACTATTTAGAGAATGGTCATCGTATTTTGTCAAAATTGGAGTCTCCAAGCTGTTATCAGATGTCGGCGAAAACCACCGAACTGCGTCAAATTCTCCACCGAACCTCAGAAAAAAATGGAACTCTCCTATACTAATAGTTGTGTATACCATCATCATATGTATTAAAATGCGTCTAAATAATTAAAAAAGGTCCTTTAAAAAATCATGAAAAGGTTTGTTACAGGATAAAATAAGACTTTATTAAAAAAAACTTGCAAATAAAAATTTTGTTAAACAATACAAAGAGGTGTTCCTAAAAAATTTAAAAATAACAAAGCTTTTTTGTGAGAATAAAAAAAAATAAACGGTCTTTTTAAGAAAAAAAAAAATTAAAGGAGGAATTACATTTTTTACAATGAAACCTATGGGATTCGCCTGTTTATACCTTTTGAACTGAATCACTAAAATAAGGGCATTTTGCTGACATTTCGGTGCAGTTCGGCATCCTGTAAATAGATAAAGCATTGCTTCTCTATGGGATAATTTCGCTACTGCTGAAGACCGCCGAACTGCATGAACTGCACCATATTTTGCTGTCAATTTGCCTCTATTTGCTGCCCCAAAATTGTACCAAATGATGAAATTCACCGTTTGGTTCAATGGGCGGTAAGATCGGAGATTAGTGAACAACCTCTTATATGTTTAACCCCTTGCCGCCCCCGGACGTGCTATGCCGTCTGGGCGGCAGGAGTGCTTTGAAGACGCAGGGCTAACAGGTAAGCTCTGCTGTCTTCTATGGGTCGCCTTGACCCCTCCCTGCAGCCTGCGTGTGACGCGTGTCATTGACTGCACGGGAACAGCCTGAACTCAGGTCGTCCCCTACAGCTAATGACGCACGCAGCACGTCAGCTGCGGGGCGGCTACAATCTGCAGCTTGCGACGGCACCTGTCGGCGAGGTGTACCTGTATGCCTCACTGGTGTTAAGCCACCCACGACGGGTGATGCCCGCCCTTCGTTAAGTAGATACACAATATATTTCTTGATATTAGAGCCGTTTGGGAGGATATTGATACTTTACGACACCTTTCAGGATCCATGACAAAAATACATTGAAACATTCTAAAAAAGTTCCCGTTAAATTTTCCTAGTTGTTTGCAAAGATAAATGGTAAAGGCAATCCAACAGCATCTGTGGAGATTAGCCCCCCCATCGTTTACATTACCCATCTTCAAATTTTATTTTGAGCATTAAAGGACAGTGACGATGTGTAAAATTTGTACTATGTTATAAAGGGTGCGAACCAGTCCATTCTGAATGGAGTATTGATGGAGCCAGCCATAAAATACCGCGTCCTGCACCATTAAATCTCCCGTAAATGAGATCCAGTAATTAAAAATGAAAGAATAGGGTGGTCGAGAGAAGACAAATATTGTTTGTCCATAATTCCGTCAGCTAAATTGCTTGGTTTTGCTCCGATGAATATTGCTCAGTGCTAAGATGAGAGAATTGAAAAGGATTGATGTTAATGTGGTGTCTACAGTACTTCACCCTGGGGTACTAGACTCACAGCTGATTAATACACAGCCTTGGCAGGCAGCCGTTTCAGGGATACCTCCAACTGTGTCAGCTCACTTTTCCGTCAACTCAGCCAGCAGGGTGACTGAGCAGTGATGGAAGAATGATGTTAAAGAGAACTGAAATACAGTTAGACTAAAAGGATCCGGCACATCTCCCCTCCGATTCATTTGAGCACATACGATAGGTGCAGGCCAAATATTTATACAGCTTGGATTACTGTAGAAAGAACAGACATATCCTGCAGTTTAGAAACTTTTACATGTTGTGATATATACTTGGAAAGGTTCTACCCATCAATCTATCTCTCCTTTAGGAATATGTGTGAACCATGCTGTCTTTTTGCTTTGGTTTCACACTTTGCATGAAGATGTTCTGTCAGTGAAAGGCATGGGGGTCCATTCCAAGCGAGCCGCCATAGTTACAAGTGAGTCATTAAGTAGAAAGGAACTTTTCTCAATCTTGCAGCCAAGCTGCAAACTTTGCTCTGCTGTACCGGCTTCTCAAGGTAAAGAAAAACTTCCAGTACGTCGTCTAAACTCTGGTTTTCTTTCCCACAGCCTCAATTTACCACCATCCACCACTCTGCTGTCCCACCCGCCAGCGTCAGCCATCCCACCACCCAGCCCATACCCTAATTATATAGGCTCCTTTTTACAACTGCTTCACTTCTCTATTGGGTTAACCTTATCATGCCCAAGCTCTTGGTCTATCATCATGCAGTGTCTGCTATAGTCTCTCTGGTAATAATCTCCACACTCCCCCTGCTCCCTCTTGTTTCACTTACCTCAGTCCCTTAGATTGTAAGATCATGGGGAATAGGCGCGACCCCACTCCTCCTGTACTATGTATGTTTTAATGTACTTCCAGGCAGGTCATCATTGCAGCAAGATTCCGCTCCGTGTCTTTGTTTTTGATCCCAAAGTGGATTTTGTTTCTGGGGGACCATAAATAAAGGCCCACCAGTCTACCTCATGTCTGACAAGCAGCATGAGCAGGTATGGTTTGCTATACAGCAGCCTGTGGCTTCATTTTTGGATAGGACTCACCCTCATTAGAGGTGCCTTGACGTTTGGCGGGTGAACTTAATCTTTTAATGGCCACTAATAAGAAACCAAAGCCTCTAACTGTGTTTTGTTTCACACGGTATAATGGGAATAAGCGCAGGAGACATTTTTTTCTTTGTTATGTTTTACACATGTTGTTGGGCTGGATGCATTTGGTGGTTTCAGCCACCCCATCGGGGAATAGGCGCGACTTCACCCCTCCTGTACTAGGCTTGTGCACCGATTTTTTTTTCAATTCGATTCGGTTCGATTTTTCGGATTTTTTAACTTTTCGATTCGGCTCGTTTCGACCGATTTCTGTTTCGATTTGGTTCGGCTCGACTTGTTTTTCGTGTACATATTTTTTTCGGAATATCGACCATTTTTCGTATTTCCGTGTCACTTTGCTCGTTTTTTTTATCGACTTTTCGTAATTTCGGAAATTTTCGTTTTTCGGAATTATACATGTTTTCGGAATATCGACCGTTTTTCGTATTGTCGTGTCACTTTGCTCGTTTTTTGTATCGACTTTTCGTAACTTCGGAAATTTTCATTTTTTCGGAACGTCTGTTCTCCTCATTTCAAAGCAATAAATTTCGATTTGACACATTTCAAGTCCATTCGAAAATTCCGAAAATATTTCGTTTCGGCTCGGAAAACTTTTCGGATCTGCCATTTTCGGATCTAAAAATTTTCGGAAATTCGGCCGCATCCGAAAACACGAATCGGGAAATTTCGTGAAAATTCCGAAATTCCGAAACCCGAAACGCACATCCCTATCCTGTACTAAGATCAGGGGATGTCTGGCTGAGCACTTATATAAATGCTGTATTAGGAGGACAGCTATCCAGGGACAGAGCCATCTGTTCCTTATATTTTATTATTTATTATGTCTCCTGGTCATGCCTCCCATTGTAAAGAGCTACAGAATCTGTTGGCGCTGTATAAGTACTTGTAACTGTAACTGTATAGCTCTAACTAGTGGTCAATCGGAGAATAATCAACAATTCCATCTCTTCTTAAGAAACATTAAAAAACAATAGTAGTTCTAAGACCCTGGTGTTGAGTGAATTAGATTTGAAAACTTAACAAAAAAATTAAAAAATCCCTTATTTTTCTGTAGTCACACCTTGCAGAGGATGGCACGCTCCACCACTTCCTCCGGCCATGTGCAGAATGAAACTGTGAACAACTTAAGTCTTCATGGTGTCCTATACACTCCAAGAGACAATACCAGTGGTGACCAGGGTGAGAGCCCATGATATGTTCAGGGGCTCAGTGGCTGCAGTTGGGCTCTGGATCTTAACAAACCTGTGCAGCTTGTCTAACTGCCACTGATATAAGGGCCACTCCATGTCACCCAGGACTGGCCCACTAAGATGTCAACAAATTTGCCAATAGTCTGCAGCATCAGGTTTCAGTATGAGCACTCTGAGTCATCGTTGAGGGAGTGATTAGTAAGGTCTGAACCTGAATGAAGTGCAGGCCATAGGTTCTCCACCACGTTTCTAGAGAGGAAGAGGAGGCAGAGGGCGATATTACATACTGCTTGCTAAAACGGGGACGCTAAAGAGGAAAACCTGTGCCTGCAGATTTCTCCTTAGTGCCCCCATTTTAACTCTATATCACGAGGCAGGCGCTAAGCCTCAGGAGGCTCGAGGCAGCGCTGAGCGCACCGCGAGCGTTCCCAGCATGAAGTCCATAGGACACCATTGAGGCTTTGACTGCCGGTCACATGATCTTGCCTCTCGCGCTAGCATTAGGAATGTAATATTGTCGGATCACACAGCTGGGCGCTAACGTTAGCGTTAAGTAAGTGATAGGGCCCAAAATGTTTTATTTTTAATTAGAAATGAGCAGCTGAGGGATGAAGGGCCCAACCAGTGCTTCAGTAAGGGGCCCCAAGAATTCTGACACCAACACTGGTGGTGGTTTGGGAAGAAGGCACCCGAGTGCTTCAGCAGACCTTGGCACATGTTGGGAGTCTCTGGGCAGACTCTCTCACACTGACTTCTAGCATCATGTCCACGAAGAAATGCTGCATAGCACTCCTAGCAAGTGTACACAATGGGAGCTGCAGCAGAAAGGAGATTGCGGCTCTCCTACCATGATCTCTTTCCTCTAAAACATTGGATTTCCTAGATTCTGAAATCCAGAAGAATCCGAAATCCAGAGTGCTGGGGGTCCCAAGCATTCTGAATAAAAAATGTTCTACCTGAAATAGCAAACTGCAGGATAATGGCTGATACCACTCTATTCCTTTAGTACCTCGCTATTACCAGTTGAGACAGCATAACTCCCATTGATTTTAAGAATTGATAATAAATTGTCCAAGAAATATTCTTTAGAAGCAGCACATGCGCTTTATTGCTCCGCTGCTTTATCCCAGCCAATTTCATTAAATGTAAATATAAGAAAAGTAGGTCACCACAACACATGAAACAAAAACAATACTCATAGGGCAATATGGCAAAAACCAACTCATAGACCAGCATGCAACTCTGCAAGACAAAGGCTAACATGATATAAGTAGTTTCAGCACATATCACTAAGCTACACTCAGCCTCGTTTTTCAAATCTCCCCATGAAGCCAGTCTCTTTTTCCCATGAAGCTAGTCTCGTGCAGGAACTGGCCACGTATGAGAGCAGGAACTTGCAGGGAACCACTTGGGAGAATATAGTGATCGAAAGAGGAGAAGGACTATGAATTAATAGGCAAAAAAGCTAACAAAATAAAATAAATTATTGTATAGCTATGGTTAAAAATAAACTAAAATAAAAAGAAGTGAGCAAGATTCTAAATTATCCAACGCGTTTCGCTATTTGTGTAACTTCCTTATATATATATCCCTGATTTAGATGAAGAAAATATTACAAACCACATCTTTTTTTTTTACCCATCCACATTTCTAACCTAATCCACAGTCAAAGTCACATAATATATATTTCATATTACAATAAAGCAGAGAAGAAATACAGATGAGATGTATTTGTCAACTCGTGTGACAGGTGAAGAGCAACATTTTCAAGCCTATGTCTGCTAAAATGTGACAAATTATAACTATGATGGTTTTGTTCGCTGTTAATTTCTGTTATATTGCTTCAGATAGCACAGCTAAGTGCAATTCATTTAACGTCCCATGACGTCCTGACCTCAAAATCCTCCTTTATTGCCTCAGATACGTGTATTATGGTAATCCACTCTATTAATTGTACCTTGTGTGTACAATGTATCGCCCACACTAATAGCTATAGGGGGGAAACAAAGAATAATTATGATTTGCCAACATTTTATAGTTTTAACTGGTTTTTAAATCTTGAAAATCAAGCATTTATTCCTTATTAGTGAGCTGACATTTTAAGCCTGCTTTCCGATATAAGGTTAAAGCCATTACCTGCAGGAATCTTAAGATCAAGCCAATAACATAATTCACATTAATTTTAATTCTCGGCAGTTTAAGTAAATATGGTTAAGGTATTTTGAGAAGTTAAAGTGAGAAAAAAACTAAGCAAAACAAAACAAAAAATGAAGAAATAAAGTGTCCATATATTAAGGCAATTTTCAATTTGTGAAATTTTTGTATTCTTTGTTATGTTATACACTGCCTTTCCAAAAAAGGTCACTACCTGGAGCCCATAGGGGTGAACCTTCCATTGGATAATTACTGCAGTGATTAATATGTTTCAGCATAAAATGAGGTCATGTGACTCCCTAAATATACTGAATGAGCAGGTTTTTCCATCATTGGGTTTTTTCTCCCCTGATGGCACAGCGGGCATATTCCAAGATGGCAATGCCAGGATTCATCGAGCTCAAATTGTGCAAGAGTGGTTGAGGGAGCATGAGACACCATTTTCACACATGGATTGGCCACCGCACAGTCCAGACCTTAACCCCATTGAGGTTAATCTTTGGGATAATGTACTGGAGAAGACTTTACACAGCGCTGTGACTCTTCCATCATCAATACAAGAGCTTGGCCACAAATTAATGCCACACTGGACGCCAATAAAAGCTGTGACATTGCATGAGCTTATCGGAATGATGCCACGGTGAATGTGTGCCAGAATCACAGAAAAAGGTGGTCCAACAAAATATTACAGTGTGTGATTGTTTGGCCAGGCTGTGTATATTACATGAACTTTCATTTACCTGATTTTTCTTCTTGGCATGACGTGTTTATACTGTATATTTGCTTTTAGTGATTTTTATCATAAATAATAATAATAACTTAATTAATAATTAATAAACTAACATATATTGTTGAAGGATGCACTCAGGGACTTCCAAAGGGGTAAAATCCCCAAAAATTTATTAACAGGGTTATTCAAAGAGAATCGAAAAGTCACCGCACATTCGGTGACTTTTCGTTCTCTTCAATTCGGTGCAAATCGGCTTTGCCATTTCGGCGACCCTGCGGTGTATTCAACAAGCACCACAGGGCTCTCAAAATGCAGGGAAAAGCTGCCGAAAACCCACCGAAAACCCGCCGAAAACCTGGCAAACACCCGGCGAATGCACGCCGAAAACCCTCAAAAACATCTGGATTAACCCGTCGAAGACGCCGGAGAAACCCGAGCAGGAGCCGATCACATGCAGTGAAGCCTCCGGAAAAAGCCTACACCGCAGATGAAGGCAGTGAATAAATTAGTAAAACAGTTTGCTTGAATGATTGAAAAGTGAAACGCTGTTTGCAAAGAAACTACTGAGCGAAAATGTCTGAAATTTACATATGATCCAATGAATGATAATAAAAAGGGCTGTTACAGAAAAAATAAGTAAACTTAAAAAATAAAAAAATTAAATTCGGACTTTTTTTTAAAAAAAATAATCCAGAAAAATGCTTAAAGTATCCTAAAAAATTTATAAATAAAGAGACTCTTTACTGCAGAATTTTATAATGAACGGTTTATTAGATATTTAATTAAAACGGGAATATTTTTAACATTGAAGCCTATGGGATTCTCCTGAATAAACTTGCCGAATTAAACCACCGAATGGCAGGGCATTTCGGGAACCTTTCACTGCTGGTTTGTGTTTTCTGAATAGCCGAAGCATTGCTTTTTTATGGGGATTTCACTGCCCTCGAACAGACACCAAACAGGCACCGTATGTGCAGGCAATTCGCCAGGATTTGGCGTATTGCCTGCTCTCTGAATAGCCGAATGGCCAAGAAAGGTAACCGAACGCTGATTTTCAGCGTTCGGTTACCTTTCTGCAGCCATTCGGATTTCTTTGAATAACCCTGTAAGTCTTCATTTAAAAAAAATCCTGTATATGAAATGACATTTCGGCTCAGAGCCTTTCTCAAGGTTACAGGTTTATGCATTAACATGGGTTTCAATAATTATTATTTAAACCCATGTTAATGCATAAACCTGTAACCTCGAGAAAGGCCCTGAGAGAGCCAAAACTTTGGCTCATGTATGTAGGAGTATTTTTAAATGAAGACAAATTGGGATTGTCGCCGGCACCAGGGCTTCGACGCACACAGGGATATATGCAGACTGTAGTTTTTTGATATATTATAATATATACGTTCAAATTATCCAGACGCACAACAAAGACTTTTTAACAATTAAAATAGTAAATGTATTAACATTTGAGAAAAGTCCTGTATGGGACTGAAACTTTGATTTATTTAATAAATTTACTATTTTCATTGTTACGAAGTCTTCGTTGTACATCTGGATTCTTTTGAACGTATGTATGTATATATTTGCAGTCAGATTTTGCCACTGAAACAAGTATACTATTAGCTGTATTCAGTGTGTGAGGTCTACTGGATATTATTATATAATATATACAGTACTGTGCAAAAGTTTTAGGCAGTTGTGAAAAATGCTGTAAACAAAGAATGCTTTCACAAATGGAAGTGTTAAACATTTATGTTCATGAATGAACAAAATGCAGTGTATGAACAATAGAGAAATCTAAATCAAATCAATATTTGGTGTGACCACCTTTTGCCCAAAACAGCAGCAATTCTTCTAGGTACACTTGCACACAATTTTTGAAGGAATTCGGCTGGTAGGTTGTTCCAAACATCTTGGAGAACTAACCACAGATCTTCTGTGGATGTCGGCTTTCTCACATCCTTCTGTCTCTTCATGTAATCCCAGACACACTCGATGATGTTGAGATCAGGGCTCTGTGGGGGCCATGCCATCACTTCCAGAACTTCTTGTTCTTCTTTACGCTGAAGATAGTTCTTAATGACTTTGGCTGTATGTTTGGGGTCGTTGTCCTGCTGCAGAATAAATTTGGGGCCAATCATACGCCTCCCTGATGGTATTGCATGATGGATAAGTATCTGTCTGTATTTCTCAGCATTGAGAACACCATTAATCCTGACCAAAACTCCAACTCCATTTGCAGAAATGCAGCCCCAAACGTTCAAGGAACCTCCACCATGCTTCACTGTTGCCTGCAGACACTCATTATTGTACCACTCTCCAGCCCTTCGACGAACAAACTGCCTCTGCTACAGCCAAATATTTCAAATTTTGACTCATCAGTCCAGAGTACCTGCTACCATTGTTCTGCACCCCAGTTCCTATGTTTTCGTGCATACTTTAGTCGCTTGGCCTTGTTCCCACGTCAGAGGTATGGCTTTTTGGCTGCAACTCTTCCATGAAGACCTCTTCTGGCCAGACTTCTCCGGACAGTAGACGGGTGTACCTGGGTCCCACTGGTTTCTGCCAGTTCTGAGCTGATGGCACTGCTGGACATCTTCCGATTTCGAAGGGCAATAAGCTTGATGTGTCTTTCATCTGCTGCACTAAGTTTCATTGGCCGACCACTGCGTCTATGATCCTCAACGTTGCCCGTTTCTTTGTGCTTCTTCAAAAGAGCTTGAACAGCACATCTTGAAACTCCAGTCTGCTTTGAAATCTTTGTCTGGGAGAGACCTTGTTGATGTAGTATAACTACCTTGTGTCTTGTTGCTGTGCTCAATCTTGCCATGACATGAAACTGTCTTTCACAACCTCACCTTGGTAGCAGAGTTTGGCTGTTCCTCACCCAGTTTTAAGCCTCCTACACAGCTATTTCTGTTTCAGTTCATGACTGGGTTTCAACCTACGTGTGACATTGATGATCATTACCTGTTTGGTATAATTGGTTGATCGTACACCTGGCTATAATCGTACAAAATCCCCAACTTTGTGCAAGTGTACCTATGAGAATTGATGCTGGTTTGAAGACAAAAGGTAGTAACACCAAATATTGAATTGATTTTGATTTTTCTTTTGTTCGCTCTCTTTGCATGTTGCAAATTGACAAAAATAAACAATCATTATTTAGATTTCTGAAAGCATTCTTTGTTTACAGCATTTTTTCACACCTGCCTAAAACATTTGCACAGTACTGTATATATATATATTTTTTGAAAATATGAAAATAATATGATCAAAAGTCAATTTCAATCAGGAAATAGCTAATGCAGCTATAATCCCTTGACTTTACACCCACATGCGCAGAAATCTGTCCAAGCATTCAAAGGGCGTTTCATGAGCATGTGTAGTAAAGGCACAAAGGTCTTCATTCATGTGACTTTGCTTCATTGTAACCCTTTGTAGCTGATAGTTACCGAAAAGGTTCAAAGTCACTGGCATAGAGTAATGATTGCTATTATTTTTTTTCTCTAAAATATCAGTAATTTGCTAAAAATGATAAAGGGAATGGAGAAAAAAAAAATTTTCACGTATGACACAGCATATAACCAGAGCTATTCCATGATCACCTCCGTCCTTTGTTGCTTTGCTTGTAAATGTAGCAGAATGCAAGGTATTTCTTTTAATAAAAGACATGGATTAGCTCTGGTTGCCTCCCATCCTACCATATGCTTTTAAATATCTTAAAAAAAAGCTGCTCTTGCTTCCAACGGAACATAAACCTTTTGACATTTTGTAACTATTAATTAAGATATTTAACCATGTTTTAGTATTTTACAAACATTGGCTGTTTATTATGATTTCTAATATTTAGCAAAATGATTGTTTCCCATTCTGTTTATTATTATGGAGCTATTTTATGGTGTCTTCTGTTTTTCATTCAGTGGAACTTTCACCAGAAAGCTTTTAGGATCTGCCCTGAATAGGCATTAAGTAATAATGCAGACTTATGGCTGTTCTATTTGTTGTTTTGTTTGTTGCTGGCATTATTATAATGAGAAAATTAGCTATTTTTAATCTGGATTTATTCATTATTATTTTTTTAACGTAAAAGCTGTAGAATTTCATTTTAAATTCCAATATTTGATGGCACATATAAAGAAAAATAAAATCTAAATAAGAACAATTCTCACGAAGATCTAGATTAATCTCAGCTTTTCCTATTTTTTGAAAGAATTTTGGTTGATTTTTTTTTAAATAATATAATAATAATTAATAAAAATAATATAAATTAGAATAAAGTATAATAAGAAGAATAAAGAATAATAATAATAATAATAGTAATAATAATAATATAAATATTAATAAAATATAATAAGAAGAATAAAATATAATAATAATAATATAAATATTAGTAAAATATAATAAGGAGAATAAAATATAATAAAAATATAGATAAAGTAAACCAAAAGTAGCAGCAAATAATATATATGCCAAATGTTTATGCTTGCTTGTGAACTATTATAGCAGTTTTTCATTTTTCAAACTATCTTTGTGTTTACAGCTGGATTTGTTATTTATATTTTACAAGCAACATGACAGGAAAGTGGCTTAGTGTTTATCTAGCATAAATAAACTAAATATGAGAATACTGTATTTAAGCGGAAGACTCCTGACCTTCACTGGGCAGTTATTCCGTAAAAGCTTTATGTACGGCATTTTGACTGTGTAACTCTGGATCAAAAATGGCATCAACGTAGAGTAAACCAGCGAGTGACTGATAAGAATACAAAATAAAGCTTCAAGGGCTTCATGTCGCCCTCCCACCTTCTTCCTGCTTCTGTATCCATGGATACTAAAACACTAAAGTGCTCAGAAATGCACACAATGCTGGGTTTACTTTTTTTGAGTTTAGGGTCTGTTTAATAAAACTCTCCACCCAATGGATAAGCTCCTTGGGATTGTTTTCATTATATTTATATGTAAATGCATGTCATGAAAAGGCATTTTGAAGAGATGTAGATTGATGGCACCACGATCAGAAGTTAAACAAAAGCATGGCTCTTTGTGAATCTCAATATCTCAGTATATGCAAACCGAAACAACACCAGCTGCTCTTTTCTTTAAAATACAAATTCCTAAACCTTTCCTTGGCGATTATTATTAATACTGTATGTGTCTTTTTGGCTTCATGCAGATAAGGTTACATGTGGTTCGATACATATACAGGGTTATTCAAAGAGAATCGAAAAGTCACCGCACGTTCGGTGACTTTTCGTTCTCTTCAATACGGTGCGATTTGGCGACCCCATTTCGGCGACCCTGCGGTGTATTCAGCAAGCACCACAGGGCCGTTGTAGTGCAGGGAAAAGCCGCCGCAAACCCGATGAACACTCACCTCAAAACCCGGCGAACGCACACCGAAACCCGCAAAAACATCCGGATTAACCCCGCTGAATACGGCAGAGAAACCTGAGCAGGAGCCGATCAGAGCGCAGAGCAGCCGCCGGAAAAAGCCGATACCGCAGACGAATGGAGTGAACAAAAAAAAACAGTACGCTTGAATGTTTGAAAAGTGAAACGCCGTTTGCAAAGAAACTACTGAACGAAAATGTCTGTAAATTACATATGAGACCCAATGAATGATAATAAAAAGGGCTGTTACAGATAAAAGAAAAAACGATTAAAAAAAAATGGGAAAAAATTTTTGCAGAAAAATGCCTAAAAGATCCTAAAAAATCTAAAAATAAAGAGATTTATTTTTTACTGCAGAATAAAATAATAAACGGTTTATTAGATATTGAGTTAAAACGGGAGTATTTTTAACATTGAAGCCTATGGGATTCACCTGAATAAATCTGTCGAATGAAACCACCGAATGGCAGGGCATTTCGGCAACCTTTCTCAGCTGTTTTGTGTTCTCTGGATAGACGAAGCATTGCTTCTCTATGGGGAATTCACTGCCCTCAAACAGGCTCCGTATGTGCAGGCAATTCGCCAACATTTGGCGAAGTGCCTGCTCTCTGAATAGCCGAATGGCCAGGAAAGATAACTGAACGCTGAATTTCACTGTTCGATTACCTTTTGGCAACAATTCGGAGCTCTTTGAATAACCCTGATAGTGTCCCATGTTTGATATAAAGGGATTTTTCGGTGTTTTATAATGCCATGACCTTCATTACCATGGTCGAGTACACTTGATGTTGAAAAGTTCCTGTAGGAACCCAACAATTCATTTTCTAACTGTCTCCAGAATCTGCCCCAAAAATGTTCAGCACCTCGGACATGTCACCCAAGGTGCTGAAGCTACATGAAGCAGCTTGGAGATTCATGTTTCTTCTACAGAACGACAGCACTCTAACTGCCTATCTTTATTATTATTATTATTGCTAATAAACATGTAGTAGCACATTTTGGCCAGCAGGGAGAGCCCTTTAACTGTCAAATAAGCTTGCTGTCTCTAAAATGAAATCAATGAAGAATAAATACATTTTTACACTGTCTGCAATGGAGGGTTATTTTCCATAAAACCATTGATTCCTGACAGTGGTTTTACAGAAAACAACTTGGTAGAGTAGGCGATGAGTTGATGTATATGTACAGTGGACAATGGAGTCCGTCCTCGGATGCCAGTTTCTGTTCTAATTCGGTGGAGAAATCAGATATATGCACGCGTAAAGAAATCACACAGACAAGGAATACGTCTATGTGGCTTTCAAGCCAATGACTTCTCTGCCCTTTATTGATTTACAAGGCTTTTTATGCTACTTCGCATGTGACGAAAACAGGCTGTTGCCCAACATTCTATTCGTCATTAATATTGTGAAATTACAGACTTTGTTTATTTAACAGCTAAAGAAAATAAAACAAAAGCGTCTCCGGTTGTCCCTTTAGCTGTCAAGGACGTTCGTTACAGGACGTTCCAAGATGTTCCAAAACATTCTCCAAGATGTTCCAAAACATTCTCTTCTTGATTCTTGGAAAAAGAGACTACATGTGCGTACAAAACAATCAGCTAAGATAGCGGGTTAAACAATAATATGCATTTGATTCATAAATCCTGATTAACCATTTAAACTACTCAAATGAGCATTTTGCTAGGCCTCTTTCTAAGCCTTTGAATATTATAAAAGCGAATATATACATTTCTGTCCACAACAGTCCCCCCTAAAAATGCACATTCCCCAAGTGTACCCCTGGAGATGAGCCGTGCCTTCATCCGTTCCCCTAATAGTCTCGCCAGCCATCCCAAATCTTCGCCGGAGGTTGAGACGAGAAATTTCTATTGAATAAAACCCCTGTGTAGTCCGGGCTTCCGTGCATGGTCGAGACTGGTGGGTCAAGAGTCAGGCTTCAACTCGTCTTGCAACGGGTCACTAACCTTGGCTTAGAGCCAAATCATAGACGGTGTTCTCGAGATAGGGGACGCATGGACTCATAATTCTGTGGATGACTTGTTACAGGTGGGCGGAGTTCATCATACCTCTTATTCACAGGAACCCCCAGAAATTCTAGACTAGTATAGGAACTGCCAATATTCTCCCCAGTGTCCATAAAAAACTTGATTAAGCAGTACAGGTGTAGTGGATTCCACAGTTCTTTCAATAACCTTTTTAATGCAGGGTAAAACACAACATCCAATCACCGTCAACAGAACCATCATTACCAGGATAACTATCCCTATTTGTGTGAGGATCTTTTGCCAGGCACCCATCCAACTAAAATACTGATCCCATGGATCAGTAATGCCAGAGTTTTTCTTCAGTTCTTCAGACAGGTCTTCCAATCGTTTAATGGCTTTAGTGACTTTGCCAGTGGGGCCTGTGTTATCCGGGATAAAGGTGCAACAGGAGCCACCAGTACCTTTCAGCATCGTACAGACCCCACCCCTCTCTGCCAGTAGCATATCGAGGGCCATTCGGTTCTGGAAGGTCATTGCAGAGGTCGGGCCTAGCTGGTCGGCCAAACCCTGGAGGGCATCTCGGGTATAGTTAACAAACCTCTGTTGGTTGTAATAGATGTAGTTAATCCAATCAACATTCTTGTTGATGGTTACCATGGGGATTAAAAATTCAAATCCCGCCTTTACCTGGTCTCTAGCTTTGAACTCATTAGGCACCCCCCTTGGGACTCCTATGACAACAAGGTAGACGTGGGGATCGAAACTGCCAGGTACACAATTCGCCTCTCTCCTTTGTCTAGTGAGTCCGGGGGTGTGGGCTGTTGGCAGGTCATCATCAAAGGGTAGGATGTGGAGGGGCATGATGGCTTTAGCCAGAGCACACTCACCGTCCCACGCACCTACCAAGTGGGAGCAGACTCGCATGTCACCGCAGATCCAATAGACATCTCCGAGGGAGATCACCTGGTTTTGCACTTTCTCCTTCTCCATAGTGCTGTACTGCGCACAATAACCTTCTGTGAAGTTTCCAACTACCCGGCCACCGGTTCCCCAAGAGGAGTAACAGGTGTAGTTCCCGGGGTAGATGGTGATACTCTCTGAGAGTCTGGGGTTTCGTTTCTGGAGGGGGTATTTGGACCTCCATTCTTTGCAAGCATCGTGACTTAGAGTGGTGTTGGTAAACAGACTGAGAAAGCATTCCTCGACATCCTCGGGGATATTGAGGGGTACCGTACCTAGATGAGGCCTAGCAGTACCACACACATAGCAATTGGTTCTGCTGTGGGACTGAGCGGTATATTTCATCCATTCTAACCAAACATTCATCTCTGAGTATCCTGTTTCAATGGCCATAGTATCCTCGAACGTGTGATCAGCGATAGAGGGATGGATAGACAGAGGGAGGGATAGATGGATAGACAGAGGGATGATAGAGGGATGGAGGGATGTGGGATGGATGGAAGGATAGATGGATGGAAGGAAGGGTGGATGGACAGAGGGATAGAAGGACAGAGGGATAGAAGGACAGAGGGAGGGATGGACAGACAGAGGGTGAGAGGGAGGGATGGATGGATGGAGATGGACAGAGGGATGGATGGGCAGATAGAGGGATGGATGGACGGATAGACGGTGGGATCAGCGATGGCCACTATACCATTGGAAGAGAGCATCATGCGGTGATTAAGGGGTTTGGGCTGTGGATTCTCTGTAGCCCCCTTTACCCAAAAACCCAGAACATAGATACCTGAATCCCCCGGTCCTGGATGTTCTAGGGTTAGAATTAGTTTCAGTGCTGTTGCCCCTGTTCTAAACTGCACTTCCCCATCATCATCCGACTCCTGTAATTCGTACTTGGGGCAGGTGTTTGGGGCCATTGTCAGTGTCATACGAGCGAGAAGTGATTTACCATTTTCATCTTTCTTATCTAAGGAGATCTTTGGTTTATGTCCCCAGGGAACTCCCGTATTCCATCCCACCGATGCCCAACTACCGCATTCCTGTCCCCAATAGCAATTGGTAACGCACATATATATGTCATAATCATGTGGAATCCCATTTCTCCAGATACATTGCAAGCGGGGGCCTGGGCATGGGTGTATATCACAATAGTTAAAGGTGTATGTAACCACGCGAGTGTTAGATGAATTATACCAGAAAGTGGTTAGTTTGTGTTTGGCGGCAGTAGTATCCATTGCGTGTCCCATGACATGGGCATTGTCCGTCAGTTGTCCCAGGGCAGCTTCCACCTGGGCTCTCATAACCGCTTGTACCATATCATCAGCTGCCTGTCCCAGTATAACAGCCACATTGTGCCCCTGGATTCCCACCCCCCCAAATAAGAAGGATATACATAATCATGTTTGTTTTGTTGTCTGGTCCGCTTTTGGTGTACAGGTCTTTTTACAGTGGGAGGCGTGGTTCCAGGTGGCTTTTCCTTCCAATTTTACTGAAGTTGCAGTTGTGAGGAGGACCTGGAAGGGACCGTCGTATCTGGGCTCAAGTGGATTCTTTCGAAGAAACCTCTTCACTAGTACCCAGTCTCCCGGGACCAGTTGATGAGTGTCGTTGATACTCTCAGGGTCTGGAATGCAAGAGAACACTTGACCATAGATATCAGTTAATATTTTTGAAACACTTGTGACATTCGTTACTAGGCTGTCAGACTGTAATTGCAATTGTTGAGGGAAACAGTATTTCGAAAGGTGACAGATTGTGTAGACCGATGAGAGCATTCATCATTGTATTTGAGAGGTGTGAGGGCCCATGTGCCTATTGTACTACAGCCGGATAGAGTGCCTTAGGTAAGCACACTTTATTTCTTAGTTCTGGGTTACTAGTAGTGTGACTAGCTGCTCGAGTTCCTTTTCCTGTGTCTGATTGAGTGAGTCTGTCTTGCTGCTTGGTCTGCTAAATGATTTAATATCAGCTTCTGGTGTACTAAACTTCCCATGTGCATTTACTTTTATCGCTACAACCTGTGTGAGTGCGTGTAGTTGCACTTGTTTTGTTTCTTTTCCTTCTTCTGGCAGAAAGGGTGGGGGCGAGGGGGGGAAGTTGAACAGAATTGATTGAAAATCCCTCATAGTTAACAGCATACCAGAATTAGAATCACAACCGGAATCACCCCCCTCAGGAAAAGGAAAGAGAGTAGCAGGTTTAAGACTCAGATATCTGGTGAGAGTGACAGTATCAGGGTGCAGGAGGGAATATCGCCGGCGCAGCAGACTCGCGGAAGACAGCTAGGCGCGCTGGGGTTTGTTGACGGTAGGCAGAAACGTCATGTGGTGCCAATACTCAGGGCTGCTGACGCCTACCCGTTTTGTGCAAATTAATATGTAATCAGCAGGCATCACTAGACTGTTGTTACCAATATTCTGTGTCGTTAGAGAATTGGAGGTTAAAACTTTCCTGGCATTAGTAGCTTTATCTCGTACTTAGCAAGGTCACACTCCGTCTGTGGGGTCGTCATCAACTAGAAAATCCTCTAAATTAACTAGGAAATAAAAACCTGCAATCTTCTGATACGGACAGTATACCTTATCTATCCTAAACTAAAATAAGCTAATGCAGCAGGGAAAAACCTTCTCCACGTTTAAACTGTATAGAGTTGAATATGCAAAAATCTTTTCTTTTTTTTTTTTTTTTCTCTCAGCAGGGGTAAAATATCTGATCTGCACAGTCATAGGAAACAAGAGGAACCAATTTAATCTTTCTAGTTTCTCTTTCTTGTCTGCGTCCCGCTTCCCTTCTTTTTTCTTTTTCCACATAAAAAAACATAACACGGGATATTTTAAAGCCCACTTTTTTTCTTAACCCTTAACACTTAATTCTACCCAGCTCCGTAGCACTCTGTCCTGCAGAGCAATACTGATAGAATACAGAGCCTCTCTCTCCCGAGAATATTTCGTATAAAACTATTTTTAATTAAAATAATAAACCAATAGGGCGGTATTCCATTAATATACACAAACAATTCTATCTATAAGTATAATAATTCCGCATACGTACGTCTTGTACTTCACATATACACTACAACAGTAAACAACGTATAGTCTCTTGGCAAACAACCATCCATGGAATCATATCATAAACAAAGCAGGTGTCTTGTCTCACCTGTCTATTCTGCTTCTGGCATACCGTGCTTTACATCTCTGACATACATACATACATGTCCTTCTTATTGCTCCTTACTGGCAAGCAACCTATAGTTGCCATATCTAGGATAGGCTTCCCTAACCTCTTCTCACATTGACTCATAAACTATCATCCGCATCTTATAGATTATCAAATTCTGCTTTAAAATAACTTTCATCCCACTCATAAAAATTCATCATTTTGTTTGCATCCATTTATACGAGTCGGAACAGGCGTCCCTGTCCAACCGCCGATTAAATCTATACCTTTTTATTGACTAATACTCTATACACATACACATATACATCCATATACATCCTTATAAACAAACACACACACTATATACACACTTTATATATATATATATATAATGGCTAGACATCATCTTGGTGGAAAGGTCTAAGCCAGGGATTGTGGGTCGTGGGAAATTATCAGATACAATGGCAGTATCCTGGTAATGGTCATTGGCGGCATCTGGGCTTTGGGTGGGGGCCATCGCCTGCGGGGTGCTTTACAATCCCGTTTGAAATGGCTGGACTCTCCACAAGTAAAACAGGTTCCTGGTGGACGCCCCCCCCCACAGGGCTCCCCTTCCACGGTGTCTGCCGTTTTTCTTGGAGTTGGCTGCTGTGTCCAGGCTACATTGTTTTTGGGAGTTGGAGGGATGTCATGGGTGTTTCGGTAGAAAGGGTACGTGGTGTCGGTTTGTTGGGGTGGAAAGGTGATAAGATCTTGGTGCTGGGGTGGAAAAAGTGTGGGCTGGCTACGGGTGACCTGGGGTGTGGTTGCAGGTAACCCTATGTGGAACGTTAGGGAATCATCAGTACGATTTACTGAGTCATAAGAATGACCGGAGGAAGGTGCCCGCATCCCCAACCATGGTTGACCGGGGTCACCGGTACGGTCTATCGTGTGGAGAGTGGTATCTAAATTGGGCAAATGAGGCATTATAGGTGATATCGTTGGTGTCTGACTTGCGGATGCTGGGTATGGGCAGATCTTGGTGTGTAATATGCTCCATCTGTACTTAAAACAGGGTATAGACTCGTGGGGGCTGATTTTTCTACTTTAATTGTGGAAACCTGGCCATATGAAGGGGGTTCAGATTTTGGGGTGAGATAGTAGTAATTCGTTTTTACTTTCTTCTTATCTAATGTTTCTATCCACCCTTCGTTCTCAATTTCTTTTGCTACCCTATACCAAGCCTGTGCAACATTCCATAAACCATTATCAATCAACATTCCTTTCTTATTCTTCAACACATGTTTCCATTCTTCTACCTGTAATCTGGGATTATCTAATTCGCAAATCCTGCCTAAAATCTTTAGTTTTGTCACATTTCTTTTGCCTGTCCTTTCCTCAACTAACTTGCATGGCGATAACCAATCAGTATGGCTACTCTGTTCTTTTCCCATTCTCGATTGTTAGCTTTGTTTTCCTGGTCACTCTTCAATTCACGTAGTTTATCAACAGTCAGAAATGAGGATAGACCTATATCTATCGTGTCCTATGTTACCATGACAATAAAGCGTCTCGTCCTCCCCTATATTCCAAATATAGGACTCTGCTAGAAAGGTGTAGCTAGCACCTCTCCGTCGCGCAGCATATATATCCTACAGGGTTACCTGTTCCTACTAGATATATATATTCTTGTGAGTTCCTAATAGATACGCCTAATGCATCATCTATCCCAGTACCCACAAAAACTCCTCTGACCATTAATCAAACTATACTTCAATCAGAGATATATCGCATCCTACTACCAAGCTTGTGATCGCCTGTTGACTGTTAGGAAAGTCCTAGTACCAGGTATGCACCTATTTCATCACATCACCTGTTACCGCGCTGGAGATAGCTAACCAGGTACACGCCACTTGTTATCACAGGTTCGCAATAATCTCTCTGATTAACAACCAAAATATAAATTCTATCAGGAAAAATGCTGTCAAACAAAGAATCATGAACAGACACGTACAAACAAGCAGACAACTGGCATGCGGTCGTGGGTCAGTATAACGGGCACCTGGACAAAGTTAAATAAAACCCCACTTTTGATGCTTTTCCCAAGTGTCACACTGGGGTTTCCCGGGGTAGGATCACAAACCAGAACACGTCACCGATAAGATATCAAAAGGTATCTTACCTGTGAGGTTACGAAGTTGATCAGGCTCCAGTTCTGGTGTGGTCCTGCCAGGAAATCCTCGTCAGTGACAAACTGGATAAAGCGTAATCCAGGGCCCCACGTCGCAGGCGCCAAATTGCAGTGGACAATGGAGTCCGTCCTTGGATGCCAGTTTCTGTTCTAATTCGGTGGAGAAATCAGATATATGCGCGCATAAAGAAATCACACAGACAAGGAATACGTCTATGTGGCTTTCAAGCCAATGACTTCTCTGCCCTTTATTGATTTACAAGGCTTTTTATGCTACTTCGCATGTAACGAAAACAGGCTGTTGCCCAACATTCTATTCGTCATTAATATTGTGAAATTACAGACTTTGTTTATTTAACAGCTAAAGAAAATAAAACAACAGCGTCTCCGGTTGTCCCTTTAGCCGTCAAGGACGTTCGTTACAGGACGTTCCAAGATGTTCCAAAACATTCTCCAAGATGTTCCAAAACATTCTCTTCTTGATTCTTGGAAAAAGAGACTACATGTGCGTACAAAACAATCAGCTAAGATAGCGGGTTAAACAATATTATGCATTTGATTCATAAATCCTGATTAACCATTTAAACTACTCAAATGAGCATTTTTCTAGGCCTCTTTCTAAGCCTTTGAATATTATAAAAGCGAATATATACATTTCTGTCCACAACATATTTGTGCCCAGACTCAAGCTTAAGTAGAAAAGTGTAAACTCTTGCATGATGTATATTCAGATGCATGCTCCCAAAACATCAACCTAGCACTCGAGATGAATCAATGACGGGGCAGAGCTATGAACATCTCAATTATTGAAATACTGAGAGCCGAGTGCGTGTTTAGAAGCGATCTGTTCTGGAGTGTTAATAGTAAATATATTTATATATGTTTAACCCTTCCCACTTCAGGGCGTACCATGCCGTCCCTGCGGCGGGTGAGCTTAAAAGACGCATGATGTGCTAGTACTATGGGCCGCTTCGGTCCCTCTCCGTAGCCGCACGTGCTGCACATTGTTGGTTGCTGTTAGATGGCTGGAACTCACGTGCCGTGTGTCAGCTGCGTGGGTGGGCCGAAGCAGAGCCCCCACTGCAGCACCTGGCAGCGGGATGTACTAGTACTCCCCGCTGGCATTAGCCCCCTCCCATTTGGGGCCACCCACCTGGCGTTAAGGGGTTAACACACAAATACACGCACACACATATATAAAGAACAAGTGAGCTGCACTTTAATCTAAACATGCATAATTCATAAAGATGCTGATGGGACCAGGCAGTACGGTACATAATGCTTTAATATTTCTAATAACACTATAATTAAATGAGCAAAACAGACGACATGCAACATGGACATATACTGTATTTAATAAGCTGGATTGCTTATATGATGCTCTTTGGAACAGCACCTAAACTACATAAATTGCAAAATCCCCATCTATGTGTTGGGACAAAATCAAATGGCACGCTGACCACAGTCACTTCTCTCAAATATCTAGGTATGTGGTTAGACCCAAATCTATACTTTGGCCCTCACATCGAAAAACTCTCATCTAAACTTTACAGCAAAAAAGGTGCCCTGTACAGAAACAAATCCTGCCTGAACCCCACGGTAAGAAAGCAAATTGTACAACAAATGCTTATGCCAGCTATTGAATACGGAGATGTAGAGTATGCAGCGGCCCCGCAAACACACCTTCATAAACTTACTACATTGTATAACTCATTCTGTCGCTTTGTGCTACAATGTAACTACATGACCCACCATTGTGACATGTTAAAAGAGCTAAACTGGCAATCGCTGAAATCCAGACACACCCTTCGCCTTTCCAACCTGGTGTTTAAGAGCTTTTCTGGGAAGCTACCACCCTACCTGAATAGGCTGCTTCCCCCAGCAGTTCCCTCATCCTAAAACCTCAAATCCAGGACCTGCACCTTACTTACAATACCGCAATGCAAAAAGAAAGTGTCTCGATCCTCATTTTCCTAAAGAGCACCACAATTATTGAACAACCTCCCAGACGCCATCAAATCTTCCCCCAGTCTAAAGTCCCTTAAGAGATCTCTGTTAACATACCTCAATATGGAATGCACCTGTAAACATGTAACATAATGACTATTTCCTACATATCTATTTTCTGTTAATCTGTAGATTTGTTGTTTTTTTTAATATCTTGCATTTTATTACTTTGTATTTCTGTAACGACTGTAACATTTCAATGTTCTTGAACCCAGGACGTACTGAAAATGAGAGAAATCTCAATGTATCCTTCCTGGTAAAATACTTTATAAATAAATAAATACTAACAAGAATGCATTTAGTACACATGTATAAGCAAACTGTGTTTTTGTATCCATCTCTGTACCTATCTATCTCTGTATCTCTGTATATATCTATCAATCATTATCTATCTATCTATCTATCTATCTATCTATCTATCTATCTATATCTATCTATCATCTATCACTATCTGTATATATCTATTTATATCTATCTATCTATCTGTATCTATTTGTATCTATCAATTTTTCTTTCTTTCTTTCTTGTCATGTTGGCGTCCCAATAGTTACATTTGTATCCATGGGAAGATGTGATTTAAAAGTCCCTCTAGCGCACAGAAGGTTAATCCCTGTGATGTGACACCACAAGACCAGCTCTGTATAGAGTAATAATACTAAGATGCTTGACATGTTGAGAACCCAAATCCATCCCTTCGCGTCTGACAAGGAATTGAAACTGTTCACAACACACACTACGCAAGACTAAATATAGACATGGATAAACAGCGAATCTCAGAGCCTTTCAAAAGGTTACATGCAGTCTTTCGGGAGCCTGACTGGATTGAGAGGGGGACCCTGGCTAGTCGTGCGTCAAAGGAAACAACTAAATGTAAAAATTCTCCATATGACCTTAATATAATCTCCAAGGAGAGTGCGTGGGGGGGGGATAAAGGAAGGAAGGTAAATGATATTAAAGAAGGCAGGTTTTATGATGAAGCTATTGGTGCCTTCTCGAGCTAGACCACTTTACAAGGGACCATAAGAGGTCACTTGGCTGGGATTGAAGTAGAAAGAATTCAGAAGTGGAGGAACATATAAAGTGCAATAACAAAGACATCCAAGAATCCTTTACACTTTATTGACACCACAATATGTTCAATAAGGTATTTTTGGAGGCCTCTGGGACAAATAGAGGTTAAGAAGTGGTCCTAATTCTTTACGCTCATAATCATTGCTATTGGCTGTTGAAAAGTTCCACTTTACAATTATATATCATACGGCAGTTATTTAAATCTCTGGAAAGCCCAGAACGCATCATCATGAGATCAAGGTCTTCACATTTTATATAGTTAATACATTATCTATATACATAGTACAGGAGGGGTGGGGTCACGTCTATTCCCCGATGGGGCGACTGCAACCACCAAGTGTATCCAGCCCAGCAACATGTATAAAACATAACAAGGAGAAAAATGTCAACTGCGCTTATTCCCATTCTATCGTGTGAAACAAAACACAATTAGAGGCTTTGGTTTCTATTAATGGCCAATAATAGAAACCAAAAGCCTCTAATTGTGTTTTGTTTCACACTGTATAATGGGAACAAGCGCAGATGACATTTTTCTCCTTGTTATGTTTAATAGATTGTCTATGTACAGATTATTCTGGAGTGAGGTGCATATTACAAGGCTGTCATTATGTCACCATGACCTGCACTTAACTCCTTCACTCCCAAGATCAAGATAACTAAAATCTTCAAAGACACCACCAGGTGCCCAATATTGAGTTATCTCGATTTGCATCTGTGCAGGAAAAAAACAAATGAAATTAGTTTGTTGCAAAATAATTACATTTGCATTTGGACTCCAGAACATGCCCCTAACATTTTAGCACTGTGGGCATAATGCCTGAGGTGCTAAAACTTTTTAAAACCAGTTGGGGAATGTCTCTAATGAACAGCTCTCCAGCTGATCCTGTATAAAGCTCATCCCTACATTAACTCCTTTTGGCCACCAGATGGCGACATATGCCTGACAAATAGGTCATTACAATAAGGAATACATTGGGAATATTCCCAAATACTTCTTACTGTACAATTAATTAAAAACGATTTTCCCCCAAAAAATCTCTGGTTCCTGACAGTGGTTGTTTGGAAACACAATAATTTTTTCACTCTCCACATTCTCAATTTTTGTGATCTAATATGCATAGGTATATTATATAATCATCTCGGCTGACCGAAAACCTATCCATGCCAAATCTGTTGTGTATAGCCATGAGTATATCTCCTAACGAGCACACATGTAGTTTATATAATAGTTTTAGAAAGGTATTAATGTTAGTTTATTATGACGCTGATGGATATGACACTGGATTTTCCTTTATTTTTGCCAATCTAATGAAAAAGAATAAAGCAGCGTGGTCCCAAGAGGTTCTTCTCGGCGCTCGATATATCTTCTATTAAACGCAATACAACCTGCAAATTAGAGATTGAACTCTATTCAGCGCTTGTAATAAATCAAACTGAGGAGACCGTGGGTTTTCTAAATTCAAATACACATTAGATTTCCTTCCGTAAAAATATTGCTGTTGGATAAGTCAGTCCAGACGCCGTAGGTGTGGGGGGAAAAAAAGACAGCGATTCTTGGGTTGCTTTTTGGCCGCCTTTCTCGTACAAGCATGGCTGTCACTGTGATTAATTGGTAGCTGTACAGATAAGAGGGAGGCATGGAGAAAAGGGGACTCGACAAGTGGATTGGAAGCTGCCAATGCTTTTTATACTTTTTACAAAAAAATATAAAAAAATACATGTATTCAGAATGTCCTGTATCAAGCCATATATCATTCCTTCTCAGCTTACCATCTCAATCTTTGCAAATAAGGGTAAAACCCAACCAACCACAAAAAAGAAGCGTCTATGATATACATTTGTGAGTGGACATTCAAAGGATGATTGCTTCTGACTCCTGAACGGATGGCCCTGCCAAAATAATAATTGAGAACATGATCCATCAGCTTGTTCATGCGCACAAGGCCTTCAGGAAAGCCAGAAAGAGCTGAGTACTCTAGGACAGAGCTGTCACGATCACGGCCCCCCCAGATGTCCCCAGATGCCTGTTGATGCCTACAATTCCCAGAAGTCCTTCAAGGCAGTAGATACCCATAGAATCATGGGAGTCGTAGTTGTAGAAACATCTGGAAGGTCCAGAGTTTAACAGCCCTGCTCTAGGAGACTTTCTATGTCACTGTTCAGTTAACATAACGGCTTCACTTAACTTATTCCATCCGACCCACTATTCGGACCTGAACACAAGCTTTACTTTTGGATCAAATATCGGCTCTTGCAGGCATACTCTGCTATCCGCAAGCTTTGTTTATGTCTAGCTGCATCATAATTCTCTTTAAATCTTCAGAATGGCTTTAAAACTTATACATTTTTTTACTTAGTGTAGTTGTCACTTATTTTCTGCTACCTTATTTCCTCTATCCATCTGTAACCTGATCTCCACTAGGGATGAGCCGAACACTCCCCGAGTTCGGTTCGAGCCCGAACCCGAACTTCCCATTTGTTCGGGACCGAACCCAAACCCCCATGCAAGTCAATGGGGCTGAAAATTTGGTTACTTGGAGTGCCCTCCAAGAGGGCATATATGCTACATATTTGCCATAAAAGGTGTATGGGAATCCGGGTAGTGCCCTGGGGGACAGGAAACAAGGACAAAAAGTTTTTAAAAAAACGTTTTTAAAGGGACATTGAGTTTTCCATGAAATAAGGGTTAAAAATAAAAATGAAAAATTCCTTCAAATATCGTGCCTAGGAGGTCCCCATAACCTGCCCGTGAAGTGGCGGATTTCTAGGATGTATAGAAATATGTAAAAACCAAAAAAATGACATTTCAAATGACGGTAAATGCTTTTCCTTTAATCTATCCATAAACAACTGCTTGGGGCGGCAGTCTGTATGAAAAGAGGAGACATTTTCAGACACGCAGAAAAAGTTTACTGATTTTTTGGCGGTGAAAAGCAGGAGAATGGAAACTTCTAGACCAAAAAGCCGATTTGGAAAGTGAGATAAATGGGAGAATTTTTCTGGTTCGGCTATTTTGACGTCGAATTTTCAAAACTCCAGTCATTCTCCTGAGTTTCACCTTTCTCTGAATAACCCTGTCTGGGTTATTCAGAGAGCGGTGAAGAGCAGGAGAATGACTGGAGAATGGAAAATTCTAGGTCAAAGTAGCCAAACCAGAAAAATTCTTCCATTTAGGCTAGGGTCAGACTAGCAAATTTTTAACGTGCGTTTAGGCGCACTTAATCACGGCCACACTAGCAGCAAATGACAGGCAATGACGGCCAATATACGAAGTACAGTCGCACGAAAGTCCGGCTGCGCAACGCAAGTGGAAAATGAACGCATTTTTTTGAGAACGCAGAACCTCTAGTACGGACGTACAGAGTGCTCTGCATCCACTAGCGGCGTGTGTGCGTGATTTGGAGATGTCAGACCCTGCTCATGTCCGGCCAACATAACGTCCAGACACCCAAAGTTTCCTGGTTTGGATCCGTAAAAAATCACGCACAAAAATGCGCATCGTATGACCGTTTTCACGCAATCCGTGAAAAAATATGGCAATGCGTTCGGACGCACTTTTTGACGGTCGCTGCGAAAAATGCGTTAGTCTGACCCTAGCCTTATCTCACTTTCCAAATCGGCTATTTGGTCCAGATTGTTCTCTTTTCCTGCCATTCTCCTGGTTTTCACCTTTCTCTGAACAACCCTGAGAGAGAGGTGAAAGCCAGGAGAACTGGCAAGAGAAGAGAACAATCTAGACCAAATAGCTGATTTGGAAAGTGAGATAAATGGGAGAATTTTTCTGGTTTGGCTATTTTGACCTAGAATTTTCACTTCTCCAGATATTCTCCTGCTTTTCACCGCTCTCTGAATAACCCTGTGAATGTTTAATCCCGAGGTGAAAAATAACATTGCTTTAGATTTTTTTCAAACACCAGTTAAATGCAGCATATTAGGATGTTTTAGGGAAATTAATTCTCAAATCTCAATCAGAAGCAGACACCACCCCACCCTCAGTATATTGTACAATGTATCAAATTGATTACCAGACTAAAAACACCTAGTGTTATGCCCGTTTGTGAACAGAGGTCATTTAGAGTTGATAATCTTTCCACGTATACATTAGTTTTTAATTCAATATCTAATAAACCGTTGCTTATAATATTCTGCAGTAAAGAGTCTCTTTATTTCTAAATTTTTTTGTATTCTTTTAACCATTTTCTATACTTTTTTCAAAATTTCTTTTTTTTTTTCGAACCCGAACCGAACACGCCCAAAAAGTTCAAAATTCGCAAACTTTCGAACTGCCAAAGTTCGGGTCGAACTCCAAACCGTCCGAACCCGAACAGCTCATCCCTAATCTCCACCCTCTTCCCCTCAGAACTGCGTACAGAATAGCTCCCCTCAGATAAGATAATAAGCACATATTTTTAATCCATGTGTCAAGTAGAGGTGTGCATTTGTTTCGTAACAAATCGCAATTCGTTTGAAAATTCGTTAATTCGTATTTTGGAAGTACTTCCTAAATAGCAAAGTGATTTCATCCGAATTGAAACTAAAACAAAACAGTATATAACGAAATTGATTTGTTTTACTTTTTCACTAGAGAACTCCTGAATGGATGGCCTTGCCAAAATAATAATCGAGAACATGATCCATCAGCTTGTTCATGCGCACAAGGCCTTCAGGAAAGCCAGAAAGAGCTGAATACTCTAGGACAGAGCTGTCATGATCACGGCCCCCCCAGATGTTTATGCCTGTTGATGCCCACAATTCCCAGAAGTCCTTCAAGGCAGTAGAAGGACAGAAAATTTGTTAATTTGTATTTCGGAAGTACTTCCTAAATAGCAAAGTGATTTCATCCGAATTGAAACTAAAACGAAACAGTATATAATGAAATTGATTTGTTTTACTTTTTCACTAGAGAACCATTGATTAAATGATTCCTGAACAGGATTTTATTTTATTGAGGTTTTAATTAGTGATCCGTAATTCGACTCGATATCAACTATCGAATCAATCCCAAGTTACAATACATACAATACTAAAGCAAACAAAATTATAAAACAAATCAGATTAGTTTGACTGTTTCCACAAAGCACCCTGTCCCTGTAAATGCGTCTGTGGTGCTGAATCTTTTGCCAGCACCACAGGCCAATGGACAGTTCAACATTTAACCCTAGCTTGCCAATAACAGCAGGATTTGATCTATTGGGGTTTTATTTAGTGATCCAGAATCTGACTCGATATCAACTATCGAATCGATCTTAACTTACAATGGGGTTTTTAGTGATCCGATATGCCCAACAAAACAAAACGAAATAATGAAATTATGAATAGAAATAACGGAAACTAAATTATTTTTAAGCTAAACTAAACAAATTTCCCAGCCCTGCACAACTCTAGTGTTAAGTAAAAACGTTCAACTTAAATGTGTGTATTAGATAGGAGCTTAAATCATATACTGCAAAGTTATGTAGCTGAATGCAGCCGAGACATGAGGCAAAGTGTGTGAAAACGTTACAAAACACACAGAAGATCAGAGATCACAAGTAAACAGAATATCCGCGTACGAACTCCCAACATGTCATGTTCTTAAAACTACACAGTTAATTAATATTTCACCAAAACACCTTTTTTTTTATAAGTGCATATTACACAATTAACCCCTTGGCTGTGTGTAAGGTGTGGTGGACGTCCTAGTGGTTTTTCCCACAACAAAGTGTTCAGCTCCTTTGGATTCCAGGCAGTGGCGTAACTAGAAACCTGAGGGCCCCAGTGCACGAATCCACAAAGGGCCCCCCCAAAAAAGATCTATATTTTAACTTTTTTTTCCCCTGCAAAATAAAAAAAGATAGTATTGCCCCAGCTCACATGGATATATACTGCCCCCCAGCACACATGGATATATACTGCCCTCAGCACACATGGATATATATTGCCCCCAGCACACATGGATATATATTGCCACCAGCACACATGGATATATATATTGGCCCCAGCACACATGGATATATATATTGGCCCCCAGCTCTCATGGGTATATATATTGGCCCCCAGCTCTCATGGGTATATAAATATTGGCCCCCAGCTCTCATGGGTATATATATTGGCCCCCAGCTCTCATGGGTATATATATATTGGCCCCAGCCCCAGCTCTCACGGGTATATATGGCCCCCAGCTCTCATGGGTATATACGGCCCCCAGCTCTCACGGGTATATACGGCCCCCAGCTCTCACGGGTATATACGGCCCCCAGCTCTCACCTCTGCTGGCCCCAGGGCAGGCTCCATCGGTGTTCCATTCTTCTCCGAGGCGAGCGGCCGCTCAAAGCATGCATCTTGGCCGCTCGCCGGAAACCACCTGATCAGCGCAGAGGTCTCGCGAGGATCTCGTGTGCTGTTCAGGTGGTTCCTATCCCACGTGAGCGGCCAAGCTGCATGTCAGCGGCCGCTCGCAGGGAGAGGGACGGCCAGCGTGCGGCTCCCAGATTCTGGCGCTGATTGCCGGAATCTGGCGGCGGTGCTGGGCCCCCCTCCAGTGGCGGAATGCCAGGGCCCGGTCGCAATTGCGACCGCTGCGACCCTGGTACTTCCGCCACTGATTCCAGGACCATCTATATGGTGACGACACATCAAATATACCTCTCCTTCCCTGATCTCTCTCCAATTCTCCTGGATCGAGTCACTGAATGTCTCTGCTGTCTCAAATTGGATGTCTTCCTGCTTCCTTAAACTCAATCTTGCCAAATCTGAAATTCTCGTCATTCCTCATCAGTCCAAGGTGAAACCAATACCACCTATCTCTACACGAGAAAATGGAACACTCATAAGCCCGACACCTCCAGCTCGCTGCCTTGGTGTCACTTTCGATTCCGAACTAACGTTTTCTCCCCACGTCCAGACGGTGGCCAGATCCTGTTATTTTTTACTCAAAAACATTGTCTATGACCGCCCCTTTCTAAAACAAGATACCGTAAAGGTGCTGGTTCATACGTTTATTATATCACAACTTGATTATTGTATCTTGCTCCTTATTGGCCTCCCCAACGCACTCATTGCCCCTTTGCAATCTGTAATGAGTGCAGCTGCAAGGCTTATTTTTTTCACTTGTCCTTCCTCTCTCATACCTCCCTCCTCTGCCGGTCCCTTCATTGACTTCTTGTACATTTCAGGATACATTTAAAAATATTGATGCTCATGTTCAAATCACTCAATAACTCAACCCATCCTTACATGTTATATGTATAAGGAGGACAGCAGAGCAGTAGATCAAGATGTTCCTTCTGAGGGTCAGGCATTACCATAAACACCAGAGGCGACAACAAGCGAGCCATAGAAGGGCTCATAAAAATGTGAGTAAGATCCATTTAAACCATCTCTGCATAACCTTGTGCCAACGCTGCTGCCCTATAAGCTGCTCTGTTTCCATTTATGTCCATAGAGACATGTGTTAAGCAGCCTGCTAAAAATATATAGTAAGCTCTCTGTAGGTGGATAATAAAAAATAATGTAGATACTGTAGATTGTTAAAATACTTATATTCCAAGACCGTATATATTATGGCTTACTTTAAAGACGACCCTATAAGAATAGATATAATGTAATGAAGGACTTTCAAGTTGTAATGCTTTAAAATTGCATCAGGCCAACCAGGGTTTTGAAGGGCTTGATGTGGTGCCCTAGGACTTTCTGAGCAAACCCTAGATTTGATTCTTGATACAATGTAACAAGTTTTAGTGAAGCTCCTCGTCTTCGTTGCCAAGGCACCTCCTTCTGATCTCTTTCATATTTCAAAGGAATTATGTACCTGGATCAATGCATTTTTAATTTAGATAGTGGCAGATCCTGTTGATCCTGTACATATTTAATAGAAATACAACAAAGTCCTAATGGTTGCATGAATATTTCACATGAACCTTTGTATGCATGAAATATACATATGGAGGAATCCATATGAAATAGCATGGACCAATCATAAAATATACATGGATTTATCATGATATGGATATTTATAGAATTACAATGATTCTACAGGGATAGATGAATGGATATCTGTCTATCTACAGGAAAGAGATACACACACACGTTTCATTGATGCTCTGAAAGCAAGTGGATGGAGGGGACCCATGGTAGGTGTGACAAGTTGGCACTCAGAATGAGATGCTCTTTGATGCAGGTACCTCTGGGGAAGGTGAAGACATGTGACATACTACTTAAGTTAGTGTAAGTAACCATGGTGACTAGAATGGCCCTTTAACTCCTTCACTACCAAATGATTTTCCAAAAATATACTGTCGGCAACCAGTGCTTTTTGGGAAAATCATTTTGAATTACTTCTACAGGAAGAAATATCTGGGAATATTCCCAGTGGATTCCTTACTATTTTATCACTTTGATTAACCACTTTACTGCCCAGGGACTTTCTATTTAAAATATAGTATTTTCTTTCAAAAAATACTTTCTGGAACCTGTGTTGTTTTGTTTTTTTAAAATAATTTTTAATTAAATAATATATAGTAAGAAATATTTGGGAATATTCCCATTGTATTCCTTACTGTAATAACCTATTTGGCACCCAAATGTCACAATCTACTGGCCAAAAGGAGTTACTTCAGTTCTGAGCTCCATCCAGGATCAGCTGGGGGAAAGTCAGTATGAGACATTCCCTTACTTAAAAAAGATTTAGCACAACGGGCATCTTACACAGTGCTAAAACTTTGGGGGTAGCTTCTGGAGTCCAAATTCAAATGAAATGTGTTTACTGCAAGCTAATTACATTTGCAATGATACAGCATAGCTCCAGATCGTGTTAAGACGATCTCAGGCTGCTGTGTGTGCTTCTGCTGATCGAGTTTACATGATCATGCTAGAGATGGTGTTAAAGATTGTGCCCTGTTGTAGATATGAAACCCTAGTGTATCTCTTTAGTAGGGATGTGCATGGCTGAAAAATTTGTTTAGTTTAGTTTCGTTTCGTTTTAAATAATTTAGTTTTTGGAATTTCGTAACAAATTTCGTTTCGTATTTCGTTTAGTTTCGGATTGATTTTAAATTTAGAATCGATTCAATAGTTGTTGATATCCATTTGATAGTTAATTTCAAATTCGATAGTTGTTGATATATCCATTTGATAGTTTATTTCAAATTCGATAGTTGTTGATATCCATTTGATAGCTTATTTCAAATTCGATAGTTGTTAATATCCATTTCAAATTCGGTAGTTGTTGATATCCATTTGTTAGTTCATTTCAAATTCGATAGTTGTTGATATCCATTTCAAATTCGGTAGTTGTTGATATCCATTTGATAGTTCATTTCAAATTCGATAGTTGATATCAATTATTCAAATTCATCTTTTATGATGATGACAGTGTAAAACGAAATAAATTTGTTATATACCGTTTTGTTTAGTTTCGAATTCGTATTGTAACGATTCGTTATTCGGAAGTACTTCCGAAATACGAATTATCAAATTTCGTTCCAAATTCCGAATTTTTCCAAAACAAATGCACATCTCTACTCTTTAGTTAGTCTCATGTGTACATTTCTGTGTTTGTGCCACTACTAGACAATTGATAAAGCTATGGAGACATCGAGTGCCTTCTCATTAAATATATGAGGGGGCACAGCCCCTGCTCCTACCTCGGATGCCATCTTTTATATTATTGTGAGGATCACATTTACCTGCAAGATAAAGATCATTTGTAAGTTCTGGTTTCCAAATCTTTAAAAAAAAGTTGAATACAATTCCACACTGACAACATCCATTCCAGCAAAGCAAAATTCTTTAAACAGTCTTTAAAGTTAAATATAGGATGACAAACACATGAAAATAATATCAAAAACGTATTTAATGTGATGGGAATAATACGTAGAGCTGCCGTTTCAGTTAGCATTTATTATATATTTTTTCCTAGGGCCGCAAGACTTTTCATGCAATCACTAAAGGCCTTATTGAATAAACCATGGAGTCATCAAAAATTAACTAGAGAATTTCAAACCCTAGGTTACAATATTCAGATTAATCCAAAGAAAATTCCCCAGCTCATCTATTTTTCAGGTTGACTATTTTGGCCTAAAATTTCAAGTTAATTTAAAATTCAGTGAATAAAGAACTAACAAAGTTTCAACATTAAACGTTATATATTTATAATGATAATTCAATAATTATTTGTATTATTTCATATATTTTTGCACATCTTGACAAATGAACAATATATGTATGGGGGCTTAAATTAATCAGAAAACAGATAGATTGAACAAAGAGAAAAATTTATATTCAATTAATACGTTATTTCACCTTGAGATCTGCATATGTGAAATACTGTGGACCCTTTTCCGAGCGAGCCGTTATTATTACCGATTGAGCCATTGGATAAGTGCAGGGCTACCATTAGAAATCTTATGGCACCTTGCAGAACCACTGTTTGGGTCCCCCCCAATAGGGATGAGCTGTTCGGGTTCGGACGGTTCGGAGTTCGGCCCGAACTTCGGCAGTTCGAAAGTTCGCGAACTTCGAACTTTTTGGGTGTGTTCGGTTCGAGTTCGAAAAAAAAAAAGAAATTTTGAAAAAAGTATTGAAAATGCTTAAAAAAAATACAAAGAGACTCTTTACTGCAGAATATTATAAGCAATGGTTTATTAGATATTGAATTAAAAACTTATGTGTACGTGGAAAGATTATCAACTCTAAATGACCTCTGTTCACAAACGGGCATAACACCAGGTGTTTTTAGTCTGGTAATCAATTTGATACATTGTACACTATACTGAGGGGGTGGGGTGGTGTCTGCTTCTGATTGAGATTTGAGAATTAATTTCCCTCCTAAAACATCCTAATATGCTGCATTTAACTGGTGTTTGAAAAAAATTCAAATTAACATCTAAAGCAATGTTATTTTTCACCTCGGGATTAAACATTCACAGGGTTATTCAGAGAGCGGTGAAAAGCAGGAGAATAACTGGAGAAGTGAAAATTCTAGGTCAAAATAGCCAAACCAGAAAAATTCTCCCATTTATCTCACTTTCCAAATCAGCTATTTGGTCTAGATTGTTCTCTTCTCTTGCCAGTTCTCCTGGCTTTCACCTCTCTCTCAGGGTTGTTCAGAGAAAGGTGAAAACCAGGAGAATGGCAGGAAAAGAGAACAATCTGGACCAAATAGCCGATTTGGAAAGTGAGATAAGGCTAGGGTCAGACTAACGCATTTTTCACAGTGACCGAAAGTGCGTCCGAATGCATTGCTGTATTTTTTCACGGAATGCGTGAAAACGGTCATACGATGCGCATTTTTGTGCGTGATTTTTTACGGATCCAAGCCAGGAAACTTTGGGTGTCTGGACGTTATGTTGGCTGGACATGAGCAGGGTCTGACGTCTCCAAATCACGCACACACGCCGCTAGTGGACGCAGAGCACTCTGTACGTCTGTACTAGCGGTTCTGCATTCTCGAAAAAATGCGTTCATTTTCCACTTGCGTTGCGCAGCCGGACTTTCGTGCGACTGTACTTCGTATATTGGCCGTCATTTGCTGCAGTGCGGCCGTCATTAAGTGTGCCTAAACGCACGTTAAAAATTCGCTAGCCTAAATGGGAGAATTTTTCTGGTTTGGCTATTTTGACCTAGAATTTAAAATTTTCCAGTCATTCTCCTGCTCTTCACCGCTCTCTGAATAACCCTGACAGGGTTATTCAGAGAAAGGTGAAACTCAGGAGAATGACTGAAGAGAAAATTCTAGGTCAAAATAGCCAAACCAGAAAAATTCTCCCATTTATCTCACTTTCCAAATCGGCTATTTGGTCTAGATTGTTCTCTTCTCTTGCCAGTTCTCCTGGCTTTCACCTCACTCTCAGGGTTGTTCAGAGAAAGGTGAAAACCAGGAGAATGGCAGGAAAAGAGAACAATCTGGACCAAATAGCCGATTTGGAAAGTGAGATAAGGCTAGGGTCAGACTAACGCATTTTTCGCAGCGACCATCAAAAGGTGCGTCCGAACGCATTGCCGTATTTTTTCACGGAATGCGCGAAAACGGTCATATGATGCGCATTTTTGTGCGTGATTTTTTACGGATCCAAACCAGGAATCTTTGGGTGTCTGGACGTTATGGTGGCCGGACATGAGCAGGGTCTGACGTCTCCAAATCACGCACACACGCCGCTAGTGGACGCAGTGAACTCTGTACGTCCGTACTAGCGGTTCTGCGTTCTTAAAAAAATGCGTTCATTTTCCACTTGCGTTGCTCAGCCGGACTTTCATGCGACCGTACTTCGTATATTGGCCGTCATTGGCTGTCATTTGCTGCTAGTCTGGCCGTGATTAAGTGCGCCTAAACGCACATTAAAAATTCGCTAGTCTGACCCTAGCCTAAATGGGAGAATTTTTCTGGTTTGGCTATTTTGACCTTGAATTTTCCATTCTCCAGTCATTCTCCTGCTCTTCACCGCTCTCTGAATAACCCTGACAGCGTTATTCAGAGAAAGGGGAAACTCAGGAGAATGACTGAAGAGAAAATTCTAGGTCAAAATAGCCAAACCAGAAAAATTCTCCCATTTATCTCACTTTCCAAATTGGCTATTTGGTCTAGAATTTTCCATTCTCGTCATTCTCCTGCTTTTCACCACCAAAAAATCAGTAAACGTTTTCTGCGTGTCCGAAAATGTCTCCTCTTTTCATACAGACTGCCGCCCCAAGCAGTTGTCTATGGATAGATTAAAGGAAAAGCATTTACCGTCATTTGAAATGTAATTTTTTGGTTTTTACATATTTCTATACATCCTAGAAATCCGCCACTTCACGGGTAGGTTATGGGGACCTCCTAGGCACGATATTTGAAGGAATTTTTCATTTTTATTTTAACCCTTATTTCATGGAAAACTCACTGTCCCTTTAAAAACGTTTTTTTTTACTTTTTGTCCTTGTTTCCTGTCCCCCAGGGCACTACCCGGACCCCCATACACCTTTTATGGCAAATATCTAGCATATATGCCCTCTTGGAGGGCACTCTAAAAACCAAATTTTCAGCCCCATTGACTTGCATTGAGTTCGAGTTTGGGTTCGGGTTCGGATCTGAACATTTGGAAAGTTCGGGTTCGGCTCCGAACCGAACTCGGGGAGTGTTTGGCTCATCCCTACCCCCCAACAGCTTGCGATTTTGTGCTGACATTATCATGTCTATCTAAGCGCTTGTAGCAGCGTTTGGGGAGAAAGCAGACATGGGCTAAAACTGTGTACGCAACATCAATCCATCACTGTGACCAAAGCTTGTGTACCTTGTGTGTGAAAATTATGCAATTTGCATATGTTTTTCTTTTATCCGATGAAACGATTAATCGACAAAATAATCAGCCAACTACTCGATTATGAAAATAAACGTTAGTTGCAGCCCTAATAACATATATAATATCGCAAAGTAGCTCATCACCTGGAGTTGCTATTCCACTCTTGGTACAAGACGGGCTTGTGCCTCGAGTGTAGCATCTCCTTGCTGTAAATTAGTGTCTCCTATACCGTGTAGATGTTAGTTTACGCTTCGGAATGGAAGCATCTCTCACTGAACTGCTGTCTCATAAAAGCTGGTGTTAAGTGATTTTGCCAAAGCCAAATCACCTAACACACTGGCCTAACCCCCCCATCTCTAAAAATCCCATACTTACCTCTCAGGAGAGGGTGGTGCGATCTGGTGCTTCCTCTCGCCAGCAGCAGAGCGAGACTGGGACTCCATCTGCGATTCCTCAGTCTCACTCAGTGATTCCTTCGTGTCGCTGTGTGATCTCACGGCCAATATGTGCAGCGCTCCATCTAGTCTTATGGACTTTAGGAGCTGATACTCGCAGCAACTAATTAAGTGCCTTGGTATAGGCATGCAAAAAGGAGACGGTCAGTAAACTTTGCAGGCACAGAATTTTTACTTACGTCTCCCTTTTGTGTGAATTTCAGAATAGGGCCCAGCATGTGGCCCCTGAGTTTTTATTTTATTTTATTTATTTTTTATGTTGACGTCATTCTCTTTAAATGAATGTTGACTGGTTATTCCCAATATGCAATGTGACAGGTGTTCCCAACAAGGGGTCTTCGATACAAGCAACCCACCGCTCAGCGTTCATCTGTTCTGGCCTCCTATGAAATGTGTTGAGCTGTCATAATAAAAAGAGTAAGTTTCCCAAGCAAATGTGAAGCCATTCTTCATTGTGGCCCACCCCAGCTCTCCGGCAGAAGCGTGCCGTACCGATCAATCTGGACAACACAATTTACAAGAAACATCCATTCATCTGGGAAAAGAAGATGACAGTTCACAGTTCCTAAGGATTATATCTTGCAGGATAATGGATGACACCACGGTAGATTCCAGCATGAAGCATCTACTTTACAATGTATACGTTCTTGCAGAGAAACAGTACGAGAAAAAAAGAAGAGAAAGAAAAGCTAATAGACTGTAATTATGTTTTAATGATACCATTATTTAAATGAAAGTTAATGTTTATAATACACAGTATTACTCTTTGTTCACGTTTTCATGGCGTGGAGGAGGGAAAGCGCAAACGTATTGATATAAAATATTGAAGTGTGCGCACATTTACAACCGTAACACATAATTTATTATAGATTGTTTGAGAAGAACTCTACCTTGGTATTGACGGCTATGACGGATAAGGATTATTATCTGTGGTGGGATAACAGATCATGTATGGATTTAAAATGTCAGCCTTTAAACTGTGAGTTTTAAACGTTGACTGTCATTTCATCGAAAATCACATCAATGCAACACGTGAGCATAGCCACTATCCTATTGCAAAAGCCATGCGGTCTCTCAGAATAGGAATAGATGCAGAAAAGTCATACTGTATGTATAGGGAAACATGCAACTAGAGGGGACTTGTCATGACCAGTAGGGATGAGCATTCGGTTCGGATCAGTTCGGAGTTCGTTTCGAACATCGCCCATTCGGCTGTTCGAACTCCGAACATTTCCACATGTTTGCTGCATGTTCACCCACAATGCACCACAATGGGCCACAATGCACTTTTCCACTGGCCTGAAGCTTGTAATTGGCTACAGCCTTGCACCTGACCACAGGTCAGGTGCAAGACAGGTTCAAGACTATGCCAATCACGGCTCAGAGTCCTGATTGGGCAAATTTTGCCCAATTATGGGCTCACAGAGCTAAGTCCCGCAGCACACTATATAAGGCTTCCCTGCCTGCAGCCCCAGAGTGTGTGTGTTTGCAGGAGTGAATCAGAGAGGAGAGGAGATTGATCTGTCAGGGTGTATCAGTGACGTTGTAGGAGATTTATGGGAATTAGAATCTGTGTTGGCACTGCCAGGCTATCAGGGACAGTGTGCAATAAGAAGAAGGTAGAGGGTAATCCTACAATGAATTAAAATCAAAGTGTCCTAGGCATCCATGGAACGGTGATAACGATCTTGTTTTTTTGATGTGCGTGAATTGATTCAAATACTATTTGTTCATTTAACATGCACCTCTAAGTGATTTTAATTCGTTGTAGGATTACCCTCTACCTTCTTCTTATTGCATACTGCTTACGGGTTAGGCTAGGGACAGATGAGCGCATTTTCTGCAGCCACCGTCAAAATGTACGTCGATGCGTGCGCACGCATTTTTTCACGGAATGCGCTTGAGTGGTCGGACGATGCTCAATTCTGGACGTATTCCATGACGGTGGGGTGAAAAAAGAGAATAATCAGATGAATCTAATCACTTGAAAAATGATAAAATAAGGGCAAGGGCTATAAAAAGGTGTTTTGGGGATGGTGGCGTTTTTCTAAGATGGATCCTGCACACGTCTTTGTGTTTGGTGTGATGGGGTACCTGTACCTAAAGAGGAAGAGAAAGCGGCGAACCTGGGTTCATGAAATCAACGCTGCCAGACCCACGCATGGACACTTTGTGACGCTGTACAGGCCACTGCGAGAGAGGGACCCCGAAGTTCTTCAACTACATGCGGATGTCCATCGCCTCCTTTGATGAACTGTTGTCGCGGGTACGGGAGCCGCTGACCAAGAGGGACACCAACATGCGGCCCGCCATACCACCGGAGGAGATGCTGGTCATCACTTTGAGGTACGTACTGTCACACACCTGTATACATGACATCGCTGCCAGTCACCTGACATGAGTGCATCATGTCTGTAGTCACATGCCCACTGTTACATGCACACACACACACACGGGCATCACATCACACGTACATAATCATAAATGACTCCGACAACAATGTTGAAAAATAATACTATAATATGAAAAGAAACTGTAATATATTATGGACATATATTACAAGTCGTAAAGTGAAGGTCAGTATATATACAAAATCAAAACAATAACACATAACAAACAAATAATAAAACATATTTAGGTCATGTATCAAAGTTGCTGATACCGCGGAGCATCTGGGTCATGAGGGCCGGTGGTGTGGCTACAGCTGGACCCCGACTCCGTGTGTGGCCTGGCTCCAGGGGGCATGGCTGGGTGGGTGGACAGCACCTCACTGGAGACGGAAGATCCACTGGCGGATTGTGGCACAGCATGGTAGGCGGCTGCGTGATGGGGACGTGAAAGGATGTCCTCCAATATCGCGAGAGATCTGTGGCGATACTCCATTTTCTCCGCCTCGCTCATCCTGTTCAGGAGGAGCGTACATGCATTGGAGAACGACATGTCGACGGAGTCCGCAAGCATGCAGCGTTGGTGTGCATGGGTGGTCTGTGCCTCCATGAACATGACCATGGCCTGCTCCAGGTCTGCAGCCTGTGCCCTTCTCTTCTGGCCAGGTCTGGTGCTGGCCGTTGTCGCGGTACCTGCCACCTGTGGTGTCGCCAAATCCTCCTCCATCTGCGACTCAGCACCACCCTGGTTCTCCTCCTCCTGGCAGCTGGCTGAATCTCCTGGCACCATTTGTTGTGCCTGGGTGCCGGAGGTCGATGGCTGGTCCATGCTGCTGACAGACCTGCGCGGCTCCTGGGTCCTGCGGAGGAACGATAGCTGCTCTGCATAAATGTACCCCCGGACCTTTTTCGCACCAGCTCCAGAGCGCGCAGCCATGGCCTGCTTCTTCTGGACGCGCATGTAGTTGTCGCGTACTGTGCGCCATTTGTTCATTGCCTCTTGTGCTGAAAAACATGATGAGAGTGACATTAGCTTGTGTTCATGGTATGTGATCATATTCAAACATTTGTGTTTTGTCTTCTAGGTATCTCGGTAGTGGGTGCAGTTTGAAGGATCTGCATTATAGCTTCCGCGTTGGCAGATCAACAGCTGGTGAGATCGTCCGCAAGGTGTGCCAAACCATATGGGAGACCATGAAGGGCGAATGTTTGCCAAGACCGACACATACGGCATGTCTGGAAATTGCAGCAGGATTCTGGGGGAGAGCCAACTTTCCAAACTGCCTGGGAGCCGTGGATGGCAAACATGTCCGCATAGTGAAGCCACCGCACAGCGGCTCACTGTATCAGAATTATAAACATTACTTTTCTATTGGCCTACTGGCGGTGTCAGATGCCAACTATAGTTTCGTGTATGTGGATGTCGGTTCATACGGCAAGGACTCTGACTCCACACTGTTCAGGAACTCCACACTGTGGAATGAAATTGAGAGTGGGACCCTGAACATCCCCAGACCCGCACCATTGCCTGGCAGTGACGTGACAGTCCCCTATGCCTTCGTGGGTGACGAAGCATTCGGCCTATCCACACACCTCCTACGGCCCTACTCTGGGACACACCTGACTGTGAAGAAGCGGGTGTTTAATTATAGGCTGTCGCGGGCGAGACGGTATGTGGAGTGTAGCTTTGGCATACTGACCAACAAGTGGAGGATTCTACATAGACCGCTGGATGTGAATGTGGACTTCTGTGTGGACATAGTGAAATGCTGTTGCATTCTACATAATTATGTGCGGGCCAGGGATGGTTTTAATTTTGACGATACCCTCACAGTTGTCGGTCTTGAGGATGATGTGAACTATGACATCATAGCTGTGAATAGATACAGCAACAGGTATCGCGATGCTCTATCTAATTATTTCATCAGTGATGCAGGTGAGGTGCCCTGGCAGCTGGGGAGCATTTGAGTTTCACATCAATGATTTCATTTGTTTGTTTATTATTATTTTTGTGATTTACATTTATGGGATTATGAATTAAATAATATTATACTCACTCTGTATGTGCTGCTCCTTCTCGGACCAGGTATCGTACTCCGGGTACACCTGACGGGACACCTCGACCCATGCGCTCGCCTTCCTCCCCTTGTCCTTATAACGCTCGCAGGCCGTATCCCAGATCCCTGGATGCTCCCCCACAGCGCTTATCAGCCTCTCCACGTCCATCTCTGGTCCAGCAGCCATGTTCAACGGTCGCAGGTACACTCCAACGAAATGCAGGAAACTTTGGCAGTTTGGACGTGATGTAGGCCGCACACTAGCAGCGTCTGACGTCTCCTAATCACGCACACACGCTGCCATGCGGCCGCCGCGCACTTTGTACGTCAGTAGCAGCGGTTTCACGTTCTGATAAAAATGCGTTCATTTGCTGGTTGCGTGGTGTCGGCGCACTTTTGTACGCACGTACTGCGTATATTGGCCGTTATGTGCTGCTACTGCCGCCGTGATTTAGTGCGTCTGCACGCGCGTTCCGACTGCCCCACTCTGACCCTAGCCTTACTGGGAGCCCGCAGAGGGAAGATCCTATCTTCATTAATAAGTTAAGTGATTCAGTGTGTGTTTTTTTCTTTGTATATCAGAGACAGTGTGTTGCAGTGAGTTGTAGGAGATTTCTGGGAAATAGAATCTGTCTTCGCACTGCCAGGCTATCAGAGACAGTGTGTTGCAGTGAGTTGTAGGAGATTTCTGGGAAATAGAATCTGTCTTCGCACTGCCAGGCTATCAGAGACAGTGTGTTGCAGTGAGTTGTAGGAGATTTCTGGGAATTAGAATCTGTCTTGGCACTGCCAGGCTATCAGGGACAGTGTGTTGCAGTGAGTTGTAGGAGATTTCTGGGAATTTGAATCTGTCTTGGCACAGCCTGTTATCAGTGTGTATCAGTGGGTTATACCACAGTTCAGCAAATTTGAATCTGTCTTGGCACAGCCTGTTATCAGTGTGTATCAGTGAGTTATACCACAGTTCAGCAAATTTGAATCTGTCTTGGCACAGCCTGTTATCAGTGTGTATCAGTGAGTTATACCACAGTTCAGCAAATTAGAATCTGTCTTGGCACAGCCTGTTATCAGTGTGTATCAGTGAGTTATACCACAGTTCAGCAAATTAGAATCTGTCTTGGCACAGCCTGTTATCAGTGTGTATCAGTGAGTTATACCACAGTTCAGCAAATTTGAATCTGTCTTGTCACAGCCTGTTATCAGTGTGTATCAGTGAGTTATACCACAGTTCAGCAAATTAGAATCTGTCTTGGCACAGCCTGTTATCAGTGTGTATCAGTGAGTTATACCACAGTTCAGCAAAATATTGGACCGCAGGGTCCACCACTGCACTCTTCCACAATACCACAGAGGGGTTACGGTGTGAAGGCACTTGCTGCCACCAAAGGTAAAATATTTGGGTGCACTGCCACTGACGCCTATACCAGATTCATATCATTTTAATATTTGACCGCAGGGTCCAACCCTGCACTCTTCCACAATACCACAGAGGGGTTACTTATGGTGTGAAGGCACTTGCTGCCACCAAAGGCACAATATTTGGGTGCACTGCCACTGACACCTATACCAGATTCATATCATTTTAATAATGGACTGCAGGGTCCACCCTCGCACTCTTCCACAATACCACAGAGGGGTTACGGTGTGAAGGCACTTGCTGCCACCAAAGGCAAATATTTGGATGCACTGACGCCTGTACCAGATTCATATCATTTTAATATTTGACCGCAAGGTCCAACCCTGCACTCTTCCACAATACCACAGAGGGATTACTATGTGACGGCACTGTTGCCGACACTAAAGGCTCAATTAGAAAGCACCTATTGTTACTTTCATCCAAAGCCTGCATAAGTTTCACCATAAATTAGCCAAACAAAAATCCCTAAACTTGTTCTGCGTATCCTAAAACGTCTCCTCTTTTCATACAGGCTGCCGCCCCAAGCAGTTGTTTATGAATAGATTAAAGGAAAACCATTTACCGTCATTTGAAATGTCATTTTTTAGTTTTTAAGGCTGGGGTCAGACGAGCGCACTTTTAACGTGCGTTCTGGCGCACATAATTACGGCCGCACTAGCAGCAAATGACGGGCAATGACGGCCAATATACGAAGTACGGTCGCACGAAAGTCCGGCCGCACAACGCAAGTGGAAAACGAACGCATTTTTTTGAGAACGCCGAACCGCTAGTACGGACGTACAAAGTGCGCTGCTGCGGCATAGCGGCGTGTGTGCGTGATTAGGAGACGTCAGACGCTGCAAATGTTCGGCCAACATAACGACCAGACGCAAGAAGTGTTTTATTGACGATCCATAGAAAATCACGCACGAAAATGCGCATCGTATGACCGTTTTCGCGAATTCCGTGAAAAAATACGTCAATTCGTTCGGACGCACTTTTTTACGTTCGCGTGTAAAAATGCTTTCGTTTGACCCTAGCCTTAATGTTTCTATACATCCTACAAATCCGCCACTTCACGGGCAGGTTAAGGGGACCTCCTAGGCATAATATTTGAAGGAATTTTTCATTTTTATTCTTAACCTTTATTTCATGGAAAACTCACTGTTCCTTTAAAAACTTTTTTTTTTCTTTTTGTCCTTGTTTCCTGTCCCCCAGGGCACTACCCGGACCCCCATACACCTTTTATGGCAAATATCTTGCATATATGCCCTCTTGGCATAAAAATCGAACGTTCGGGTCCCATTGACTTGCATTGAGTTTGGATCGTGTTTGCGTCCGAACTCGAACTTTTGAAATTGTTCGAGTTCAAATGCGAACCGAACACGGGGGTGTTCGGCTCATCCCTAATGACCAGCTATTGGACTCCATGGGTAACCACTCACTACGTATATACACTGATAAGCCACAACATTAAACCCACTGACAGGTGACGTGAATAACATTGATTTTATGTATGAAATGGCGCCTGCCAAGAGGCAGGATATATAAGGAGCAAGTGAACAGTCAGTTCTTGAATTTCATCATTTGGAAGTAGGGAAAATGGGCGAAAATATCTGAATGACTGTGTCACTGGCAAAATAGTGATGGCCAGAAGACTGGGTTGAGCATCTCCAAAATGGCAAGTCTTGTGGGATGTTCCCAGTGTTCCATCGAATACTGTTGATCGTCAGATAATGCCTCCAAGGAACTGCACATGTGCAGGAGTGACGTAACGCTAGCTGATCTGGGGAGCAGCTGGTCATCAAGTCAAACCCATGCAGTCGCAGATCAGATACTGCCTCCCGCTACCTGAGCATGAGTGAGACACAGAGAGAACGTGGGATATAGATATTCACGAGACACACCACACAGAAAAGGTGTGGGATATGGACATACACGAGACACGCCACACATAGAGAGGGTGAGATATAGACATACACGAGACATGTCACACAGAGAGAGTGTGGGATATAGGCATGCACGAGACACGCCACAAAGAGAGAGCGTGGGATTTAGAAATAAATGAGACATGCCACACAGAGAGAGGGTGGGATATAGACATACACGAGACACGCCACACAGAGAGAGGGTGGGATATAGATATAAACAAGACATGCCACACAGAGAGAGGGTGGGATATAGGCATGCACGAGACACACCACAAAGAGAGAGCGTGGGATTTAGAAATAAATGAGACATGCCACACAGAGAGAGGGTGGGATATAGACATACACGAGACACGCCACACAGAGAGAGGGTGGGATATAGATATAAACAAGACATGCCACACAGAGAGAGGGTGGGATATAGACATACACGAGACACACCACAGAGACAGAGGGTGGGATATAGACATACAGAAGACACACCACACACAGAGAGAGAGGGTGGGATATAGACATACACGAGACACGTCACACAGAGAGAGGGTGGGATATAGATATACACAAGACACGCCACACAGAGAGAAGGTGGGATATACACATACACAAGACACACCACACCACAGAGAGAGAGAGAGAGGGTGGGATATAGACATACATGAGACACACCACACAGAGAGAGGGTGGGATATAATCTCTGTGTGGCACCTCGTGCATCTGTATATCCTGAATGTCTCATGTATGCACAGGTAGCTGGATGCAGTATCTGACGTTCAGATATTGCCTCAGCGCTTGATGAATCATGTGCGGGTGTGAAGTGACGACCAGCTGGCGTTATGTCACTTCTGAGCATGCAGAGATTGTCAGAGGCATTTTCTTGTGGTCGGCTGTATTCGACGGAACACTGGCATGCAGTGATTATTACCTAGCAAAAGTAGTGCAAGGTAGCATAACCGGTGAACTGGCAGCAGGGTAATGCGTGCCCAAGGCTCTTTGATGCACATGGGGAGTGTAGGCTAGTCCATCAGGTCTGATCACGTAGAAGAGCTAGTGCAGCTCAAATTGCTGAAAAACCTAATAGTGGGCACAATCGAAAGTTGTCGGACCACACTGACACATACCACCTGCCTATTTATTGTCGCAGACCATGTACACCCCATTCATGGCCAAGGTCTTCCCTGATGGCAGTGGGCTCTTTAGTCAGGATAATGCTCCTTGCCTCACTGCAAAAACTGTTTAGGAATGGTTTGAGGAACATGACAAATATTTTAAGGTGTTGTCTTGGTCTCCACATTCGATTGATCATTTTGCAGGCATTGAGCATCGATCCATGGAGGCCCCACCCACAACATGCAGGACTTAAAGGAGCTGATGCTATTGTCATGGTGCCAGGTAGCACATGACATGTCTTATGGAATCCATATCTTGATGCATCAGAGCTGTTTTGGTAGGGGGACCTACATTATGCTACACAGTTGGTTTTAATGGTGTGTGCATTTGTTAGCATTTTGTTTGCTGTTTGTAGTTTTGTGTTGATCACATGCTTACACACTGAATGTCTGCTGCATGTTGAGTTTGTTTCCTTTACATGTGTATTTGTATAAATATTTCCCTGCTTTTTCCACTATTTATTTTATATTAGTCCAAAACATGTACAGACTGAGCTAACTCGCTCTTGGGCTCCTTAAAGTGCTTTTGGAAGGTTTGGTGTTGAAAGGGTTATATTGAGCAGCAAGATTACAGAGGAAAAGCAAGAGATCACTCCCATAAAACCCACACAATAGATTACACTAATATGGAATAAATAGAGGTTTTGGGGTTACCTGCGTTACCTGCTGGCTCTACGGTAAAGAAATAACAGCCTTTTAAAATCATTGTCAAATATTATACTTTAGGCTAGATGGTTTCCAAAAACACTTATTATTCCATATACAAATATTTTTATAAAGATGTCAGAGTTCAATTTATTCACGTGAAATATCCAACGTGCAGCTTTCGCTACGATACCATTAAGGTACACAGATTACTTAAAATTTCCAAAGCGCTTTCCAATATATAATGCAAAAACAAAGCAAAAAAAAAAAACATCCTCTATTAGCAATGCACAGACTCCAAATCTCAGCGTATTTCATAAAACGCATAAAAGTAATTAAAATATAAATAAACAAGCGGATTTTGGATTAAGAAAAGCAAAGATATGTTTACAATTTCTCTTTTTAAGCACAGCTGAAATATTTAATATTTGATGTGATTTTATTACAGTGCACAAGAAAAATTATCAAGGCCATGTGCATTTAAGCAATGCTTATTCTGTTCGTTTTTGTGTTGTACAGCATGGAAATATGCAGGATTTAGGTATAGGGACTTCTTATTTTTTATGATGTTTTATAATAACCCCTTCGTTATCATTATCGAGTTTACTCAATCCTCAAAAGCACCTGCAGGTGCACCGAGACCGGGTCTACTCGATGTGTTCTGATTCTGCAGCAATGCAAAGAATTTTAGTCTAATTGTTTGAAAGTGGGCTCCAGAATGTGCCCCGTGAAATTTCAACACATCGGAAATAGCAGGTGATGTGTTGAAATTATTTAAAAATGTTTCAGGTCCATTTTTCTATCAAGGAACCATGGAGCTCAAGCTATAGTGCAATGTAGTAGTGCTTCTTGGACAGCAGAGGGAGCCTCTACCTGTTATTAGGGCTTACTGACAGTGAACATGTACAAAGGGACGCTTCTGTTTACTGTGTGGGTAATGGAAAGTAATTTTCCTTAAAATCACTGGGTCCTGCCATCTACAAAATTCAGCTTAAATGAATAAAAAAGCTTTAACCCATCCACTACTATGGTCGAGTATACTCGATGTTCAAAAGCTGTCCAAGATCGAGTACACTTAATTTGATCATATTCTGGAACAATGCAAAGGAATTTAATTATTGCAAATTAAATAAATTTTCAAATTGGCTCCTGAATGTGCCCCAAAATTCTTAGCACCTTGAATTTGTCATCCAAGGTGCTAAAGCTATTGGAAGAACTTTAGATACATTTTTCTTTTACATTACAGCTGTAATAATACACATGTAGTAGTACTTTTTGGCAAGCAGGGGGTGACCTCCGCCTGTCACATATGTTTTCTGATTCTTTTTTTTTTTTTTTTTTATTGACAATTTTTATTTTGAAAAAGTCAGCCGTACAACAAATGACAATAGTAAGCAAGGATATCAGAGTAATAAGTGTGAGAGAAAATCAGCAAGACATCAGGCAAATATTTATGCATCATGAATCACAACTTATGCAAACTATAAAATAAGCAAAAATAGCGTCCAGCAAAGTGGTTATCTGGAAACAAAAGAAAACAGGGAAAAAAAAAAAGGGGAGGGCAGCATATAGAACAGCAGGTAGCACCCGCAGGAAAAATGGCGGAAAGCACAAGGAGTCTGAGTAGGAGATCCCAGGACAAGAAAAAAAAAAAGGGAGATAAACCCACGCCAGTGGGTAGGGGTGTAGTGGGGAACTGCCCACGGTTATGTGGCATTCCTAGCCCATTCCGAGGAGCAGAGGAAGAGGCCACAGGGCTGGGAACCCAGGGCCGAGGTGAGTGGCTAGAGCCATGGTGGCCACCCAAATGGCTCACCTGGGCCTCCCCGAGTGTTCCCACACAAATAAAAAAAAAAAAAATGGAGGAGGGGAGGGGGAGTTGTCCGGGGTTCCAAGAAACTAAATTACAGCCCAATCCTGCGGGGGGAACATAGAGTCTCATGTCACAAAGAAAACTCAAACTCATCCCCGAGTGGGGGGGTCTCGGCAAGTAAGAGAAACAAAAAGAAAAATAAGCAGAGGGGCATAGTTCAAACAAAAATAAAGGTCAGCCGAAAAGGGTCACTTGAACCAGGGTGGCAAAGTCATCTCAGCCCATGTCTCGAAACTGGAGGGGTACCATGGCGCCCAGCAGGACGCGAGGGAGGCAGTGTATATCTTCAAAGCATCTTTCTCCGCTTGGTGTACAGAGGGCACTACACAGCCAGTTAGCCTCAGGGACTCCGCTGGACCGGGGGGAACGTAGCCTCTTACCGGCAGGCAGCACTCCAGACTCAGCCTCCCTCCGGTGGGTCCACCAGTCAGGTATGGTGCAAGGTGATTCAAGAGGAGCCGCAACAGTGTCACAATGTACCCCGGGAACCTCCACTCTCACCGTTGGCGCCCCAGGCGACATCGCTACTTCGTCGTGTGGGTCCAGGTTGTCCTCCGCAAATAGCTCCGCATCCACAGCCTCCGCGCAGCCGCAAGGCAAGGCCTCCTCCAGATCCTGCAGGCTGGGATCCAAGGCTCCCCTACACCCCCGTAGCACTGACATTAGTTGGCGCCAGGTCCCTCGCGTGAGCGGGCTCTCGTCGTCAGCCCCCTCCAGCAACGCCAGGCAGGCGTCAAGGCCCGCGATCGCGGCCATTTTCACTTGAGGAGGGGGGGCATTTCTATGCCGGCTCTCACCATCGGCATCTATCATCCCCGTTTCGGTCCCAGCAGAGGCAGGACGACGGGGGCCTTCCGTCCTCACAGTCTCCAGCCTGGTTCCCTCTCGGGACAAGACCCTCCACAAGTCACCTCGAGAAGACATCCAGGGTCGGGAAGAGATCCAAAAAATGGCCGTCAGCAGCCTCGAGGAGGAAGACCAGCAGCAAATATGTGTCTCTGGTCCGGTGTGGGGGAGACTAAACAGGCACCGGACAGCTCTCCCTGATGGCCCACCGCTCAGGGGGGCTTCTGGAGTCAAAACTCAGCGGCAAAAGTCCTCAAAAATACCCCAAATTGGGACAGACAGAGCGGAGCTCTAAAAGACGCGTCTTTCCCCCTCTGCAGTCGGCCACGCCCCCCTTCTGATTCTAAATGTATCGAAAATGTTGGTATGAAGAGTACAATCATTTTTACACTGCCAGTGATGCAAAGTTATTTTATGTAAATCCACTGAATCCTGCAGTGCTTTTTTGGAAAACAATTACAATTCCAAGTTTATATAAAGCACCAACAAATTCGGTAGCACGGTGCAAATTGTTGGATAAGACAAACAAATATACATACAAGGTAGACACACAGAGAACAGTGGGAGAAGAAGGACCCTGATCAAGAGCTTACACTCTAAAAGCAGCTAAGCAACTAAATGGGGTTATTCAGAGAGCACCGAAATGTCGCCAGCACTGTATGGGACGTTATATTAGAATTAATACTGCTGACACAGTGCATAAAGCATTGCGAAAATAAGTCATCATTAATTATGCTGTTGTTATTTACTTGATTCCAATAAAAAACATTGTGTATCATTATTTTTATTATTATTATTTTTATTTTAATTTTGCAAATGCTGTGTGTGAAGACTGTGTTCCTAACAAATGGGTATTTTTTTTTCTTGCATCTGAATAATTTGTCCTACACATTAGCATGTTCCCTCGACAATTTACATTGTAATCATGCCTTTTGAAGTTATTGTTAGGCATTCAGTCTTTGCGTCACGTGATTTTGGAAGGCTTTCCTATTCTAGCATACAGATATTTGAGCTGCAACTTCCAGAAATTCTTTTATATCCTTTACCTGCCAGTGGCAACATAAAATATATTTAAAAACAATTATGTTATTATTTTTTCTTGCTCACACCATTGAGTAATAAATGTGAGGTTTATTAATTAACTGCTACTTGTAGAGATTTGATAGGGTCCCTGCGAGTCACAGGTATTCTGGGAATGCTGTACTTTCTGCACGTGGACAATATTTCCATATAAATATGTTCATTTATAAAATTTGGCAGCACAGTTTCTTGTAGAAGTTGCGTGGCAAAAATGCTGCAGGTTCTAAACAAATTCTAGAACTTTGGCAATCCAGAAATCTGACAAGGACTCTGTGGGAGATCTTATAAACACAAACCTCAGCTGTACCTCTACCACCCCTGCGGCTGGCTAATTGAGCTCTGCTAAGCGTCAAACACACCACCCAAAGCTGAGGCTTGACTGCAGATTTTATCTTCTACACACCCCGTCCGCCTTTCTTAGCCCCTTAGTGACAGAAAATGCACCCAATATTTGCCTTAATGTGCTAAATACAAATATCTCAAGAGAGGTGAGATCCTGCTGGTCATGTGACCTGTCATGAGACCTGGCAGCAGAAGCCTCCCTAGACTCCATGGAGGGGATGTTCAGGACGGCACTTTAACACTGCCCCGAGCATCCAGGACCATAGCAGCTGCTACGGGCCAGGCTGCTGGACTCAGCGCCTGCCCTGTCATCTAAAGGTAAAACTGGGATGCAAAAGTGACATTAGAATCGCTAATTTCTCCCCGTAGCATCCTGGTTTTAGCGAGGGACAGATGATAGGCCCATAGGGTGTTATTCAAAGATTGCCAGTGTTTGCCAAAGTTGCGAACAAAATCTTTTCAATGCCAACAGTGTTTCACAAAAGGGAAATTCCAACAGGGCGGGACTAGTGATTGGCCGAACACTCCTGTGTTCGGTTCGTATTCGAACATTAGAACAGCAAAATGTTCGAATACGAACTCGAACACAATGCAACCCAATGGGGGTCGAACCTGCAAAATGTGTTCACAGTTCTCCTAAATGTACTGGCAGCTGCCGGTACATTTAGGAGACCTGTGGCTGCAGTCCCCGGCCCCCGTACCTCACCTGTCCTGCTGCTATCCCAGCATCCTGTTCCTCCGGTCCATCTGCTCCTCCGTCCGGTCGCGGCTCCTCTGCCCCACACCTCGTCTTCATCCTGAGCCTTGATTGGGCAAAGTCCTGCACCTGACCTGAACTTTGCCCATTCATGGCTCTAATTCAATACTGAGCTCTGATTGGTCAAAGTCCTGTACCTGACCTGTACTTTGCCCAATCAGGGCTCAATATTGAATTAGAGCCCTGATTGGGCAAAGTCCAGGTCAGGCGCAGGACTTTGCCCAATCAGGGCTCAGTCAGCATGAAGACGAGGCCTGGGGCAGAGGAGCCGCGGTCAGACAGAGGAGGAACAGGAGGACTGAAGGCACGGGGGCCGGGGGGCTCCAGCCACATGTCTCCTAAATGTACCGGCAGCTGCTGGTACATTTAGGAGAACTGTGAATGTATTTTGCAGGTATTTTTTATTATGGAATGTCCGCGGTCGAACAGACCGCGAACATCCCATAATGTTCGGCATTCACCGAACACTCGAACGGCCGATGTTCGATTCGAACTCACGTTCGAATCGAACCGGCAGCCCATCCCTAGGCGGGACAAGCTTCACTGTGAAGCTTCTCCTGCTGCTGTTTGGATTTCCCTTTTGTGAAAATCCCAGGTTTTGTCGCTGTTGCAACAGTGACAATTTCTCCAGCTGTTTGCAACTTTGGCAAACACTGGCACTCATTTACTAAGCCCCCAAAATAAAAATAATTAAATAGAACAATTTTTTTATTTTTTTTATGTGTTTCTCTGAACGGCATTAAATACACATACCTTCTATTATATGATAGCAACAATTCATCCCTTGTTTAACATAGTGAAGGGGTTAAAACAATACCATTCTTTACATAATCAGCCATAATGCTAAGACATGCAGGATCACCTATATTGGAAAGAAAATTGCCCCCCCCCCCAACCTGTCGGCTATTGCATGGAGCATAGATTTGAAACATCTAACCCTCTGAGCTTCACGGAAATGCCAAAGGGATGATCACACCATCGTCGCACATCAGAAATATAAAACGTGACATGTCTATCGGTCATGATACCCTTTGAACCAAGGAAAAGAAACTTGAGCAACAGAATATAACTGCCACACATTACCATAAAAATTACATATGCTAGAATGAATGCTTGCCGTGCAGATTACCCAGGGAACACGGTAATGTGAAGGACAGATCTATAATGTTCATTATACCAGTACATTATTCTGCTCCTGATGAAAACAGAACGCAGTTTAGAATGGTCTCTATAGATTATTTATGATATCTACTGTTAATAATCCTTTTACGACTGGTCTGTTCTGGGAAATGTGGTGTGGGTAGAGAATATGTTAATGTATAGGATATTGGTATTCAAAATGGGACGCTCGACCGACCGACAATATCCAAGATTGATTCAAGAAAAGAGGGTTCTTAATGGAATGTCGCGAAAATCTGTCAATGTGGAAATGTAGGAGTTATTCTGGAGCTTACGAAACAATGGAACAGTTTGGAATGCAACCCAATGCAAAAACTAGGGGCCACTGCATCCATTAAAATGTGTCAATGCGCTTATAAATATTATGGTTGACGACTCCAGTCCTATCCAAGCATAAAGATTTGCAAGGTTATTCAGAGACATTTCAGTGCTCTCCCGTTCCCGTTAGACCAATTCGCCGACCCTGTGGTGAATTCAGAATTCAGGAGTCGAAGTGCAGGGAACAAGCTGCTGAATCGATCGGAAAAACCGCCGGAAAACCGCCAAATCAATCGGAATAAAACACCAAATAAATAACGAATCGATCCGAAACTCAGCGAACACATCCGACGATCCAAAGCACCACTGAATCAATCTAAAAAAACAACGTGCTGCAAAACAGAGCACCGAACAGCTACCTGAAAAAGCCGACAAGCCGATGAACAGGTAAAAAAAAAAAGCAAGGCAACTTTTAAAAGGTGTTTGCTAAAAATCTACTCCACGAAAATGCCTGGAAATAATATATAATGTCCTATAAATAATAATAATAAAGGTCTGTTACAGAAAAAAAACGCCATTTTAAATATTGAAAAGAAAATTTGCAGAGAAAACAAATGCTAAAAAATCCTAAATTACATAAATAAAGAGTCTTGAGAGAATCTTGAGATTGGAATTAGTAGTGAGGGCAAAGTATACTGCAACTACATTACAGGACCATAAGTTACTCGTTGAAATGTTGCTCTTTTCTAGTTTTATCAATATATGTATCTAGGTATCGTTCGATCTATCTAGACATCCATCCATCAATCCATCTACCTATCTAGCCACCTATCTAGTATCCATCAGTCCATCCATCCATCCATACATACATACATTTGTGTTGTGTGTTCACAACTAATAACTAATTCTTCTGGCAACATTGAACTGTACCCTAAGTCCCTACCTCTTTTCATCCACTTTCCCTTCAGGTGTGTCCTGATTTTACAGGCACACCCTACAAGTTGGTCCCTGGCATATGTTCAATCCAACTTTCCCACTTTACAATATATTTTACCAACCACAATTATATAAATATAGTGTAGATTTAATAAGCTGTGTTAGTCCAGATGCCAGAATCACCATAGTATAGCAGTGCGTAGTGATACATTTTTTATTGGACTAACGTTAAACTTAAAAGACAAGCTTTGCAGAGTGTAACCTCTCTTCTTCAGATCTTATTATTATTATTGTCCTCATTTATATAGCGCCAACAGTTTCCGCAGCGCTTTACAATAACCAAAGGGAACGAGATACATATAAAGGGACATATAATGGAAACAAGAGGTGTAGAGGGCCCTGCTCATAGGAGCTTACAGTCTAGAGTAATTGAGGTTGAGGAAGACAGGAGGAATTTTACAGAAAAAAAGGAGAGACGATCGAGTCAGCGCTTCCTTCGGCCAGTGTCTTCTTTCTTTCTGCATGTATCTTTAAAATAAACAAGCAAACGCTACCATAGCGTAGTAATCTTGGACACAATAAAGAAATATGTGTGATAACAGAAGAAAGTTTGCACTCACATTTCCAAGTGTCTCAATCAAACACTAGATGCTCCAGGCAGCCGGCAACATTAAGTAGGAACGCCGGATTTCCACGAAGTTTGCAGCCTTATCCCTCCAGTAAATGCTGGATGTCAAGTATGGGTTTAAAGGCAAATTTATTAAAAATATATTTAAAACAGGGTTACAGGCATAGCACCTAAACGCGTTTCGCGAGATTCCTCGCTTCCTCAGTAGGTATCCTACACCTACTGAGGAAGCGAGGAATCTCGGGAAACGCGTTTAGGTGCTATGCCTGTAACCCTGTTTTAAATATATTTTTAATAAATTTGCCTTTAAACCCATACTTGACGTCCAGCATTTACTGGATGGATAAGGCTGCAAACTTCGTGGAAATCCGGCGTTCCTACTTAATGTCGCCGGCTGCCTGGAGCATCTAGTGTCTGATTGAGACACTTGGAAATGTGAGTACAAACTTTCTTCTGTTATCACACATATTTCTTTATTGTGTCCAAGATTACTACGCTATGGTAGCGTTTGTTTGTTTATTTTAAAGATACATTTAGAAAGAAAGAAGACACTGGCCGAAGGAAACGCTGACTCGATCGTCTCTCCTTTTTTTCTGATTCATTATCTCCTGGTGGGTTTGGATATACCACCTATCGAAAGAGACAGCAGCTGATTCGACCCATTGATTTTTATTATCCATATATACAATTTTGTTTTTCTGTAAAATTGCAATTTTGGAATCTCCTCTAGGTGGCGCCATTGATACAGGATTCTTTCTTCTTTTCAGGAGGAATTTTACTAACTAGTAGGATCATGAGTGCCAGTGGTTTGGGAATGGTGGGGCCATAGAAGCAGCTTCAATCATATTTCAGTAAGTGAGCAGAGGGATGAGTTGCATCAGTGATGCTGTACGCTAATCTGAAGAGATGGGTTTTGAGGGATTCCTTGAAGGCCTGAAGGTCAGGGGAGAGTTTGATAGGGCGAGGCAAGTCATTCCACAGGACTGGTGCTACCCTTGAGAAGTCTTGGAGGCGAGAGTTGGCCGTGCACGTGTAGACCGATGACAGATTGAGATCACCTGCTGAATGGAGTTGTCTAGATGGGATGTGCTTGCGGAGTAATGAAGACATGTAGGGAGGAGTTGAGTTATTAAGTGATTTGAACAGGAGCATCAGTATTTTAAACTGGATCTTGGAACATACAGGAAGCCAATAGAGGGACCGGCAGAGGGGGGAGGTACACGAGTTGCGTCTGGTGAGAAAAATAACCTGGCCTCTGCGTTCAATACAGATTACAAAGGGGCGATACAGGAGTTGGGGAGGCCAATAAGGAGCGAGTTGCAGTAGTCAAGTTGTGACTGTGAGATGACAAGAGCATGAACCAGCACTTTTACAGTATCTTGTGTCAGAAAGGGGCGGACACGGGCAATGTTTTTGAGTTGAAAGTAACAGGATTTGGTCACTGTCTGGATGTGGGAAAATAATGTTAGGTCAGAGTCAAAAGTGACACCGCGGCAGCGAGCTTGGAGTGTTGGGCTAATGGGTGTTCCATTTACTTGTAGAGAGATGGGTGGTATTGGGTTCTTCTTGGAGAGAGGAATGATGAGAATTTCAGTTTTGGCAAGATTGAGTTTAAGGAAGCGGGAATCCATCCAATTTGAGACAGCGGAGAGACAGTCAGTGACTCGATCCAGGAGACCTGGAGAGAGATCAGGGGAGGAGAGGTATATTTGAGTGTCATCAGCGTCTTGAAGCAACACTGACCTAAATCATGGAATCGAACAATAAAGAGCCAAGAAAGGGCGGGGGGGGGGGGTGCTGTAAATACTAATAGTGGAATCCTATGGTAGAGAAAGGTAAACAGAGAGGACAGATCTTAGGCCCATTGTTTTTATGAGCGGCGCATACTGACAGTTCATCGTCTGTCTGTCTGCCATTGTTATCACCAGCCATCTGTCTGTTTGCCTTGTTTATTCTCAATCAATAACTATATTCTACCATTCCATTCCTTGCCCTAGTAGTAACGATCCTGCCAAACAGAGAATTGTTAATAAACGCCCCGACAGCAAAAATATATATTGGAAAAATATAAACAATTTTAGTGTTTTGTTTTTTCTTTTTATCCAAGTCTCCGCTCTTTCAGGTGGTATTTCTGTCAGACGGCAAAATAATAAAAAAAAAGTGTATCAGCCACAAAACACAGTTTGCAATAGAGAGAAAACTTCATTTTATTTATTCACTCCATACAAATATACAAAAAGTAAAGAGGAAACGATGCCGTGCGCCTCCGGAATGTTATAATGATAAATCTCCTATTAATCTGCGGCAGCATCCGAGAAATAAACAGAGAATGGTGGTATAACAATCGCTGTACTCTTAGATTTACTATTCACAGCAATAAATCTTTTATAATATACATTACAGACATAAATTGATGTCAGGCTTACCTTTCTCAAGTAAAACAATTATCGCAAGCAAGAATCGAATCAATGCGCATCCTTTTTCAAGCCAACAATCTTAATCAAGTGTATGAAAACACCTGGTGTACGAGCACAATACCAAGGATTCAGCTGCATGTAAAGGGACATATAATGCTTAACCCAACCACGAGCAAAAATCAATTATAATTACCACACTTATTATTGCATGTGAATGTAGGCTTATCACTCCGCAACAACACAAGCTAGTGTATTCGCTCAGCGTGCTCTCTGCTATTATTTTTTTTATGTCATCAGTATTTTAGAAAAAAAATATTTCTAGTTTCAAAAGAAATAATTGTATTTTCAATAAAAAATAATATAACATGATTTACGATTACAAAACCATTACACGAAATGTGGGAGACGAGCGCAGAAATTAACATACAGTGGTAACGACGCATGACTCACCCCAACATTGCATCAGTAGGTTTAAAGGAACACTCTAGGCTAAAAATCACACACACCCTTTTTTTACAAATTGTATTATACCTATTGCCCTACCTAGCTATTCAGTATTTTTTTTTTTAATGTAATACTTACCCTAAAAACCACTTGTTTCCAACGGCGTTTTTTTTTTTACACTCACCTCCCTCCTCTTCCGCTCCCGTCGTGGTAACTCTTCAACTTGGCTAATGGTTTATGTGAGAAGCGCACATGCGCGCCTCTCACGTAAACCAGCCAATCAGCAGGCTTCCTCCCGGTTCCACCTTCTTCTTTGATTAGTGTTACGTGCAAGAGGATGCGCGCAACACTAATCACAGCCGCTGCCGCCAGCTACTGCGGCGAGTTGGAGACGTCATCGCGCAGAAAGCGCAAAAACGTCTCATACTCGGCAATAGTCGGCAGAAGCGGGAAATACAAATCCCGCTCTGCTGACTGACAGCTGGGAGGGCGGAGTAATGTCCTCCGCATCTCTCAGCTGTTTCAGCCGATCGACTGAGCGGAGGAAGGAGCAAAGAAGAGGGCATACTGAGGTCATCATGACCACCTAAAAAAGCTTAGGTGGTCATGTTGTCTAGAGTATCCCTTTAAGGATATAAAGAAAAAAAAAAATATCTTGAGTATATATGAGAGAATAATAGATTTAAGAGCACCGAATTGGCCACGGAGTTGCACCGAACAGTGAATCTTCCCGTACGGAGCAATTTCGGAGCAAATCAAAAAGCTGGCAATCTGCCAAATATTGGCGAATTCCCATATGATGCCTGTTTGGCGGCAGTGAAATCCCCATAGAGAAGCTATGGTTAATTTATTCAGAGACACCGAACAGCAGTGAAATGTCAGAGTAATGCCCTGATGTTTCGGTGGGTTCATTCGGCAGGTTTAATCAGGCGAAATAGGTTTCAATGTTAAAAAATATTACCACTTTTATTCAATATCTAATAAACCACGTATTCTTTTTCATTTGCAGCAAAAAGTCTCTTCATTTATTTCTTAGGATTTTTTTAGACATTTTTTGGGATTGTTTCGTCGAAAATTGATTCAGATATTTTTTACAATGCATATTTTTAAAATCCTGTAACAGACCTTTTTATTGTTATTCATAGGACCTTACATATTATTTCCAGGCATTTTCATACACTTTTTAGTTAAACCACGTTTTAAAAGTTGCGATTTTTTTTAAACAATTTTCGTTTTTTTTTTTTAATTGATTCGGCAATTTTACGACTGTTTGACAATGCATTCAGCAGGTCGATTTGCCGCCCCCTCGGGACCCTGCGGTGAATGCTGAATTCAACGCAGGGTTGGCAAATTTAACTCACCGAAGTGTGACGAATGAGAGAGCACCGAAATGTCTGACATTTCGGTGCTGTCTTAATAACCCCTATAGTAAATTGACTCACAAGTAAACAGAACACAAGCACCTTTATTACCATTACGAGTGTATGTGACCTTCAAAAGCACTTACCGGAGTCCTGATTAGGGATGAGCCGAACACCCCCGAAAAATTTCAAAAGTTCAAGTTCGAACTCGAACTCGAACCGAACTCAATGCAAGTCAATGGGACTCAAAACTTTGATTTTTAGAGTGCCCTCCAAGAGGGCATATATGCAAGATATTTGCCATAAAAGGTGTATGGGGGTCCGGGTAGTGCCCTGGGGGACAGGAAACAAGGACAAAAAGTTTTTAAAAAAATACATTTTTAAAGGAACAGTGAGTTTTCCATGAAATAAGGGTTAAAAATAAAAACGAAAAATTTCTTCAAATATTGTGCCTAGGAGGTCCCCATAACCTGCCCGTGAAGTGGCGAATTTGTAGGATGTATAGAAACATTGCCATCAGAGACCCACACAAGACACCTAGCCACCCTTAAGGGGTTAAAATGCACAGGGACTGGCTACTATCCTGTCAGGTGAGGGAATGTATTAGGCCCCGTTCACACTGTGCGATTTATCGTGCGGATTTTGCCACGATGTTGCAGCAAAATCCGCGCGACGTCGCACTGTGTAGCTTCTCCAATGCATTTCAATGGAGCTGTTCACATCTTGCCGTACGACGTCGCGCGACGTCACATGTCGCGCGTCTCGGTAGCATGTCATGTTTTTGAGATTTGCTATCTGCGATTTTGCGATTTGCATTGGTGGTGCTTTGCAAAAATTGCACAAAACCGCAACGTCGCGTGACATTGTGTTACATTATCGCACTATGTTGCGAATATGAAAATTGCACGGAAAATCATGCGACTTTCAAATCGCACAGTGTGAACAGGGCTTTAGATGTATAAAGCAAGGTATATATGACAATGGATAGTCAGAGACTCTAGGGACTCAGCTTGTACGCTTTATGATAGACATTTCTAACACAATAATAATTGTATGCTCACATAGGCCCTTCGGGAGAGGTACATGACATACAAATACTGGAATATTACGTTTAAATCTAAGGAGTGTGATAAAGATTTTATTAAGCCCTTGATGACAAATGACGTAACATCTACATCATTAATGATTGGCTTTACAGAGTCCTGGTCCTTAAGGGGTTAAACAGCATATCAGAGAGGATCATATAGTACAAATGAACACTTCTTAGAAATCAAAACAAACAGTGTTTGTTCATACATGTGCAGGCCACAACCAGTCTGCAAGCAATGTATCAAATTCTAATTGCTAATTAGAAGCACATGTTATTTCCAAACACTAATTAAACACCTGTTGCTTCCGCCGTTTGAGATCACAGGTCATTTAGAGGTGAGAATCTTTGCATCTATAGTAGACGACATTAGGTAGTTTTTTTAATTCAATATCTAATAAACCGTTGCTTATAATATTCTACAGTAAAGAGTCTCTCTAGATTTGTTTGTATTTTTTAAGCATTTTTTATACTTTTTTCAAAATGTTTTTTTTTTTCGAACTCGAACTGAACACGCCAAAAAGTTCAAAGTTCGCGAACTTTCGAACTGCCAATGTTCAAGTCGAACTCCGAACTGATCGAACCGAACAGCTCATCCCTAGTCCTAATATCGAGTAAACTCGTTGATCTGAGCAGATTCTGGAGCAATTGCAACAGAATCTTGTTTATTGCAAATTAAATTTGATTGCAAATGTGCTCCAGAATGTTTTACTGAATTTTCAAAGCATTGGACATGACAACCGATTAGACATGTGCACAGCACAAAATTTCGTTTTGAACTAATGGATTAGTACTAAAATGCAATTTATTTAGTTGCTAAAGAAATTCGTTTTCAGTTCTTTAGTATGAAAACTAATTTCGTTCATCCGAAAACCAGTGGATACAATTACTATTGTTGTGGTGGCTCCTCAGAGGGCTGAGATCGCTGCTTGTTACAGTATCTCTCACTCTCAGCACAATGTGGGCCATATTACATAGTTGGTGCTAACTTAACCAGAGCTGTTGTAACCTTCCCAGAGCCATTATAGCCTATGGAGGTTTTCAGTTTACAACAGGTTAAGTTAGCACCAACATTGTAATACTGCCCCGTGTCAGGCAAAGCGGTTACAGTAACTGACTGCTGCTCATCACAGCGCTCAGAGTTTCTGTAAAACTAGTAAATAATATTTTTATATGTAAGAGGTTAGAACAATATTATTTCCTTGTTTTACTGAAACTCTGAGCGCTGTTACAGTCAGTTACTGTAACAACTGAGCCTGATACATTGTACTGAGATATAATGTAACAAGCAGCCGATCTCAGCGCTCACAGCCACTGGATTTAAAGGGCTAAAAAAAAAAAAAGGCTCCTCTCTGTATAATGTTTAGAACATCCTCCTGCATTAATTAATACCCCTCTTTGTATAATGTAGATAACATCCTCCTGCATTAATGTCCCTCTCTGTATAGAACATTCTCCTCAATTTATACCTTTCTCTGTATAATGTATATAACATCCTCCTGCATTAATACCCCTCTCTGTATAATGTATAGAACATACTCCTGCATTAATTAATGCCACTCTCTGTATAGAACATCCTACTGCATTGGCATGTGGAGGGTGCAGAACTTCGGATGTTGCGATGTTGCGATCTTCATTGCTGGTCTCCTTCACTCATCAATGTAATATCACAAAAAGGACTGAAACTAAAATGTAGTGCATTTTATTTTAGTTTCTTTCGTTTTTTGTACTGAGCAGTTTCGTTTCTCTTGAGTCATACTAAAACTAAATTATCCCAAAATTCGGACTAAATCGTTTTAGTACTAAAACGAATGCACATGTCTACAACCGATATTTATTCTTCACAAGACATAGAGCTCATGCTGTAATGTAATGTGTAGCAGCATATTTTGCCCAACAGAAGGTGCCTTTGTGTGTCACATAGTATATATTTACTGTGTAAATAATGTAAATAAATTTTCCATAAAACCACCGGGTCCTGCAAGGAAATCATATGAAGGTGATAGTGTTAAAAAGGGCAGGTTTAGTACCGGCTGGATGGAGTAGCGGTAACATCACTGCTCTATAACCATAGAGACACAGGTTTGAATCCTGGTAAGAGCACCTCTCCAGTAAGTGTCCTTGGGCGAGACACCTAACGGTACATACTCGCCACCCAGGACATACTTGAAAACGAGAGAAATCTCAACGTATCCTTCCTGGTAAAATACTTTATAAAAAAAAATGCCATCCAAGGTACAATGTTTGGGGGCACATTCTGCAGCTTAATTGCAAATGGTATTCACAAACCTGAGGTTGTTGAGGTGCACCAATATCTGGATAGATATAAATATTTATCTCATCATATTATCTATCTATCTATCTATCTCTCTATCTAACCCATTATCTATTTATCTCTCTCTGTAATCTATCTATCCCATTATCTATCCCTCTTTCTAATCTATCTATCCCTCTCTCTAATCTATCCATCTCTCTAATCTATCTATCTATCTATCTATCTATCTATCTATCTATCTATCTATCTATCTATCTATCCCATTATCTATCCCTCTCTCTAATCTATATATCTATCCCTCTCTCTAATCTATCTATCTATCCATCCATCTCTCTATCAATCTATCCACCCCTCTCTCTAATCTATCCCTCTCTCCTATCTATCTATCTATCTATCTATCTATCTATCTATCTATCCATTCATCCTATTATCTCTCTCTCTCGCTAATATATCTGTCTATCTCTATCTATCTCTCCCTCAGTCTCTCTTATCTACCTATCTATCTATCTATCTATCTATCTATCTATCTATCTATCTATCTATCTATCTACCCCATTATCTATGTCTCTCTTTCACTATCTCTATAATCTATATATCTACCAATTAATCTATTATATACAGTATGTATCATTATCTATCTATCTATCTATCTATCTATCTATATATCTATCTGTCTGTCTATATATTATCTATTATCAAAAGTGCATATTAAGCCGATTCGTTCGAATAGTCACCACAGCCGGAAAGACGTTGTCCTTAAGATGTAGTCTCTGCAGGAGAGCCTGGCCAGGATACCACTCCGTGCTGAGAAGTCCAGATGCCAGGTGGAACCACAGTCCTTCAGACCAACCAATAGGGGAACCGAAGACCTGGATCCATCCGAAATGAATAGTGGACGATCCGACTCGCGGACGAAAATGAATGATGGACGATCCGGCGGGCGAACGAACGAAATGGCGGAAACAAGCAAGTCAGTTCGACGCGTTTCGTCCTCTGACTTATTCATGAGTTCATGAATAAGTCAGAGGACGAAACACGTCGAACCGACTTGCTTGTTTCCGCCATTTCGCTCGTTCGCCCGCCGGATCGTCCATCATTCATTTTCGTCCGCGAGTCGGATCGTCCACTATTCATTTCGGATGGATCCAGGTCTTCGGTTCCCCTATTGGTTGGTCTGAAGGACTGTTGGTCTGAAGGACAACGTCTTTCCGGCTGTGGTGACTATTCGAACGAATCGGCTTAATATGCACTTTTGATAATAGATAATATATAGACAGACAGATAGATATATAGATAGATAGATAGATAGATAATGATACATACTGTATATAATAGATTAATTGGTAGATATATAGATTATAGAGATAGTGAAAGAGAGACATAGATAATGGGGTAGATAGATAGATAGATAGATAGATAAGAGAGACTGAGGGAGAGATAGATAGAGATAGACAGATATATTAGCGAGAGAGAGAGATAATAGGATGAATGGATAGATAGATAGGAGAGAGGGATAGATTAGAGAGAGGGATGGATAGATAGATAGAGAGATGGACGGATAGATAGATAGATTAGAGAGAGGGATAGATATATAGATTAGAGAGAGGGATAGATAATGGGATAGATAGATAGATAGATAGATAGATAGATAGATAGATAGATAGATTAGAGAGATGGATAGATTAGATAGATATAGATAGATAGATACATAGATACATAGATAGATTAGAGAGAGGGATAGATAGATTAGAAAGAGGGATAGATAATGGGATAGATAGATTACAGAGAGAGATAAATAGATAATGGGTTAGATAGAGAGATAGATAGATAGATAGATAGATAGATAGATAGATAGATAGATAGATAGATAGATAGATAGATAGATAGATAGATTAGAGAGATTAGAGAGATAGATAGATAATAGATAGATAGATAAGATAGATAGATAGATTAGAGAGATTAGAGAGATAGATAGATAGATGATAGATAGATAGATAGATAGATAGATAGATAGATAGATAGATAGATAGATAGATAGATAATGATACATACTGTATATTAATAGATTAATTGGTAGATATATAGATTATAGAGATAGAGAAAGAGAGAGAAATAGATAATGGGGTAGATAGATAGAGTGGTAGAGAGATAGATAGAGTGGTAGATAGATAACAGAGAGAGTTCATCGATAATGGGATAGATAGATTAGAGAGAGGGATAGATAGATAGATTAGAGAGAGGGATAGATAGATAGATTAGAGAGAGGGATAGATAGATAGATAGATAGATAGATAGATAGATAGATAGATAGATAGATTAGAGAGATAGATAGATAATGGGATAGATAAAATTGTAGATAAATGAGAGAGAGAAATAGATAATGGGATAGATAGATAGATAGATAGATAGATAGATAGATAGATAGATAGATAGATAGATAGATAGATAGATAGATAATGATACATACTGTATATTAATAGATTAATTGGTAGATATATAGATTATAGAGATAGAGAAAGAGAGAGAAATAGATAATGGGGTAGATAGATAGAGTGGTAGAGAGATAGATAGAGTGGTAGATAGATAACAGAGAGAGTTCATCGATAATGGGATAGATAGATTAGAGAGAGGGATAGATAGATAGATTAGAGAGAGGGATAGATAGATAGATAGATAGATATAGATAGATAGATAGATAGATAGATAGATAGATAGATAGATAGATAGATAATGGGATAGATAGATTAGAGAGAGGATAGATAGATAGATTAGAGAGAAGGATAGATAGATAGATAGATAGATAGATAGATAGATAGATAGATAGATAGATAGATAGATAGATAGAGAGATAGATAATGGGATAGATAGATAGATAATGATACATACTGTATATTAATAGATTAATTGGTAGATATATAGATTATAGAGATAGAGAAAGAGAGAGAAATAGATAATGGGGTAGATAGATAGAGTGGTAGAGAGATAGATAGAGTGGTAGATAGATAACAGAGAGAGTTCATCGATAATGGGATAGATAGATTAGAGAGAGGGATAGATAGATAGATTAGAGAGAGGGATAGATAGATAGATAGATAGATAGATAGATATATAGATAGATAGATAGATAGATAGATAGATAGATAGATAGATAGATAGATAGATAGATAGATAGATAGATAGATAGATAGATAATGGGATAGATAGATTAGAGAGAGGGATAGATAGATAGATTAGAGAGAAGGATAGATAGATAGATAGATAGATAGATAGATAGATAGATAGATAGATAGATAGATAGATAGATAGATAGATTAGAGAGAGAGAGAAATAGATAATGGGATATATAGACAGACAGACAGACAGATAGATAGATAGATAGATAGATAGATAGATAGATAGATAGATAGATAGATAGATAGATAGATAGATAGATAATGATACATACTGTGTATAATAGATTAATTGGTATATATATAGATTATAGAGATAGAGAAAAAGTGAGATATAGATAATGGAGTAGATAGATAAGAGAGAGTGAGGGAGAGATAGATAGAGATAGATAGACAGATATATTAGCGAGAGAGAGAGAAAATGGGATGAATGATAGATAGATAGATAGAATAGAGAGAGGGATAGATCGATCGATTAGAGAGGGGGTAGATAATGGGATAGATAGATAGATAGATAGATAGATAGATAGATTAGAGAGAGGGATAGGTAGATAGATAGATTAGAGAGGGATAGATAGATGGATAGATAGATAGATAGATAGAGGAATAGATAGATAGATTAGAGAGAGTGATAGATAGATAGATAGATTAGAGAGAGGGATAGATCGATCGATTAGAGAGGGGGTAGATAATTGGATAGATAGATAGATAGATAGATAGATAGATAGATAGATAGATAGATAGATAGATAGATAGATAGATTAGAGAGAGGGATAGGTAGATAGATAGATTAGAGAGAGGGATAGATAGATGGATAGATAGATAGATAGATAGATAGATAGATAGATAGATAGATAGATAGATAGATAGATAGAGGAATAGATAGATAGATTAGAGAGAGTGATAGATAGATAGATTAGAGAGAGGGATAGATAAATAGATTAGAGAGAGGGATAGATAGATCGATTAGAGAGGGGGTAGATAATGGATAGATAGATAGATAGATAGATAGATAGATGATAGAGGGATAGATAGATGATAGATAGATGGATAGATAGATTGATTAGAGAGGGGGGTAGATAATGTGATAGATAGATAGATAGATAGATAGATAGATAGATAGATAGATAGATAGATAGATAGATAGATAGATAGATAGATAGATAGAGGGATAGATAGGGGGATAGATAGATAGACAGATAGATTAGAGAGAGGGATAGATAGGTAGATTAGAGAGCGGGATAGATAGATTGATTAGAGAGGGGGTAGATAATGGGATAGATAGATAGATAGATAGATAGATAGATAGATAGATAGATAGATAGATAGATAGATAGATTAGAGAGAGGGATAGATAGACAGATAGATTAGAGAGGGATATATAGATGGATGGATGGATGGAGAGATAGATAGATTAGAGAGATGGATAGATAGATAGATAGATAGATAGATAGATAGAGTGGTAGATAGATAACAGAGAGAGACATAGATAATGGGATAGATAGATAGATAGATAGATAGATAGATAGATTAGAGAGAGGGATATATAGATAGATTAGAGAGATAGATAGATAGATATTGGGATATCAAACAAAGTGTGAAAATGTATCCCCAGGAGGTAAAAACTGCAGTTCACAGTACTCTCCACCAACGTGCTAAGATATAAACATATAAGAAAAATAGAACATGCAGTACAGTACAACCTTATAGATGGTCAGGTATATTTGATGATACAGGATCTTCAAGGAAGTGCAGAGTCTCTAAAATCAGAGCATACACAAAACATAGCATAATACTGCCAAATATTTAATAAAACATAAAACCACAAAAAGAAGCCACTCACAAAATTAGTGGCACACAGTATATAAAAGTGTGCAAAAGCACATATTAAGCCGATTCGTTCGAATAGTCACCACAGCCGGAAAGACGTTGTCCTTAAAATGTAGTCTCTGCAGGAGAGCCTGGCCAGGATACCACTCCGTGCTGAGAAATCCAGATGCCAGGTGGAACCACAGTCCTTCAGACCAACCAATAGGGGAAGCGAAGACCTGGATCCATCCGAAATGAATAGTGGACGATCCGACTCGCGGACGAAAATGAATGATGGACGTTCCGGCGGGCGAACGAACGAAATGGCGGAAACAAGCAAGTCAGTTCGACGCGTTTCGTCCTCTGACTTATTCATGAGTTCATGAATAAGTCAGAGGACGAAACGCGTCGAACCGACTTGCTTGTTTCCGCCATTTCGCTCGTTCGCCCGCCGGATCGTCCATCATTCATTTTCGTCCGCGAGTCGGATCGTCCACTATTCATTTCGGATGGATCCATATTATATCATATATAAATATTTGGCAGTATTATGCTATGTTTTGTGTATGCTCTGATTTTAGAGACTCTGCACTTCCTTGAAGATCCTGTATCATCAAATATACCTGACCATCTATAAGGTTGTACTGTACTGCATGTTCTATTTTTCTTATATGTTTATATCTTAGCACGTTGGCGGAGAGTGCTGTGAACTGCAGTTTTTACCTCCTGGGGATACATTTTCACACTTTGTTTGATATCCCATATCTATCTATCTATCTATCTATCTATCTATCTATCTATCTATCTATCTATCCCATTATCTACCCCCTCTCTAATCGATCGATCTATCCCTCTCTCTATTCTATCTATCTATCTATCTATCTATCTATCTATCTATCTATCTATCTATCATTCATCCCATTTCCTCTCTCTCTCGCTAATATATCTGTCTATCTATCTCTCCTTCTCTCCCTCACTCTCTCTTATCTATCTACTCCATTATCTATTTCTCACTCTTTCTCTACCTCTATAATCTATATATATACCAATTAATCTATTATACACAGTATGTATCATTATCTATCTATCTATCTATCTATCTATCTATCTATCTATCTATCTATCTATCTATCTATCTATCTATCTATCTATCTATCTGTCTGTCTGTCTATATATCCCATTATCTATTTCTCTCTCTCATTTATCTACAATTTTATCTATCTATCTATCTATCCCATTATCTATCTCTCTATCTCTCTAATCTATCTATCTATCCTTCTCTCTAATCTATCTATCTATCCCTCTCTCTAATCTATCTATCCCATTATCGATGAACTCTCTCTGTTATCTATCTACCACTCTATCTATCTCTCTACCACTCTATCTATCTACCCCATTATCTATTTCTCTCTCTTTCTATATCTCTATAATCTATATATCTACCAATTAATCTATTAATATACAGTATGTATCATTATCTATCTATCTATCTATCTATCTATCTATCTATCTATCTATCTATCTATCTATCCCATTATCTATTTCTCTCTCTCATTTATCTACAATTTTATCTATCCCATTATCTATCTATCTCTCTAATCTATCTATCTATCTATCTATCTATCTATCTATCTATCTATCTATCTATCTATCCCTCTCTCTAATCTATCTATCTATCCCTCTCTCTAATCTATCTATCCCATTATCGATGAACTCTCTCTGTTATCTATCTACCACTCTATCTATCTCTCTACCACTCTATCTATCTACCCCATTATCTATTTCTCTCTCTTTCTCTATCTCTATAATCTATATATCTACCAATTAATCTATTAATATACAGTATGTATCATTATCTATCTATCTATCTATCTATCTATCTATCTATCTATCCCATTATCTATTTCTCTCTCTCATTTATCTACAATTTTATCTATCCCATTATCTATCTATCTCTCTAATCTCTCTAATCTATCTATCTATCTATCTATCTATCTATCTATCTATCTATTTATCCCTCTCTCTAATCTATCTATCTATCTATCCTCTCTCTAATCTATCTATCTATCTATCCATCCATCTCTCTAATCTATCTATCTATCCCATTATCTATCCCTCTCTCCAATCAATCTATCTATCCATTCATCCCATTTTTATCTCTCTCTCTCTCGCTAATATATCTGTCTATCTATCTCTCCCTCACTCTCTCTTATCTATCTATCCCATTATCTATTTCTCTCTCTTTCACTATCTATATAATCTATATATCTACCAATTAATATATTATATACAGTATGTATCATTATCTATCTATCTCTATCTATCTATCTATCTATCTATCTATCTATCTATCTATCTATATATCTATCTGTCTGTCTGTCTGTCTGTCTGTCTTTCTATCCCATTATCTATTTCTCTCTCTCATCTATCTACAATTGTATCTATATATCCCATTATCAATCTCTCTCTCTCTTTCTGTAATCTATCTATCTATCCCTCTCTCTAATCTATCTATCTATCTATCTATCTATCTATCTATCTATCTATCTATCTATCTATCTATCTATCTCCCTAATATATCTATCTATCTATCCCTCTATCTATCCCTCTATCTATCTATCTATCTATCTATCTATCTATCTATCTATCTATCTATCTATCTATCTATCTATCTATCTATCTATCTATCTATCTATCTCACTCTCTAATCTATCTATCTTCCCATTATCTACCCCTCACTCTAATCGATCTATCTATTCCTCTCTCTATCTATCTATATCTATCTATCTATCTATCTATCTATCTATCTATCTATCTATCTATTATCTATCTATCTATCTATCTATCCCATTATCTACCCCTCTCTCTAATCGATCTATCTATCCCTCTCTCTACTCTATCTATCCCTCTCTCTAATCTTTCTATCCCTCTCTCTAATCTATCTATCATCTATCTATCTATCCATTCATCCCATCTTCTCTCTCTCTCGCTAATATATCTGTCTATCTATCTCTATCTATCTCTCCCTCACTCTCTCTTATCTATATATCTACCCCATTATCTATTTCTCTCTCTTTCTCTATCTCTATGATCTATATAAATACCAATTAATCTATTATATACAGTATGTATCATTATCTATCTATCTCTATCTATCTGTCTGTCTGTCTACATATCCCATTATCTGTTTCTCTCTCTCATTTATCTACAATTTTATCTATCTATTCCATTATCTATCCCTCTCTCTAATCTATCTATCTATACCTCTCTCTAATCTATCTATCTATCCCATTATCCATGTCTCTCTCTGTTATCTATCTACCACTCTATCTATCTCTCTACCACTCTATCGATCTATCTACCCCATTATCTATTTCTCTCTCTTTCTCTATCTCTATAATCTATATATCTACCAATTAATCTATTAATATACAGTATGTATCATTATCTATCTATCTATCTATCTATCTATCTATCTATCTATCTATCTATCTATCTATTTCTCTCTCTCATTTATCTACAATTTTATCTATCTATCCCATTATCTATCTATCTATCTCTCTCTCTAATCTATCTATCTATCTATCTATCTATCTATCTATCTATCTATCTATCTATCTATCAATCCATTCATCCCATTATCTCTCTCTCTCTCGCTAATATATCTGTCTATCTATCTCTCCCTCACTCTCTCTTATCCATCTATCCCATTATCTATTTCTCTCTCTTTCACTATCTATATAATCTATATATCTACCAATTAATCTATTATATACGGTATGTATCATTATCTCGCTATCTATCTATCTATCTATCTATCTATCTATCTATCTATCTATCTATCTATCTATATATCTTTCTGTCTGTCTATCCCATTATCTATTTCTCTCTCTCATCTATCTACAATTTTATCTATATATCCCATTATCTAGCTCTCTCTCTTTCTCTAATCTATCTATCTATCTATCTATCTATAAATCTATCTATCTATCCCTCTCTCTAATCTATCTATCTATCTCTCTAATCTATCTATCTCTCTAATATATCTATCTCTCTAATATATCTATCTCTCTAATATATCTATCTATCCCTCTATCCGAAAAAATTAAAATTTCCGAAATTTCCGAAAAGTCGATACAAAAAACGAGCAAAATGACCCGGAAATACGAAAAATGGTCGATATTCCGAAAAAAAATGTACACGAAAAACGATCCGAACCGAACCGAATCGAAACAGCAATCTGTCTCTCTCTGTTATCTATACACCTATCTATCTCTCTCTATCCATCTATCTATCTATCTATCTATCTATCTATCTATCCATCCATAAATCTCTCTAATCTATCTATCTATCTATCTATCTATCTATCTATCTATCTATCTATCTATCTATCTATCTATCTATCTATCTATCTATCTACCCATCTCTCTAATCTATCTACCCCCTCTCTAATCGATCTATCTATCCCTCTCTCTATCTATATATCTACCTTTCTATCTATCTATCTATCTATCTATCTATCTATCTATCTATCTATCTATCTATCTATCTATCCCTCTCTCTAATCTATCTATCTATCTATCTATCTATCCCTCTCTAATCTATCTATCTATCTATCTATCCCATTATCTACCCCCTCTCTAATCGATCTATCTATCGCTCTCTCTATTCTATCTATCTATCATTCATCCCATTTTCTCTCTCTTTCTCTCTCTAATATATCTGTCTATCTATCTATCTATCTATCTATCTATCTATCTATCTATCTATCTATCTATCTATCTATCTCTATCTATCTCTCCCTCACTCTCTCTTATCTATCTATCTACCCCATTATCTATTTCTCTCTCTTTCTCTATCTCTATAATCTATATATCTACCAATTAATCTATTATATACAGTATGTATCATTATCTATCTATCTATCTATCTATCTATCTATCTATCTATCTATCTATCTGTCTGTACTGTCTGTCTATATATCCCATTATCTATTTCTCTCTCTCATTTATCTACAATTTTATCTATCTATCCCATTATCTATCTATCTATCCCTCTCTCTAATCTATCTATCCCATTATCCATGTCTCTCTCTGTTATCTATCTACCACTCTATCTCTCTACCACTCTATCTATCTATCTATCTATCTATCTATCTATCTATCTATCTATCTATCTATCCCTCTCTCTAATCTACCTATCTATCCCTATCTCTAATCTATCTATCTATCTATCTATCTATCTATCTATCTATCTATCTATCTATCTATCTATCTATCTATCTATCTATCTATCCCATTATCTACCCCCTCTCTAATCGATCTATCTATCGCTCTCTCTATTCTATCTATCTATCATTCATCCCATTTTCTCTCTCTTTCTCTCTCTAATATATCTGTCTATCTATCTATCTATCTATCTATCTATCTATCTATCTCTATCTCTCCCTCACTCTCTCTTATCTATCTATCTACCCCATTATCTATTTCTCTCTCTTTCTCTATCTCTATAATCTATATATCTACCAATTAATCTATTATATACAGTATGTATCATTATCTATCTATCTATCTATCTATCTATCTATCTATCTATCTATCTATCTATCTATCTATCTATCTATCTATCTGTCTATATATCCCATTATCTATTTCTCTCTCTCATTTATCTACAATTTTATCTATCTATCCTATCTATCTATCTATCTATCTATCTATCTATCTATCTATCTATCTATCTATCTATCTATCTATCTATCTATCTATCTATCTCTCTCTAAACTATCTATCTATCTATCCCTCTCTCTAATCTATCTATCCCATTATCCATGTCTCTCTCTGTTATCTATCTACCACTCTATCTCTCTACCACTCTATCTATCTATCTATCTATCTATCTATCTATCTATCTATCTATCTATCTATCTATCTATCTATCCCATTATCTCTTTCTCTCTCTTTCTCTATCTCTATAATCTATATATCTACCAATTAATCTGTTATATATGTATCATTATCTATCAATTAATATATTATGCATGTATCATTATCTATCTATCTATATCTATTTATCTATCAATTAATCTATTATATATGTTTCATTAACTATCTGATATTTTGTCTTTCTGTCTATTTGTTATCTATCCTTTCAGAGACATACATTTTGTCTCAATACCGGGTAATACCAAAATAGTTTAGCATGGGATTTCTAGCTTCATTTCACACGGCGCTTGTATTTTGTTACTTATCAGCAAAGCAAATTTCCTAGCATTTAATAGACCCTATATCAACAATAAAGAAATATATTGTATATATACTAAGAAATTGACTGAGATATGCCGGGCTGGTTTTAGACATTGTATCTGTTTTATCTCATGTAATGAAATTGAGCCCTTCGTACCAGAGCAATAACTTCTGCACTTAAGGCTGAGAATAACAAAAGACATGTTCAAAAAGAAAATTGTTGTTCAACATCAAACGAGAAATCAAAAATAATACTCTCTCTAATGCAGCAACACTCCTTGTTTATCTGGTATTTTGTTGCTATTTTTTTTCTAACATTTCCAAGGATCACAAAAGAAAAATGCAATTATTCTTTATTCCACAAAAGTGTAAGTAATATCTATCACTGTCTGGGCAGTTTAGCCGGATAATAAAAAAATAATGAAAACAGAAAGAAAAACATATCTATAAATATAATATAAATTGATTGATTCGCGTTACAGTGAAGTCACACAAAAACCTTGTAATCACCCTGTCTATTGATTTTTTGACCAACTTGTTCATTTTTCTGCTTAGAGGAGCATGGGTTGAAATAGCTTTTGGGAATCGCCAACACCTCTTAGGTTTTTCAGATATGGCCTTGTTGGCCTCGATTAGGTCAAGTCTGTTTCATCCTTCATCAAGGCATTGGAGAATTAATAGAACCAGGGCTTTGATGGAAGAGATGACAGGAAATAATTAACTTCCCTCAATCTTCCATGGTTCTGCGGCCCAAACACGGTGTTCTACTGGATTACACAATGTTGAAGTTAGATTAGCTGGCAGGTATGATAAATGACGGCAACTTCCGAGTAAAAGACTGTGGATTAGAATGTACAGTATGTGTAACATTAACACAGGCAGCCGAATTCCTCTCAGGTGAGATCCGCTTCATGAACTTCTAGTGGAAACCAAGACATATTTTGTTTTTATGATCATTTTTCAAGACATTCTCTAAAACTGATATATATATACTGTATTTACGAGTAAATGGAACACTCGTTAACCTGACGCCTCAAAGCTCGATGCCTTGGTGTCACTTTCCATTCCAAACTATCATTTTCTCCCCACGTCCAGAAGGTGACCAAATCCTGTTATTACCAACGGAAAAACATTGGCCGCGTCAACCCCTTTCGGACACATGATACAGTGAAGGTGGTGGTTCATGCGCTTATTACATAACAATGTGATTACTGCAACTCGCTCCTTATTGGCCTCCCCAATGCCGGCATTGCCCCATTGCAATCTGTAATGGATGCTGCAGCCAGGCTTATTTTTCTCACCTGACATACCTCACATACCTCCCCCCACTGCCGGTCCCTCCATTAGCTCCCTGTACGTTTCAGGAGACAGTTTAAAATACTGATGCTCACGTTCAAATCGACCAATAACACGAGCCTTCCTTACACGTCTTTGTCACTCCACAAGCATGCCCCTCATAGACCACTCCGGTCAGCGGGCCACCTCCGCCACTGCCAACTCTCGTCTCCAAGATTTCTCAAGGGCAGATCCGGTCCTGTGGAATGACTTACCTCACCCTATCAAACTCTACCCAAATCTTCAGGCCTTCAAGAAATCCCTCAAAAAACATCTCTTTTGAATAGCCGAATTGCCACGAAATTGCACCGTATGGGGAAATTCGACGGTTTGGTGTATTTCGGTGGCAAACTCGGTACTCTTTGAATAACCCCTTATGACTTTACAAGGATTTCTGTAAGATGGAAATAAAAAATAATTAAACATTCAAATGTTTGTTTTTAAATTTAAGGACCAATGCACATTCTGAAAAATGTGGATACGTATACACATACACATGTGAGAAGAAAGCCAAACAAAGAATAGAGATCTGTGACATAATATACTGTGCAGGCTGCCAGGCTTTAAATTGGTTTAATCGATGAAAGGATTTCACATGACAGCTGTGCTGAGATAAATGTGACCCTGTGACGAGGTAACAAGATCAGTGAGGTCCCTCCCTATTTCATCCAAATTCGAGATTCAGCTATCTGATTCAATTGACACCTAAAAAAATGGTAGAATGCTTTTTTCTACATAGTAGCTTCTTGATCCAAGATGCATTTTTCACTTCTGAACCAGCAGCAATAACATAGACCAGAAAGACTGGCTACAATGAATAAGTCTTTTTTAACCAATGTAACTACAAACACAAAGGGTCCTATTACATTCTTCGCGCAATTCGTAACGCGTGCGCAAAAACGCATTAACGCAAGGGGAAAAACCATTTGCGCACAGCGTCGTATTACAATCTATGTGCAACGAATGCACGCTTTCGTCTACTGTGGGTAAAGCTGCGCAAGCATACGATACTTTGCGCGTCCTATACTTAACATTGTGAGCGCAAATGCGTTTGTGCGCAGAAAGGTGGATGGTATTACAATCTATGCGCAAATTCGTACGAACGATGTTTGCGCGCATAATTTTAACATTTTTGAAAAGCTGGTGTTAAGGTCAAATCCGAACGTCCTGGTTGAAACGAAATACACCAGCACAAAAAATAAAATACAGCAGAGTATAGTTACACATTCTACACATACCCAAACAATAAAATTGTGAATTTGTGCGTTTTTTATTTTATTGCTGCAGCATATATATTCAGATTTACTTTGACAGGCGCAACACTTAAGTGAGTCAATTAAGGTCAATTAAGGTAAGTTGATGTCAATTAAGGTCCTTAAGTCTGATTGGCTGAATCCCGTGAAAAAAACAGTCCCCACAATGATTTACGTGAGCAAAGTTACTGCGCTCGTATTTCTCTTTGTTTCGGGCGTATTTCTCATCGTTTTGCGCGTCAGCTTTACGAACGTTATTTTTTGACGGATGGCAAAATTTGCGAGGATTGTAATACCACTGCTAATTTTTGCACGATAACGCTTGGCGCTGCACTCAAAAAAAAAATTGTGCCACCCGGACGAAATTGCGCTATATATAACTGGGAAAGGTGGAGTACTCTGAAAATAAATAACATATATATAATGTTATTTATTTTCAGAATACTCCACCTTTCCCAGTTTTTTATATATATATAAAGGGTCAAGAGGTCCCGCACTCCACATACCGAAAATTTCTTGCTGTCAATCCAGCTGCAGGTAGATAAGAGACAAAAATACAGACACACACGGAGACTTCTTTTCAAAGTTTAACCCTTTCACTCCTGACAGTGGCGTAACTAGAAACCTGAGGGCCCCGGTGCAAGAATCCACGAAGGGCCCCCCCCCAAAAAAAATCTATGTATTTTTACTTATTTTTCACTGCAAAATAAAACAAAGATAGTATTGCCTAGGGATGCACCGATACCACTTTTTTAAGACCGAGTACGAGTACCGATACTTTTTAAAAGTACTCACCGATACCGAGTACCGATACTTTTCTTTAATGTCATGTGACGCTTTCCAATAAGAACAGACCATATAAAAATGCCTCCAGCTCACATGTATATCCCCCCCCATATATATATATATATATATATATATATATATATATATATTTAAACTGCCCCAGCTCATGGATATGCCCCAGCTCATGGATATGCCCCAGCTCACACATGGATATTGCCCCCCAGATTATGGATTTGCCCCCCAGCTCACACATGGTTATGCCCCCCAGCTCATGGATATGCCCCCCCAGCTCTCTCATGGATATGCCCCCCCAGCTCATGGATATGCCCCCCCAGCTCTCTCATGGATTTGCCCCCCAGCTCTCACATGGATATGCCCCCCCAGCTCTCTCATGGATTTGCCCCCCAGCTCTCTCATGGATTTTCCCCCCAGCTCACACATGGATTTGCCCCCCAGCTCTCTCATGGATTTGCCCCCCAGTTCTCACATGGATTTGCCCCCCAGTTCTCACATGGATTTGCCCCCCAGCTCTCATGGATTTGCCCCCCAGCTCTCACATGGATTTGCCCCCCAGTTCTCACATGGATTTGCCCCCCAGCTCTCTCATGGATTTGCCCCCCAGTTCTCTCATGGATTTGCCCCCCAGCTCTCTCATGGATTTGCCCCCCAGCTCATGGATATAAGGGCCCCCCAGGTCCCAGCTCATGGGTATAAGGGCCCCCCAGCTCTTGCTTACCTCTGCTGCCCCGGACAGGCTCCGCCGGCGATGGGGATGTCCTCCTTGGCGAGCGGCTGCTGGAAACATGCAGCTTGGCCGCTCGCCGGAAACCACCTGATCAGCGCGAGGTCTCGTGCGCTGGTCAGGTGGTTTCTCTCCCACATGAGCGGCCAAGCTGCTTGTCAGTGGCCGCTCGCGTAGGGAGAGGGACGGCCAGCGCGCGGCTTCCAGATTCCGGCGCTGATTGCCGGAATCTGGCGGCGGCGCTGGGCCCCCCTCCAGTGGCGGAATGCCAGGGCCCGGTCGCAGCTGCGACCGATGCGACCCTGGTACTTCCGCCACTGACTCCTGAGGCATTTCACCGCTGTGTGATGAGCTCATTTTTACCGCCTTCCCTCATCATGTTTAAACGCGATTTGAAGCCACATTTTATTAACTGACCCAGACATATTATATAACGTTCTTTCCGGCAGACTCCGCAGATTCATAATATATAATTTTAATATGTATACGTCATGTCATGTCCTGCCTGTATATTATGACAAAAAAATGCAATAAAAATTGAATTTTTAATCATCTGTAGTGTGTAAAGTGTTTTTTTTCACATTTTATCACATGAGCATTTGCGGTTATGTTTTCTATGGGGTGCGCTTGTACAAAAATTAGAAATGGGGACTTGTTACATTTTGTGGGGGGAATTACGTGATTTTTAGCAAACGCACCCCCTAGAAAAAAATCATTAGTGCAGCATTATTGTTCACATTATAATTGAAATGTGAACAATATTGGTGCATTAATAAAAACAACACACAAAAAAAACATGTTTTTTTTTTAAATTTATTTATTTATTATATATTTATTTATTTTTTATTTTCTTTTTACTTTGTATCTAGTCATGTTGGGTATCATTCGAAAGGCCATGCTCAGGCCTTTCAAATGACACCCTCCATGACACCCTAGCTGCCACGGTTCTGGAGATATCAGGGTTCACAGGAACCCCCTATCTCCACAAGGGGATTTCCTTGGGAAATCCCCGGGCAGCTAGGGGTTCCCTGGCTATCTGACATCATCACACTATGCATGATGACGTTGGGCAGTGAGGGGGGACCCGGGGTGGAGCCACAATCCAAGATGGCGGCCCCCACCGGAGCTAGGCCGCACTTCGGCGCCGCAAGGCGCGGAAGTGCGACCCGGCACTTGAGGGGTTAAAGCCAGGCACTGCTTAAAAGGGGAGACTCTCCCCTTTTAAGCGGTGCCTGGCTTTTGGCGCTGCTTCTTCCTGATCGGGAGGGAGAGGGATCCGAACAGATCCCCCTCCCTTCTAGGCTATCTCCCGGCATTGCCGGGGGGGTCGCGTGGAAATGACGTCATTGCGCATGGCGCGATGACGTCATTTACGTCGGGAGGAGCTTGACTTCAGCGTCTGAGGACACTGAAGTCAGAACGCCGCGGGAACCCGGACAGAGAGGTGAGTATCTCCGCCGGGGGTCCCGCAAAGCTGATGACGTGTGGGGCACGTCCTCAGCATGTAACGTGCATCAATGAGGATGTGTCCCACACGTTGTCAGCAGTGAAGGGGTTAAATAAAATAAAACTTTAGGAAAGTCCCTCTGGGGACTGAAACGTTGAAATTTGATGCCAGAATAAAGTTTTATTTTATTTAAACTTTGAAAAGAAGTCCCCGTGTGCATCTGGATTTTGGTCTCATATATATATATATATATATATATATATATATATATTTATATTATCCCTATCAGGACTGTGAGTGTATATATACAATCAGTAGCCCTGCAATCATGTTAACATGATCTGGAGCTGTGCTGTATCATTGCGAATGAAATTAGTTTGATGCAAACCAATTCTTTAGCATTTGGGCTCCAGATGGTGCCCCCAAAGTATTATCACTATGGGCTGAATGCCTGACATAGAACTTTTTTAAACCAGCTGGGGAATGTCTCCAGTTGACTTTCCCCAGCTGTTACTGCATGGAGTTCAGAACTGCAGTAACTCCATTTGACCAGTAAATGGTGACATCTGTCTGCCAAAAAGTTTTTTTACAGTAAGGAATACACTGGGGATATTCCCAATTATGTCTTACTGTATAATTAATTAAAATTGATTAAAAAAAAACCCCGAAACACTAGTTCCCGACGTTGATTTTTTTTGGAACATCAATTGTAGTGACGGTGGTAAAGATTTCTTTTGCAACATGAGATTAAATAAGCATCCCCTGACTAGTGTAGCTCAGTGAAACTCAAATATGAACTTTTGTCTACTTCTAAATGCTGAATAATTATTATTGTTAATATTTTTTTATTTGTATTTCACTAACATTTGCCGCAGCGTGGTATGGGGGTTACAAAATATTAGGGCAGTGCATATTTACACAGAAATGAGACATGAGATCGTGTTAACACGAACTGGAGCTAGTTTGTTGCAAGCAAATTTCTTTTAGTTTTGGGCTCCAAAGGTTTTAGGCCTTTGAGTTTCAAATCAGCTAATCGAATGTCCTTAGGCTGGGGTCAGACCAGCGCACTTTTAACGTGCGTTCTGGCGCACATAATTACGGCCGCACTAGCAGCAGATGACGGGCAATGACGGCCAATATACGATGTACGGCCGCACAAAAGTCCGGCCGTGCAACGCAAGTGGAATTTGAACGCATTTTTTGGAGAACGCTGAACCGCTAGTACGGACGTACAGAGTGCGCAGCTGCGGCATAGCGGCGTTTTTGCGTGATTAGGAGATGTCAGACTCTGCTAATGTCCAGCCTACATAACGTCCAGATGCAAAAAGAGTTTTATTGATGATCCGTACAAAATCACGCCCGAAAATGCGTATCGTCTGACCGTTTTTGCGCATTCCGTGAAAAAATACGTCAATGCGTTCGGACGCACTTTTTCACGTTCGCGGGGAAAAATACTTTCGTCTGACCCTAGCCTTATTGGATGGTCAGCAGCTGATACATGGAACCTTGAACTACAGTTCTAGCTGCAGTAACACATTTTGGCCAGCAGGTGGCGACATCTGCCAGTCAAATAGGTTATTACAGTAAGGAATACATTTGGAATATTCCAAAATATTTCTTATTGTATAATTATTTTTATTTAAAAATCCAACAAAAAAACACTGGTTCCTGCAAGTGGATTCTTGGAAAACTTCTTGGTAGTGAAGGGGTTAATATGGAGACAGTGTTGTTAAGATTCTGTAAATAGGTAGATCTTGAGGGTGGATTTAATGTTTCTAAGAAGGGTAACAGTCTGATAGATTGGGGAAGAGATTTCTACAATGTGAGTGCCGTCTAGGAGAAGTCCCTAAGGCGTGAACAGGAGGAAAAGATGACAAAGACGGAAACCCAGAAGCCATCAACAGGTGGCTGGGGGAATATTTGGAGACCAGATGAAAATTCAGAGTTCTTTCCCCATTTTATTTACACCGTGCCATGCTACAGTGATAAAACGCCTCGGCTTCCTGAACTCATATTAGTTTATACTTCTAAAAACAAAGAGAGAGAGAGAACAAAAACTTTCTCCAGAGGGGTCAACAATGTAAACTTTTGCAATGATAGCTCTCCACAGCTTAAAGCTGAAGGTACATGGATTCCAATTAGAGCCAGGCAGTAACTTCGGCAGAGAAAAATGCAATTTGAGATCTGTGATGAAGCTGTCATGCTCTGGAAGGTAAAAGCTGCCCCTGGGACTGAGATAATATTGCTGGCTTGAAAAGATCTCCTTTTATGAAAGGGAATGTTTATTCTTCTTTCCAGCTAGGGACAAAAATGCCGGTAATTTGAAATAATCTTTCAGGAAAAATGAAGCATTTCACAATGGGGGCGACGCGTTCAACCCAACATGGTGCAGAACCAAGTACTGAGCCATGTCTGTCTGACCTGGCTGCCAATGGGCAAGTACGCAGGCTGGCAGACACGTGTAAAAACACCTTATGCCAATCGGTGAGTGTTTAAAGAATGTAAAATCAGTTCATCTAATTGTTTTAATATGTTAAAGACAACTGTCAATATAATTCCTCATCACAATCAAGTCTTTAGACATTCTATGCAGAAGAGGTCACTGTGACTGTTCATGGAATTCGAAGACCTTTCTCAAAACACAAAAATGCAAACATGTCGTTTCTCGGTCTGTCTAGCTTTTTAGCCAAGTACTAGAGCATATAAAGCCAGATACATCACTGGAAGGAGAAAAAAAAAAAATCCCAAAATTAAGACTGGCATATTTTGGCAATGTCATGTGATCAATCTTGCGAAGAAGGAGATTATGCTAACAACGCTTAGTGTAATTAGAAAACCTGGCCGCCAAACAACACGTTGTTTGGACACCATCAAAGCAGATACCAACTAGACCATCAGCCAATTGAAAGAAACTGCACAGGACTGAATAGCAAGGCGACAGTTGACTCATAGAATAACCAAGAGTCAGCCAGCTTTGGGTAAGAAATAAAACTCTGGGTTTTACTTGGGTAATCCTAAGTGTATCCAGATGTTCCAATGGGCTTCACCTGGGTAAAACAATATCTACCCAAACTCCGTTGAGAAATGTGTTTTGAGGACTTTGGAGTGGCTTATTGTTGACCCAAAACAAAGGATCACCCATTTCCATGGCCACCCATAAGTCTAATCAATCATAGACCCAAACATAACCCTAAACATAACCCTGATCCTAACCCTAAACCTGACTCTAACCCTGATCCTAACTTTAGCCCTGACCCTAACCCTAAAATCACTTTTACCCAAGGGTCTTGTTTAGTCTACAGATTACCCGGATAAGGCAAGATTTAATTTCAGGCTTTAACAAAGCTCCCCGGGTAATGTCAGGTTTACTAGGGAAATACTAGGTTTATTCGGACTTTGGACTTTACCTGTAACATTGCCACTTTTTTTATTTCTGTGCTACACCTCTCTCTATCTGAACAATAAAAACAAAAAAACAACCGGCCTTTGGTACCTGGGCCAGAATTGGCCAGCAGACTCTTTTCCATCACTGTCATACAGTATATACTCTATGGACAAAAGTACTGGGACACATCTCTTGATTCTTGAATTCAGGTGTTTCAAACAGACACATTGCCACAAGTATATGAAATCGTGCTCCTAGCCATTTAGTCTGCGTTTACAAACATTTGTGAAAATGGGTGGTACCGAAGAGTGCAGTGAATCCACACTTGCTGCAGTGATAGGATGCCATCTCTGCAAAAAGTCAAGTCATGGAATTTCTTCCTTGCTAGCTATTCCTCTGTCACTGTACGTGGTATTGTTGGAAAGTGGAAGCGTTTAGGAACAGCAGCAACTCAATCACGTAGCGGGAGACCTCGTAAAGCCGCAGAACGGGGTCACCGAGTGTTGAGGCACATGGTGCGCAGAAGTTGCCAACACACAGCTGATTCCATAGCTGAAGAGTTCCAAACTTCCCCTGGCATTAATATAAGCACAAAAAGTGTGCAATGGCAGCAGGAGCTTCATGGAATGGGATGGAAAAACATGGAATGGGTTTTCATGGCCGAGCAGCTCCATGCAAGCCTCACATCACCAAGTACAATGGCAAGTATGAGATGGAGTGGTGTAAAGGATGCCGCCAGGGGACGTTGAAGCAGGGGAAACTGTTCTTTGTTGTGACTAATCATATTTCTCTCTTTGGTATCGGATGGGCAAGTCTGGGTTTGGGGGATGCCAGGAGAACATTACCTGTCAGACGGATTTGTGCCAACTGTAAATTTTGGTGGAGGAGGGATAATGGCATGAGGCTATTTTTCAGGGGTTGGGCTTGGTTCCTTACCCCCGGTGCAGGGAAATCTTAATGTTTCAGCATAACAAATCATTTTGAACAATGTTTTGCTTCCAGCTATGTGGATCAGTTTGGTGACGGTCCTTTTCTATTCCAGAATGACTTGCCCCAGTGCACAATAAAGGCCTGGTTGGTGAGTTTGGTGTGGAAGAATGTGACAGAGCCCTGACCTCAACCCCATCAAACAACTTTATTCATGAACTGGAATGGAAATTGTGAGTCAGGCCCTCTCACCAACATCACTGCTTGACCTCACAAATGCTCTACTGGATGTATGGGCAAAATTCCTGCAGCAACACCCCAAAATCTTGTGGAAAACCATCCCAGGAGAGTGGAAGCTGTTATAGCTGCAAAGGAGGGACTAACTCCATATGAATGTGTATGGATTTCAATGTGAGGTCATAAACATCCCTTTCGATAAAATGGTCAGGTGACCCGATACTTTTCTTCATATAGTGTTATATATATAATTTATTTATATATTTCAATGACAAACAATATTAAATAAATAAATAACAGCCATTTCTCCCGGTGTTTTTTCGTTTCCCTCCACCAAAGACGATTCGACTACCTGCATTCCCTTCTTAAATGATTTGAATTCTTTTGTTTACTTCCCCAAAACCTTAATAGTGCTGTGAAGCATGGCTGTTTGCTCACTGAAAATACTGCAATCCATCATGAGTGACAGCAGGGAAGGTCCTCTCTGTGACTTACCAAAATGTTTCTTCAACAGACTGTGTTGTACAAATAACCAGAAAGATGTGTATCAGGAACAGAACTTTCAATTTAAACAGAAGATACTGTTCCAAAAAAATAAATAGATATCTAACATTCCCTTCTCCGAAATGCGCTGAGCATTTTATCGTCTATTTGTTTTTAGCTTTCAGCCAGCTGTAACTCTATAACTCCCAGCATGGCCTGGCTATAGAATAGGTGAGTCATATTCTGAATAAAATAATTACCTTAATTGCCTTCAGACCCTGAAACAAATAATCAAATGATAAATCTTATAGATTTTATTTAAAATTCTAAAACAAAGGTTATTATAGTTTATACTGTATATAGTAAGATTCACTAAGGGACCCGCAGCCAGGATATTCACTTCTAATTGCTCTATGCTGACCGCCGTCGAGGACATACGACTTATTAAAAAGGCGTGCACTCCTGGAGTCTTTCAACTATATGTTTTTTTTTATTATTATTGTCATACAGGGTAATTCAAAAAGATTTGAAAAGTCACCGCACGTTCGGTGACTTTTCGTTCTCTTCAATTCAGTTTGTTTTGCCGATCCCATTTCGGCGACCCTGCGGTGTATTCAGCAAACACCACAGGGTCCCCGAATTGGAGGGAAAAGCTGCCGCAAACCCGACGAAAACTCAACGCAAAACCCAGCGAATGCACGCCGAAAACCCTCAAAAACATCTGGATTAACCTGCTGAAAACCACAGAAAAACCTGAACAGGAGCCGATCGCAGCCTTCGACACAGCAGAAGAGGCAGTGAATATATTAGCAAAACAGTTTGTATGAATGTGTGAAAGTGAAACGCTGTTTGCAAAGAAACTACTGAGCGAAAATGTCTGAAATTTACATATGAGGTCCAGGGAATGATAATAAAGAGGGCAGTTACAGAAAAAAGAAGAAAACTTTAAAAAAAAAAATCGGACTTTTAAAAAAAAAAAATCTGAAAAATGCTTAAAATATCCTAAGAAATCTATAAATAAAGAGACTCTTTAATGCAGAATTTTATAATGAATGGTTTATTAGATATTGAATTAAAACGGGAATATTTTTAACATTGAAGCCTATGGGATTCTCCTGAATAAATTTGCCGAATTAAACCACCGAATGGCAGGGCATTTCGGGAACCTTTCACTGCTGGTTTGTGTTCTCTGAATAGCCGAAGCAGTGCTTTTCATGGGGATTTCTCTGCCCTCGAACAGGCACCGAACAGGCACCAAATGTGCAGGCAATTCACCAGGATTTGGCGAATTGCCTGCTCTCTGGATAGCCGAATGGCCAGGAAAGGTAACCGAACGCTGATTTTCAGCGTTCGGTTACCTTTCTCAAGCAATTCGGAGCTTTTTGAATAACCCTGATAGTGCAAAAATTTACGTTTCAGTCCCACAGAGGACTTTTTCAAGATTATAATACTATTAATCATTAATAATAATAATAATACAATATTCTGTACCAGTGGTTCCCAACCGCGGTCCTCAAGTACCCCCAGAAGGTCAGGTTTTCCAGATATATGAAGCGCAGCACAGGTGATATGATTTGCTGCTCAGTGATTGCAGGATTGAGTCTGCATTTCCCCAAGGTGATCTGCAAAATCTGGCCTGTTAGGGGTACTTGAGGACTGCGGTTGGGATCCACTGTTCTATACTATAATATGATCTTGAAAAAAGTCCTCTGTGGGACTGAAACTTTGATGTTTGTACTACCACAATGAAAAAAAATACTTATAGTTAAAAGACCCCAGGAGTGCACGCCTTTTGGATGAGTTTATATATATTAAATAGAAAAAATTATACAGTAAGGATAAGTTATATAATTATAACACATGAATAAAACATATTTTTTATTCATGTGTTATAATTATATAACTTATCCTTACTGTATATATATATATATACTCTCCTCGCACAAACCAGTGCTGGCGGCACTCTGGGGACGTTTCAGTCCTATATCACTTTCATCAGGATATACACCATACACACAGTATAAACATTTATATAATGTAAGACATTTATATAATATAAGCCAATCAACGTTTTCAGTCCACTCTAGGAATTTTAATCAAGCTTTTTCTGGATTAAAAATTATTCATCTTTAACCAAGTCTCCTGAATGCGCTTACTCTCTTAGAGCTATATTACAAAGCTGGTGCTAACTTAACCAGAGCTTTTGTAAACTTCCCAGAGCCATTATAGCCTATGGAGGTTTTCAGTTTACAACAGCTCTGGTGAAGTTTGCACCAACTACCGGTATGTAATATGACCCTTAGCTTTTTATATATAAAAATAACCATTTTAGCATGGAGGCTTTTTATCTCACTTTTTGTCCTCCACCATAACTGTTGTAAGTACCGATTTGCCCTACGGGTCCAAGCATCCACTGCAACTGGTCATGCCTAGCTCCTAGCTGATGAGGGTCCAATAAACCTGAAACAGTGCTGTCCTAGGAGTGGCTTTGAACAGTTTCATAAACCTGATCTCTGCTAGGGATGAGCTGTTCGGGTTCGGATGGTTCGGAGTTCGACCCGAACTTTAGCAGTTCGAAAGTTCGCGAATTTCGAACTTTTTGGGTGTGGTCAGTTCGAGTTCGAAATAAAAAAGAAATTTTGAAAAAAGTATAGAAAATGCTTAAAAAAATACTAAAAAATCTAGAAACAAAGAGACTCTTTACTGCAGAATATTATAAGCAACGGTTTATTAGATATTGAATTAAAAACTAATGTGTACGTGGAAAGATTATCAACTCTAAATGACCTCTGTTCACAAACGGGCATAACACCAGGTGTTTTTAGTCTGGTAATCAATTTGATACATTGTACACCATACTGAGGGTGGGGTGGTGTCTGCTTCTGATTGAGATTTGAGAATTAATTTCCCTAAAACATCCTAATATGCTGCATTTAACCCTTTCGCTGCTGAGGCTTTTCACACCTCTGTGCTGAGGTCATTTTTACCGCTTTCGCTCATCATGTTTAACCGCGTTTTGTAGCCATATTTTGATATATGACCCAGACATATTATATATCGTTCTTTCTGGCAGATTTGGCAGATTCATAATATGTCATTATTATATGTATACGTTATGTCATGTCTGTATATTATAACAAAAATGCAATAAAATTTGAATTTTCAATAATTTATTATGTGTAAAGTGTTTTTTTTCACATTTTAACGTGCGATCATTTGTGGTTATATTTTGTATGGGGTTCGCTTGTTAAAAAAATTAGAAATGGGGTCTCGTTACATTTTTTTTTGGGGAAAATTTCGCTTTTTTTAACAAACGCACCGCATACAAAAATCGTTAGTGCAGCATTATTGTTCACATTATAATTGAAATGGGAACAATATTGCTGCATTAACAAAACAAAAACAAAAAAAAACTTGTTGATTTTTTTTAGAATTTTTTTTTAAATATTTTAATTTTTTTATTTTTTTAAAAAAAAATTTTCATGCTCATGTTTGGTATCCTTGGAAAGTCCATGCTCTGGCCGATCCAACGATATCAAACATTAACCCCTAGCTGCCACGGATCGGGAGATAGGGGGTTCATTGGAACCCCCTATCCCACCATTGGTGGCAGCTAGGGGTTAACTCCAGGACTGGCGTCATCGTGCTATGCACGATGACGCCAGTCCTCAGGGGGAGTTCCTGGAGGCTTGGCCGACATCCAAGATGTCGGCCAGCTCCAGGAGAGGATCACGATCCGGCTCCCCAGGGGTTAATCACAGCCACCGTTTGGAAGGGCAGGCTGTGCCCTTCCAAATGGTGCCTGGATTAACCCTCTGCCCCCCGGCGATCGGGAGAGAGAGAGGTCTGAAGGACCTGCCCCCCTCCCTTTCAGGCGCTTCCTCCGCACATGCAGGGGGGGCGCCTGAATTAGATGTCATCGTGCCGCCGCGATGACATCTAATTGCTCCGCCGGGGTCCCGGAGTGCTGGGCTGACATCCAAGATGTCAGCCCGCACCGGGGGGGCGCAGCAATCAACCGGAATCCGGCGGATTGCTGCCTCCTGTGCATGGACACGCTCAGCGCGTCCATAGCACAGGAGAACCACTTGACTGGACGCGCTGAGCGCGTCCATAGCAGCCAAGTGGTTAACTGGTGTTTGAAAAAAATTCAAAATAACATCTAAGGCTAGGGTCAGATGAGCGCATTTTGTGCAGACTGTGCGTCTGTGCAGTACGGACGTACTTACTGACTGACAACAAGGTAGTGGCCAAACAGTCCGTTTTTTTCACTGACGTATTTTTTGACTGATGTAGCAGGGAAAATAAATTAAAATGAAAAAACATTCTGTCCGTCAAAAATGCTGGACGTATAAATGCAGTCCATCTGACCTCGTTTCATCACTCACATACAAAGCTACACGGACGTTGCGGACATGGCGCACTCCGCACGTCCGTTCTAGCAGTATTACGTTCTTGCCTAACCTGCGTCCGTTTGCTGCGTCCGCCATGCATCCGCACTTCCGTGCGGACGTACTTCGTGTGTGGGGCTCCATTGGTCAGAATGCTATGCTGCCACGGACGTACAAATGTGCGGCAACACGGACGTGATAACTGTGCTCGTCTGACCCCAGCCTTAAGCAATGTTATTTTTCGCCTCGGGATTAAACATTCACAGAGTTATTCAGAGAGCGGTGAAAAGCAGGAGAATAACTGGAGAAGTGAAAATTCTAGGTCAAAATAGCCAAACCAGAAAAATTCTCCCATTTAACTCACTTTCCAAATTGGCTATTTGGTCTAGATTGTTCTCTTCTCCTGCCAGTTCTCCTGGCTTTCACCTCTCTCTCAGGGTTGTTCAGAGAAAGGTGAAAACCAGGAGAATGGCAGGAAAAGAGAACAATCTGGACCAAATAGCCGATTTGGAAAGTGAGATAAGGCTAGGGTCAGACTAACGCATTTTTCACAGCGACCGTCGAAAAAGTGCGTCCGAACGCATTGCCTTATTTTTTCACGGAATGCGTGAAAACGGTCATACGATGCGCTTTTTTGTGCGTGATTTTTTACGGATCCAAACCAGGAAACTTTGGGTGTCTGGACGTTATGTTGGCCAGACATGAGCAGGGTCTGACGTCTCCAAATCACGCACACACGCCGCAAGTGGACGCAGCGCACTCTGTACGTCCGTACTAGCGGTTCTGCTTTCTCGAAAAAATGCGTTCATTTTCCACTTGCGTTGCGCAGCCGGACTTTCGTGCGACAGTACTTTGTATATTGGCTGTCATTGCCCGTCATTTGCTGCTAGTGCGGCCGTGATTAAGTGCGCCTGAACGCACGTTAAAAATTTGCTAGTCTGACCCTAGCCTAAATGGGAGAATTTTTCTGGTTTGGCTATTTTGACCTAGAATTTTCCATTTTCCAGTCATTCTCCTGCTTTTCACCGCCAAAAAATCTGTAAACTTTTTCTGCGTATCCGAAAATGTCTCCTCTTTTCATACAGACTGCCGCCCCAAGCAGTTGTTTATGGATAGATTAAAGGAAAAGCATTTACCGTCATTTGAAATGTCATTTTTTGGTTTTTACATATTTCTATACATCCTAGAAAACCGCCACTTCACGGGCAGGTTATGGGGACCTCCTAGGCACGATATTTGAAGGAATTTTTCGTTTTTATTTTTAACCCTTATTTCATGGAAAACTCACTGTCCCTTTAAAAATTTTTTTTTAACTTTTTGTTCTTGTTTCCTGTCCCCCAGGGCACTACCCAGACCCCCATACACTTTTTATGGCAAATATCTAGCATATATGCCCTCTTGGAGGGCACTAGACATGTGCATTCGTTTTAGTACTAAAGCGATTTAGTCCGAATTTTGGGATAATTTAGTTTTAGTATGACTCAAGAGAAACGAAACTGCTCAGTACAAAAAACGAAAGAAACTAAAATAAAATGCACTACATTTTAGTTTCAGTCCTCTTTGTGATATTCTATTGATGAGTGAAGGAGACCAGCAATGAAGAGCGCAACATCCGAAGTTCTGCACCCTCCACATGCCAATGCAGGAAGATGTTCTATACAGAGAGGGACATTAATTCAGGAGGATGTTCTATATATTATACAGAGAGGGGTATTAATTAATGCAGGTGGATGTTGTATACATTATACAGAGAGGAGCCTTTTTTTTTTAGCCCTTTAAATCCAGTGGCTGTGAGCGCGGAGATCGGCTGCTTGTTACATTATCTCTCAGTACAATGTATCAGGCTCAGCTGTTACAGTAACTGACTGCTGCTCATCACAGCGCTCAGAGTTTCAGTAAAACAAGAAAATAATATTGTTCTAACGTCTTATATATAAAAATATTATTTACTAGTTTTACTGAAACTCTGAGCGCTGTGATGAGCAGCAGTCAGTTACTGTAACAGCTTTGCCTGACACGGGGCAGTATTGCAATGTTGGTGCTAACTTAACCAGAGCTGTTGTAACTGAAAACCTCCATAGGCTATAATAGCTCTGGGAAGTTTACAACAGCTCTGGTTATGTTAGCACCAGCTATATAATATGGCCCACATTGTGCTGAGAGTGAGAGATACTGTAACAAGCAGCGATCTCAGCCCTCTGAGGAGCCACTACAATAGTAATTGTATCCACTGGTTTTCGGATGAATGAAATTAGTTTTCATACTAAAGAACTGAAAACGAATTTCTTTAGCAACTAAATAAATTGCATTTTAGTACTAATGCATTAGTTCAAAACGAAATTTTGTGCTGTGCACATGTCTAGAGGGCACTCTAAAAAACGAATTTTCAGCCCCATTGACTTGTATGGAGTTCGAGTTCGGGTTCGAGGTTCGGATCCGAACATTTGGAAAGTTCGGGTTCGGATTTTAACCGAACTCGGGGAGTGTTCGGCTCATCCCTAATCTCTGCTAAAAATAGGCCACAGTGTGGCATAGCATTGATTTAAGGGAATGTGTAATAACAGACCCTCAACTCTCTCTCCCACCCCCTCCTTATACAGACCCTCAACTCTCTGGGTCTCGGTGACACTGCACTTGCTTGGGTCGACTCCTATTTATCCAACAGGTCCTTCTGTGTGTCCTTTGCTGGTAACTCCTCCTCCTCATTGCCTCTATCTGTTGGTGTACCTCAAGGCTCTGTCCTTGGTCCTCTGCTCTTTTCCATCTACACCTCCTCCCTGGGCAAAATCATCAACAGCTTTGGCTTTAATTACCACCTCTATGCTGATGACACTCAGATCTACCTCTCTACCCCTGATCTCTCTCCCCCTGTCCTTTCAAAAGTCAGTGACTGTTTATCTGGCATCTCCTCCTGGATGGCCTCCCACCACCTAAAGATCAACATGTCAAAGACTGAACTCCTACTTATTCCTCCCTCCAATGCCTCCCCACCTCCTGACTTCTCTATCATGGTGGAGAGTATCACCATCTCCCCATCAAACCAAGTTCGCTGTCTTGGAGTTACACTTGACTCTGCTCTTTCCTTCATCCCCCACATCAAGTCTCTTTCCTCCTCCTGCCGATACCAACTGCGTAATATTTCCAGAATTCGGCCATTTCTTACCGCTGTCACCACAAAACAACTCATACACGCCCTGGTAATCTCCCGACTTGACTATTGCAATAATCTCTTATCTGGCCTCCCTCTGTCCCACCTCTCCCCCTACAATCCATTCTGAATGCCTCCGCCAGGCTAATTCACCTCACCCACCGCTCTGTCTCTGCCGCTCCCCTCAGCGAGTCCCTTCACTGGCTCCCCATCCACTGCAGAATTAAGTTCAAAATCCTTATCCTTACCTACAAAACCCTCACTAACTCAGCTCCACACTACCTGTCCTCACTAATCACCAAATACACCCCGGCCCGCTCCCTAAGGTCAAACAGTGACCTGCGTCTAGCTTCTCCCCGCATCACCTCTTCCCATGATAGACTGCAGGATTTCTCAGGCGCAGCCCCCACTCTCTGGAACGCTCTCCCTCGTACTGTCAGACTTTCCCCTAACTTCTCTTCCTTCAAACGCTCCCTTAAAACATTCCTATTTAGGGAAGCCTACCACCCAACTCACTGACGCAACCATCAATCACTCTCACCTTACAGTCCTCTCCTCCTGTTTCCAACCCCAACCCTCCCAGATTGTGAGTTCCTACGGGAATAGGGCCCTCATCTCCTCCTGTACTGTTTGTCAAATGTTGTTCAATGTATTGTAACCCTGTCTATACTGTGTTTATTGTACAGCGCTGCGGAATATGCTGGCACTTTATAAATAAAGAATAATAATAATAATAATAACAGACACATGATGCAATAATAGTGAGACAGAGGTCATTTGCATATCCTACCCAGAGTTCCTTGCTGCATATGGGGAATGTGGCACAGGGGCTCTGAGATGCAATTCATCGAATTGCTGTGATGTGCAAGTGGCTTCTGCAATAATAAACACACTATATATACAGTATATTTATATATTATATAACTTATCCTTACTCTATATATATATATATATACTCTCCACTATATATAGTGGAATGTCTGCAGTGGTTTCCTTTATACATTAAAATGAATTCCTCCTATTTTTACTGTATATATTTTTTCTATTTTTCATTCAAATCTTTTGGAATTTTCATATTTAATATTTTTTCAATATGTATGCGCATTTTATTTTTGACTATTTTTTGTTTAGACATAATTGCATCTTTATTCATTTGCTCAAAGGTAGATTATTTTTGATGTATCAAAATGCTCCATTTAATATTATGTCTGCGGAAGAGTATTTCTGATATATATCGTGGAACATTAATTTACTCTCCGACATGCTGGCCCTCTTTCCACACAGAGGACGTTTCTCATCTTGCAATTTATTCAAAGTAGGTGTTATATTAGAAACTGATTAGCAGAATTATTTTCATGCAAGAGGATTAACATGATTCTATTATTTACATATCTGAGCCACGTATCAATTTGCCTTTATTATGCAGATGATTCCCACTTGCATTGTTTTCCAATCCCAGGTAATTACTGCATGAATGAACAGATATGTTCCTTTTAGCTTAGGTCTAAAAATACATTGTTCACTAGCAGGTTATTCTCTTTTTATTAGATTTTAAAGAAGGATGTACATTTTCCCAGAAGTTCCATAACATTAAAGGAATTTGATGCAAGAGCTCACTTACATTTTACAAAAAAATGAAATGCAAAGACTATCAGGGTTATTCAAAGAGATTCGAAAAGTCACCGCACGTTCGGTGACTTTTCGTTCTCTTCAATTCGGTTCCTTTTGCCGATCCCATTTCGGCGACCCTGCGGTGTATTCAGCAAACACCACAGGGTCTCCGAATTGCAGGGAAAAGCTACCGCAAACCCGACGAAAACTAACCGCAAAACCCAGCGAATGCACGCTGAAAACCCCCAAAAACATCTGGATTAAGCTGCCGAAAACCACGGAAAACCCGAACAGGAGCCGATCGCAGCCTCCGACACAGCAGACGAGGCAGTGAATAAATTAGGAAAACAGTTTGCATGAATGATTGAAAAGTGAAACACTGTTTGCAAAGAAACTACTGAGTGAAAATGTCTGAAATTTACATATGAGATCCAGGGAATGATAATAAAAAGGGCTGTTACAGAAAAAATAAGTAAACTTAAAAAAAATCAAAAAAAAAATCGGACTTTAAAAAAAAACAAAAAAAAACAAACAGAAAAATGCTTAAAATATCCTGAAAAATCTATAAATAAAGAGACTCTTTAGTGCAGAATTTTATAATGAACAGTTTATTAGATATTGAATTAAAACGGGAATATTTTTAACATTGGAGCCTATGGGATTCTCCTGAATAAACTTGCCGAATGAAACCACCGAATGACAGGGCATTTCGGGAACCTTTCACTGTTGGTTTTTGTTCTCTGAATAGCCGAAGCAGCACTTTTTTATGGGGATTTCACTGCCCTCGAACAGGCACCAAACAGGCACCGTATGTGCAGGCAATTTGACAGGATTTGGCGAATTGCCTGCTCTCTGTATAGCCGAATGGCCAAGAAAGGTAACCGAACGCTGATTTTCAGCGTTCGGTTACCTTTCTCAAGCAATTCGGATCTCTTTGAATAACCCCGTATGACAACATAGCAAAAAGCAGGATAAATGATATCATTAAAACTAGCACAACTAACAGTAATAGACATGTGCATTTGTTTTTGTACAATTTGAGTTTTGTTGCGATTCTGGGTGATCTATTGATTCATCTGGAACAGAAATCAGCAAAAGCTCATCTCAACATCTGAAACGAAATTCAAATCACAAGGAAATCATTGTTGACGATAGAGTTAAAAAATTATTTAGCCCCTTCACCGCCAAGTGATTTTTCCATTCAACCACTGGCAGGACTCAGTGGTGTTCTGAAATATCCCTTTCCATTAACCCTTTCACTGCTGAGGCATTTCACCGCTGTGTGCTGAGCTCATTTTTACCGCTTTCGCTCATCATGTTTAAACGCGATTTGAAGCCACATTTTATTAAATGACCCAGACATATTATATATCGTTCTTTCCGGCAGACTCGGCAGATTCATAATATATCATTTTTATATGTATACGTCATGTCCTGCCTGAATATTATGACAAAAAATGCAATACAAATTGAATTTTTAATCATCTGCAGCGTGTAAAGTGTTTTTTTTCACATTTTATCACATGAACATTTGCAGTTATATTTTCTATGGGGTGCGCTTTTACAAAAATTAGAAATGGGTACTTGTTAAATTTTTTGGTGGGAATTACGTGATTTTTAGCAAATGCACCCCATAGAAAAAAATCTTTAGTGCAGCATCATTGTTTACATTATAATTGAAATGTGAACAATATTGCTGCATTAATAAAAACAACACACAAAAAACTCATGTTTTTTTGTTTTTTTATTTATTTATTATTTTTATCTTTTTTTTTTTTTTTTTTTACTTTGTACCTAGTCATGTTGGGTATCATTTGAAAGGCCATGCTCAGGCCTTTCAAATGACACCCCCTAGCTGCCACAGTTCTGGAGATATCGGGGTTCAAATGAACCCCCTATCTCCACCAGGGGAACCCCGATATCTCCAGAACCGTGCAGCTAGGGGTTCCCCGGCTATCTGACGTCATCACGCTATGCGTGATGATGTCGGGCAGCGAGGGGGGGACCCGGGGTGGAGCCGCCATCCAAGATGGCGGCCCCCACCGGAGCTAGGCCACACTTCGGCGCCGCAAGGCACTGAAGTGCGACCCGGCGCTTGAGGGGTTAAAGCCTGGCACCGCTTAAAAGGGCAGACTCTCCCCTTTTAAGCAGTGCCTGGCTTTTGGAGCTGCTCCTTCGCAATCGGGAGGGAGAGGGATCCGAACGGATCCCCCCTCCCTTCCAGGCTATCTCCCGGCATTGCATGGCGCGATGATGTCATTTACGTCGGGAGGAGCTTGTCTTCAGCGTCTGAGGACGCTGAAGTCAGAACGCCACGGGACCTCGGACAGAGAGGTCAGTATCTCCACCGGGGGTCCCGCAAAGCTGATGGCGTGTGGGGCACGTCCTCAGCATGTAACGTGCGTCAATGAGGACGTGTCCCACACGTCGACAGCAGTGAAGGAGTTAATCTTACAGTCAATATATAGGGCATCCCACTGTATAATTTCACTGCAAGAAAATCCTTTATAACAGGCAGAAGGCTCCCTCTGCTGGACAAAAAGTGCTACTACATTTACATTGTTATTGGGGCCCCGTGTTTCCTTAAAAGTATAAACTGACCTTCAAGCTTTTCAAATAATTTCAACACATCGGCTGCCATGTCCAAACTGTGTAATTCTAAGGAACGTGTTCTGGAGCCCGTTTGCAAATTAATTTAATTTCAAATAAACAAAATGCATTTGCATTGCTCTAGAATCAGACATAATCGAGTATACTCAATCTCGGTTCACCTGCAGAAGCTTTTGAAAATTGAGTGTACACTATGGGCTCGATTACATTCTTCACACAAAAACGCTTCGCGCAATGCGTGATTTGTTGCGTGAACCGTTAAACGTTAACGCGCTAAAAATAACGGTGGTATTACAAAAGGCACACATTTTTTCATCCGTCAAAAAATAACACGTGTAAAAAAGACGTGCGGACTGTTTTTTCACGCGATTCAGCCAATCAGAATTAAGAACCACAATTGTCTCCCGCTAAGTTTTTGCGCCTGCCAAAGTCAATCTGAGTATACTGTATATGCTGCAGCAATAAATAAAAACACGCGCAACCTCTCCATTTTATTGTTTGGGTATGCGTAGAATGTGTAACTATACGTTGCTGCGTATTTTTTTTTGGGCTGGTGTATTTGGTTTCGGTCAGGACGTTCAGATTTGCCATTAACACCAGCTTTTCAAAGAAGTTGAAATTATGCGCGCAAGCGTTGTCTGTTAAATTTTGCGTGTAGATTGTAATACCATCCGCGTACCAGCGCACAAACGCATTTGCGCTCACAATGTTAAGTATAGGACGCGCAACGTACATTACGTTCGCGCAGGTTCCCCCGCGGTAGACGATAACGCGCATCTTTTGCGCAGACATTGTAATACGACGTTCATCGCAAAGGGTTTTGCCCCTCGCGTTAATGCGTTTTTGCGCACGCTTTAACGTTTGCGCGAAGAATGTAATAGAGCCCTATATTGGTAGTGAAGGGGTTAAATATATTTTTTAAAATAGAATCCTTTCTATCACATTTGTTTCAGCCTTCAGCAGACTAATAAATCTTAAAAACATGAGAACTCTAACCTGTAACGCTACCGGAAATATGTTGCCAGGACGCAAGGTCATTTAGGAATTACAGGCAGCCAGAAAAAAAATGTTTACATCACGTTCCATTAGATGCCCAGAAAGGAATGTGTCCTTTTCTGGTCGAGAGATATTTCCTTTGCAGTGATACATACTGTAGTACAAAATGATAAATGGCGTGGCAGACTGCAATGTATCTTTGCGCCCCAGTAATAAATCATCAAAAGACTGAAGCTTCCTCTTGGATGGTGGGGTGAGTGTACTTGGCTATCCTCATGTGTACAGTCATCTCTGACCTATCACCTCATTGTTCAAAATGGAGATATCCATAGGTGCAACCATGTAATGCTACATCAATTTAAAGCAACAAGGATAGAAATAAATAGATATAAAATGATAATGGAAAAAAAATCACTTGACTTTACTCATGCTGTGGTTGAAGACCTTAGCTAGTCCAAAAGAAAGCAAATTCCGTGCGCTACCAGGTGACCTGAAACATTATTATCTCAACGGAGAGGGGTTTTTATGGTGTAGATGCACCAGATTAGAAAAAATATTAGTGTTGCATTGTTTTATTTTAAAAAAGTTGTGTTTTACTTTTAATACTTGTCATTAAAGGAAAGAAAGATTTTCACTTTCCCAAGACACTGGTGTCAGTAAATTATGAATAAATAATGTTTTAGAGGTGACTATTCAAATTAAGAAAAATTGGTCTAGATGAAAGTTCTTGTTCTTGGATAGAAAACTGGATAAAAGATAGAGTACAGAAAGTGGTCAATTTTCAAGATGGACAACAGTGGTAAGTGGTGTCCCTCAGGAATCTGTTAGGACCACTTCTATTCAATCTATTTCTAAATGATCTTAAAATCAGCATTGAAAGTCATGTATCAGTGTTTGCGGATGACACAAAACTAGGACAAGTAATACAATGTGAGCAGGATGTTACTTCCCTGCAAGGGGATTTAGATAGATTGGGGGACTGGGCACTTAAATGGAAGATGAAATTTAATGTAGATAAATGCAAGGTTATGCACTTTGTAGAAAAGAACACTCAAAAACTTATACCGTAAGGCTAAGGTCAGACGAAAGCAGTTTTAACGTGCGTTTAGCCGCACGAAATCACGACCGTGCTAGCAGCAAATGACGTCCAATGCCGGGGAACATACGACGAACGGCCGCACGAAAGTTCGTCCGTGCAACGCAAGTGGCAAACGAACGCATTTTTTCCAGAACGTCAAACCGCTACTACTGACGTACAGAGTGCGCTGCGGCCGTATAGCGGCGTGTTTGCGTGATTGGGAAACGCAGACGCTGCACACGTCCGGCCAACATAACGTCCAGACGCAAAAGGGTTTTATTGATGATCCGTACAAAATCACGGACGAAAATGCGCATCGTATGACCGCTATCGCGTATTCCGTGAAAAAATACGTCCATTCGTTCGAACGCACTTTTCACGGACAACGTGAAAAACGCATTCGTCTGACCCTAGCCTAAATGGTACAGATTTAGGGAAATCAAAGCAGGAGAAGAATTTGGGAATACTCATAGACCCCAAACTAAGTAACATTGCCCAATGTCAAACAGGAGCTGCCATAATATTTAATATGTGGGTAAAATCTGATGCCATTCTGAGATCAAGAAGGAATTTTTCGCCAAAACGTTGCATTTTGGCAAGTGCGTCAGACTGTGTTTTTTTGCCTTCTTTTGGATCAACAGCAGAAGGTGATGTGTGAAAGGCAGAATTCGTTGGATGCATGTCTTTTATCAGTCTGTGTATCTATGTAGCTTTGACCATCATCACTCTGGGGTAGAACTGGAAATTATACAATTAAAAATAGTCCATCAAGCTAGAAGAGACCTTCAGTGCTCTTTATAAAGATATAGACAACATGCAGACTGTCTCAATGCTTTCATCTATTGACAATGAGTATTACATTGCCTTCCTACAGTCCTTGTGTTGACAATTGGTAGTTTTCTTTAACCCAGGATTGACTGCACTCAATCTGAAAGGTACATCCTGCTGCCCCAATAGTGAGCATAGACGATATGGTGTTTCACAGGAGCAACGCAAAGTCATTCTGTTATTGCAAATGAAATTCAGATTGACTTTAGAGATTACTCTGCCACTCACTGAGGAAGCCTATATGGTGATCCTTTTAAAGCTTTTGTATTATTTTAAACCAAAAAAATAAATAAAAAATTAGATTTATTCCTGCCATATGGCTATTTTAATTTAAATAAAAGTCTAGATTTTTTATTCTTATGCATGTCTTGCTGCCTGGTCTTTTCCATCGATACACATTTTTTCCTGAGCCCACTTATTCATCCATCCCACCCTGGAATCTGGATTACATCGCTGGAACCAAGGAAAAGAGAAGAAATCAACTAAATATATTCCAATCTTACAGTACTTCCATCCTATGCGTGAATTATTCAGTATATATTAAATTTTTTCTTGCAAATTGCTCTTATTATACATATACATACATATGCTGTTTTAGTACATAACCATTAGGAACCCTTTCTCTTGCTTTAAATGAAATTAATTTGCATTTGGGCTCCAGAAGGTGCCCCTAAAGTTTTACAGGGTTATTCAGAGAGCGTGAAAAGCAGGAGAATGAATGGAGAATGACTGGAGAATGAAAAATTCTAGGTCAAAATAGCCAAACCAGAAAAATTCTTCCTTTCATCTCACTTTCCAAATCGGCTATTTTGACCTAGAATTTTTCATTCTCCAGTCATTCTCCAGTCATTCTCCTGCTTTTCACGCTCTCTGAATAACCCTGATAGTATCATGCCAGAGGTGCTAACTTTTTAAACCACCTGCTAATGTGTCTGATTGACATCTGTCCAGCTGATACTGCATGGAGTCGAGAACTGCAGTAACTCTTTTTGGCCAGCAGATGGCATTCCAAATAGCTTATTACAGTAAGGAATACAATGGCAATATTCCCAATTATTTCTTACTATATATTATTATTAAATTTATTATATTATTATTATTATTATTATTAAAAATTATTTGAAAAAAAAATGGTTCCAGACAGTATTTTTTAAAAGAAAGGAATATATTTTAAATAGAAAATCCCTTGGTAGTACAGTGGTTAATAAAAGTGGTAAAATTATACAAAACTGTAAGATTTATATTCCTTATTACTTTTTAAAGTATTTTTTTTTCTACTTATTCAGGTTTAAACTTCAAGTTTTAAATCAAAAAATATGAAAGGTAGAATAAAATTCTAAGACGTAATTGGAGAGAAAAAAAATCCATCTTTGACTCTTCCGCATCCACAAATTCCTATCTCGAGAAACCGCAATTTATTATTAAAAATAGCCTAACTGCTAAAATTCAGGAAATCCTAAAACCGAGGCCTGTGACTTCAGCATTTCGTTGTAACATATTTGCTCTAACTGGGGAAAAAAAAGTGTCAATAATTAAAATCTGCCCTCTGAGTGACAAGCTGCTTGTTATAAATTTGGAATTCTACCTTCTTAGTCTAAAACAGTAACATTGTTTCAAGCAGTTGAAGTTTGCCATATTTCCGCCCACGTAAAAAATTATCCCTGGGGGTGGGTACATTGTATCATCAGTACCTGTCAGCTTGCTGTCCAGTGCAGTTAGCGTGTCTGCAGAAAGGTTGAAGGGGAGGATTTGACAGGATGCGTTAAAGAAAAATCGCTGTTAGGACCAGCTCTGACACTTAAGTCCGGGTAACGTGCCTTGAGTTTATGCTGCTACACTTTATCCCGATTTGTCTCTCTTATTAAGCTGATGAGTTTTGTACAGTAATTGTAGCTAAGAGCTACACCCGCTGGCTGTATGGTTATTTTTAATATAGCTTTTTTTTTTTTTTTTCATTATTATTTTAGGACCCACATGGAGAGAGAATCCTTATCAGGGAAACCCTAAGACAGAAGGCTCTTGAAAAACACGGACATCTTCTGCAGAGAATGTAGAGAGAATTTGGGAAACGTGTTTCTAAACAGTCGCTCTTGTGCCAGCTTTTACTAGTATTATTTTCTTCTTTTTTTCAGAGTCCTTGCAGCAATGCCCACACACATGATGATATTAAAGATAAACTGAGGCAATTAATAATATTGCATTCAGGAAGCTACTGTCTGTGCTGTGATGTGTGTGTATCTGGAAGCTGAAAAAATTGCAGAAAAAGAAAAAAACCAGCACAAAGCTCCAAGCCTAGCTCTTTTTATTGAAAAATATTATAATAACATTTATTTGAAAAATGATATGCTTAATTTACACTTAAATTTTATTATTTATTTATTTATAAAGTATTTTACCAGGAAGGATACATTGAGATTTCTCTCATTTTCAAGTATGTTCTGGGCTCAAGAACATTGAAATGTTACAGTCGTTACAGAAATACAAAGTAATAAAATACAAGATATTAAGAAACAAAACACAAATATGCAGATTAACACAGAAATTAAATATGTGGGTAATATATTCACTATGTTACATGTTTACAGGTGCATTCTGTTTATAGTCACTTTGTTACATGTTTACAGGTGCATTCTGTATATAGTCACTATGTTACATGTTTACAGGTGCATTCTGTATATAGTCACTATGTTCCATGTTAACAGGTGCATTCTGTATATAGTCATTGTGTTACATGTTTACAGGTGCATTCTGTATATAGTCATTATGTTACATGTTTACAGGTGCATTCTGTATTGAGGTTTGTTAATTGAGATCTCCTAAGTGACTTTAGACTGGGGGAAGATGGGGTGGCATCTGGGAGGTTATTCCATAATTGTGGTGCTCTGTAGGAAAATGAGGATCGAGACACTTTCTTTTTGTATTGTGGTATTGCAAGTAAGGTGCAGGTCCTGGATCGGAGGTTATAGGATGAGGGAACTGCTGGGGGAAGCAGTCTATTCAGGTAGGGTGGTAGCTTCCCAGAAAAGCTCTTAAACACTAGGTTGGAAAGGTGAAGGGTGCGTCTGGATTCCATGTCACGTGATCACAGAAGGGGCTGGATGCTTGAGCGATGCAATCCAATGGCTGTCAATGCCAAAGTGCATTTGTGGGATTTCACTTGCAAAGGTCCTGAAGCCTCGGAATCTAAGCTCAGTGCTCAGGTTTTGGGCAGTACTAAACCTCTGCACTTGGAGGGGTGAATCAGCACCCCCTTCCTGAAGATGGTGGTGGATGAAGACACTCATGCAGTGTGGCCAGAATACATAGGCCCCTATTACATTCTTCGCACAAATTCGTCCACGCAGCGCAATTTTTTTGCGCGCAGCGTTAAGCGTTATCGCGTGAAAATTAACGGTGGTATCACGATCCGAAAGCATTTTCTCATCCATCCGAAAATAACATTCGTAAAAACGACACGCAACACGAAGAGTAATACGCGTGCAGTAACATAGCACATGTAAATCAGTGTGCGGACAGTTTTTTTCGCGGGATTCAGCCAATCAGAACTAAGAACCTTAATTGACATCAATTTACCTTAATTGACTCACTTAAGTTTTTGCGCATGTAGAAGTAAATCTGAGTATATATGCTGCAGCAATAAAAAAAAACACGCACAAATTCACAATTGTTTTGTTTGGGTATGTGTAGAATGTGCAACTATACTGTGCAGTATTTTTTTTTCGTGCTGTTGTTTTTCGTTTCGGCTAGAACGTTCTGATTTGCAGTTACCACCAGCTTTTCAAAGACATTAAAAATATGTGCGCAAAGGTCGATCGTAAAAAGATGCGCATCGATTGTAATACAATCCGCGTACCAGCGCACAAACGAATTTGCGCTCACAATGTTAAGTATAGGATGCGCACAGTCCATCTCGCTCGCGCAGGTCCATCCGCATTAAACGATAGCGTGCATTGTTTGCGCGAACGTTGTAATACGACGTTCAGCGCAAAGGGTTTTGCCCCTCGCACAAATGTGCATTTGTGCGCACAAAAACAAATGCGCGAAGAATGCAATAGGGGCCATAGAGTGTCCCATTAACATTCTTCAAACTATTCTTCAATTTATTTACATTTTAAATGCATTATGACCATTGAAACCTACAACAAAATGTAAAAACTCATGCTTCTAATGTCTAAATAAAATATTAAAAAAAGAACATTTACCGACATTCAGGCAAGTTTAGGATTTTTACTTGTTGGCAAAACCTACTTTATTTGTGTTACCACTGGCAATCTGTGCCAACAAGCAATTCATTACACATAATTCAGTAATGATCAAGACATATTCTTTTGTAATTTTACAGTACTTAGCTAAATGTGAATGCTAACATTCCTAATATGCATTTACGCATAATCATAGGATATAATAGCCAGTCATTAATGTGCAATGTAATGTACGCCTTGTGCTATGATCACTAAGGGGGTCTTTTCAGTAGGGCTTTATGCATCAAGTTAAGTAAATAGAAATTGTCGGTGAGTGCTGTACTTGTGCTGACCTTAAACCATAAGCAATCTGCAAACTTATTATTTTCAAGGACTTTTTTTTTCTCATAAAACACGTTCAGAGGTTAGATTCGCTTCTGATCAGAGATGGTAAATTAAACTAAGCAGAATGTTCTTTTAGCCTCTCTATGAGTAAATTACTGCATCTGCTTTAGATACATTTAAATAAATGTACAAAAGCGACTATTTGTTGCTAAACACACAGACATGTAGGGCCCATTTCCACTATTACTCATAAGGGGGGTGCGGAGGGTGCGTGCCGCACCGGGTGCCAACATTTGGGGCCTCAGGGCTGATGGTGACACCCGGAATCCCTGTCTGCATGACCGGCTTTAAGCGTGTGCAACAGGAGATGTGTCACTATTCTGGAGGTAGCGGAACTGAATTCTTCTATCCCAACGCCAGAAACATTTTCTTTTCATTACCGGACAATTCCATTTTCTTCTCCTCTGGTCCGCGGGTAGGTGCTGCTTTGATCTGGCTCCCTGCTGTAATAAGTGTTTGATTAAAGATCAAAAAAAGTTAGTAAGATCCCTCCTTCACTGCTGCCAATCCACAGAGATCACCACAAGTCTCTTCCTGTAGAAAAAAGCCAATATACGTATTGGATGGCGCGTCTGTTGTATCCGTGTCTTTGTTTTTGATCCCAAAGTGGATTTTGTTTCTGGGGGAGCATAAATAAAGGCCCACCATTCTACCTCATGTCTGACAAGCAGCATGAGCAGGTATGGTTTACTATACAGCAGCCTGTGGCTTCATTTTTGGATAAGACTCACCCTCATTAGAGGTGCCTTGACGCTGGCGGGCGAGCTTAGTCTTATAATGGCCATTAATAAGAAACCAAACCTCTAATTGTGTTTAGTTTCACACGGTATAATGGGAATAAGCGCAGATGACATCTTTTTCTTTGTTATGTTTCACACATGTTGTTAGGCTGGATGCATTTGGTGGTTGCAGCCGCCCCATCGGGGAATAGGCGCGACCCCACCTCTCCTGTACTATGTATTCTTTAACATTGTTGACCACAGAAGATTAAAATTTCAATTGAGCCACTTCAAATTGCATTCCCCATCTTCTTGTAATCCACCACAGACCTGAAATAATGAGGGGCAGTATATGGTGTAGTATTTTAAAACTCAAAATAATTTATTTAAAACCAAAGAACAACCTCACATTCTGTAGGGCACATACAAAATGTGCATATACACCTTGGTCTCAAAGACCCAGACCTCCCGATATTGATCCTCCAATTGGTCCACAAACCGTCCACCGGTTCTACTGGCCGCCTACATGAATCTGGGATAACAGTCTGCTTGTCCTTCTGACCCAATACAGTCGCTCAACGCATTTCGTGATAGTCTTACTTCATCAGGAGAATGACTGCATATGCAACCCAGCTTCTTTTATAAGCCTCACAACCTAAAAAAACAATTTAATTAATAACAACAGCTGTGGGAGTTCGTAATATCCCACTAATCTTTCAGCCAACGAGGAAAAGAGAAAACACAATAATAGAGAGAGACTGAATGGTTTCTATAAATGTGGAAACTGTTCAACGTGTAAACATCAGTCACGTAAGACAATGAAATTTAAAAGTACAGTAGCAGGAAAAGAGTACCCAATTAAACATTTTATCAACTGTAAAAGTCAAAATGTAATTTATTTGTTGGAATGTAAATGTGGTTCACAGTATATAGGGAGGACGGCCAGAACTCTCCATGAGAGACTCATGGAGCATTATTATCACGGTTCCCGGATCCCACCATGCAGTCCTTATAGCCCAACACTCCACAGAGCCCAAAAGCTACCAACAGGGTAGCCGTAAAAGAATCCCTAACTGTCTGGTCCTTACAATTGGCCAGGTATATATACACTAGCTAGACAGAAAGGGTTAATCAAAGACAATGTTGTAATACAAAACCAGGTCAGCAACACGGGGGTAGTCAGACGAGCCAGAATCAGGAATACAGAGTATAGAATGGTCAAAGGGAATAGCCGGGTCGATATCAGTGCAGGAGCGTAGTACAAGGAAATAGTCTAGGGCAACGGACGGCAGAATAGTCAGAAAACAAGCAGAGGTCAATAACAGGTTCAATCACGAGAGAATACAGGTACAGGGAGCTCAGGTATGGATAACCACGATCTGGCCCTGCTTAGAAGGAACTGTTGGTTTTTAAAAGACCTGGACTCCTCTGATAGGTCCGCGTCACCAGACCGCGCCCCCCTCTCAAGCCGCGCCTCATGCAGCCACCTCCCTGCCTGTCTCTATTTAAACCGGGCGCTGGCAAGCGAGCAGCATCAGACATGCTGCCGCCGAGCATACCGGAGGGGCTGGAAGCCCCCAACATTACAATTATTCAGGAATTCGCACAAAAAACTGAAACATAGTGTCCCTCTACACTGTAATAATTGTACTATGTTTAAATTTGAGGAATTCGTCAGTATTGGTATTGATTTAGTGGAACCTGATTGGAGGGGAGGGGATATTGCAGTTAGGCTGACTAAGAGAGAGAAGCAATGGATCTATAAATTAAAAACATTGGGAGGCAAAGGGTTAAACAATGAGATCGATACAGACCTACAGAATGTGAGTTTGTTCTTTGATTTTAAATAAATTGTTTTGAGTTTTAAAATACTATACATATACCGCCCCTCATTATTTCAGGTCTGTGGTGGATTACAAAAAGATGGGGAATGCAATTTGAAGTGGCTCGATTGAAATTTTAATCTTCTGTGGTCGACAATGTTAAAGAATATGACACAATAGATGCACCATCCAATACGTATAAGTGTTTGATTGTCAGGCTGATATATGGCAAATTCCACACTGAGCACAGATCACTAAGGCTAGGGTCAGATGAGCGTGATTTCTACGGACTGTACGTCCGTGCACACGGACGTACGTCAGTACGGAAGACGCAGTAGTGGCCACACAGTCCGTTTATCACTGATGTATATTTTGACGGATGTAGGCGGGAAAATAAAATAAAAAGCAAAACCATTTTGTCCGTTAAAAATGCTGGACGTATAAATGCAGTCCGTCTGACCACGTTCCATTACTCACACACAAAGCTATGTGGACGTTGCGGACGCAGCGCACTTTGTGCGGCCGTTCTAGTGGTTGTACGTTCTTGCCTGCCTTGCGTCCGTTTTCCGCGGCCGTTGTGCGTCCGCAGTTCAATGCGGACGTACTTTGTGTAACAGGCTCCAATGGGCTTTCTGTCATGCTTTCACAGACGTACTTTTAGGCGCAATCACGGACATGAACACTACGCTCGTCTGACCCCAGCCTAAGCAGAGCTTCTCCACCAATAGACACATCCTAATGCTGTGACATCACCAGCCCCCACTGCCTGTCAGTGCCAGGGAGACTAGGGGAGTACAGACCACAGAGCACACTGAATGGCTTCAGAGAAGCCAAAATACAAAGCAGTACAGGAGACATTAATTCTCGCCTGGTATTAGAGCAATGTGCTATTCAAAGGTTTGTTTGTTTTTTATTGACTCCCAGAACCTAGTTTTAAGTGATTTTTCTATTACCATCTACCCTCTTATACCTTTCACGGCCAAAATCGAGTTAACTCAGTTTCGTACTGTAATACTGTACATCCAAAAGCAATCATTAGCATATTAAAATACAATTTGTAAACAGTTTTAAAGCAAGATTAGTATGCTCCCTTAGGAGAACTAAAATCTCTCATCTTATCTCTCTCCTTTCACTATATCTTACTGTAAACAAGTATACAGTATACAAGATGCAGCACTCACATCATTTTTAACAAAAAGGCCAGATAATGTGTTTCTGCATTGCAACAGCCAGGTAGAGGGCAAAATACAGAGAGAGCTCTGGGGTCACTCACTGCTGTACAGGGATAAGATTCAGGAGGTTATAATAAGTGACAATTCCCGTACAGTACAGATACAAGGTGTTGCTGTAATTGCCATACACAGGCATTATGCAGTACATACAGATACAAGGGGTTACCGTAATTGCCATACACAGACATTATGCAGCACATACAGATACAAGGTGTTGCTGTAATTGCCATACACAGGCATTATGCAGCACATACAGATACAAGGTGTTGCTGTAATTTCCATACACAGGCATTATGCAGCACATACAGATACAAGGTGTTGCTGTAATTGCCATACACATGCATTATGCAGCACATACAGATACAAGGTGTTGCTGTAATTGCCATACACAGGCATTATGCAGCACATACACATACAAGGTGTTGCTGTAATTCCCATACACAGGTATTATGCAGCACATACAGATACAAGGTGTTGCTGTAATTGCCATACACAGGCATTATGCAGCACATACAGATACAAGGTGTTGCTGTAATTGCCATACACAGGCATTATGCAGCACATGCAGATAGTGGTATTTTTTTGGAAGCTGCTTTGCTAATAATCTCACTACGATCACAACAAATCCACATAAACACTAAACAGGAGATCTGACCGGTTTTATTTTTACAGTATTTGACACAAAGGCTATTTCTGACTATATGCTGATAATGCAGACTCTGTGTGAAATTGTGTAAGATAAAGGACCCCATCTAGAGTCCAGAACCCTTCATATCCAACAATATCTCTGTAAGCAAATACATGAAAAAGTAAGAAATGAGCACATTAACCCTTTCGCTGCTGAGGCTTTTCACACCTCTGTGCTGAGGTCATTTTTACCGGTTTTGCTCATCATGTTTAAACGTGTTTTGAAGGCTTATTTTAGTATATGACCCAGACATATTATATATCGTTCTTTCCGTCAGACTCGGTAGATTCATAATATGTCATTATTATATGTATACGTCATGACCTGTCTGTATATTATAACAAAAAATGCAATAAAATATGTATATTCAATAATTTACAACGTGTAAAGTGTTTTTTTTCACATTTTAACATGCGAGCAATTGCGGTTATATTTTGTATGGGGTGCGCTTGTTAAAAAAATTAGAGATGGGGTCTCGTTATATTTTTTTTTGGGGAAAATTACACGATTTTTAACAAACGCACCGCATACAAAAATCGTTAGTGCAGCATCATTGTTCACATTATAATTGAAATGGGAACAATATTGCTGCATTAACGAACCAAAAAAAAGAAAAAAAAATGTTTATTTTTTTTTATAATTTTTTTTAAATATATTTTTATTTTTAATTTTTTTTTTTAAAAAAACTTCTTTCACAGTAGTGTTTGGTATCGTTGGAACGGCCATGCTCTGGCCGATCCAACCATACCAAACTTTAACCCCTAGCTACCACGGATCGGGAGATAGGGAGTTCATTGGAACTCCCTATCTCCACCGTTGGTGGCAGTTAGGGGTTAACTCTAGGACTGGCGTCATCGTGCTATGCACGATGACGCCAGTCCTCAGGGGGAGTTCCCGGAGGCTTGGCCGACATCCAAGATGTCGGCCAGCTCCGGGAAAGGATCACGAACCGGCGCTTTTCAGCGCCGATTCGCGATCCAGCTCCCCAGGGGTTAATGCCAGGTAACATTTGGAAGGGCAGGCTGTGCCCTTCCAAATGGTGCCTGGGTTAACCCCCGCAACGCCGCCGATCGGGAGGGAGAGAGGTCCGAAGGACCTCCCCCCCTCCCTTTCAGGCGCCTCCTCCGCAAATGCGGGGGGGCGCCTGAATTAGGTGTCATCGCACTGCCGCGATGACACCTAATTTCATCGGCGGCGGTTCCGGATGCTGGGCTGACATCGAGGATGTCAGCCCGCACCGGGGGGGCCAGCGATCGGCCGGAACCCGGCCGAACGCTGGCCCCAAAGGGAGGACGCGCTCAGCGCGTCCTCCGCACAGCAGGAGCCATGTGGAGGACGCGCTGAGCACGTCCTCCGCATGGAAGTGGTTAACATTATTTAAATTTTTAAACTATTTCAAAACAACAATTTATGTTCAAAAGTTCTATTTTACCCTAAATTTAACCACTTCGCTGCTGAGGACGCGCTCAGCGCGTCCTCAGCATTCCCGCTGGCCCCTCCGGTGCGGGCTGACATCCTGGATGTCAGCCCGGCATCCGGAACAGCAGCCGCCAGAATTAGGTGTCATCGCGGGGGCGCGATGACACCTAATTCAGGCGCCCCCCCCCGCATGTGCGGAGGAGGCGCCTGAAAGGGAGGGGGGGAGGTCCTTCGGACCTCTCTCCCTCCCGATCGGCGGTGCACAGGGGGTTAACCCAGGCATCATTTGGAAGGGCACAGCCTGCCCTTCCAAATGATGCCTGGCATTAACCCCTGGGGAGCTGGATCGCGAATCGGCGCTGAAAAGCGCCGGTTCGCGATCCTTTCCCGGAGCGGGCCGACATCTTGGATGTTGGCCAAGCCTCCGGGAACTCCCCCTGAGGACTGGCGTCATCGTGCGTAGCACGATGACGCCAGTCCTGGACTTAACCCTTGACTGCCACCAACGGTGGAGATAGGGAGTTCCAATGAACTCCCTATCTCCCGATCCGTGGCAGCTAGGGGTTAAATTTTGGTATGGTTGGATCGGCCAGAGCATGGCCGTTCCAACGATACCAAACATGAAAGTGAAAAATTTTGTAAAAAAAAAAAAAATGAAAAATAAAAATAAAAACAAATTAAAAAAAAAAAATTAAAAAAAAAAAAAATAAACACTTTTTTTTTTTTTTTTGGTTTGTTAATGCAGCAATATTGTTCCCATTTCAATTATAATGTGAACAATGATGCTGCACTAACGATTTTTGTATGCGGTGCGTTTGTTAAAAATAGTGTCATTTTCCCCAAAAAAAAATGTAACGAGACCCCATCTCTAATTTTTTTAACAAGCGCACCCCATACAAAATATAACCGCAATTGCTCGCATGTTAAAATGTGGAAAAAAACACTTTACACGTTGTAAATTATTGAAAATACATATTTTATTGCATTTTTTGTTATAATATACAGACATGACATAACGTATACATATAATAATGACATATTATGAATCTACCGAGTCTGACGGAAAGAACGATATATAATATGTCTGGGTCATATACTAAAATAAGCCTTCAAAACACGTTTAAACATGATGCGCAAAACAGGTAAAAATGACCTCAGCACAGGGGCGGGAAAAGCCTCAGCAGCGAAAGGGTTAATTGTTAACTTTGCATCCAGCGATTCAAATAAATGTTGTGACTAGTGATGAGCAGAACACCCCTGTGTTCGGTTCGCATTCGAACTCGAACAATTTCAAAAGTTCGAGGTCGAACTCGAACACGATTCGAACTCAATGCAAGTCAATGGGACTCGATAGTTCGATTTTTAGAGTGTCCTCCAAGAGAGCATATATGCAAGATATTTGCCATAAAAGGTGTATGGGGGTCCGGGTAGTGCCCTGGGGGACAGGAAACAAGGACAAAAAGTTTAAAAGAAAAGTTTTCAAAAGAACAATGAGTTTTCCATGAAATAAAGGTTAAGAATAAAAATGAAAAATTCCTTCAAATATCGTGCCTAGGAGGTCCCCATAACCTGCCCGTGAAGTGACGGATTTGTAGGATGTATAGAAACATTTAAAAACAAAACAATGACATTTCAAATGACGGTAAATGGTTTTCCTTTAATCTATTACTAAACAACTGCTTGGGGCGGCAGCCTGTATGAAATGAGGAGACGTTTTAGGACACACAGAACAAGTTTAGTGATTTTTTGGGCTAAATTATGGTGAAACTTATGCAGGCTTTGGATGAAAGTAACAATAGGTGCTTTAAAATTGGGCCTTTAGTGTCGGCAACAGTGCTGTCACACCGTAACCCTTCTGTGGTATTGTGGAAGAGTGCAGGGTTGGACCTTGAGGTCAAATATTAATATGATATGAATCTGGTACAGGCGTCAGTGCACCCAAATATTGTGCCTTTGGTGGCAGCAAGTGTCTTCACACCGTAACCCCTCTGTGGTATTGTGGAAGAGTGCACCGTTGGACCTTGCGGTCCAATATTAAAATGATATGAATCTGTTATAGGCGTCAGTGGCAGTGCACCCAAATATTGTGCCTTTGGTGGCAGCAAGTGCCTTCACACCATAACCCCTCTGTGGTATTGTGGAAGAGTGCAGCGGTGGACCCTGCAGTCCAATATTAAAATGATATGAATCTGGTATAGGCATCAGTGGCAGTGCACCCAACTATTTTGCCTTTGGTGGCAGCAAGTGCCTTCACACCGTATCCCCTCTGTGGTATTGTGGAAGAGTGCAGCGGTGGACCCTGCAGTCCAATATTAAAATGATATGAATCTGGTATAGGCGTCAGTGGCAGTGCACCCAAATATTGTGTCTTTGATGGCAGCAAGTGCCTTCACACCGTAACCCCTCTGTGGTATTGTGGAAGAGTGCAGGGTTGGACCCTGCGGTCACATATTAAAATGATATGAATCTGGTATAGGCGTCAGTGGCAGTGCACCCAAATATTGTGCCTTTGGTGGCAGCAAGTGCCTTCACACCATAACCCCTCTGTGGTATTGTGGAAGAGTGCAGCGGTGGACCCTGCAGTCCAATATTAAAATGATATGAATCTGGTATAGGCATCAGTGGCAGTGCACCCAACTATTTTGCCTTTGGTGGCAGCAAGTGCCTTCACACCGTATCCCCTCTGTGGTATTGTGGAAGAGTGCAGCGGTGGACCCTGCTGTCCAATATTAAAATGATATGAATCTGGTATAGGCGTCAGTGGCAGTGCACCCAAATATTGTGTCTTTGATGGCAGCAAGTGCCTTCACACCGTAACCCCTCTGTGGTATTGTGGAAGAGTGCAGGGTTGGACCCTGCGGTCACATATTAAAATGATATGAATCTGGTATAGGCATCAGTGGCAGTACACCCAAATATTGTGCCTTTGGTGGCAGCAAGTGCCTTCACGCTGTAACCCCTCTGTGGTATTGTGGAAGAGTGCAGTGGTGGAGGTTTTGGTAATGCAGAAGAGATCCCGGACCTATTCAGTTACATCAGCAGCTATAACAAAACCGGGTCAGCAATGTTTTGGCATTTGTACTGCACTACTGTATATGGTGAGAATCGGTGCACACTAGTAGCAACAGGAAGCAAACAGAACAGACAGGGAATACACAGAGAGAATAGTCAAATTGCAGGCAAAGTCAGCAACAGATACAGTCCTCAGAACAAGCAGGGTCAGTAACAAGTATACAAACTGATTCGGTAAACTAGCGATGCGGGAATAAAGGCTGAGACACACTGAGCGTGTAGCGATGCACAGCGTAGCGAAGCGAAGAGAAGCAAACATTTGGCAGGCTTGACTTCATTCCGCTCCGCCTCGCAGCGTGTCTACACTGCATTACGTTTCTTTATCACCGCACTGAACCGGAATCCACTAACTAAATTAAAATGTACACACAAAACCGTTTTATTTTCACAAAGCACATGTTATATAGGCAAAAAAAAAGTTTCTACTGAATAAAATACATAAAAAATTACTGTTAATTTAATAGGAATAGTATAAAAATATAAAAAAAGGTAACCCCTGATCATATATATTATAGGGACACGGATAATAATAATAATAATAATAATATATATATTATTCTCTGCTCTATCGGGTTCAACATTTCTTCTGGAGGGATCAGCCAAATGGGGGAGAGGGGGCAATTAGTTGCCAAAATGTGTGTGTAATACAAGCCTGGATATATATATTTATAAGAATATAGATATATATCTTATCTATATATATATATCATACCTGCCCTTAACTTCCCCTATAAATTTGCTAAAAATATACACACAAAGAAAAAAAAAAAACACTGCCTGAGACCCTGCGCAGCCCACATGCCACCCCCTCTACCTAGTTGAATGTATCTAATATATATAATTAAATACATTCAGCAAGGTAGAGAAAGAAAAAAAAAGTTTTATTTTACAGTGGCAAGAAAAAGTATGTGAACCCTATGGGATTACGTGGAGTTTTGCATGAATTGGTCATAAAATGTGCTCTGATCTTCATCTAAGTCACAACAATTTGAAAAACACAGTCTGCTTAAAATAATACAACACAAACATTGTCAGGGTTATTCAGAGAGCATGAAAAGCAGGAGAATGACTGGAGAATGACTGGAGAATGAAAAATTCTAGGTCAAAATAGCCGATTTGGAAAGTGAGATGAAAGGGAGAATTTTTCTGGTTTGGCTATTTTGACCTAGAATTTTTCATTCTCCAGTCATTCTCCAGTCATTCTCCTGCTTTTCATGCTCTCTGAATAACCCTGTAGATGTTTTCATGTGTTTATTGAGCATAACATGTAAACATGCACAATGCATGCTGGAAAAAGTATGTGAACCCCTAGCCTAATGACTCCCTCCAAGAGCTAATTGGAGCCAGGAGTGAGCCAACCTTGAGTCCAATCAGTGTGATATTATTGGATGTGTTGCTGAAAGCTGTCCTGCCCTTTAAAAACACACAAAAGTTTTGGGTTTACTGGTTTCAAGAAGCACTGCCTGATGTGAACCATGCCTAGCAGAAAAGAGCTCTCAGAAGACCTACGATCAAGAATTGTTGACTTGCATGAAGCTGGAAAGGGTTACAAAAGTATCTCCAAAAGCCTTGATGTTCATGTGTCCATGGTAAGACAGACTGTCTACAAATGGAGAAAGTTCAGCACTGTTGCTACTCTCCCTAGGCGTGGTCGTCCTGTAAAGATGACTGCAAGAGCACAGCACAGAATGCTTAATGAGGTAAAGAAGAATCCTAGAGTGTCAGCTAAAGACTTACAGAAATCTCTGGCACATGCTAACATTTTTGTTGACACATCTACAATAAGGAAAACATTAAACAAGAATGGAGTACATGGGAGGACACCACGGAGGAAGCCATTTGCTGTCCAAAAAGAATATTGCAGCACGTTTGAAGTTTGCAAAAGAGCACCTGTATGTTCCACAGCACTACTGGCAAAATATTCTGTGGACAGATGAAACCAAAATTGAGTTGTTTGGAAAAAACACACAACACTATGTGTGGAGAAAAAATGGCAAGGCACACCAACATGAAAACCTCATCCCCACTGTAAAACATGGCGGAGGGAGCACCATGGTTTGGGGCTGCTTTGCTGCCTCAGGGCCTGGACGGATTGTTGTCATTGATGGAAAAATGAATTCCAGAGTTTATCAAGACATTTGGCAGGAAAACGCAAGACCATCTGTCCGCCAACTGAAGCTCCGCAGAGGATGGGTGATACAACAGGACAAAACCCAAAGCCTACAAGTAATTCAACAAAAGAATTGCTTCAACAAAACAAAATACGCCTTCTGGAGTGGCCCAGTCAGAGTCCTGACCTCAACCCGATTGAAATGCTGTGGCATGACCTTAAGAGAGTGATTCACACCAGACATCCCAAGAATATTGCTACACTGAAACAGTTTTGTGAAGAGGAGTGATCCAAAATTACTCCAGATCATTGTGTAGGTCTGATCTGCAACTACAGGAAACGTTTGGTTGAGGTTATTGCTGCCAAAGGAGGGTCAACCAGTTATTAAGTCCAAAGGTTCACATACTTTTTCCACCCTGCACTGTGAATGTTTACATGTTCTGTTCAATAAACACATGAAAACATATGTTTGTGTTGTATTATTTTAAGCAGACTGTGTTTTTCAAATTGTTGTGACTTAGATGAAGATCAGAGCACATTTTAGGACCAATTCATGCAAAACTCCACGTAATCCCAAAGGGTTCACATACTTTTTCTTGCCACTGTATGTTCCCGGGGACATTTAAAAATGTCCTCGGATTTTATTTTTTTTACAAATGTGTCACCTTACCTTAGCCTGGTGGTCAGTGGGGGCTCCCTGGATCCTGGTTGTGGGGGGGTCTGCCGTGGCTGCAGGTGCAGTGGCTCCCTCCCTGCGCCGCCTGTCTCTGCCACATGGACCCGGGTGGCTAGCCTGCACAGTCGCAGCTCTGTCATCCGGCGGCCGCATGCTCCTCAAGGGGATCCTTGGGAGGCCACGGCAGGCTGTCCTCTACAGTGCCTGATTAGAGGGCCGTGTCTGCCTGATGTTTTAGTAACAAGAATGTTTTATCCCATAGGCTTCAATGTTAAAATTATTCCCGTTTTAATTCAATGTCTAATAAACCGTTGCTTATAATATTCTGCAGTAAAGAGTCTCTTTATTTCTAGATTTTTTAGTCTTTTTTAAGCATTTTTTATACTATTTTTTTTTTAAAAAAATTGAACTTTTAGCGAACGTCCGAAAAAGTTTGAAGTTCGCGAACTTTCGAACGGCCAATATTCAAATCGAACTTCGAACCGATCAAACCGAACAGCTCATCCCTAGTTGTGATTATTTTTTTTACAACAAAAAGGTCTTGGTAGTAGACATGTGCATTCGTTTTAGTACTAAAACGATTTAGTCCGAATTTTGGGATAATTTAGTTTTAGTATGACTCAAGAGATACGAAACTGCTCAGTACAAAAAACGAAAGAAACTAAAATAAAATGCACTACATTTTAGTTTCAGTCCTTTTTGTGATATTACATTGATGAGTGAAGGAGACCAGTAATGCATTCGCAACATCGCAAAGCTACAGAAAAGGTTTGTATGCGTAATCCTTCCCGACCCCCTACCCGTAAATCTGACAGTGATAGAGCTCCAGAATACTCACTCGCAGCACAGACAGCCAGCACAGGAGAGGAAACCTTTACTTAACCCTTGCATGTCTATGAGGCAGACAAGATGATAAAAGCAGCTGGAGAAGGAAAACATTCAAATAAATCACACGGAAAGCTAATGACAGAGGAGGGCTGGATAGTAAAAACCCCTTTATAACAAGCAGCGATGGGAGAAGAGAGGGACTTTATAAAACATATGTTATCTCCCCTCCCACTCTGCATAATAGGGGCTTAGGTCTGATACATTTTTTATTATCCAGAAGCACTATCCCCCTTTCCTCATCTATAATACACGTTTTATATAAAGTCCCTCTCCTCTCCCAGTGCTGCTTGTTATAAAGTTTTTTTATGTCTGATACATTTAGTATCCAGCTCTCACAGTTACTCTGTCATTATGAGCCTTCAGTGTGATTTATTTGAATGTTTTCCCTGGATTTAAAGTGCTTTATTTTATTATAAAAATAAATTTGCACCAGTCATCTCTTCTCTGAGCTTTCAGACCGATTTACGTTAATATTTTCCCTCTCCCCTACTTTTATATTCCTGTGTCTCCCCCACAGAGATACAAAGTTTAAGTAAAAGTTCCCTCTCCTCTGCTGGATAAGCATTGCATTCCGAAGTTCTGCACCCTCCACATGCCAATGCAGTAGGATGTTCTATACAGAGAGCGGCATTAATCAATGCAGGATGATGTTCTATACATTATACAGAGAGGGGTATTAATGCAGGAGGATGTTGTATACATTATACAGAGAAAGGTATAAATTGAGGAGGATGTTCTATACAGAGAGGGACCACTACAATAGTAATTGTATCCACTGGTTTTCGGATGAATTAGTTTTCATACTAAATAACTGAAAACGAATTTCTTTAGCAACTAAATAAATTGCAGTTTACTACTAATCCATTAGTTCAAAACAAAATTTTGTGCTGTGCACATGTCTACTTGGTAGTGAAGGGGTTTATTAGCTTAAACAGTGTGGAGGTAGATCGAATCCATTATTTACCAAGATTATGGGGTTTCCTCTTATGCTTCGTACTGTTCTGTGTTTCCCAGTTCTATCCGAATGTACAAAGTACAGTCTTCTCGACAGTTGTCCTTTTCTCCATAACTGTCTTTCATTTTACTATTTACAAACTGCATACAGTAGAATAAAATAACAAATTTAACATTTAATTTCTTTTGAAAGATGCAATTTCTGCATTCTTAAAATAAAAATACACCATGATTTCCAACAAGCCAGACGGGTTCCTGCACCAACTGAGAAAACACTGCAATCTGTTGGTGGTGTTAATTGAGTAGATTTGCTTTTTAGAAACTTCTCCATGTTTTATGGGGCATGGGTTAAATTCACATTGTGGGGGGAGAAATTAAACATATTTCCCTAAGGTATTTCAATATGTTTTTTAGAATGAAAAAACAGATATAGATATGTGAACCCACCCTGTTTTCTCACATTCTGTAAATCTTTCTGCTTATTTCAATTTCTCTCTTAATGGTTCTTGGAGATTGGAAAGTAAGGCAAGTATAATTCTCGAATAAATAATGGATCCTATTACAATCTTAATGCTAACATTAACGTTAACGCTCACACAGCTGAGTGCTAGCTTAAGTGGACCTAGCGCAGGTCGACCATATTACATTCCGACCGCTAAGGGGTTCAAAAATCCTATAGCAATTCAGAGCTTGCACTTTTCAGTGATCGCTTACTGTACTTTGCACTCCCTATCCCCCTATGCTCCCATCATCAAGCATACTTACACAGACTGAACTCCATCGCTCTCCCTCTGCGCCCCGAAACCGGCATCAAGCTATCCAGGATTCAACATGCCATCCAACTATATTCCAGGCTGCCATATTCTTGCAAATGTATTTTTTGTCTGCATTTATTAATAGTCATTTTTTAAATCTCCCTCCATTTCTCTTAGAAAATCCTTGTCTGTTTCTCTCTCCTCCCCCCCCCCACACGTCGTAAATGGATAGCTATTTGAGCATTTTCACTAACCTCATTCTCTTTCCACAGCATACTTACACAGACTGAACTCCAGCTCTCTCTCCTCTGCTGCCCCAATCCACTCACCCACCCAGGGCCAGTCCCTAATTTCAGCTTTCCTCTCCAGCTGTCTCCACTTCTCTCTCTAATTACTCTTACTAAGCCTAAACGTCTGATCCTTTCCATGCAATCCCTACGATATTCTGCTGGCCACCACTTTCACCTCCCCTCTGCTCCAATTTGTTTCAGTTACCCCCGTCCCCTAGATTGTAAGCTCACAGGATGTCTGCCTGAGCACTTGGTTTACAGTGCTGTATTACCTGGACAGTTATCCTACGGACAGGGTTGTCTTTCTTCCTCTATCATGTACGTCTCCTGCTTGTGCTTCCACATTGTAAAGCGCTAAAGAATCTGTTGGCGCTGTATAAGCACTTGTAACTGTAACTATGCTTAACATGGGGAGCGCAAAGAGTTAATTGGTGTTTGGATTACAAAGTCCTAATGCTAATTATGTCAACCACAGCTTGGAGCTGGTGCTAACTGATTCCGCTTCTGCCACACCTGCAGGATCTCGTGAGATCTCACAAATTGCCTGCTTTTTGAATAGCCGAATGGCCCCAAAATTGCTCCATAAGGGGAAATTCACCGTTCGGTGCAATTTCGGGGCCAGTTCAGCTCTCTCTGAATAACCCCTTATATGTTATTATTAGAAATATCAAACTTTCAGTCACGTCATAAATAACCATTTCCATTGATTATTTAAGTTCTTAATTATATATTTTTGCTTGAACGTTAGGTCCCTTAATTTTTCACTAGATTGCAAGGTAGGGGGGGCATACAGGACATTCTATTTTTTAAATTAGTGTAGGTGTGGAAATAGACCAGATTAAAATTCAAAATTTACAGGGTTATTCAGAGAGATCCGAAAAGTCAACGCAAGTTCGGTGACTTTTCGTTCCCTGAAATTCGAGGTGAGCCGGCTATTCCTAGTTCGCCGACCCTGCTGTGTATTCAGCAAGCACAGCAGGGCCCCTGTAGTGCAGGGAATATTCGCTGCAAACTCGCAGAACACTCGCTGAACACAAACCGAACACTCACCGAATACTCACCAAACACTCACCGAATACTCACCAAACAATCACTGAATACTCACCAAACACTCACCGAAAACCCGCAACAAAAACCAAGCCAAACACTGGAAAAATCTGAGCAGCCACCGATCACAGTGCAGAGCAGCCGCCGGAAAAAGCCGACACGCAGACAAACGGGGTGAAAAAAACCAAAAACAGTTTGCTTGAAAGTTTGGAATTTGAAACGCTGTTTGCAGAAAAACTACTGAACGAAAATGTCTGGAATTTACATATAAGATCCAATGAATGATAATAAAAATGGCTTTTACAGAAAAATGAAAAAACGATTAAATTAAAAACGGATTTTTTTTTTAAAAAGTCCCAAAAAATGCCTAAAGGATCCTAAAAAAATCTATAGATAAAGAGACTTTTTACTGCAGAATAAAATGCTAAATGGTTTATTAGATATTGACTTAAAACGGGAACATTTTTAACATTGAAGCCTATGGGATTCACCTGAATAAACCTGACGAATGAAACCACCGAGGTTCAGGGCATTTCACTGACATTTCTCAACTGTTCGGTGTCTCTGAATAGACAAACCATTGCTTCTCTATGGGGGATTTCACTGCCCTCGAACAGGCACCGTACGTGCAGGCAATTCGCCAGAATTTGGCGAATTGCCTGCTTTCTGAATAGCCGAATGGCCCACGAAATGTCCCCGTTCGCTGAAATTCAGTGTCCGTTACATTTCGGGCACATTTCGGATCTCTCTGAACAACCCCCTTAGTCATTGCAGGAACTCTCATGATCAATTCTCCGAGCGTCTCATTTTCTCCAGTAAGTTCTTCAAGGTATTTTACAATAAGTGCAGAGCTTTACTATTTATTTTTCTTCAAGCGCTACATTTTCAATTGAATATTAAGGCCTGTAGCAGCAGGGTAGTGAAAAGTGTTCAGTCATACACCAAACATGATAACAGTTTCAAATCAGCGAAAAGGAGAATGATAGATTTAAGGATATACTCTCATTATATTAGATTATGGGTGGTAGCTAGGGAAATGGAAAATTGCTTACTCTGCAGTTTAGAGTGTTATCGCCGCTACCCGAGCTACCTAGGCGAACTACACTTTATTCCAGGAAATTAGATACTAATATTTGAATTCCCAGAAAGTTTGGAACAGTGTAAGCGGCAGTGAAATATTTCTATTTTTTGTATTTCTTATTTTAGTCCTACTGTGAGACAAAGAGAGCTAGCAATATTCACATAATAGAAACCAACCTTCACAAGAAGAATATGAAGGCATGCAGTATCGGAGGAAATTACCTTTCATTTCAAGGAAGCGACTTTGTGAAATCACTTCTAAGAGTTAAGAGTCGAGATACGTGAGGTCTATACTGGAAAATCAGTAGAGTTCGGACCATGAAACAAAATCTAGTCAAGGTCATGTCTACGAGACCAAAATGCCTCTCAAAGACATAAAGGTCTATTCAAAGAAAGGTAAAAATCGTGACAATTGGCAAGAGAAGGGAACAATCTAACTCACTCTACTCCCCACTACCTGTCCTCGCTAATCACCAAATACACCCCAGCCCGCTCCCTAAGGTCAAACAGTGACCTGTGCCTAGCTTCTCCCCGCATCACCTCTTCTCACTGTAGACTGCATGATTTCTCAGGCGCAGCTCCCATCCTCTGGAACGCTCTCCCTCTTACAGTCAGACTTTCACCTAGTTTCCCTTCCTTCAAACGCTCCCTTAAGACATTCCTATTTAGGGAAGCCGACCACCCCACTCACTGATGCAACCAGTCCGTCACTCCCACCAGTCCGTCACTCTCACCTTGCAGCCCATCACTCTCACCTTGCAGCCCATCACTCTCACCTTGCAGTCCATCACTCTCACTTTGCAGTCCTCTCCTTCTGTTTCCACCCCTAACCCTTCTAGATTGTAAGTTCCCACGGGAATAGGGCCCTTGTTTTCTCCTGTACTAATTTGTCAAATGTTGTTCAATGTATTGTAACCCTATCTATATTGTGCCCATTGTACAGCACTGCGGAATATGCCTGCACTATATAAATAATAATAATAATCTAGACCAAATAGCCAATTTGGAAAGTCAGATAAATGGGAGAATTTTTCTGGTTTGGCTATTTTGACCTAGAATTTTCACTTCTCCAGTCATTCTCCAGAGTTTCACCTTTCTTTGAATAGACTTGATAGTAAACAAAGTCAAAATCGGTCACAAAATACACCATTACTTTACCATGTAGAGTATCATGAGAAAGCCCCTGTTACAGGGTGAAACATGTTGTCAGCTGCATTTCTATGCATAGAGATTGTCTGGAATTAACATATAAGGTCCTATGAAAAATAATGAGAATAATGTTACAGAAAAAAAGAAAAATCACAATATAAAAAAAAAAACACAGAATTGATTTTTACAGAAAAAAATCCCTTATGCTGTAACTCTATATAACTTTTCTGGTATGTGACATCATCTTCGAGGAATATTGAGTGTGAAAGGAAACAGTGTCCATGCTTGTGGATATTAGGAGTAGAATATCTCCAATGATAAATATTGGGATAATTGTAAGGATTATTTTTAATTTGAAGACAAAGTAGTAAGGAAATCTGTTAGGCATTAACACTAATGTCATGTTTTTATTTTCTGAGACAGGTATATTTTTTTGGTGCGTGTATAAATAAAACCCACCATATCTTTGCCTCTCCTTGGCTGAAAAGCAGCAGGAGGGGCTTGGAGCTGCTCAGTAGAGCGGCCTTTTGGTACATGTTAGGTACTCACTCTGTAAAGAGGTGCCGTGAAGTGGGGAGTGAGCTTACGTTGGCCATTGAAACAAACAAAAACCTCAGTTTTGTTGTACATGGAACACATAGAAACGAACGCAAATGACACCTTTTTTCCTTGTTATGTTTTATACATTAACTGGGCTGTTACTCCTGGCAGTTGCTGCCGCTCCGGTGAGTATGGGCGCGACGCCATTTTTTCTGTATTTATGTATATCATGCTTGTAACACCAGTCCGTCGTTCTGCAGCTGTTCCTCTTTCCATGTTTTTGTTTTTAATCCCAAATGGGAAGTGTTTGGTGCGCGTATAAATAAAACCCACCATATCTTTGCCTCTCCTTGGCTGAAAAGCAGCAGGAGGGGCTTGGAGCTGCTCAGTAGAGCGGCCTTTTGGTACATGTTAGGTACTCACTCTGTAAAGAGGTGCCGTGAAGTGGCGAGTGAGCTTACGTTGCAATGGCCATTGAAACAAACAAAAACCTCAGTTTTGTTGTACATGGAACACATAGAAACGAGCGCAGATGACACCTTTTTTCCTTGTTATGTTTTATACATTAACTGGGCTGTTACTCCTGGCAGTTGCTGCCGCTCCAGTGAGTATGGGCGCGACGCCATTTTTTCTGTATTTAGGTATATTTTTATCATAAGAAATACCAGAGTATGATACAAATAAAGAAGGGATTAAAAATAACTCTGAGATCTTCTAAAAAGAGAATTTTGAATAAGAGCATAATGCAGTTTTATTACCAGGAACTTTGTAATAATAGTACGGATTATCGAGTTATATAAATATGTTCTGATACGTTACACGTTCTCATATCTATCACTTTCTGTTCTTTTATATTTGTTTCTCTCAAAATCCACATTTTGCCTTATATTAGGGTGTCACTGGAACAAATTATTATTCCTCTCTCTACAAACACCGAAAATTTATCCATTCATTCATCATTCGCTAAAGAACAGTAAAACACCATTTTTGTGTGTGATCTTAACATACCTTTTCAGTGTTTTAGATTAAAGAGTAATACTATTACGCGTTATCTTTATTTCAGTAAACCTCTGAATTGCTGTATTTCAATGGCAGATAAATATTCTTAAAAAATACTAAAAATAAGGATATATCAGTGACTATTATATAAAGCCAAAAAGTAACAGGGTTATTCAAAGAGATCCGAATTGCTGGAGAAAGGTAACCGAACGCTGAAAATCATCGTTCGGTTACCTTTCCTGGCCATTTGGGTATCCAGAGAGCAGGCAATTCGCAAAATCTTGGCGAATTGCCTGCACATACGGTGCCTGTTCGAGGGCAGTGAAAACCCCATTAAAAGCACTGCTTCGCCTATTCAGAGAACACAAACCAGCAGTGAAAGGTTCCCCTAATGTCCTGCCATTCGGTGGTTTAATTCGGCAAATTTATTCAGGCGAATCCCATAGGCTTCAATGTTAAAAATATTTCCATTTTAATTCAATATCTAATAAACTGTTCATTATAAAATTCTGCAGTAAAGAGTCTCTTTATTTATAGATTTTTTAGGATATATTAAGCATTTTTCTTAATTAATTTTTTTTTAAAGTCCGATTTTTTTTTTTTTAACCCTTTCGCTGCTGAGGCTTTTCCCGCCTCTGTGCTGAGGTCATTTTTACCGGTTTTGCTCATCATGTTTAAACGCGTTTTGAAGGCTTATTTTAGTATATGACGCAGACATATTATATATCGTTCTTTCCGTTAGACTCGGCAGATTAATAATATGTCCTTATTATATGTATACGTCATGACCTGTCTGTATATTATAACAAAAAATGCAATAAAATATGAATTTTCAATAATTTACAGCGTGTAAAGTGTTTTTTTCCACATTTTAACATGCGAGCAATTGCGGTTATATTTTGTATGGGGTGCGCTTGTTAAAAAAATTAGAGATGGGGTCTCGTTACATTTTGTTTGGGGAAAATTACACGATTTTTAACAAACGCACCGCATACAAAAATCGTTAGTGCAGCATCATAGTTCACATTATAATTGAAATGGGAACAATATTGTTGCATTAACAAACCAAAAAAAAGAAAAAAAAAGTGTTATTTTTTTTTTATAATTTTTTTTTAAAATATTTTTTTATTTTTATTTTATTTATTTATTTATTTTTACAAACTTTTTCGCATTCGAGTTTGGTATCGTTGGAACGGCCATGCTCTGGCCGATCCAACAATACCAAACGTTAACCACTAGCTGCCACGGATCGGGAGATAGGGAGTTCATTGGAACTCCCTATCTCCACCGTTGGTGGCAGTTAGGGGTTAACTCTAGGACTGGCGTCATCCTGCATAGCACGATGACGCCAGTCCTCAGGGGGAGTTCCCGGAGGCTTGGCCGACATCCAAGACATCCAAGACATCCAAGATGTCGGCCAGCTCCGGGAAAGGATCACGAACCGGCGCTTTTCAGCGCCGATTCGTGATCCGGCTCCCCAGGGGTTAATGCCAGGTAACATTTGGCTGTGCCCTTCCAAATGGTGCCTGGGTTAACCCCCGCAACGCCGCCGATCGGGAGGGAGAGAGGTCCGAAGGACCTCCCCCCCTCCCTTTCAGGCGCCTCCTCCGCACATGCGGGGGGCGCCTGAATTAGGTGTCATCGCGCTGCCGCGATGACACCTAATTTCATCGGCGGCGGTTCCGGATGCTGGGCTGACATCGAGGATCTCAGCCCGCATCGGGGGGGCCAGCGATCGGCCGGAACCCGGCCGAACGCTGACCCCAAAGTGAGGACGCGCTCGGCGCGTCCTCAGCACAGCAGGAGCCATGCGGAGGACGCGCTGAGCGCGTCCTCCGCATCGAAGTGGTTAATAGATATTTTTAACATTAAAACCTATGGGATTTGCCTGATTAAACCTGCCGAATGAAAACACTGAACATCAGGGCATTTCTCTGACATTTCAGTGATATGCGGTGTTCACTAAATAGATTAACCGTTATTTCTCTATGGAGATTTCACAGCCAATCAAAGAGCACCGTATTTCGCTGGCAATTAGCCAATTTGTCCCCAAAATTGCATCGTACGGAGAAATTCACTGTTCAGTTTTGGGGCCAATTTGACTCTCTCTGAATAACCCCTATAGCCCCTATGTGTTATATGATCATAAATTATTGCATATAACATATACTGTATATATATATATATAATATATATCTTGAATATGTTGTCCAATATGGATAAGCATATATATATACTGTATATAATATACAGTATATATATATATATATATATATATATATATATATAGTGTGTGTTTATTATTGCAGAAGCCACCTGCTCATCACAGCAATTCAATGAATTGCATCCCAGAGCTCCTGTGCCACATTACCCATATGCAGCAAGGAACTCTGGGTAGGAAATGCAAATGACCTCTGTCATATATATTTACCACACCAAGAAGAAGAAGCTGAAGTTGCACCGAATAAAAATGGTATACATCCTGAGTGCGTATATATATATATATATATATATATATATATATACTGTCTATTATCTTTTTATTTTGCTGAGAAAGCACTTTCAAAAAATGAAAATATATGAACTGATATGCCCTAAATAGGTAGGTAATTTCTAATATATTATTAAAGCTAGCTATGTAGCTCTCAACAGATGATTGTAATGTTTCACAGTCACATCACTATCTGGCTGCAAACGCAAATCTAATCTAATTATTTTATTTACTTTTTTTCAATTGTAACCATATTGTTTATACAATATATATATATGAAAAAATAATCTAACAAGAAGTGAAGGAGTGAATTTCAGCAAGTCTTTAATTTGACCAGTGCGCATCACTGTAATTGGATGAGAAATATTGCCTGAGGGTAATTGTAGTCTATCCGAGTCAATTCCAAAATAAGAAGCTATGGATACAATGGGGAGAGCACAATACATGATATGCCTTAGAAAATGAATTTTTTAAAAGCTTGTTTTAAAGATACATTTTACTCATACTGGGCCCAATCACCTGGTGTGAGCTAACCTTAGCGTTGGAATGTTTTTGCATAAGTGCCAGGTCAATTCAGTCTAGCGCCTGACAAACAGATCGTTTGCCACTTGCTAGAAATGGGAAACATTACTTAGCGCGTTGCTATTAGCGATTTGTAACGTGAGCTTACTGTACTATCCGTGTCCTATACTTAACACGGGGAGCGCTAGAGATCACTTGCGCCATTGTAACCAACAGATCACTTGGTGCCAGCGCTAATTTCTGGACAGATGCTAATTGCATGACTGTACCTTCTGCTGAACCCTGGTGTTAACTCCAAAAAAACACAAAAAACAGGTCCTCGCCCAAATTAAGAGGCAATTAAAAGGCAATTGAAAGGAATGCAGCAGAGGTGTTCTCTTGACCCCATACACCATAGTAATGGATCTGGTTAGTAATGTCGCTGCTGTTGCAGTAGACACTATTATAAATGTATCCTTTATCCACATATATCCTAAATCTAATATATTGTCTGATTCTAAACATTTTATGCTGGGGGATATTCATAGTATGTAAGCGGTTGAGTATTAGGGTTAGGATAATGTTTAAAGGGACCTCCCTGCAGCAAGCATCTTAAGAACACTCCAGGGAAACACACAGAGCAGGATCCATTCACACACTGATCTCCCTACAGCAAGCATCTTAAGAACACTCCGGGGAAACACACACAAAGCAGGATCCATTCACACACTGATCTCCCTACAGCAAGCATCTTAAGAACACTCCAGGGAAACACACAGAGCAGGATCCATTCACACACTGATCTCCCTACAGCAAGCATCTTAAGAACACTCCGGGGAAACACACACAAAGCAGGATCCATTCACACACTGATCTCCCTGCAGCAAGCATCTTAAGAACACTCCAGGGAAACACACAGAGCAGGATCCATTCACACACTGATCTCCCTACAGCAAGCATCTTAAGAACACATTCCGAGGAAACACACACAAAGCAGGATCCATTCACACACTGATCTCCCTGCAGCAAGCATCTTAGGAACACTCCATGTATCCAGTTTTTAACATGATGGCCACCAGTGCACTCCACAGTATGCTATCCTCGAAATTGTATTTTGTATTTGCATTTCTTAATTTTTGGCTGATTTTATTTTCTAAAAATCCTCTTTTTTTCGATAGAATTTTAACCTGTGCCCCCCCTTTCCCCCTCCCCCATTTAAAAGGCCTTTAATGCCTAACACTTACCTGAACTAATTTCCTCTTCACACAGGGAAACATAAAGTGCTTTTCAATGCACGTTCGCACTGCGTTCTTCGGACCCCAGCCTAAGTGCCTGCATTGTAATATTGCAGTAAAACAGGGGCGCAAAAGAGAAACCTGCAGGCGCAGGTTCTTCTCCTTTGCGTCCCCGATTTACCGTGAAGACCATAATGTAGCCCTAAGTATACTTAATCTATGGGATGTATTTGTTAATTTTAAGTTTGTTTCGTTCTACCCATTGTACAGCGCCATGGAATATATTGTCATTTCATAAATAATTATAATTGACCCCTTTCTTTTCCCCTACCTCTTTCTCCCACCTGTCCCTCTTCTTAATATATAAATAAATATATATATATACATATATATACATCAGGATATTGCATTCTGATATAAAGCAACTTTCCAATATGTCAGCAAAAAATGCAATTTCAAGTGTTTCTATTATTCCTTGTGTGCCTGATTAAGGTCAGCGCGGCTTTCACGTGTGCATGTAAATCAAATAGTGGAAGATCACCCTGGGAGCCAGTTGCTATAGTAAAATTTATTGAAAGTTTGTCCTGAACTCAGAACTGAAATTATTATTCATAAGTCATTTTCCTCACTCTCTGAGTTCATTGTATGTTTCCTTCAAATGCCAGGAGAATGCCAAAAACCTGTAAGGTCATTCTTACATAAAGACAAATTCCGGGAAGCTATAGAATGGATACATTTCCATGGTATAACAAATAATATTTGCAACATTGTCTGATGTGTACAATACCCTTTATTTTTTGCACACAGCAACAATTGACTGCCTTGTAGCAGAAATGTGGCATGTGGGTACAAGGGTATCAATAATGCTTTAACCCCTTAAGGACCAACAATGTAACGCTTACATCATAGAGACCCTTGGTCCATAACGAGTTAATGGAATCTGTTTAAACAAGTTATCCATACAATACATTGAAATGGATTCTGAGCTAATACTCTGTGGATGGAATAAATACTCACTGTATCTATTCATCGCTACACGTCTTCGATGTTCTCTCCTTTATTCCCCTATTTTTCAATGGCAATAATCAGTATATATTAACCCCTTCACTGCTCAGCTATTTCACCTCTGCGTGCTGAGATCATTTTGACCTTTTTGTGCTCATCATGCTTAAACGCAATTTGAAGTCATGTTTTATTGTATGACCCAGACCTTTTTTTAAGACAGACTCGGCAGGTTCATAAATTATCATTATTATATGTATACTTCATGTGCTACCAGAATGCTATAGCAATCAATGAAAAAAAAAGAAGAATTTTCTATTAAAATTTCAATCATCTACAGCGTGTAAAGTAATTTCTTCACATTTTATCATCCGAGCCTTTACGGCTATATATTCTATGGGACACACTTGTTAAAAAAAAATAGAAATGGGAACCTGTTACTGTATTTTTCTGAGAAAATACACGATATTAGCTAACAAAATGTAATTTTTCGCTCGTGCAGCACTATTGTTGACATTATAATTGAAAAGTGAACAATAGTGCTGCATTAATAAATTAAAGAAAAAAATACATTTTTATTTTAATTTAATTTTTATTTACTTTTTTTGTAGTTTACACCTAACCTGGTCATGTTTGGTATCATTGGAAAGGCCATGTTCTGACCTTTCCAATGTTACCAAACTTTACCCTCTATATGCCACCGATCCTTTGGACTCCTGTATCTCCACCATAGGGATTTTCATGGGCAGCTAGGGCTTAACTTGGTAATTGAAATCACCGCGCCTTGCGGGGCAACGTTAGTTGACTTGGGGGGACCCAGAGGCAGGGCTGACATCTAAGATGGCAGCCCCCACCAGAAATAGGCCATGATCCAGTGCTGATTGGTGCCGGATCGCAGCCTGGCACCTAAGGCTGGGGTCAGACTAATGCATTTTTAATGTGTGTTTAGGCGCACTTAATCACAGCCACAGTAGCAGCAAGTGACGGGCAATGACAGCCAATATACGAAGTACGGCCGCATGAAAGTCCGGACGCGCAAAGCAAGCGGCAAAGGAATGCATTTTTTCGAGAACACAGGACCGCTAGTACTGACGTACATAGTACGTTGCGTCCGCAGCGTCCGCATAGCGCCGTGTGTGCGTGATTAGGAGACGTCAGACGCTGCTCATGTCCGGCCAACATAACGTCCAGACACCCAAACTTTATGGGAACATAACGTCCAGACACCCAAAATGCGCATCGTATGACCGTTTTCGCGCATTCCGTGAAAAAATATGTCAATGCGTTCGGACGCACTTTTTGACGGTCGCTGCAAATAATGCGTTCGTTTGACCCTAGCCTAAGAGGTTAAAGATAGGCATCACTGGAAAGGATGCATCTCTTGACTTTGCACCCCGCCTGGCGGGGGTTGCACCTTAGACTGACATCATCACGCCCGGTTCGATGACGTCAATGCACCGGGAGGGATATAAATCTGTAGGTCTGACTTTAATGGAATGTAAGACCTTCGTACGACCTTGGACGGAGAGGGGAGAGGTGGGAGGGAGGAAGGCTTCTTTTTTCATACTGGATTGGTTAAGAGTTACTTAACAACAGTAAAAACAAAAATAAAACAACAACATGTTTTTAAAACAAGCCTTGTTATTATTTTTTTAGTATTATTCTGTGATTCATCGTTTCCCATCACTGCATGCAGCAGTACTATTTCCCCCATACAGAAAAACAAGCTCTTGGCTTTATATTTCAAATCTAATTACTCAGTATATTCAAAAAGACTGTAATGTAAAGATAACATTTAATTTTGCCTAATGAGTTAAAGACACATTCCAGCAAGTCATTAATTTGTTTATGTTGGTTGTTTTTCAAAACGGTGCCTAATAAACTCAGACAGATGCTCCGGCATCATTTTAAATGTGCCAGCTGTACAAAGAATAATTTCACAAGTTTCAATTCATCTAAGTATACTGAAAATGTATTTTGTTGTTTTGTGTTTAGAGATCTGGATGAAGGAAAAAAAATAGGAAGAAAATAATTGTTCAGGAGGTCCAAATCACACCAACTTTGCGGAAGCCTAGCAGGATGAATAAAATTGACAAGTACACCGTGGTTATGTTTTTTTAAGGGGATTTATAGCATTGCAAGCAATGCAGCCTCCACAAAATACCAACAACACCAATTATTTCATAATAGGAAGCAACATAAGGAGTCCTAGTCATTTTGCACTCAGTATTCTGTGGATCAGTCAACATATAGAGCCAGGAGCCTATTAACCCTTTGTGCTGTCCTAGGCACTCCAAATTCTGCTAATCCACCTCTCAACACCTGACAACTAATAAATACAAACAGGAGAATAAACATGACATTTAGATACATTTTCATGACCTATCGGGGCGATATTACATGAAATATGCTTAAAGGGGGATGCTAATGGGGGAAGCTGCGACCTGCAGCATCTCCGTTTTAGCACCATATTATGGGGTAGGTGCTAATCCAGCAACCTGCCCCGTAAAGCAGCGCTAACACGCACTGATACTCATGTCTGCCCCTTTCTGATACAAGATACCGTGAAGGTGTTGGTTGATATGCTCAGTGGTGTATTTAGGTTTTGTGCTGCCCAAGGCCTGACTAAACTCGTGCACCCCCTAATTTATAATTGAGGTACCCCTTCCTGTCAAGGGCACACCTCTTTCTGGTTAATCCCCACCCTTCCTCTTTAATCTCCACCTTTTCCTCTCTTTATATTAAAAGTGGATACCAAGTGCCTACTTGTATATTTTGTATACCATTTCAAATGTATCTATTGAGATAAATAAAATTATGAAATGTTTAAATTCAACCATTTTTACAAAGAACAGCCACGCATTTCACGTATACTGGATCACAGCCGCTCTAATTGGTTGAACAATAAAATCCACAGAAACGTGCACTGCATATGAGCGTATCACAGAGCTGCACAGTGATAAAACCCACAGAAATGGGCACTGTGTATGAGCATATCAGAACTGCACAGCAATAAAACTCAGTAATGTGCAGTGTGTATGAGCGTATCCCAGAGCTCTAGGGCAATAAAACTCACAGTAATATGCAGTGTGTATCAGAATCCACAGCAATAAAACTCCCAGCAATGCAATGTGCCGTGTGTATGAGTGTATCAGAATCCACGGCAATAAAACTCCCAACAATGCAATGTTGGGTGTGTGTGTCAGCGTATCAGAATTCACAGCAATAAAACTCACAGCAATGCAATGTGTGGTGTGTGTCAGCGTATCAGAATCCACAGCAATAAAACTCCCAGCAAACCGAGTGAATATGAGCACACAGCAATTATTTATTCTATATTTACCGGCCTCCGTCCGCGGTAGGGCTGTGTGCAGAGTCAGCAGGGACTGTGTACAGACTCCGCAGGAGGTCCCTCCAGGCCACGTTAGGATCGTGGCTGTGCCTGTGCGTGGAGCCATCTTGTCAGCAGTGGGGTGCCACTGGCAGAGGATGCACCGTGGCTTTGATTCCCTTCCGGGTGGGTGTTCAGTCCAGAATAGAGTGAGAGTTCGTGTTAACGAAAGGGCGGGCAGCTGCATGCGTGCGTGTCACGTGGTTCAGCCAGTCAGGTGGTACTGAGACTCAGTACCACCTGACTGGCCGGACCGCGTGACCTGCACGCACGCAGCCTCACCAAGAGCCAGGCAGCTTAATGACAAATTTCTATCACTGCAATGCTGGTTAAGGAAAGGTCCACTTTAAACAGCAGTAAGCAGACAAGGCTTCATATTCTGCTGATACCCCCCCTTTACCTGCCGTTTACATCATCTCTCTCTGCACACAAATCACATCCCCCTCCCCTCTCCTAGAGCTGCTGCGGGGCAGGGGAGGAGCTATGGAGGGAGGAGAGGGGGATTTTTATTCTATTCGATTTTATTCCGTATGCAAACGCCCTGCTCCGCTGCTCATTGTTTGAGAACACAGCTCAAAGCTGACACACAGTGACAGTGGCACCTCCTAGTACCCCCTAATGACACCCCAATAATCACTGGTACCTGGGGTGGCCCGCCCCCGCCACTCCCCTAAGTACACCACTGCTCTGTGATATACTCACATACAAGTTTGGCGAACTGCCAGCAAGTACGGTGCTGTTTGAAGGCAGTGCAAATCCCCATAGAGAAGTAATGGTTAATCTATTCAGAGAACACCAAACAGCAGAGAAATGGCAGTGAAATGCCCTGATGTTTGGTGGTTTCAATCAGCAGGTTTATTCAGGCGAACCCCATAGGTTTCAATGTTAAAAATATTCCCGTTTTTATGCAATATCTAATAAACCATTTATTATTTTAATCTGCAGTAAAAAGTCTTGATTTCTTTTTTAGTACCTTTTAGTAATTTTTCAGATATTTTTTTGGCAAAATTCTCCCCCCTTTTTTTTTAATAGCGGTTTTTCTTTTTTCTGTAACAGAACTTTTTATTATCAATCATAGGTTCTTATATGTAAATTCCAGACATTTTCGTTCAGTAATTCTGTTGAAAACAGCAGGCCTCGGGTTTGCGGTGGCAGCATTCAGCGGCCGACTCCATGCACTTTGGGGACCCTGCGGTGAATGGTGAATTCACTGCAGGGTGGGGAAGTTTTATTCCCCGAAGTGCAGGGAACTACAGAACACCAAAATGTTGGTGTCATTTCGGTGCTCTGTGAGTAACCCATTTAGTGGTGAGGTTTTTTGCTGCCCCCTGGAAAGTGAAAGCCTAGGCCTTGCCTACCCAGGACATACTTGAAAATTAGTGAAATCTCAATGTATCCTTCCTGGTAAAATACGTTGCAAAAGTAAAAAAAAATAAAAAATTTTAGGGGTGGCGCCACCCGGTGCGGGCCGCCGCCCCTTTGAAAGTGCCACCCTAGGCCTAGGCCTTGTTGGCCTAGGCCAAAATACACCACTGGATATGCTGTCACATTTCCACCGGTTCCAGGCCTGCCCCCTGGTGGTGAGAGTGATCTAGGCCAGCTCTTCCTTTGTTTAGCCAAGCCAGTCTACCCTGTGCCTCTTCTGGATTCCCCTGCTGCTGTTCTGGCCTGGGGTTACATGCTCCGCCCTGTCCTTATATACATGCATGCAACACAGAGGCTCCTTGCTCTTGCATGGGGTCCGGTTCCTGATGGTTTCTGTTTCTTGAGGGTCATTTCTCCTGGAGGGTTACAGTTTCCTGAAGGTCTTGTTTCCTGAGAGTCATTGCTTCCTGTGATCTTGTCCTGGTATTTCTTGTGTATAATCTCTTCTATTCCTGACTACCCGCTCTGTGTATGATCTTGGCTTTTATTTCTGACTACGCTCTTGTTAATCCCTGTATGTTGTTCTGGTTCCTAATTCATGACTCTTCTGACTTCCCAATCTGGTATCTGATCTTGGCTTGTCTAACAAACTCTCCTGGCTCTTGATCCTTTGGCTCTGGTTCTGACAATTCTATTGTATACTCCTTGTAACCTGTATTCCTTTTCTATGTATACCCAACAACATTATGTTTATTTAGTATAAGAGGCCATTGTAAGGACCTCAACCCAGTTCAGGGTTTCCCGGTGTTGCTGGTGGGTGTGAATATATTGTCTTGCTGTATCCTGTTTAACCCTTGCCCTTCCTGTTCTCTTGCTTCTGTGTTATTTCTTGTGAGATTCCCTCTCCCTAGACTGAAGGCCATTCAAGGACCTTATTCTAGAGTTAGGGATTCTCCTGACTCTCCTTACACAGAATAACTAGCGTTAGGATCACATAGTCCTAACGCTAGTTGCTCACAGCTGTCATTAACTAAAAAGTTTGCGACAGCTTACAGCTGGTGCTAACTCATCCCACTGTTGTGGAATCAGTTATAATCAGCTGTAAAACCCCCAAAAAATCAAATACTCACCTCTCATCCCTCGGTGAGAACAGCGGCCCGATCCGTCACTTATGGGCGCTGTGAGCAGAGTGAGACTAGGGAAAAAAGTCCCCAGTCTCTCTCCGCAATCACTCAGCGACGTTGCACGATCCCGCGAGAGAGGCGAGATCCTGACGGTCACGTGATCTGGCAGCGGAAACCTCCATGGTGTCCTATCGGCTCCATGGAGGGGATGCTCGGGACATCGCTTTAGTGCTGCCCCGAGCATCCAGAACCCTAGCAGCCGCTACAGGGCAGGTTGCTGGACTCAGCGCCTGCCCCGTAGTCCAATGGTAAAACGGGGACGTAGGAGCAAACACAAATTTATCCCCTTAGCATCCTGGTTTTAGCGAGGACCATGTGATAGGGCCCTGCGACGGCAGAATTATCAGCCTACCGACTGACTCGTTGAAAGAAAACAAGCAGGAGGTATGTGACTTATAAGAATCTCTGCTGTATTTCAGCCTGATTCTCTATACACGCCGCTAAGTGCATCATCTGGAATCGCTGTACACACACGATCTACAGATTTCTGGTATTAGTATGGGTGCAATGACATTTACATTATGTACTGTATATATATCACACGATAGGGTGTCAAAGACATCATAGATTTATTTAAACATCCCAGGCAGACCTGAGGGAATACATGGCTTCTGTTTAAAAGAGAAAATGTAAAAGAGTAAAAAAAAAACCTTTCTTTAATGATTTTTGAGTATTTTATAAATTGTCGCTTGTTCATCTCAATAGGGTGCACATAAAACTGGACGGCCATCTGTCCCTAGCTTCAATTCCTGCCAGCAGCGATGGACTTGGCAAAGCTCCCGTGCTATATTTAAAGATGCATTCGACTTTTCTCACTATTTGATGTCACAAATTATAGACACTGTTTAATATAAATTGCTGCTTTGGAAAGAAAGGGCAATTTCTAAAAGGCTTTATTTGTATTTAATTGGTACACAGAGCGAGAGATACTTCTGTGCGGAGGTTAGGCTGAATTGCTGGTAAATACCAAAGCCTTTTAATAAAATGAACAAGAATAAAAAACCTTTATTGTTACGGATTGAGGCAAAACAAACCAGTTGCAAGGTTAGATCCCCGATTTTATTGCCGCATTCTCTAAACAGATTATAAATGGCAACCAAGCTGCAACATACAAGCGGTCTGTGAGTCCTGCAAGGTTTTATTAATGTAACCATTTCACAACCAAAACCACTTATATACACTTTTTGCCCATAAAAACATATTTAAAAAAAGAAATTAAACCAACAAAACTCCACCCACGTGTCCATAGAAAGCAGGGGTATTTTTTTAAGGAAGGGGAGAAGAACTGCACCTCTGGCGCCACCTAGTGGTTCTTCGTGAGAGAGACTGTGGTGATACAGACTTAATCTGTATGTAAATTTAAAAATAAGCAGCAAAAGCACAGAAATACTGGTGTAACTGATAACCAAAATGTTATATAAATGTGCTATGAAGTGTGGGAGTGCTCAAAGGCTATAGATAATAGAACACTTTATGTGTACAATAAATACAGGAACGAAAGAAAACACAGACTTGGAAAACCTGTCAAAAAATAGCAGCGAGTAAACATGAAACAATAAAGTGAAGCATCACATCCATGCAAAACCGCAAGATAATTAAATAAATGAATGTGCAAACTTGCAAACCTGTTGCACGCAGTTCTAAAATGTGAAAAAACGCAAACTCACCGAAAAAGAGAAAGGTGCAAAACTTGCAAACCTGTCCAACAGAGTACTAAATGTGCAAAATTGTATAAATGTGCTATAAAGTGTGGGAGTGCACAATGGTAATGGATAATAAAGCACTTTATGTGTACAGTAGAACAGAAATGTAAGAAAATACAGATTTACAAACCTGTCAGAAAATAGCGGCGAGTAAATATGAAGCAATCAAGTGAAGCATCAAATCCGTGCAAAACTACAAGATAAATAAATAAATGTGCAAACTCGCAAAATAAATAAATGTGCAAACTTGCAAACTTGTTGAACACAATTCAAAAATTTGTGAGCACACAAACTCGTAGAAAAAGAGAAATGTGCGAACTTGCAAACCTGTCCAACACAGTACTAAATGTGCAAAATTGCAAATGTGTTTAAACACAGTCTTTAGGATAAATTATTTCCGGATGTGCTTAAAGTGTGGAAATGCGACATCTAAGGCTAGGGTCAGACGAACGCACTTTTTGCGTTGTCCGTGAAAAAGTGCGTTCGAACGAATGGACGTATTTTGTCACGGAATACGCGATAGCGGACATACGATGCGCATTTTCGGCCGTGATTTTGTACGGATCATCAATAAAACCCTTTTGCGTCTGGACGTTATGTTGGCTGGACGTGTGCAGCGTCTGACGTCTCCCAATCACGCAAACACGCCGCTATGCGGACGCAGCGCACTCTGTACGTCAGTAGTAGCGGTTTGACGTTCTCGAAAAAATGCGTTCGTTTGCCACTTGCGTTGCAAGGACGAACTTTTGTGCCTCCGTTCGTCGTATGTTCCCCGGCATTGGACATCATTTGCTGCTAGCACGGCCGTGATTTCGTGCAGCTAAACGCACGTTAAAACTGCGTTTGTCTGACCCTAGCCTTAAAGTCCAGAGTTTGTCAGTGCAATCAGAATACAGCAGCTAGTTATGCTCACGGAAAGTGGTATATCCCAGTTCACTATAATGTCTATGTAAGATGGATAAGTGAGTGAATCAGCGCTTCTTTCTGAAAATTCCTTTGTTGGATTAAGAGGTCATCTGTTTAGTCCTCTGCATAGGTGTACGTCCTGAACGGTTCTTATTGCATGAGGTGGTGTCTCAAAATCAGACACTAGACAGGATTGCAGCTGGCAACTTGAATAGGGAATGCCAGATTTCCCTTAACTGCATAGAAGAGAGGTCAGCCTCGAGGTTTCCAGTAGTCCCAGGATCACAGCGTCCTTACCCTTCCCATGGAGCAGGTAACTGGTTTTCCAGGGTTTGAAAGGCACCTTATTGTAGAGTAGCAGTCATAATGTAGAGGACAAAACGCCCGCAATTGTGGTTAAAACATTTTTATTCCTTTAAAATCAATATATAATAACCAAATAAATGAATAATACAAATAGCAAATACACTAAAACGCGTTTCACGGATAAAAAACGCTTCCTCAGTTGCATTACAGCAACCAGGGAGTAGCAGAATGCATCTGACACAAAGGCCATTTCTGCCTGTATGCTAATAATGCAGACCCTGTGTGACATTGGGCAAGATAAGTTACACCATCCAGAGCTTAGAAACTTTCATTCCCATTAGGCTTGTGCACTGATTTTTTTTTCGGTTCGATTCGGTTCGATTTTTCGGATTTTTAAACTTTTCGATTCGGCTCGTTTCGACCGATTTCTGTTTCGATTCGGTTCGGCTCGATTCGTTTTTCGTGTACATTTTTTTCGGAATATCGACCATCTTTCGTATTTTCGTGTCACTTTGCTCGTTTTTTGTATCGACTTTTCGTAATTTCGGAAATTTTCGTTTTTCGGAATTGTACATGTTTTCGGAATATCGACCGTTTTTCGTATTCTCGTGTCACTTTGCTCGGTTTTTGTATCGACTTTTCGTAATTTCGGAAATTTTCATTTTTCGGAATTGTACATGTTTTCGGAATTTCGACCGTTTTTCGTATTTTCGTGTCACTTTGCTCGTTTTTGTATCGACTTTTCGTAATTTCGGAAATTTTCGGTTTTTCGGAACGTCTGTTCTCCTCGTTTCAAAGCAATAAATTTCGATTTGACACATTTCAAGTCCATTCGAAAACTCCGAAAATATTTCGTTTCGGCTCGGAAAACTTTTCGGATCTGCCATTTTCGGATCTAAAAATTTTCGGAAATTCGGCCGCATCCGAAAACACGAATCGGGAAATTTCGTGAAAATTCCAAAATTCCGAAACCCGAAACGCACATCCCTAATTCCCATTAATACTTCTTAAAGGATAAAATAGTACATGAATATCTAAAAATGCACACAGGAACATTATTGTAATATCGATTTATCGCTGAATATCAATCTCAATCGCATAATATTCTAAATATAATGTTAACTACATATCCCTTGTTTTAAATAAATGTTATTTTCATATTTTTATAAGTGAAAAAGCACTAGGTAGTGAGAGGGTTAAGGTGGCCTAGATATATTCACTGTATCAAAAGTGAACCTATTGGTGAGCTGCGGGTTCTCTTTAGGAGATCACGACTTGAATAATTTCATGACATGAGAAATATATAATTCAGTGTTGCGCACAGTGGGAAACATATAGTGTATAACAATATGCTTTACTATTTTCTATATCATGTCAGGATTTTATACACATTTAGGCTAGGGTCAGAGTGGGGCAGTCGGAACGCGCGTGCAGGCGCACTAAATCACGGCGGCAGTAGCAGCACATAACGGCCAATGACGGCCAATATACGCAGTACGTGCGTACAAAAGTGCGCCGACACCACGCAACCAGCAAATGAACGCATTTTTATCAGAACGTGAAACCGCTGCTACTGACGTACAAAGTGCGCTGCGGCCGCATAGCAGCGTGTGTGCGTGATTAGGAGATGTCAGATGCTGCTAGTGTGCGGCCAACATAACGTTCAAACAGCCGGATTTCCCTAGACTTCTTTTTACCCCACCGTCATGAAATACGTCCAGAATTGCGCATCGTCTGACCACTTAAGCGTATTCCGTGAAAAAATGCGTGCGCACGCATCGACGTACATTTTGACGGTGGCTGCAGAAAATGCGCTCATCTGTCCCTAGCCTTATGTAGCATAATACTGGTTTATAAGAATAATCTTTTTAAACCATTAAATATGTCCCACATGCATAATAGATCCTAACTTGGTAATCTGTACCCAGCATGGGTTTCCATGTGCAGAAAGGCTCCCTTCGCCATCAGTATCCCGAAGGAGTACTGATTCTGGCCCAAACCCAGCCAGTCAATAGCCGGAGCTTCATGTAGGGCGAAACAGGCAGATTTTAATGAAACATATCAGCAAAATATATAAGGTACAAGGAGGCACCTGGAGACCAATGGAAATGACACCCTGGTGCCCCGTCCTCCTCAAGTGAGCCAGTGCCTAGCCATACACCATTTTAATCTCCAGGCATGAAACGATAGGTGTAGCGCCTGAGAGGATAAAGCTTTTGGGGCACATTCGGCGGCACAATTGCAAACAAATTTAATTTGCAATAAACAAAGCTCCTTTGTATTGTTGCAGAATTACACTAGTCGACTAGTATACCTTCTACTGGCGCACCAGCAGATGCTTTGATCGAATATACTCAGCCTTGGTAGTGAAGGGGCTAAACACATTTCTTTAGGAGTCTATATATATATTTGTTTTTGTTGTAAATTGCAGTTGTATTGATATATCCATATATTAATTTATGAAGTCACTTCTCAAAGTGTTGGGAATAGAGGAGCTATGTTCCCTCTGCAAGAATTGTAGGTCTCCTGCATTTACAGGTGTTCCTGGTCGACCACTGCCCTTTCTCAAAGTATCTGCTCCACCAAAGAGCGAGTCACCACTTATACTTCCAAATAGTTGAAGAACAGAGCCCCTGCATCAATTTGCTTTGGTTTTGAGTGTGAATTTGAAGCGTCCATTCGTTGTGGCCATTTCAATGTTTACATCTTATTATTTACATAAGTTATGTTTGTTTGTTGTCTCTTTTATATGACAGCAAGTTTAATGGACCTTAAACACACCATTGCTGAATATCTCACCTAAAAAATACTCATCCTTACATACACTGATCGGCCACAACATTAAAACCACCTGCCTAATATCGTGTAGGTCCCCCTAGTGTTGCCAAAACAGCTCTGATGTGTCGAGGCATGAACTCCAAAAGACCCCTGAACGTATCCTATGGTATCTGGCACCAAGACTTTAGCAGAAGATTTTTTAAGTCCTGCACGTTGCACGTTGGGGCCTCCATGGATCAGATTTATTGTTCCAGCACGTCTCAAAGATGCTCTATCAGATTGTGATCTGGGGAACTTGGAGGCCAAGGAAACACCTTAAAATCTATCTCATGCTCCTCAAACAGTCCCTAATTGATTTATGCAGGGTGTATTAACCTGCTGAAAGAAGACTTTCCATCAGGGAACACCATGGTCATAAAGGGGTGTTCGTGGTCTGTAGCAATCTCTAGGTAGGTGGTGTTCGTCAAGTGTGTGTTGACACCTTTCTATCACGGCGAGCTTTAAGTTTTCTAACAATCTGAGCTACAGTAGCTGTTCTGTATGATCGTAACTGATGGGGTAGTCTTTGTAGAAGCAATGGTTAGAGACACAATGGTTAACCTATTCAGAGAACACCGAACAGCAGCAAAATGCCCTGCCGTTCGGTGACTTCATTCGGCAGGTTTAATCAGGTTTCAATGTTAAAAATATTCCTGTTTTTATCCAATATCTATTAAACCGCTTATTCTTTTAATTTGCAGCAAAAAGTCTCTTTATTTTATTTCTTTAGGATTTTTTTAGGCATTTTTTTGGGGATTTTTTGGCAAAAAAATTCCCACTTTTTTTAAATAGCGTCTTTTTTCTCTAACAGACCGTTTTTATTATTCATAGGACCTTATATGTTAATTCCAGAGACTTTTGTCCAGTAGTTTTTTTTCCAATCAATGTTCGAAATTTTTTGAGTTTCAATCATTTTGTTTTGGTTGCTTTTACCCCGTTCGTCGGCTTGTCAGCTTTTTCCCGGCACCTGGTTGACACTGTGTCCGCTGGATCGTCGGCTTTTTTCGGACGCGTTCAGTGTATTTGCGGCAGATCAATGGGTACGTTCGGTGGGTTTTCTTCGGCGGTTCGAACTGATCCGAATTTGTTCAGATCGTATCGGCCTGGTTATCTGTAGATTTTCTGCGATTTTTTTCTGCAAATTTTCAGGGATTTTTCATATCGGTTCGGCGGCTTTTCCCTGCACTTTGGGGATCCTGCGGTGAATGCTGAATTCACCACAGGGTCGGGGAATTTGACTCCCCGAAGTGCGGGAAACGCGTGAGCACCGAAATGTCAGTGACATTTTGGTGCGTTCTGAATAACTCCTTATTTGTGTCAAAGTCACTCAGATCTTTTTTGCCCATTTTTCCTGCTTCCAACAAATGAAATTCAAGAACTGACTGTCCATTTGCTCCTAAAATATCCCACTCCGTGACAATATATCCCACCCCACGACAGGCGCCAATGTAACCATATAATCAATATCGTTCACGTCACATTTCAGTGGTTTTAATGTTGCGGATAAACAGTTTATATATATTTTTTTATTTTATATCTGTTTCTATTTCTGTTTTAGAAAAATAAGATATAAATAAACAGCGCATTCCATAATGTTCTTATATATGTTAAGTTTGAAATACGCTTGATTGATCTGACTTTTTTATTTCTGTGCCCGACTTGCGTTGTGTTCGCAGCAAAAGAGTTCACTGAGCTTTTTTAATTATTGACTTAAATGAAGCAAGCGATGTGTCATTTCTATATAACTTTTAACTACAGACTAATTACACGTGCTGTAATTATATGTAGCGTCTCTGCAATTAATATATTATGTTGTCTAAGTATTTAAATCTGATGAGGGTTCTTAATTATGTTTTTAACTAAAAATGTCTGTCACAGAAACACTGTTATTCTTATTTATTGCAGATGGTCTGTAATTTATGCGTTAGGTCTGCATTGAGGCAGGAGAATGAAATGTACAACGAGCTGACCTTGATCGTGATTTCTTTCTCGTTTTTTTTATTTTATGCACCGCACTAATTTTTGAGATTAGCAGAAATGGACCCAGAGCATCTTAAGTATCTGAAGTTCTTATTCAGTGGAGACATAATACGTCTAAATACTTGGATAAATACGACACTACACTTTGATTTCTGTAGAGTTTGCTCTCAAAAAATAAAGTTTCACTCGATCCTGAAAATGCAGTACCGTCCAAGATACGTGGATAATACAATGTATTCTATTTACAATTAATCTCAATGTATCCTTCCTGGTAAAATACTTTATAAATAAATAATCTATTATTATTATTACTCCTAAGTATTTACATAACACCAATATATTCCACTTTGATGTACAATTGGGCAAAATAAACAAGAGACATACAGGGTTATTCAAAGAGAATCGAAAAGCCACCGCACGTTCGGTGACTTTTCGTTCTCTTCAATTCGGTTCGATTTGGCGATCCCATTTCGGAAACCCTGCGGTGTATTCAGCAAGCACCACAGGGTCCCCGAATTGCAGGGAAAGGTCGCCGCAAATCCGCCGAAAACTCACCGCAAAAAGAGGGCGAACGCACACCGAAACCCGCAAAAAAATCTGGATTAACCTACCGAAAACGCTGGAAAAGTCCGAGCAGGAGCCGATCACACGCAGCGCAGCTGCCGGAAAAACCCAACACCGCAGACGAATGCATTGAGTAAATTAGAAAAACTGTTTGCTTGAATGTTTGAATAGTGAAACGCTGTTTGCAAACTACAGAGTGAAAATGTTTGAAATTTACATATGAGGTCCAAGGATTGATAATTAAAAGGGTTGTTACAGAAAAAATAAGAAAAGTAAAAAAAAAAATCCTGAAGAATGCTTAAAATATCCTAAAAAATCTATAAATAAAGAGACTTTTTACTGCAGAATATTGTAATCAACGGTTTATTAGATATTGAATTAAAACAGGAATATTTTTAACATTGAAGCCTATGGGATTCGCCTGAATAAACCTGCAGAATGAAACTACCAAATTGCAGGGAATTTCGGGAACCTTTCACTGCTGGTTTTTGTTCTCTGAATAGACGAAGCATTGCTTCTCTATGGGGATTTCACTGCCCTCGAACAGGCACCGTATGTGCAGGCAATTCGCCAAGATTTGGCGAATTGCCTGCTCACTGGATAACCGAATGGCCAGGAAAGGTAACCGAACGCTGTTTTTCAGTGTTCGGTTCCCTTTCGGCAGCCATTCAGATCTCACTTTGAATAACCCTGATAAGGGTACATTAGGAATAGAGGGCCCTGTCTGTGGGGTAACCGGGATCTCAGACTCCAGCCCCCCCACAGGTGTTGACACCTTCACTACCAAAGGGGTTATTCAGAGAGCAGCGGAATTTCGGTGCTCTCTCCTACGTTGAACTTTGGCACCCTTAATTCGAAGACCCTGCGGTGAATTCAGCATTCACCGCAGGGTCCCCAAAGTGCGCGGAAATGATGCACTGAACATCACCGATAGATCCGCCGAACACAGCTGCAAACTGCCGAAAAAACAACAGAACGAATAGAAAAAAAAACACAGAAAAACCACCAAATTGATCCATAAAACTGCAAAAAAAAAACACTGCATCGGTCTGACAATACGCCGATCAGAACGCCGAATGCATTCAAAAAAAGCCGACCAGCCACAGAACAGGGGTAAAAAAATGAAAAAAAAATCCTCACCACTTTTAAAAGGCGTTTTAAAAAAATAATAGTGAATGGAAATGCCTTGAAATAATATATAAGGTCCTATGAATAACAATAAAAAGGGCTGTTACAGAATTAAAAAAAATGCGGTGTAAACAAATCAGAATCAAAAATGTTGCCTAAAAAATTTCAAAATTGCCTAAAAAATCCTAAAAAATAGACTTTTTGCTGTAAATGAAAATAATATCCAGTTAAAAATATATTTTAACCCTTTCCATGCGGAGGACGCGCTCAGCGCGTCCTGCCGCATGGCCACTTCGCTCGGAGGACGCGCTGAGTGCGTCATCCCTTTGCAGCGGCGATCAGCCGGGATTCCAGCCAATCACGGCGGCCCCCCGGTGCGGGCTGACATCCTCGATGTCAGCCTAGCCTTCGTGACCCCAGAGGGCACGATAGACGTCATCGCGTCTGCGCGATGAAGTCTATTTAAGGCACCCCCCTCCCCATCCGTGCGGGCCATCGGGTAAAGACAGGTACCTCTTGGAAGGGCACAGCCTGCCCTTCCAAGCGACGGCTGTCTTTAACCCCTAGGTGGCTGGATCGTGATATGGCGCTAACATGCGCCGTATCACAGTCCCCTCCCAGAGCTGACATCCAAGATGTCGGCCAAGCTTCTGGGATATCCCTCTAATGATTGGTGCCATCGTGCATAGCGCGATGGTACCAGTTTTGCAATTAACCCCTTGCTGCCACCTATGGTGGAGATAGGGGGTTTATTGGAACTCCCTGTCTCCCTATCCGTGAAAGCTAGGGATTAATGTTTGATATCATTGGAACAGCCAGAGCGTGGCCTTTCCAATGATACCAAACATGACCATGTAAAATGTAAAAAAAATTATTACAAATAAAAATGAAATTAAAAAGATAAAAAATTAAAAATTGAAAATAAATTAAAAAAACTTTTTTGTTTTATTAGTGCAGCAATATTTTCTATGGGGGGGCGTTTGGTAAAAAACACGTAATTTTCCCCCAAAAAAAGTAACCATTCCCCGTTTCTAATTTTTTTAACAAGCGCAACCCATAGAAAATATAACCGCAAACGCTCGCATGTTAAAATGTGAAAAAAAACACTTTACACGTTGTAAATTATTGAAAATTCTAATTTTATTGCATTTTTTGTTATAATATACAGACAGGACATAACGTATACATATGATAATGATATATTATGAATCTGCCGAGTCTCCCGGAAAGAACGATATATAATATGTCTGGGTTGTATAAAAAAATGTGACTTCAAATCGCATTTAAACGTGAGCGAAACCGGTAAAAATTTGTTCAGCACAGAGACGTGAAAAGGCTCAGCAGCGAAATGGTTAAAAAAATGGGGAATTTTCTTTTGCATTGAAACCTGCGGGATTCGCCTGCTTAAACCTGTCAAAAGAAACCACCGAAAATCAGGGCATTTCGACAACTTTTGGGTGCAGTTCGGCGTTCTTTGAATAGATTAACCATTACTTTTCTATGGGGAATTCCACTGTTGCCAAATATTATCGTATTTTGCTGGAAATTTACCAATATTTGGTGAATCGCCAGTTTTTTGAATACCCAAATGGTCACAAAATTGCACCTTATGGGGCAAATTGAGAGTTTGGTGCAATTCAGTGGCCAATTTGGTGCTCTCTGAATAACTCCGTATGTGATTTCCCAAATAACCACTGCCAGGAGCCAGTGGGGGGCACCTTCTGGAGCCCAAAAGCAAACAAACAAACAAAAAATGAATGTTCAATCATCCAGCATAGCCCTCGATCGTGTTAACACGATCTAGGCTTGGGTTTCTGTGTCTGCTATCGCTGATCGTGAAGCTGTTAATGGACTACAATTTCCAGAACTCTTTAAATGCAATAGATGGCCAGGAAATCATGGGAGGTGTAGTTCAGACACATCTGGGGAGCCCTGAGTTTAAGATCCCTGTTCTAAAGGATTTAATTGGATATCCGGAGGGCTGAGGTTGCTGACTCCTTCCTTACAATATAATTTTAAACTGTGAACATATACTTTGTATCTTTTAGGCTGCACATATGATGTTTCCATACTATAACATTTTAGTACATTAGGTAAATGCCTGGAGGATCCCTCTGAGGTGGCTTTGGCATAAATCCAACATGATGTAATTTGTTTTATAGCCTCCAAATCACTGAGTTTGCTCCAAGGGTAGCAATCATTATAAACAGATGCAAATAGGTGGAATTACAGTACAATGACACACACAATATTGTTTCTATGTCATTTATGTAATGATGACAATCACATCGCTAGCATCATGAAAGATGGCGATGTTAAAAAGTTGCTAATGAATCATAAATATCCCCATGTGTTTAACCCTGCTGACCAGAGAATGCCTTTTAGAATGTGCTGTTTACAAACACATTAGAATTGAAAGATTTGTACGCAGCCTCATCTCATTGCAACAAGACACTCCAGGGAACGTCTAAATGATCCATTTAAATGGTTCTTGAGTGGATGAAAGCACTTGCTCTTTGGCCCACATGCTTTGTACTGTACGTGAGGGATGTTTAAATGGATCAGTTAAACATAGCCTGCCATGCTTTACTGCTTAATTGGATTTGAATGTGCAGAATATTTAAATTGCACAAAGAAAAGAGCAGCTTAACCCTACTCCTGCTCAAATGCGCTTTTTTTCTTTTGGGGGGGTTGAGCAAAACCAAAAAAACTAGAAGTAAAAAAAAATAGTGCAATTTGCAGCAAAGCAGAAAAAGGAAGGAATGTTCTATCTTTTATTTACCTTCTGAAATGAGAATTATATTCTCAGTATTTTTATTCAGAAGAAAATGACAAGTGACAAATTTTTATATATATATATATATTCATCTTTTTTTAGTTTGTATATATATATATATATATATATATATATATTTTGTCAGGCCACTTTATTAGGTACTCTGTTGCACGTCACGTAAACAGTTTTGGGTATAAATACAACACAACAACCTTCCCGTTATCAGTATAGACTAGAAACCACAGCTATAAAGAGGGAAAGGGCAGAGATCTAATGGTCTTTGGAACGTGGCAGGTTCGTAGGCGCAAGACATGCTGGATGAAGCATCTCCAAGACACGGCAGTTGCCCTGGATCTTTCTTGTACAATGATCTCAATGGTATATCGAGAATGGTGCAAGTAACAAAAAACATTGAGTCAGCAACACTCTTATGGAAAGAAATAGCTCACTGATGAGAGAGGTTGGAGTCAATAGACAGGCCATTGTTGTCCAAGTGACTTCAAAATTCAACCTTGGTGCTCAGAAAACCATCTCCCAATGCACCAGTATACTCTCCCTGTTGCAATTGGGGTACAACAGCCAATGGTCACATTGGGTACTGCTGTTATCAAAGAAGAACAGGAGAGCATGCCTTCTGTGGAAACAGCAAAACAGCACTGGAAAACGATCGCTTGGTGTGATGAGTCGAAGTTCCTAGTGCATCATGTTAATGACAGACTCAGAATTTGGTGCAAACAACATGAATCCCTAGACCTTTCATATCTGATGACAACTATGCAAGCCGGTTGCATGCTGCACGAAGACCAGAACTGCAGTAACTCCTTTTTACCAGCAGATGGGGACATTGGCCTGCTAAGCAGGTTATTACAGTAAGGAATACATTGGGAAATAATCTCTAATGTTTCTTTCTATGTAATTAATTAAAAATTATTTTAATGGTACCACTGGTTCCTGACAGTGTTGTTTTGGAAAATTACTCAGTAGTGAAGGAGTTAAACTCTTTGAAAAATCCAAACTTAGAACCAAAACCGTGTCCTGTAAAGAAGCAAACTGCCAATTTATTTTTCCTATTGTGCAGTGTTTGTCTAAAATTTGCTGTAAACGTTACAATTCTTTTCATTGTCCCTCATTGATGGGTAAATACCAAACCATCTTATTTAAAGTATGAATTCTACAAGACACCTCAATAAAGTAACTATCAATTTGATGTCATTTGTTTATTTTTGTCCTTTTTGTTTTATCCAAAACACTTTGTTTTTAAGGTTAAAAACTCTAGAAAATCCTCCATAGATGTAAGAAAAAACACAAAGTAAACTGTAAATTACAATCTGTCATTGTTGCAAGGAATGCTAAAAGATAATTATTATCACCCCAGTCTACAAAGAATAATAAAACTAGTGCCTAGGATATATGTGTGTTTCAAGGAAATCTGAAATCTTTTCAAGCTCCACCTGTCACATTCATGTTTACATCAACATAAACTAGAAGTTGCACTATAATTTCTCTCTGAATGGAGAAAATCCCCAGCATGTATTGCATTCATAGTATTCTATAAACTGTCAAATAATGCTTTGTTTTAAAATAGAACTCATTTTCATTCAACACAGTGCTTTTGACTGCTAACCTTGTTTATTTGTTACTGTTAATTTCCTAGATCGAGATTTCAATGAAAAAAGTGTAGAAAAAAATATCTAATTTCTCTTCATTATTTGGTAAAATGCAGAATGCAATGTTTCTTGTTAATTACTCTCAACGTGTAAAAGAAAGAAACACTAATATATACATTAGCAAAAGAAGCAGAAAGTATAAGAGAGAATTGTGCAATCATTTTCGGAAGAAGCATGGTTTGCCTGAATTTTAGGCAGTTTCTCGGTTTGTCTAACTCCAACGAAACCAGCTGTCACAATGATTAAACAACTGAAAAATGAACTGCAGTTTTGTTATTGGGTCGTTTTCATTCGTTGAATCCTGGTGCCAAATATGGAGGGGAGGGAAAAGAGGAGATGCTCAATTCCTTTACCAAAGTGGTTATTCAGAGAGAGCTGATCTGGCCCCGAAATGTCACTGAACAGTGAATTTCCCCATACGGTGACATTTCGGGGCCATTCGGCTCTTCAGAGAGCAGGCAGTTCTCCAAATTTTGGCAAACTTCCAGCACGCGTGGTGCCTGTTCGAAAGCAGTGATATCCCACATAGAGAAGCAATGGTTCGTCTATTCAAAGAACATCGAACAGCAGTGAAATGTTGCCGAAGTTCCCTGCTGTTCGGTGGTTTCATTCGGCAGGTTTATTCAGATGAACCCCGTAGACTTCAATGTTAAAAATATTCCCATTTTTATCCAGTAGCCAATAAACTGTTTATTATTTTATTCTGCAGTAAAAAGTCTCTTTATTTATTGATTTTTTTAGGATCTTTTAGGAATTTTTGTGGATTTTTTTTTCAATTTTTTTTTTCATTTTTTTTTTAAAGTGTTTTTTCTTTTTAACAGACCTTTTTATTATCATTCATAGCATCTTTTATGTAAACTCCAGACATTTTCGTTTAGTAGTTTTTTTGCAAACAGCGTTTAAATTTTGACACTTTCAAGTGTATATATATTTTTATTATAACCCGTTTGTCAGTTTTTTGTCTTTTTCCGGCAGGTGATCTGTGCTGCGAGCAGCGGCTCGTCATTTTTTTTTCTGGCGTCTTCAGCTTGTTTTTTGCAGCGATTCCAGCGAGTTTTCGGTGGGTTTTCAGTGAGTTTTCGACGGGTGTTCTGCGGAATTGCGGCTGGTTTGCGGTGGGTTTTCCCTGCACTTTGGGGATCCTGCGGTGAATGCTGAATTCACCGGAGGGTGGGGAACTTTGATTCCCCGAAGTGCAGGGAAGTGCGGAGAACAAGAGAGCACCGAAATGTTGGCGACATTTCGATGCTCTCAGAATAACCCCCTAAGTCAGCACCTCACTCAGCAATTTTGCGTACGGATTGTTATTGTTCAGTGATTAAAATAACGTATATTTGTTTATTTTAAATTTTTCATGTATTCGCTTATTCTTTACAGAAATATTGCTGGGATGAAAAGTTCTAAACATTACACGGTGTCCCTTATCTTACACAATGTCACACGGGGTCTACATTATCAGAATACAGGCAGAAATGGCATTTGTACCAAATACTGTAAATGTGATAAAAATAATAGAAATGGTAAGATTAATTCCTGATTAAATAGCAATCGATTTTTTATTCTATGATGCCCATAAAAGGAGCTAAAAAAAGATAAAACTTTTGAAATCTTTATTTATTTTGAAAACAGGGAAAACAAAACACAACTTTAGGATTGTCTTTAATAATAAACCGATGAAACTTTCAGGTCTATAAATTGCTGCTGTGTCCTTAGAAAAATAGTTTTCCTACTTCTTATTAGTCAGAAAAAAATGCCTTATGCTTCTATTAATTTATGTTATCAAAGATTTTTGCTGTAGCTAACAAGTTTGGCGTGGGGACAGTCATCCCACGTTACTGCTTGAAATCATGTGCAGAGGTCTGTTTATCTTCCCTGAGGCCATTCACATTAGTGGGTTATGTTCCTGCGCTGGGAGCAAAGATGCAGAGAGGGAAAAAAAGGGTGATATAAACATAAACAACAGATTGGAACAACTACAATCTGTTATTATTATCGCTAGGGTACAATAATATCTCTTTCCGATAAAAGTATACAAGTCTATGGGATGCAAGATTAAATAAGGACAATACGGTAACTTTCCTTTGAGAGAGAAAAATTAATAAGCTTTTCCTTTTCTTTCGTATCCTTTGTTTTCTAAATAAACTATTAGACCGTTTGCAAATTCAGCCAACTAGCTATTTTACAATTCAGTCAGTTCTTGGAACCAAGGCCGGATTAACATAGGGGCAGATGGAGCAGCAGCTCCAGGCCCATGCCCAGAATAGGCCCACAGAAAGGCCAAATTTGTCTCCATTGATGGGCATTTGGACCCCTATATTTCCACCACCATAGCAGCTACAGGGTCATGTGAGGTATCACCGGAAAGGCCAGAGCATGACCTTTCCGATGATACCAAACATGAACAGGTTTCATCTAACAATAAAAGTGAAATAATAAATATTTCATTATTTTTCTTTCTAACACAGCAATATTTTTCACTTTTCAATTATAAAGGGAACAATGATGCTGCAGTAACTCCCCATCTCATTTTTCATGTCACTAACATGTGTGGAGGTGATGGTACAATCCATTATTCCGAATTGTTATATCCAAGAACCTAAACCGCCACACTGCAGCAAAGTGTACTGGCGGGGGCTTTGGAACCCTACGCCACTAATCTTTACACCTCACAAGGTCAAATGAGGTGTCATCAGAAAGGACACCGTCTGGCCTTTGCATTGATACCAAACATGACAATGTAAAATCTAAAAAACAAAACCAACTTTTTTTATTTATTTCTTGTTCCAAAGCGATGGTATTGTCCATTTGTCACGTATAAAATGAGCAATACCACTTCCATTACTCACCTTCTCCTTTCCCACGCTGGGAGCAAGGTAAATGTTTTATACATAGTCATATTATTCATAAAACACCATTATCCAAAGCAAATGGGAAATATCAAATTTTTTTGGTTAAGATTTTATATTGTCTCAGAAAAAGGCAGTAACAGGTTCCTATTTAATTTTTTTAACAAGAATTCCTTATAGAATATATCACCACAGAGGTTTGGATAATAAAATATGAAAAAATTATTTTACACACTGTGATGATTGAAATCTGAATGGAAATTGACTCACACAGTATCTGCCTGGTTAGATATACCTACCTGTATATATGCAATATTAAATAGCCTAAAATATGTTGTCATTTCACTAAATTCCAAAAAAAGCCCACCAAAATATTCAGCTCCAGGCCCATAGAGATCTTAACCCGGCCCTGCTTGGAACATAGAGAAGTTGCCTCGCCATAAATAATTTAAGACCAAAAAAAGAAATAAACAACAAAGTAAGTAATTAACTAACTGAATAAAAGAATTCAGTTAGTGTATTAAGCCATTATGAAGTCAGCACTATGCCGATAATGATGCTGATGAACTCAATGTAACTTTGCTGACTTGCGTTCCATGTTCAGATATGAGCAAGTGAGGGAAGAGTAAACCTATTGTTGGACTATTTGTCTTGTAGACTACATAGAGATACAATTTTCTGTGTGTTCAAATAAAAATAAATAGATTAAAGATAAACAGACATACGTAGCTACTGGATACTTGACTTACCTAGTCAATGTCCAACATGACTACATGTCTGTCTGTCATTCATGTGTTTGAGCTGAAATTGTATTGTATGGACTGCCCTTTTACTATACAGAAAAGCTGATTTGAGCTCCTGGCTTTGATCAAACCTAGATTTATCTGTTTGGAAACAGCCATTCTAAACAATGCTTTTTTAGAGTCCGAGTACGGTAGGCTTTGCCCCAGTCAAGCATAAGAGTTGCTTTTCACAAGAATGTCAAGACTTGCCATTGGAACTTCTGATTAAGCTTCCAAGGAATGACTATTTTGCTGATGTTGCATCATTATGCAGTTTTTGACTTTATTTTCTTAACCCCTTCACCACCAAAGTCGACTAAACACTATTTGCAAGGCACTTCCTGGTGCCCTGTTTTAGGTATAGGGAATATTGTGTGCCACAGGAGCAATTAAAAGGAATTTTGTTTATTGCAAATTAAACATATCCCTCAACATTTTAGCACCCAGATAATGAAACTGACTGTGCTGGGAATGTGTCTAAGTTACATCTCCTCAACAGATCCTGCATGTGCACCAAAACTGCAATAACTCCTTTTGGCCACAGATAATGATATCTGCGTGCCAAATAGATCATCACAGTAAGGAATATATTGGGGGTATTTTCAAATATGTCTTACTGTCTCATTAATTAACACCTTCACTACCGAGATCGAGATATCTCAGGCTTCAAAGGCACCATCCGGTGCCCCAAATCCAAGATATCTCGATTTAAAGATCCGAAGCCCAAAAGCAAATGAAATTTTTTGCGGAAAATGAATTTCAGTTGCTTTTGGGCTGCAGAAGATGCCTCCAAAGTTTGAGCCCTGTGGGCATAATGTCCATAGAACTAAAACTGTATAAATTCAGCTGATGATGCCCTGACATCGGACTTTCAGCAGACGATGCAGGGAAAAATAAGAATACAAATCGAGCTGCAGCTGTAATGGCTGTAACACAATTTGGCAGTAGATGACGCCATCTACTTGCCAAATAGGTTATTTACAGTAAGAAATACAATGGGAATATGCCCAAATATTTCTTACTGTATAATTAATTTAAAATGTTTTTACAAAAAAAAAAACTGGTTCCTGGCAATGTTTTTTTTGGAAAATCACTTGTTAGTGAAGGGGTTAATGAAGAATGATGTTTTTCTGAATTAGGTGCTTTGGTACATGGTGAATTTTTCATTGTTTGCTTGTTAAAATTGTTGTGGTCTTACATTAGCTTGCCTAGTTTTTACTACTGGACAAATTAATATGTTTTCACACAAATTAAACTCATTTACTGACAAGTTCTTTTCCATAAATCCACTGCCAGGAACTAGTGTATTTGTGGAAACTGAATTTGTACATTGTGCATTTTACATATATTTAAACTGTGCTTGAAAATATGAAATTGGGCTGCTACGTCTGCAGCCGCTGGTCGTGTAAGCACAATTATGCTAGTGAAGGGATTATGTATATATAGTAAGATTTGAATGAAGATTTAAGTTCATAAAATTTCAGTCTCTCATAATTCTTTTACTATACACTTTGTTACACTGACTTCACATCTCTATTGTATCATGTGTTTTATCCATGTAATAGTTCTGTTTACGGATTTATATGAGTCTTTTCTTACAGAGAAGTTAAAAAAGTTAATATTCTGACACAAAAATTGACAATATCAAAAACATCCCAATGCACATAATAAAGTAATAATACAGGAATGTGTTTACAAAATATGCTTTCCGCTGCACAATGTACAAAGGACATTTTTTTTATGAAAGCTTTTATTATTTTTATATTTATTTATTTCCCCAAAGCCGATGACAGATTATAAAGGGCATTTAGTCCCGGCTCCCGAATTTATACTTAATAACTTCAATAACATTGCAAGATTCGTTTTGCATTTTTATCAAATCTTTTGTTGACTTCTATTAATGTGTAAAATCCTATCCCCACTTCATAACATGGAGGAAAATTAAAAGGCAAAGGGCAAGTCCAGATTTTATTGCAATCTAAAGCTTGACTCTAGGGATATTCAGGGAGATTTGCCTTGTAAGTAAAAAAAAAAAAAAAAATAGAAAAGTGTCAGTTTCTTCACTTGTTAAATTTTACAAATGTATCCTTCAGGTTCTGATATTAAGTCCCACTTTATGTTTCCAACATGATTGTATATTATAGATTTTGCGTTTTAATTATAAAAATAGTAAGCATGGGTTTCTATTACATTTTGTCAATACATATATAAATGATGATGTCTTTGACATACATATTCTGCTGATGTTAGTAGAAATGTAGGCACATTGCTTTTATTTATTTTTATGGTGACACATTTCATTTTAACTAATTACACTGTGTATGGGAATTTGTAAACAAACGCACAAGCACACAAACACACCACATAATAAAAAAACTAGATGGCTCCTGCATCCTTAATTCTGACCCTAGCTGACTCTCTCCATCCAACCTACCACCATCTACCAACATCTACCACCCTTATACTGCATTTTCAGTTATCTTGCTCTTCCTCTTCTTCTTCCTCTTCCCTCTTTATTCTTCTTCCCTCTTCCCTCTTCTTCTTCTTCTTCTTCCTTCTTCCTTCTTTCTTCTTCCTTCTTTCTTTTCCCTTTTCTTCTCCTTCTCCTTCTTCTTCTTCTTCTTCTTCCCTCTTCTTCCCTCCCTTCTTCTTCTTCCCTCTTCTTCTTCCCTCCCCTCTTCTTCTTTCTTTTCTCTTCTTCTTCCCTCCCCTCTTCTTCTTTCTTTTCTCTTCTTCTTCCCTCCCCTCTTCTTCTTTCTTTTCTCTTCTTCTTCCCTCTTCTTCTCTCGTTTTCCCTCCTTTTTCTTTCTTCTTCTTCTTCCCTCTTCATCGTCCCTCTTCTTCTTTCTTCTTCTTCTTTCTTCTTCCTTCTTTCTTTTCCCTTTTCTTCTCCTTCTTCTTCTTCTTCCCTCTTCTTCTTCCCTCCCTTCTTCTTCTTCCCTCTTCTTCTTCCCTCCCCTCTTCTTCTTTCTTTTCTCTTCTTCTTCCCTCCCCTCTTCTTCTTTCTTTTCTCTTCTTCTTCCCTCCCCTCTTCTTCTTTCTTTTCTCTTCTTCTTCCCTCCCCTCTTCTTCTTCTTTCTTTTCTCTTCTTCTTTCTTTTCTCTTCTTCTTCCCTCCCCTCTTCTTCTTTCTTTTCTCTTCTTCTTCCCTCTTCTTCTGTCGTTTTCCCTCCTTTTTCTTTCTTCTTCTTCTTCCCTCTTCATCGTCCCTCTTCTTCTTTCTTCATCTTCCCTCTTCTTCTTTATTTTTGCTTTTTCTTCCTTCTTCTTTCCTCTTCCCTCTTCTTCGTTCTTCTTCTTCCCTTTTATTCTTCACTCTTCTTCTTCCCTCCCCTCTTCTTCTTTCTTCTCTCTTCTTCTCTCTTCTTCCCTCTTATTATTATTATTATTATTATTATTCTTTATTTATAAAGCGCCAGCATATTCCGCAGTGCTGTACAATAGGCACAGTATAGACAGGGTTACAATACATTGAACAACATTTGACAAACAGTACAGGAGGAGATGAGGGCCCTATTCCCGTAGGAACTCAAAATCTAGGAGGGTTGGGTTGGAAACAGGAGGAGAGGACTGTAAGGTGAGAGTGATTGATGGTTGCGTCAGTGAGTTGGGTGGTAGGCTTCCCTAAATAGGAACGTTTTAAGGGAGCGTTTGAAGGAAGAGAAGTTAGGGGAAAGTCTGACAGTACGAGGGAGAGCGTTCCAGAGAGTGGGGGCTGCTCGTGAGAAATCCTTCAGTCTATCATGGGAAGAGGTGATGCGGGGAGAAGCTAGGTGCAGGTCACTGTTTGACCTTAGGGAGCGGGCTGGGGTGTATTTGGTGATTAGTGAGGACAGGTAGTGGGGAGCTGAGTTAGTGAGGGTTTTGTAGGTATGGATAAGGATTTTGAACTTAATTCTGCAGTGGATGGGGAGCCAGTGAAGGAACTCGCAGAGGGAAGCGGCAGAGACAGAGTGGTGGGTGAGGTGAATTAGCCTGGCGGAGGCGTTCAGGATGGATTGTAGGGGGGAGAGGTGGGACAAAGGGAGGCCAGATAAGAGATTATTGCAATAGTCGAGTCGGGAGATTACCAGGGCGTGTATGAGTTGTTTTGTGGTGACAGCGGTGAGAAATGGCCGAATTCTGGAAATATTACGCAGTTGGTATCGGCAGGAGAAGGAAAGAGACTTGATGTGGGGGATGAAGGAAAGAGCAGAGTCCAGTGTAACTCCAAGACAGCGAACTTGGTTTGATGGGGAGATGGTGATACCCTCCACCGTGATAGAGAAGTCAGGAGGTGGGGAGGTATTGGAGGGAGGAATAAGTAGGAGTTCAGTCTTTGACATGTTGATCTTTAGGTGGTGGGAGGCCATCCAGGAGGAGATGCCAAATAAACAGTCACTGACTTTTGAAAGGACAGGGGGAGAGAGATCAGGGGTAGAGAGGTAGATCTGAGTGTCATCAGCATAGAGGTGGTAATTAAAGCCAAAGCTGTTGATGATTTTGCCCAGGGAGGAGGTGTAGATGGAAAAGAGCAGAGAACCAAGGACAGAGCCTTGAGGTACACCAACAGATAGAGGTAATGAAGAGGAGGAGTTACCAGCAAAGGACACACAGAAGGACCTGTTGGATAAATAGGAGTCAATCCAAGCAAGTGCAGTGTCACCGAGACCCAGAGAGTTGAGGGTCTGTAGAAGGAGGGGGTGGTCAACAGTGTCAAAAGCAGCTGAGAGGTCAAGCAGGATGAGAATAGAATAGTGGCCGTGTTTTTTAGCAGTTAGGAGGTCGTTGGTGACTTTGGTGAGGGCAGTTTCAGTTGAGTGTAGGGGACGGAAGCCAGATTGCAGGGGGTCAAGTAGGGAATTGGAGAACAGGAAGAGGGAGAGGTGGTTGAAGACTAGTTTTTCTAAGAGCTTAGAGGTAAAGAGAAGCAGGGATACAGGGCGGTAGTTGGATGGAGAGTTGGGATCGAGGGATGGTTTCTTTAGTAAAGGGGTAACTAGCGCGTGTTTTAAGGCAGATGGAAAGGAGCCAGTGGAGAGAGATAGGTTGAAGATGTGTGTGAGAGCAGGGGTGAGGGAGGAGGAGAGGGGAGGAATTAGATGTGAGGGAATGGGGTCGAGCGGGCACGTGGTGAGATGTGAGGAGAACAATAAGGAATTGACTTCCTCCTCAGTGGCTGGGAAGAAGCGGCAGAGGGTGGCAGAGGGGACCTCTTCGTCCCTCTTTTTATTTCTTCTTCTTCCCTCCTCTTCTTCCCGCTTCCCTCTTCTTCTCTCTTCATCGACCCTCTTCATATTTCTTCTTTTTCCATCTTCATATTTCATCTTCTTCCCTCTTCATATTTCATCTTCTTTCATATTCTTCTTCTTCTTCATAATAATAATAATAATAATAATAATAATATTATTTTGGTATATCCTATGCAAAAATCCATAAACAATTAAAACAAACAAAAAATAAAAACTAGAAACTAGAAAAGGAGCAGATCATGAAGAAGAATGAGAACTCATAATGTTTTGCATTGTCATGATGACCCATGTGCTTGTATGGTAATATGGAAATAATGAGAGGTAAAAACCATACTTTTTAAGCTTATGCCCCATTTGCATCATTTTGTACCATATACTAAGTTGTTTCTGTATTATATTTGTATTGCTATGGTCTTTTGTTCTTGTTTTTGCTCAGATTTAGTCAAGGATCAAGTTCTAAATTATAAGTGTAAGAACTCCAAGATTTCTACCAATTAATCCAGTCATCTCTGCCTTAATGCAACACCCACATTCTAATTTGATATTACGGTGTTTATATATATATAGGTAGAGTTTATGGAAAATGCACAACAGATACTACTTACTGTGACATAATACGAAGGCATTTGATTGAACACCTAAATAAAAGCTTTATAGTATGTGGGACCAATCAAAACTCCATTCCTTCTGCTAAAATAGTGGAGGAACTGCATTCCCATGCCTTCCGGCTCAACTTGACTCCTGGATTTAGCCATTCATTAATATATAAGTCATCGTCAAGATTCTCACAATGCTCCATGGCATATGATTCTTATAAACACAATTTTCTTTTATTAAGAGATGCTCTAGGCACTTTAACCACACAATGTGATGACCTGAGTGCCCTGTTCCCTCTTACCACTCTTTGGGTCTCAGAGGGTTAATTTAGCCCTTTGAGTGGAAGGGCTTAGTCCCAGAGAAAACCTGAGATCATCGAGCACTGATCTTAGGTCCCTGAAAATCAGGATTCTAGGCACTCTTTTATTTATCCAGTCGATCTTAATGCACTCAGCATTGAGAGCCATTGGTTTGGTAAGATGTTCCTCGAGCATCCAGCCTCACCACGGTCACATGACTGCTTTGGCATACAGAAAGCTGGCACTTCATGGGGTTAGTGTTTAATGTTTAACTCTCTATATCCTTTTAATAAATGCACACACATAAGAAAGACCTTTATTTTGATGTCAATTCATCCTGCTTTTCTCCCACATGTAAAAGGGATCCACTACCATTGCAGACCACATTGGATAGACACAACAGTTACTGCCATGTGTTCTATTCATATAATTTTTTACAATGTATCAGCAGTGGAATTTTCCACTGTAAACCTTCATAGTAAGCAATACAGGTCACTTTGACTTCTGTCACAAATGAACAATAAACATTTTGGCAACAATCCAGATATAGCCTTCATACTTTGGAAATTATGTCATCAATCCCATAATATTTAATAACGTTATTCTTTGCAGTATTTTTTTCTTAATTAAGCCTTAGATATCACTAAAGCATTGTGTGGGGCCTGTAAAAAGATTGTGAACCAGTTTTGCAGGGCTCAGTTGAAAATTGGCAGAAACGCAGCGCTAAGAAACACAGGAAAAGGTTAAAACACCTCCATTTTTATCTGGTACACAGCTGTCAACATTTGCTGGTGCATCCCCTAAAAGATGAAGTGCCGTGCTTCCTCTTGGCAGAAAAAAAAAAACAAAGCAAAAGAAAACAAAAAAAACAACAGGATAATCGTGTGTTAAAAAAAGTTCACTAATTCATCTTGTTATCTTTAATAAATGACAAATGTGCTTAGCACAGGCATTTATTTCTGCGATGACACAAAGTAAGTGCATTAAATCATTGGTAATCAGTCTAACGAGGACACTTCAGGCTTGTGTTTGTGACTGTGATATAATGATACACTAAGTAAAACAACAGGAGGTATTTCAATAAAGGAAATTTGAATAGTCTGTTTGGGGGGGAGGGGCTGCCGTGTGTTCCCAAAGAACTCATCAATCACATGTAGGAAGTCTGAATGTATGCCAAACTTTATTGCACTGGAAAATACTTAAAAGTATGTAAAAGTTTAAAAATATACAATTAAAACATGAGATTGTGTCATATTGCCTATACTAAAGAAGATACATATTTAACTGCAGTTACATTGGTTGTAAATGTGCACCCTAACCAAGATCAAGTATACTCGATCTTCAAAAATACCTATTGGTGCCTCGTTATCAAGTATACTATCATGTTGGGCATATGGCATGTCGAGACTCGGCGATTGCACGCCTATCGGAGGTGGCTGATGAAGGAAAGGGTAGTTCATCCTAAAGAACCTGGAAACCGGAAACGACGCAATGACCATACATGGAAGACGCGGAAGATGATTGACAATTAAATAACAACTTATTGTAAAGTTGGGGAATTTAAAAATATAGATGGGAATGTGGCTATCATTTTCATTTGGATTTTATCCTTGATTGTATTGCCCATGAGAAAGTCTTGTTATCCAGACGAAACGCGTCGAGCTTTTATGCTTATAGCAGTTTTTATTTATTTTATTGAATAAATGTCATTATTTTGGTATCCTGTGATGGCCTTCATTGATTAATTCCAGCTATTGAAAAAAATAGTGGATATAGCGAAAGAATAAAATAAAACTTAGCTTTTAATCAGAAATGCAGTAAAAGAATGCTTTCAAAGTTGTATTGCGATAGGCAGACAGACACAGTCACAGTGTTTACCTAGGGCAAATATAACATATACAAGTCTCAGTGGAGGCGAGAACATAAGTAAAAGCAGGCCACTACAAAAAATAAGGCCATAAAGCTGGATTGGAAATACTAACACAATGCTGGACCCTCCCTGGAAACTGATATAGGGAATAAAAGGCAGTGTGGAAACATTGCAAGTATCCAATATAATAGAAGGAAACAGACCTTCGAGGGTCTGTGGGTATAGGAAAGCAGAAGAAAACACACAGCCTTTATGAAGAGCCCTATCAGGAACAAACAATACAGGCTTGGAAGGAAAAAACAAACAAACATAAAAAACAACAACCAAACACAAACAAACAGCCTGGCTTCAGTACATTGAAACAGAGCTAGTTGCCTAAATTGGGAGCGCTCCCAGTAGGTAAGGAATATTCCTATCAAGCCAGAAAAAACAGTTTCCAGAGCAAGGATTAAAGGGTCCCTAAAACAAAATGAACATCTCTATTGGCTCAACGCGTTTCCCTGGTATAAACAAGCATCATCAGGAGCAGAGAGTGCAGCCTACTTGTTGCATAGGCTTGAGTGTAAGAAGTGAAGTGAAGTGAAGGTTCAGAACAAAATATATAAACTATTTAGAGGATCTGCTAGCAGCAGGATAACAGAGAAACACAGACTAGGAGTGACTCAAAGAGCGAAGCACCATAGGAGCAAATACCCTTAAATAGAGAGTTGGTTAGGTCTATGGCAGACAGGTGATCCTGAGGAGAGCTGACTGTAACAGGTAACTCCTGGGCTGGAATGGCAGGGCAAGAACTAAGAGCTGGACCAGATCAAGTCACATACAGGGGACAGGGCTGGAGACGTGAAAGCATGTATGCAGTTCCACAGAATTGTGCTTCATAATGGAAGGACACCAGAGCACTATTTGATCTCCCAGTCCTCTACTTTTATGGCTACGTTGTCTAAAAGTAACATATACATGGATTTTTCCGTGCACAGACATTTATAGCCAGTGTTTTTACATCAAATACATTAATTTGCAATGTTTAAAGCAGAGATCTCAAACTCTGGACCCCAGATCTGGATGGCCAGAAATCTTTAAATGCAATAAATGGCCAGAGAATCATGGGAGTTGTAGTTCACAAACATCTGTGGGGCTGGATTTTGACAGCTCTAGTTTAATGGGACCCTCTGTAACTTGTGATCACTCAATATAATTTATTGCTCCCAGTGCCTTCAGTCATCAACCCCTGTGGTGGTCTCTGAGGGCTTATTCAGCCACAGTGTGCAGCGGCTTAGAAGCAACACACCGTGCAATATTATGGATTTTCTCTGAAAGTTTTGGTTGTGCAAGCACATTTCACAAGTCTAATGCGTTGTGGGACTGTCCAGGGAGGAGGAATGACATTTTGTTGTACCGTTTCTGTAACTGAGCAAGTCCTACTATGCAGGCAGAGCCGTAGCTAGCTCCTTTTGCACCCGAGGCAAAAACAGAAAATTGTGCCCCCCCCACATAATTTTAAAAATCAGAGTCCCCGACCAGTGGCGCAGTGCTAAGCCCCTGGATGCTCCCCGTGACCAGAAGCAGTGGATCGGACCACCCTTTGTACCCTACATATATAGTGCACACTTAGTACATAAAGCCCCAGGGCCAGATGGAATTCATCCGCGAGTACTGAGAGAGCTATGTGTTGAAATATGTAAACCTCTGTTCTTAATCTTTCAAGATTCTTTTATTTCAGGAATAGTACCAGAGGATTGGAGAAAAGCTGACGTGGTCCCTATATTTAAGAAAGGTTTAAAATTTGTGCCTGGGAATTATAGACCTGTGAGCTTAACATCTGTGGCTGGGAAAGTATTTGAGGGGTTACTAAGGGATAATATTCAGGAATTTATTGGGAGGTATAATGTAATTGGCAAAAACCAGCATGGTTTCATGAAACACAGATCATGTCAGACTAACCTAATTACGTTCTATGAGGAAGTAAGTAGAAGTATAGATCAGGGGGTCGCAGTGGATGTGATTTACTTAGATTTTGCCAAAGCTTTCGACACAGTTCCACACAAAAGGTTACTATTTAAATTAAGAAAAAATGGTCTAGATGAAAATACTTGTTCTTGGATAGAAAACTGGCTAAAAGATAGGGTACAGAGAGTGGTCATAAATGGTACATTTTCAAGATGGACACCAGTGGTAAGTGGTGTCCCTCAGGGGTCTGTTATAGGACCAATATTATTCAATTTATTTATAAATGACCTTGAGATAGGCATTGAAAGTCATGTATCAGTGTTTGCAGATGACACAAAGCTAGGAAAAGAAATACAATGTGAGCAGGATGTTACTTCGCTGCAGAGGGATTTAGATAGATTGGGGGACTGGGCACTTAAATGGCAGATGAAATTTAATCTAGATAAATGCAAAGTTATGCACTTTGGAGTGAAGAACACACAAGCAATTTATACCCTAAATGGTACGGAGTTAGGGAAATCCAAGCAGGAGAAGGATTTGGGAATAATCATAGACTTCAAACTAAGTAACAATGTGCAATGTCAAACAGCAGCCGCCAAGGCCAGCAAAGTACTGGCATGCATTAAAAGGGGAGTTCACTCACGGGATGAAAACATAATTTTGCCTCTGTATAAATCAATGGTCAGGCCGCACCTTGAATATGCCGTGCAATTTTGGGCACCTGTCTTAAAAAAAGATATTATATCGCTAGAAAAAGTGCAGAGACGGGCAACTAAATTAATAAGGGGGATGGAAAGGTTAAGTTATGAGGAAAGACTAACAAGCTTAAACCTGTTTAGTTTAGAGAAAAGGCGCCTTAGAGGGGATCTGATAACAATATATACAGGGCCATTATCAACCATTGTCTGATAACCTATTCATTAACAGGACTATACACAGGACAAGGGGTCATCCATTTAGACTGGAAGAAAGAAAATTTAGCTTAAAGCATAGGAAGGGTTATTTTACGGTGAGAACAATAAAGCTGTGGAATTCTCTGCCTGTTGAGGTGGTTGGGTCAGAGTCTGTACAGACTTTTAAAAAACGACTTGATGACTTCCTGCAGACACAGAATATTAAGGGTTATAATATTTAATATGTGGGTAAAAGCTTCTTGATCCAAGGAGAAATCTGACTGCCATTCTGGGGTCAAGAAGGAATTTTTTCCCAGTATGTTGCATATTGGCAAGCATTCAGACTGGGTTTTTTGCCTTCTTTTGGATCAACAGCAGTAGGTTATGTGGGAGAGGCTGAACCCGATGGACGCATGTCTTTTTTCAGCCTATATAACTATGTAACTATGTAACTATTTAACTATGTACATGTACAAATACAGTACACACAGAATACATGCACATATAGCAAAAGAACATATAGCATAATATACACCCCCCCAGAATAATATACACAGCACTGAGCCCCCAGACTATTTTCCACAGTTCACATGGATATTATTGACCCCAGCTCATATGGGTATATATTGCCCTAGTTCACATGGATATGCCCCAGCTCATGGATATGCCCCCCAGCTCTCATGGATATGCCCCCCAGCTCTTATGGATATTGCCCCAGGTCTCATGGATAATGCCCCAGGTCTCATGGATATGCCCCAGCTCTCCTGGATAATGCCCCCCCAGGTCTCATGGATATGCCCCCCCAGGTCTCATGGATATGCCCCCACCAGGTCTCATGGATATGCCCCCCCAGGTCTCATGGATATGCCCCCCCAGGTCTCATGGATATGGCCCCCAGATAGTGCCCCCAGGTCTCATGGATAGTGCCCCCAGGTCTCATGGATATTGCCCCCAGGTCTCATGGATAGTGTCCCCAGATAGTGCCCCCAGGTCTCATGGATAGTGCCCCCAGGTCTCATGGATAGTGCCCCAGGTCTCATGGATATTGCCCCCAGGTCTCATGGATAGTGTCCCCAGGTCTCATGGATAGTGCCCCCAGGTCTCATGGATATTGCCCCCAGGTCTCATGGATAGTGCCCCCAGGTCTCATGGATAGTGCCCCCAGGTCTCATTGATATTGCCCCCAGGTCTCATGTGTAGTGTCCCCAGGTCTCATGAATAGTGCCCCCAGGTCTCATGGATAGTGCCCCCCAGGTCTCATGGATAGTGCCCCCAGGTCTCATGGATATTGCCCCCAGGTCTCATGGATAGTGCCCCCAGGTCTCATGGCTATTGCCCCCAGGTCTCATGAATAGTGCCACAGGTCTCATGGATAGTGCCCCAGGTCTCATGGATATTTTCCCCCAGGTCTCCTGGATATTGCCCCAGCTCACCTCTCCTTGCCGGCGGACACTTGCTTCCTGTTTGAACGGCCGCTGACAGGAAGTGCAGCTGCTCACACTTCCTGTCAGCGGCCATTCAAGCAGGAAGCAAGCGGCTGCCGGCAATCATTTCGGGCTGGGCGCTTCACAGCTGTGAAGGGGCGCAGCCATGGCTCGAGACCTGCTGGAAAGCTGCGGGAACGCAGGTTCCCACAACCTGCGTTCCCGCAGCGTTCCCACAGGACTCGAGCCATGGCTGCGCCCCTTCACAGCTGTGCCCGAGGCAGGCACCTCACTCGCCTCGCCCTTCCTACAGCCCTGTATGCAAGGCCGGTGCTAGACTATTTTGCGCCCTAGGCAAGGCCCCCCAGAATAAGATTGTTAACTGTTGAAATGCGGGGGGGAAACACACACACTCTGCGTGTGAGGGGGCGGAACACTCTGTGCATGGAGACTCACACAACGGGGGCGACACTTACTTTGCACGGATATCTACACAGTCGTTCGGTGCCCATCTTACCCCTTCGCTGGTCGGGCCTGGGATCGGTCTGTGCCTCTTTCTTTCCTCTGCCTCTTCCTTTCTTTCCTCTGCACTCTGTGCCTCTTTCTTTCACCTTTTCTTTCATCTGCCTCTTTCTTTCCTTTGCCTCTTCCTTTTTTTATCTGCCTCTTCCTTTCTTTCATTTGCCTCTTCCTTTCTGCCCTCTGTGCCTCTTTCTTTCTTCTGTGCCTCTTTCTTTCGCCTCTTCTTTCATCTGCCTCTTTCTTTCCTTTGCCTCTTTCTTTTTTTTCATCTGCCGCTTTATTCTTTCTTTCTTTTTTGCCTCTTTCTTTCACCTCTGGTGGCACCCGCACGTCTTCTGGTGGCACATGCGTGTCACCATAAGACCCCCACCTTCTGCACCACTAGCGGGGGTCGACTTTGCGAGCCGTCACTGCCGGCAACATGTGCCGCACAATGAGAAACGGGTAAAATAATGGAACCTGGGTTGGAGCTGACTCCACCCCTAGGTGGCAGTGAGCTCTAGGCGGTTGCCTAGCTTGCCTAGTGAGAGCACCAGCCCTGCTACTATGCAGTTACAGATTGGTCTGCAAAAAAATACTTTAAAGTCAACCTTAAGCCCAAGATGCAATTTATGCGCTGTGAAAAAAAATGGACTGTAAATAAAGAGTAGGAATTTTTGCCTGTTTTTGGATGACTGGAGATTTATAGCAGGATTTGCTTGTTTGCCCTTGATTTTTTGCTCCTCCTAAATTACTGGCAACTTATTAGTAAAATTGATGGGGAAAAATAGATGAAGAGTAATTAGAAATTAACATCCAAAAAAATTTATTTCCTGAAACTCAGAATAGAAAACCATTTCAAATTTACATTATGATTTCTTTTTTTTTCATGTAAGCAGATTCCCATTTCAGGTCTGTCTAACTGTGCATGAATATCATGATTATTGCAATTTCCCATAACGAGCTTGTCGCATTACACGCTATACATGAAATGTTTGGCATACACTGTCGTTTCTGTGTAGTAACCTTCATTCAGGAAATAATTCCTGATGGATGGTTGCGTTATGTACGCATTTATTTATTTTTATTTGAGGAAAAACATCTGAGAAGAGGACCCATCTGTCACTCCGATGCAAACAAGCCAGCACAACTCAAAGCGGAAAGGAAGCTGGCGCAGGTTTTGCATCGTCTAAACAAGATCATTGCCACGGGGCATCTGTCCACTTTACACAAGTGGCTCCAGTCACCTTGCTACTCACCCTTCTGGAATAATCACTCATTGATTTTCTCCAGCTGCAATCAGCATCAATGAGCACCAAAGTGACCATTAATATGTGGAGGGAATTTCTATTTTGAAATTCCAAAACATTCCTCCTGCTGATACATTTTAAAAATAAAACAAAAACATGAAAGAAGCCCAGATAATTAGTACTGTGGCTTATACTGGAAGTACGTACCTTAAATCTTATTATTGCATGGTAATGCTTTAACTTCTTCACTGCCTTGGTGGAGTATCCTCGATGTTCACAATTTCCTGCAGAAGCCCAGAATTGGCTACACTCGATCTGGTCATATTCTGGAACATTGCAAGGGATTTTCATTTATTGTAAACATAATCGGTTTGCAAAATGGGCTCCAGAATGTGCTCCTATATTATTTTCAGCACCTTGGACATGGCATACAAGGTGCCGAAACTGTTCAAACAGCTTAGAGATAATTTTTTCCGTTTGGCAAAAATACGCAGGGTTATTCAAAGAGAATCGAAAAGTCACCGCACGTTCAGTGACTTTTTGTTCTCTTCAATTCGGTGCGATTTGGCGATCACATTTCGCCGACCCTGCGGTGTATTCAGCAAGCACCACAGGGCCGCCGTAATGCAGGGAAAAGTCACCGCGAACCCACCGAAAACTCAGCGCAAAACCAGGGCGAACGCACTTCGAAACCCATAAAAACATTTGGATTAACCCCGCCGAAAACGCCGGAAAAACCCGAGCAGGAGTCGATCACAGTGCAGAGCAGCCACCGGAAAAAGCCGACACTGCAGACGAATGGAGTGAAAAAAAAACCAGTACGCTTGAATGTTTGAAAGTGAAACGCTGTTTGTAAACAAACTACTGAGCGAAAATGTCTGAAATTTACATATGAGATCCAATGAATGATAATAAAAAGGGCTGTTACAGAAAAGAAAAAACGTTCAAAAAAAAAAAAGGGAAATATATTTTGCAAAAAAATACCGAAAATGCTTAAAAGATCCTAAAAAATCTATAAATAAAGAGACTTTTTACTGCAGAATATTATAATCAACGGTTTATTAGATATTGAATTAAAATGGGAATATTTTTAACATAGAAGCCTATGGGATTCGCCTGAATAAACCTGTCAAATGAAGAAACCGAATGGCAGGGCATTTCGGCAACTTTTCACTGCTGGTTTTTGTTCTCTGAATAGACGAAACTATGGGGATTTCATTGCCCTCGAACAGGCATCGAACAGGCACTGTATGTGCAGGCAATTCACCAACATTTGGCGAATTGCCTGCTTTCTGGATAGCCGAATGGCCAAGAAAGGTAACCAAACGCTGATTTTCAGCGTTCGGTTACCTTTCGGCAGCCATTCGGATTTCTTTGAATAACCCTGACACAGTTCCAGCTGCATTATACATGTAGTAGCACTTTTTGGCCAGCAGGAGCTAGGAGCTACCCTCTGTCTGTTAAGCACACTGTATCTAAAATGTATTTTTTGAAGGATACATTAATTTTTACACTATCTGAAAAGGAATCCTGCTTTCCATAAATCCACTGGTTCCGGCAGTGGTTTAATATAAAACAACTCAGCACTGAAGAAGTTAACCCCTTCACTACCAAGATCGAGATATCTCGGGCTTCAAAGGCATCATCCGGTGCCCCGATATCAAGATCTACTGATTTGTAGTCCAAAAGCGAATTAAATTAATTTGCAGAAACTAATTTCATTGGCTTTTGGGCTGCAGAAGGTGCCTCTGAAGTTTTGGCCCTGTTGGCATAATGCCAGAAGAGCTAAAACTTTGTAAAATCATCTGGGGATGCCCTGACATCGGGGATTCAGCAGCAGGTACAGGGGCGGAAGAAGAAGAAAATAGACCTGCAGCTCAAACTGCTGTAACTTAGTATGGAATTAGATGGCGCCATCTACTGGCCAAAATAGGTTATTTACAGTAAGAAATACAAAGGGTATAAGCTCAAATATTTCTTACTGTATAATTAATTTAAAAGGATTTTGCAAAGCAGGTGAAGCAAACCCACTATCTCATCTCCAATTTTCACCTGGTGTGGTCAGCATAATTTTTCAAACCATTAACCAACATATAGGATTAATTTTCCTTACTTATTTAAAATTGGATAAACTCTTTACTTTTGTTTATTTTATTTTTTAAGAGCTGCACAATCGAGATTACAGTTATACACCAAAGCCCTGTCAATCTGAGAACCAGGGCTTACATTCCATAACCAGTTCTTATGATGAAGCATGCAGACATCTCCAGGAGAGCATTTCAGATTTTAAACATAGAATATATTCAGTTTGGTTTGCAGTTCTTGGAAATTGCTGCCACACAGTAGAATCTACACACACAGTCAGGAAATCTATTCATTAATTAAGGTGGGGTCCCTTATGAATCCCTCTGCATGAAAGAATAATATGTGTCTAGGAATACATGACAGATCTGGCAATATATTGATTAAACAATGTGAACTGTCAGCACATTTGGGTGTCTGAGTGTGAAATGTGACAGTTTGTCAAATGGCTATTTCATTGTTTTTTGCGGATGTTTCCTATCAATACTGTTTGATTTGACAATTATCACCAGACCTCAAGAATGATGGATTCATCAGGTAGTGAGTAAATCAGCCAAGCATGCCGCAAGAGTTGTACACTGTAATAGTTATACATTTTAAACCCCTTTACTTTGTTGCTTTTTTTACATTTTCTTGTATTTGTTTATCCTTTACAGAAATATAGCTGGGATAAACATTTCTGAACTCTAGATGTTGTTGTTTGTCTTAGACAATTTCACATGGGGTCTGCATTATTAGCATTCAGGCAGATACGGAACTTAAATTAAATACAGTAAATATGATAAAGATAATAAAATGGTGAGATCTCCTGCTTATTGGGGATTTCTAGAGATCATAATGGATTATTAGTAATGCAACTTCCAAAAATACCAATAGAATATAAAATAATATCTATATGTGACTGTAAAATGCCTGTGTATGGAAACTACAGTAACACCTTGTATCTGTACTGTACTGAGATTTTCACCAATTATAACCCCTCGACTCTTATCTCTGTATAAACATGAGTTACCCCAGAGCTTTCCTTGTATTACATGGCTGTTGTAATCCAGCAGCAAAGGTTTTTGAACTTTTTATTAAAGTGAGATTTGGGGCTGCAATTTGCAGCTTGTTCACAGTAATAAAGTGTGATTATAACAATTATAACTCCCTGAATCTTATCTCTGTATAAATACGAGTGACCTCAGAGTTCTCCTTGTATTCCATGGCTTTTGGAATCCAGCCACAAAGTTTTTGAACTTTTTATGAAAGTGAGATTTGGGGCTGCAATTTGCAGCTTGTTCACAGTAATACAGTGTGATTATAACAATTATAACTCCCTGAATCTTATCTCTGTATAAATACGAGTGACCCCAGAGCTCTCCTTGTATTCCATGGCTGTTGGAATCCAGCAGCAATGTTTTTGAACTTTTTATTAAAGTGAATTTGGGGCTGCAATTTGCAGCTTGTTTACAGTAATGCAGTGTGAATGGAAAGATATAAAACAAATAATTTTGTTTCTCCATGGTGGGTACATTATTATTGCTTTAAATTTGTATGCAAATGAGGTTTTGATATGCTAATGATCACTTTTCAATGTTATACAATGCAAAAACAAGTTAACTCGAATTCAGTAAAGAAAGGGTTACATTTAGACATTTTGCTTTGATTAACTGATGTATCAAAAATATCCAAATCATACATTTTTAAAATAAATTTATGTCACTCAAAAATGAACAGTAGATTTATTTTCTCTACTTTTGTACAAAAAAATACGAAACACTGTTCACTAGCTTTTTTTTAAAATAAATGCATAAAAATTCAGCAAAGTGAAGTTGAGTTTATTGTCTTTTTTAAATTTTTGACAGAGTTGGACCGTGGACACTTATATGGTGAAAGAGTCAGGAAAATCAACATCTTACTTGGTGGCTTCTCTCATCTTAATTTTTAATCCATTAATAACATTATTTTCTCACTGAGTTATTCAGAGAGAGGTGAAAAGTAGGAGAATGACTGGAGAATGGAAAAAAGGTCTTGGTCAAAATAGCCGATTTGGAAAGTGAGATAAATGGGAGAATTTTTCTGGTTTGGCTATTTTGACCTGGAACTTTCCATTCTCCAGCCATTCTCCTGCTTTTCACCTCTCTCTGAATAGCCCTGTCAATTTAACCCCTTCACTGCTGAGGCATTTCACCGCTGTGTGCTGAGCTCATTTTTACCGCTTTTGCTCATCATGTTTAAACGAGATTTGAAGCCACATTTTATTATATGACCCAGACTTATTATATATCATTCTTTCCAGAAGACTCCGCAGATTCATAATATATCATTATTATATGTATACATCATGTCCTGCCTGTTTCTTATAACAAAAAATGCAATAAAATTTGAATTTTTAATCATCTACAACGTGTAAAGTGTTTTTTTCTCACATTTTATCACATGAGCGTTTGCGGTTATGTTTTCAATGGGGTGCGCTTGTACAAAAATTATAAATGGGGACTTGTTACATTTTTTGGGGGGGAATTACGTGATTTTTAGCAAACGCACCCCCTAGAAAAAAATCATTAGTGCAGCATCATTGTTCACATTATAATTGAAATGCGAACAATATTGCTGCATTAAAAAATAAACACACAAAAAAAAATCATTTTTTTTAATTTTTTTTTTAAATATCATTCGAAAGGGTTCCCTGGCTAACTGACGTCATTGCACATGTGCGATAACGTTAGGTAGCCAGGAGGGACCCGGAGGTGGAGCCGCCATCCAAGATGGCGGCCCCCACCTGAGCTAGGCTGCGACGCAGTACCAGATGGCGCTGTATCGTAGCCCGGTATGTGAGGGGTTAAAACCAGGCACCGCTTGAAAGGGGAGACTCTCCCCTTTTAAGCGGTGCCTGGTTTGAGCGGCTGCGACCTCCGAATGGATCCCCACCTCCCTTCAGTGTGATGTCCAGGGGTCGCCCGAAAATTACGTCATCGCGCATCGCGTCTGATTTAGGGGAGGTCAGACCGCCGCTGGACCCCAGAGGAGAGAGGTGAGTATCTCTCCGGGCTCCCGCTGAGCAGATGATGTGTGGGCCACGTCCTCCGCATATAGCGGGAGTCAATGAGGTCGTGTCCCACACGTCATCTGCAGCAAAGGGGTTAAGAGATATGGAAGTAAAAATTTATATACATTTTCTTTGTCTCCCAGTGCTTTTCTTTAAAGATAAAAATCAGATTACGTTAAAGCAATAGCCTTCAATCTTTTCTGAAGGTTTCCTGTAAAAATCATTAGATGCAGACCTATTATATGACTTTAGAATAATTAAGCTTGAAAAATGCTGAGCTTTTTAAGGATATTATAAAGAAAAGCGACTTGACTTTTAAAAAAAAGAGGCTGCATAAAAAACGGGACCCATAGAAAGTGCTAATATTCAGGTTTTTTCACTGTTATGGTATTCAGTAACTTTTAGCTGTATTCATGTCTTCTTTAATGCACTCCAGCAGTATGTTCACAAAAATGAAAGAGTTCACAAACGCAAAGAAAAATCATAGAATGTATTTATTCAAGACTAATCAAAAATAATGACTTATTTTATAGATGTACATTTTAAAAAGCAGTTATGTATCATGCTGGTCTCTGAATGCCTGCAGTTTCTTTAATATTAAATAATGTTATAATTTAAGCACTCAGTCAACATTTTAGGGGCCAAGCACCATTGTGGCACTAAAATTCATCATAGTTGCATACAACGGTAAAATACCATTTTTGTAACTATGATCAACCTCTGCATTACCAAGTGATTTTCCAGAAATACACTGTCAAGAATCAGTGTTTTTTTTAGGATAAGCATTTTAAATAATTGTACAGTAAGAAATATTTGGGAATATTCCCAATGTATTCTTTTCTGTAACAACCTGTTTGTCAAGTAGATATCGCCATCTGCTGGCCAAATTGAGATACTGCAGTTAGAACTGCAAATTGTAACAACCTGACCGTGCCAAACTGCGGATTCACACCAGAGAACGTTGATGCGCACGTTTTTTTACTAGATCCGTCAAAAATGACAGCCACTACTATGTCTTCCATCAGAACGTACGTCTGTTGTGCGCAGTCCGCACAAACCGACGGACTCACGTTAAAAATTACATTGCGCTCACTGATTTCTGCGCGCAACGGTACTTTGCGTGCATTTTTGAGCGTCGGTTTTACGAGCGCAATTTACGGATGGATTAAAAAAATATGTGAGGAATGTAATTCCAGCGGTGATTTTCGAGCATTAACGAATAACGCTTTGCGCAAAAAAACACGCGTTTAGCGTGCGTTTTTGCGTTAAGAATGTAATAGGGCCCATTATGTAGCAAACAGCAATAAAAACAACGCTAGACAACTTTGACCGAAACACTGGTGGAAACCAGGGTGAAATCTATGCTAAGATAGGCAGAAACTATGATGGGGACACTGGTGGAACCCCCACTTAAAACTAATTTGAGAACTACACTGAGGAACTTCTTCAGAAACTACGGTGGAAAAAATGGTGACTTCTAAGGAGAAATGCGGTGGAAATTTCCTAGATAGTGAATTAACTGTAGTTGATCCACTGTAGACCCCGAAGTTCACTGACCTTGATAACCCTTTAAAAAATATAAATCAGAGTCTTACACCTCAGATTTTGTACTGGCACAAGCAAAAAATAATTTTCCAGTCCATTTGTGGTCCATGATTTTCACTACCACTAGTCTCACTATGCACATCCCATACAATGCTCAAAAAGTTAAATTTCTAGGCAGAATGTCTTCTATGGTAACTGGTGCAATCTGTATCATGGAATGCCATGTTTAGTAATGAGGATAAAGGCATGGTGGTGATGATTGAAAGAAATAAGTCATATGTTCTTCTCATTGAGGAGCATAGGGCCAAAGTGAAAGACTTCCACTGTTGATGGATCTCATTTATCTCTTTGACTCCAGCCAGACCAAGCTCTCATCAACTGCCATGATATCTTCATGAAGGTTCTGTCACCAGGAGCCTATGGGTTTGCCTCTCCTGTGCAGTCCTTGGGGATTCCAATTGAGCGCCTGCATACAGATCTTGTTAAGTATGTCCAATCCATCTCCAGTTCTGCTCTTGGATATCTGTTACAATCGGTCTTTGGTGGCACTGCTGGAAAAGCATCATACTCGTGTATTACAGTCAATGGTTTACAAAGATCTGGAGCTTTTGCAAGGTTTCCACTGAGACATTCCATGCCTCACTCGCACAAAGCAGGATGGATTTCAAGATAGAATTGCAGATTCAAATCGTCATATGAAAACTAATCTAGTTCGAGCGCAATATGTTGTAGAGACTCATAAAAGCAGGCTTTCCTAATCCATGTTGATTTGTCAGTGTCAGGAGTGGACGCTGCTGGGTCTGCATCCTCGACTCACCCCTTCTGGTGTCTATTGTAACCCAGCATCTGATACTTGGAGAAGTGCCCGGGTCCACTGGTATCATGGGGCAAATCAAGGACTGTGGATCGTGGCAGCACCGATTGGTTCTCTGGGTTCACCAGTGTCTGATATCAGCGTTGGATGTGTTGAGCCTCAGGTGACAGTGGCCCATCATCAGCAACCCCGAGGGAGGAGTGCAAGGGACTTGCGCACCACCAGACTGCAGGGGGAGTGGAAGAGGGCACAGAGGGAGTGTGGTGGCACCTGGGCACCGTGTTTAAACCTCTTGAGCCACCAGGTCAGCACTCAGACATTGTGTGCTTTCCTGGTGATCACTACTCTGTGCAATCTCTCTCTTTGTCCTATCCTGTATCAGACCCTTGGCCTGACTATAGGATTTTCCCACTCGCTGCCTGCTCCGACCCTTGGGTCGAATCACTGACTTGCTAGTTCTCGTATCACAACCCAGATACCTCAATTCAGATTTATTTCCAACACGGTCACCAATACCAAGTCCAGGGTTCCTTACCCAACTTGCAATTCAGCACCTTCCGTGTGGTCACCCTTAGGGATGAGCGGTCGGTTCGGATCTGTTCGGAGTTTGAATCGAACATCGGCTGTTCAAAAGTTCGAGAACTTCGAACTTTTTTGGGACGTTCGCCAAAGTTCGAAAAAAAAATAATTGAAAAAAGTATAAAAAATGCTTAAAAAATACTAAAAAAATCTAGAAATAAAGAAACTCTTTACTGCAGAATATTATGAGCAACGGTTTATTAGATATTGAATTAAAACAGGAAAATTTTTAACAATGAAGCCTATGGGATAAAACATTCTTATAACTAAAACATCAAGCAGACGCAGCCCTCTAATCAGACACTGTAGAAGGCAGTCTGCTGGGGCCTCCCAAGGATTCCCTTGAGGAGCATGCGGCGCCGAATGACAGATCTGCGACTGTGCGGGCTAGTCGCCCGGGTGCATGTGGCAGAGACAGGCGGCGAACGGTGGGAGCCACTGCACCTGCGGTCACAGCAGACCCCCCCCCACAACCAGGATCCAGGGAGCCCCCACTGACCACCAGGCTAAGGTAAGGCGACACATTTCTAAAAAAAAAAAATCCGAGTACATTTTTAAATGTCCCCGGGAGCATGAAATAAAACCTTTTTTTTTCTTTCTCTACCTTGCTGAATGTATTTAATTATATATATTAGATACATTCAGCCAGGTAGAGGGGGTGGCATGTGGGCTGTGTGGGGGCTCAGGCAGTGTTTTTTTTTTTTGTATGTGTATATTTTTAGCAAATTTATAGGGGAAGGTAAGGGCAGGTATGATATATATATATATATATATAGATAAGATATATATCTATATTCTTATAAATATAAATATCCAGGCTTGTATTACACACACATTTTGGCAACTGATTGCCCCCCCCCCATTTGGCTGATCCCTCCAGAAGAAATGTTGAACCCGATAGAGCAGAGAATAATATATATATTCTCTGCTCTGTCGGGTTCAACATTTCTTCTGGAGGGATCAGCCAAATGGAGGGGGGCGCATTTAGTTGAGATTGTCCACATGCCACCGCCCCATGTGCGTATGTGTATATACTGTATGGTCTGAGGTCTGTGGGAGGGTATATATATATATATCTTCGTGTTGATATATACGTATATGTTTGTGTGTGGTATCAATGCATCCCTACTCTATACACAGCGCTCTGTGTCCCTATAATATATATGATCAGGGGTTACCTTTTTTTATATTTTTATACTATTCCTATTAAATTAACAGTAATTTTTGATGTATTTTATTCAGTAGAAACTTTTTTTGCCTATATAACATGTGCTTTGTGAAAATAAAACAGTTTTGTGTGTACATTTTAATTTAGTTAGTGGATTCCTGTCCAGTGCGGTGAGAAGCAAACGTAATGCAGTGTAGACACGTTGCGAGGCGGAGCGGAGTGAAGTCAAGCCTGCAAAATGTTCGCTTCTCTTCGCTTTGCTACGCTGTGCGTTGCTATATGCTCAGTGTGTCTCAGCCTTTATTCCCACATCACTAGCTTACCAAATCAGTTTGTATACTTGTTACTGACCCTGCTTGTTCTGAGGGCCCGATCTGTTGCCGACTTTACCACCCATTTGACTATTCTCTCTGTGTATTCCCTGCCTGTTCTGTTTGCTACCTGTTGCTACTGGTGTCCGCCAATTCTCACCATATACAGTAGCGCAGTACAAGTACCTAAACATTGCTGACCCGGTTTTGTTATAGCTGCTGATGTAACTGAATAGATCGGGGATCTCTTCTGCATTACCAAAACCTGCACTCTTCCACAATACCTCAGAGGGGTTACGGTGTGAAGGCACTTGCTGCCACCAAAGGCAAAATATTTGGGAGCACTGACGCCTGTACCAGATTCATATCATTTTAATATTTGACCGCAGGGTCCAACCCTGCACTCTTCCACAATACCACAGAGGGGTTACGGTGTGACGGCACTGTTGCCGACACTAAAGGCCCAATTTTAGAGCACCTTTTGTTACTTTCATCCAAAGCCTGCATAAGTTTCACCATAATTTAGCCCAAAAAAAATCACTAAACTTGTTCTGCGTATTTGAAGGAATTTTTCGTTTTTATTCTTAACCTTTATTTCATGGAAAACTCACTGTTCCTTTAAAAACATTTTTTTTTTTTCACTTTTTGTCTTTGTTTCCAGTCCCCCAGGGCACTACCCGGACCCACAAACACCTTTTATGGCCAATATATAGCACTTATGCTCTCTTGGAGGGCACTCTAAAAATCAAACGTTCGGGTCCCATTGACTTACATTGAGTTCGGATCGTGTTCGAGTTCGAACTCGAACTTTTGAAATTGTTCGAGTTTGAAGTTGAACCGAACACAGGGGCGTTCGGCTCATCCTTAGTCACCGTCTTCCTTACTCAACTCCTTGAACCTAAGAGTCAGCATTAGTGGTGATGATTATACCATGCGTCTCACTGGAACAGAACTTCATAATATTTGAGTGAAAGGGAAAAGGCTGACACAGGTCAAAAAAGAAAAGTGTGGAAGGGGAAAATATAATCCTTAAGAACACCTAGAATTTTTTTATTCAAAATTTCATTGATGGCATTAGCAACTTTTCGATACTTTTATTTAGCTGCAGGGAGTAAAGGGTAGACAGGTAGTTGTATGTGCAAGTGTTGAAGGTATATGAGTCCTTGGTAGGGATGTGCATGGCTGAAAATTTTGTTTTGTTTAGTTTCGTTTCGTTATGTTTTTAAATAATTTTGTTTTCGGAATTTCGTAACTAATAACGTTTCGTGTTTGATTTCGTATTTCGTTTAATTTCGGATTGATTTGTATCATATCGTATCCGATTCAGAATCGAATTCAATAGTTGATATCCATTTAATAGTTCATTTCAATTTCGATAGTTGATATCAATAATTAAAATTTTCCTTTTATGATGATGACACAGTGTAAAATGAAATAAATTTGCTATATACCATTTTGTTTAGTTTCGTATCATATCGTTTCATTTCGTATTCGTATCGTATCGATTCGTTATTCGGAAGTACTTCCAAATACGAATTATCAAATTTCGTTCCGAATTCTGAATTTTTCCGAAATGAATTCCCATCTCTAGTCCTTGGGAGAAGGTGGTGGCTCGGTATACTAGGTACTTGTCATCTAATGGCGGTTGACAGCAGATCCTGTAAATTTTCACTAGGGGAAAATAAACAATAATATTTCCACATAAAACATAAATACACATTACTGGTGAGTGAACAACCAAGGATAAAAATATACAATCAAATAGCAAGTGATACAAGAATCACCATCATTCAGCTGTAAAGTTACACATTGATGGATGAGTCTGCCATGGGCATCATATTTCTTCAAACTTATCTTGACAACCCCAAAGGTGTAAATGATACATATATGTCACCATTAGCCTTAACATGATATAAAGAAGACGGATAGGTGCAATGAGGAGCAATGAGATTTTCATTACGGGGAATGATAGTATTTCAAAAATCGGAGAATTAGCCACGTGTCATATTCTGCGGAAAACACATTTAGCATCATGATTATTTGAGAAACCCATGCATTGTATATTAATTAAAGGTCCTTGAGTCTTATGTTCTTCTAAACCTGTTTGTATTTGAATCTGAGCATTCAATTAACCCCTTCACTACCAAGATCAAATATACTCAACCTGCAAAGCTCCTCTCCTCCTGTTTCCAACCCCAACCCTCCTAGATTGTGAGTTCCTACGGGAATAGGGCCCTCATCTCCTCCTGTACTGTTTGTCAAATGTTGTTCAATGTATTGTAACCCTGTCTATACTGTGCCTATTGTGCAGCACTGCGGAATATGCTGGCGCTTTATAAATAAAGAATAATAATAAAATAATAAAAGCTCCCCCGATCTGGTAGAAAAGTTTGGTTCAGTGGCGTAGCTTTCTACCCTCCACGTCACCAGCAGACGGGATGTTTTCATTTCCCGGCTGTCGGTCACCAGATCGGTCACTAGCGACATCAGCATACAGAGAGCGTGCCAACGTCACCCTCTCTGAGATCAATCACTGTAGTGAGCAGTCTGAGAGGCAGCCAGTGGATCGGAGCTGTGCATGCACGCAGCTCCAATCAATCGTTCTGCCCAGACGCTACAGAACCTGTGCAGATAAAGTGCACAGGCCAGGTTGCGTTGCACAATTTGTGGCTCATACGCTACGCAAGTTGCAAAGGAATCCAAATTGGGCAGAATAGCTTCAGGGACTTCCCTAAATTCCAGAGCCGAAGAGGAAGAGCTGCGCGGAACGAGGGACAAAAGTTGAGTAAAAAACAAACAAAAAATAAAAATAATAAATAATTGGACAGTGGGTTCTGCACAATAATTTTAGGTCAACAAAGGGAATTTTGTTTTAATAGAGTATCCCTTTAAGTTATTTATATAAGTTAATTGAGTGTTTTTAGGGTTAGAATACTATTCTTTGGTTGTGTAGTACTAAGAGAGTGTATCTGGTTCTAAGCTCACTCATGGCATCATGCCTAATACATATGAATCATGAGAAATTAAAAATATCACCTTGGAAAAACTGAAGAGCAAGTCCGCCAATACAATTATGTCTGTTTAACCATCTGGTTAAAATGATTTATGTACCATGATGTCACAAGCCAGCGTAAGTTAAATATGACAGAGAGGACGCCGTGAAACCGTTATCCCACCAACATCAAACCATCCACATTGACAAACAAGAGAGATAAATAAATATAAAATATCAGTTTTTAAATACTAAGGGCCCTATTACATTCTTCGCGCACAATTTTGCGTGTGCGCAAAAACGCATTAACACGAGGGGAAAAACCCTTCTTGCTGAACGTCGTATCACGTTAACAAAATGCACGTTAACATCTAACGCGAGTTACCCTGCGTGACACCTGCACGAGCGAAAGTTCGTGCGCGCATCCCATACTTAACATTGTGAGTGCAAATGCGTTTGTGCGCTGGTACGCACATCGTATTACAATCGATGCGCAAATTTTTACGAACGACGTTTGCGCGCATAATTTTAACGTCTTCTAAAAGCTGGTGGTAACTGCAAATCTGGCTGAAACCAAATACACCAGCCCGAAAAAAACCACAGCACAGTATAGTTACACATTCTACTCATACCCAAACAATAAAATAGAGAGGTTGTGTGTGTTTTTATTATTGCTGCAGCATATATGCTCAGATTGATTTTGACAGGTGCAAAAACTGAACGGGTTAAATTGTGGTTCTTAATTCTGATTGGCTCAATCGTGTGAAAAAACAGTCTGCACACCGATTTCTGCGCGCAGCATTAATTTGCGCGCGTTTTCGCACGTATTTTTTTTACGTGTGATATTTTCAGACGGATGAAAAAATGCACTCGGATCGTAATACCAGCGTTAATTTACACGCGTTAACGTTTAATGCTGCGTGCAAAAAAAATTGCGCTGCGCGAGCGTTTTTGTGCAAGGGATGTAATAGAGTCCTCAGGCTGGGGTCAGGCGAGCAGGAGTAAGGCTAGGGTCAGACGAACGCATTTTTCTCCGCGAACGTGGAAAAGTGCGGTCGAACGAACAAACGTATTTTTAAACGGAATGCGCGAAAGCGGTCATACGATGCGCATTTTCGTACGTTTTGTTTCACGGAGCTGCAAGAAGAGAGATATGATCAACCAAATCAATTGCAGAATGAATCAAATAAAAGGGAAGGGGTATAAAAAGGCATTTTGGGAATGGTGGCATTTTCCAAGATGGATGCAGTCCAAGTGTTTCTTTTTGCTGCACTGGGATACCTGTACCTGAAGAAGAAAAGACAACGGCGAACATGGGTCCATCCACTCAACACTGCCAGACCCACGCATGGCCACTTTGTGACACTGTACAGGCCACTGCGAGAGAGGGACCCCGTGAAGTTCTTCAACTACCTGCGGATGTCCATCCACACCTTTGATGAACTGTTGATGAAGGTGCGTGAGCCGCTGACCAAGAGAGACACCAACATGAGGGCTGCCATACCACCGGAGGAGATGCTGGTCCTCACTTTGCGGTAAGTACTATCAAACACGTGCATTCATGACATCGCTGCCAGTCATCAGACATGTGCTCGGTGTGCAGAGGCTCTATTGTAGGTCAGTAGTTATATGCCCACACACACACGCATGCATCACCTTGCAGAACACGTAACGAAAGAGTAATGACACTGACAACGATGTTAAACAAATAAAATATTTAGTCCCAAAATAATATGACAGAAGATAACAATAACATATTAAACACATATATTATTGCATGTCCAATGAAGGTAATAAAAAAAAAATATTAGAACAACATGAATAAACTGTGACAAACATAAACGAACAGACGATACACCTCACATGCTATGATACCGAGGAGCATCTGGGTCATGAGGACCGTGCATATGGCTGCGGTGGTACTCTGGCTCCGGGGGTGGCCCAGCAACAGGGGACATGGGTGGGCGGGCAGGCAACGCCTGGCAGTGGTGGGAATAACCATGGGGGTATTGTGGCACGACACCGTGATATACAGGTGCCTGTTGTGGATGGGACAGTATCTCATGTATCAGGTCCAGGCTTCGGCGGCGATAATCCAGCTTCTGCGCTGGGGTCATCATGTTGAGCCAAGAGAGACATGAATTAAAAAAGGACATGTCCTCGGAATCAGCGACCATGCAGCGTGGATGTGTATGGTGCGCGTCCATGAATGCGACCATGGCCTGCTCGACATCAGCTGATGGTGGCTTCTTCCTCCTGGGAGCCGTACTGGTGCTGTCTGTGGGTGCTGTACCCGGCACCTGCTGGGACTCCACATCCTCCACCTGGGACTCCGCACCACCCTGCTCGACCTCCACCTGGCAGCTGCCAGATCCTGCGGGCTGCAGCTCTTGCCCTTGTGAGCTAGAGGTGGATGGCCGGTCAATACTGCTCACAGTCTTGCGCGGCTCCTGGCTCTTCCTCAGGAAGGACAGTTGGTCAGCATACAAATAGCTGCGCCTCTTCTTTGCACCAGCTCCAGAGCGAGCAGCTTCAGCCTCCTTTTTCAGGACCCGGGTGTGATTGTCCCTCACCGTGCGCCATTTATTGATTGCTTCATGTGCTGCAAAACATGATGAGAGTGACATAAGGTTAGGTTCATATGATGTGATCATAACACAGCTTCTTTCATGTTCTAGGTATCTTGCTAGTGGATGCAGTTTGAAGGATCTGCATTACAACTTCCGCATTGGCAGATCGACAGCTGGTGAGATCGTCCGCAAGGTCTGCCAAACAATATGGGAAACCATGAAGGACCAATGTTTGCCAACACCCACAGACGAGGCATGGCTGGCAATTGCAGCAGGATTCTGGGAGAGAGCGAACTATCCCAACTGCCTGGGAGCGGTGGACGGCAAACATGTCCGCATTGTGAAGCCACTGCACAGTGGCTCACTGTATCAAAATTATAAACATTATTTTTCAATTGGCCTACTGGCGGTGGCAGATGCCAATTATAATTTTGTGTATGTGGATGTCGGATCATACGGCAAGGACTCGGACTCAACACTGTTTCGGAACTCAACACTGTGGAATGAGATAGAGGGTGGGAACCTGAACATCCCCAGACCCGCACCTTTGCCTGGCAGCGACGTGTCAGTCCCCTATGCCTTTGTGGTGATGAAGCATTCGGCCTATCCACACATCTCCTGCGGCCATACTCGGGGACACACCTGACTGTGAAGAAGCGGGTGTTTAATTACAGGCTGTCGCGGGCGAGACGGTATGTCGAGTGTAGCTTTGGCATACTGAGCAACAAGTGGAGGATTTTCCATCGCCCACTTGATGTAAATGTGGATTTCTGTGTGGATATAGTGAAATGCTGTTGCATCCTACATAACTATGTTCGTGCAAGGGATGGGGTTAATTTCGAGGATACCCTCACAGTAACGGGTCTGGATGAGTATGCTAACGATGACATAATACCTGTGAATAGACACACCAACAGGTTTCGCGATGCTCTGTCTAATTATTTCACTAGCAATGCAGGGCAGGTGCCATGGCAGATGGACATCATTTGACATGTGACACCTAGGCTTGTGCACCGATTATTTTTTCTGTTCGAATTTTCGGATCTTTAAAGTTTTCGATTCGGCTCATTCCGAACGAACCCTGTTTTGATTCGATTCGGTTCGACTTGTTTTTCGGGGATATGTAATCGGAATATGGACCATTTTTCGTTTTTTTGGTCACTTTGCTCGTTTGTTGGATCTACTTTTCGTGATTTCGTACATTTCTCGTTTTTCGCAACGTCTGTTCTCGTTTCAAAACAATACATTTCGATTTGACACAATTCAAGTCCAATAGCATATTCGTACAATATTTTGTTTCGGCTCGGAAACATTTCGGATCTGACATTTTCGGATCGGAAAATTATCTGGGAATCACCCGCATCAGAAAACACGAATCGTGAAAATGTCGTTTAAATTCCGAAATGTCGTTTAAATTCCGAATAATTTATTGACAACGAAAATTCGTTATGCCATTTTGTTTGATATTACATTCAAGTTCAATGCAATTGAATTCTATGCAATAAAATGATCATTTACTCACTCTGAAGCTTCTGCTCTTTATCAGACCACGTCTCGTACTCTGGGTACACCACCCTGGACACTGTGACCCATGCACTGGCCTTCTTCTGCCGGTCTTTGTAGCTGTCGCAGGCCGTGTCCCACAGCTCGGGATGATCTGCCACTGCATTGATCAGCCTCTCCACGTCGATGTCAGTCCCAGCCATTGTCCAACGCAACTTGCAGCTACCCCCAGACAAGACAGGAAGTGTTTGGTGTGTGCACGTTATGTTGGCCGGACGTGTGCAGCGTCTGACGTCTCCCAATCACGCAAACACGCCGCTATGTAGCCGCAGCGCACTCTGTACGTCAGTAGTAGCGGTTTGACGTTCTCGAAAAAATGCGTTCGTTTGCCACTTGCGTTGCGCGGACGAATTTTCGTGCGGCCGTACTTCGTATGTTCCCCGGCATTGGACGTCATTTGCTGCTAGTACGGCCGTGATTTCGTGCGGCTAAACGCACGTTAAAGCTGCGTTCGTCTGACCCTAGCCTAAGAGTGTAAGGAACGTCCGTGAGAGTGGACATTCCTTCCACTCGACGCCCGTCTGGCTGTCTCGCTGAGAGCAGTTAGTGCGCTCAGCGCTGTAAGGCGCGATCCTTCTATGGCGAATCGCGCTTTACAGCCCCGTCAACACGCGTCCTAACGTTTTGACGGGGAGGCTTGCTGCACGGAAGCAACACGGCCACTGTCGCGCTCGCAAATCGTGCACACGCAAAAGCAAGTGGCCGTCCCCGTCGCAGCGTCACAACGCTGCGGCGGACATCGGGTGGCATGTCAGTATGGGTGCACATATTGCGCTCGCCTGACCCCAGCCTAAATACCCATATATTTTCATTTGCTATCTGTACTATGTTAACATGTTTTATATTCTACATAAACTGGACTGTTTTGTAAACATGCGTCCGCCACCCACTCCTCTCAAAGGAGATGATTCTTCTGTCCTCCCACCAAACACTAAAAAGTCTATCCGAGCCAAACAACATCAAATGAATACAACGCCCCCTGAAGACTAAATTGACGGTTATATATACATACATTTTCTTTTTCCTTTTAAACTTCTTTTCACTTTTTACTCTTTTCTCGGTTTGTTAAGTGTAAAAAAAAAATCTATTATCCCATTATTTCCCATTAGTGGTTACATACTCCGTGACCTTTTCTTCTCTTCCAACTGATGCTTTTCTGTACGGTATCCGTGGATGTGTGGGTGGGTGTCAGTATGTCTGTGTACACGGGTGTAAATGTATGTGTGTTTATGAATGTTAATAAACCTCGGTGAATGGATTTATGCAAATCTGTGCATATATTTCTGGTCTTCATGCAATGTATATGGTTACTGGAGCGTGAATGTAGATGTTGCATGTATCTCTATGTGTGTGCTCGATCTATCTGTGCCTGTGTGTGCATTCTCCTTTATTCTTCATATCGAACCTTTTAAACAAAACACCTGAAAAAAATAGTATTTAACAAAAAAAGTATTTTTCTATCGTTTTGACATGCCGCACAAGCTTAGTGCTGATTTTTGCAAGTCTATAACATAGAGTGATTTTCTAAAAAAAACACTTCCATATCCCTCTTAAACCCCTTTTATTACAGTGGACGAGTGACATTTCTCTGCTGTTCAGTGTCTGTGAATAGATTAACCATTGCTTCTCTATGGGGGATTTCACTGACGCCGAACAGGCACCGTTTTTCCCTGGCAATTCAACAAAATTTGCCAAACTGCCTGCTCTTTGAATCGCCGAATGGCCCTGAAATTTTGCCGTATAGGGAAATTCCCTGTTTGGTGCATTTTTTGGGCCAGTTTGGCTCTCTTTGAATAACCCTGTATATGTGGGACTTTAGACTAACTCAGGGACTGGTCAGTAATGAGAGCTGTAATTATTATTTTATTATTATGGAATGTCTCCTCTAGTTATATACCAGGATTTTATTTCTGCTTCTTCTTTTATTTGTCCTGTGTTCTTTCACCATAAGAGCTTGTGGGCGCTATTCCTTGCCCTGTGCTAAAACGGGGACGCTAAGGTGAATAATGTGCACCTGCAGGTTTCCCCTTAGTGTCCCTGTTTAAGCTCCATATTACGGGTCAGGTGCTGATTCAGAAGTCTGCCCCGTAATGCAGCACTAAGCGTCGCTGCAAGTACCTCCTCCTGCAGTCCATAGGACTCCATGGAGGCTTTTGCTGCTCGGGCGCGTGACCTGCAGGATCTTGCCTCTCGTGAGATCTTGCAGGTCTGCAACTTGATTCGAGGAGGGAGACTGGGGACTTTTTGTCCCCAGTCTCACTCTGCTCCCTGTGGCCAGAAGAGGCTGATCGGCCCACTGTTCTCGTCACGGGAAGAGAGGTGAGTCTCTGATTTTTTTTTTAGCTGGTGATAAATTATTCAGGAGAAATGGTATCAGCACCAGCTTCTAGCGGTGGTTAACTTTTTCGTTACCTCATCAGTGCATTAATTTGCGTTAGGACTTTGCGCTCCCTATCCTTAACATGGGAAGCGCAAAGTACAGTAAGCTCACAGAAGCGAGCACAATCACTAATGCTCTAAGGGTTGTATTTTGTAGCCCGTTAGCGTTCAGATTGTAATATGGGGCATGCGTTAAAGTCACTTAACTTAGCGCTATAGGGCTGGTCTTAATTTTTTTTTCCAGGGCTGATTTTTATTCCCAGTCCGGCCCTGGCCAGTAGCTCGCACATTGATATATACTGCCCCCAGTAGCTCACACATTGATATATACTGCCCCAGTAGCTCACACATTGATATATACTGCCCCCAGTAGCTCACACATTGATATATTTTGCTCCCAGTAGCTCACACATTGATATATACTGCCCCCAGTAGCTCACACATTGATATTTACTGCCCCCAGTAGCTCACACATTGATATACACTGCCCCCAGTAGCTCACACATTGATATATACTGCCCCCAGTAGCTCACACATTGATATATACTGCCCCCAGTAGCTCACACATAGATATATACTGCCCCCAGTAGCTCACACATGGATATATACTGACCCCAGCAGCTCAGGGGCCCGGTTTTGAAAGGGACGTTCCGACCACGGCGGCTCACTAGCAAACCGCCTCTTCGGCAGCGCTAGAGCGTGCCTTTCTGGGCCCCACGTGCACCCTGCATTGACGCCGCCCCCCACGTGATGCGCATCATGTGAGGGGGTGGCATCAACGCAGGGTGCACGTGGGGCCCAGGAAAGCACACTGGAGTGCTGCCGACGAGGCGGTTTGTTAGTGCGCCGCCGTGCTCGGAACGCAACACCCTTTACAAAACCGGGCCCCCACTGACCCGCGGGCCTTCGGGAAGCACCCGAGTGCCCGGTGGGTCAGTCCGCCCCTGCACACACACACACACACACACACACACATACAGTTGTGTTCAAAATTATTCAACCCCCACTGAAATTGAGTGTTTTGGCCAGTTTGACATTGATTTTGATCATTCAGTCATCTTGCTTACAATTAAATCAAAGAGGCACGTGTAGGTCAGATAAATATAACATAACATTTATAATGAAATAACCACAAATGTCTTTTCTGTGCTCACATCATTATCAGTTTTATTCAACCCCCAAGTGACATTCAATCTTAGTACTTAGTACAACATCCTTTTACAGTTATAACAGCTTTTAAACGTGAAGCATAGCTTGACACAAGTGTCTTGCAGCGATCTACGGGTATCTTCGCCCATTCGTCATGGGCAAAAGCCTCCAGTTCAGTCACATTCTTAGGCTTGCGCACTGCAACTGCTTTCTTTAAGTCCCACCAGAGGTTCTCAATCGGATTTAAGTCTGGTGACTGCGATGGCCACTCCAGACTGTTCCAGCCTTTAATCTGCAACCATGCTCTAGTGGACTTGGAGGTTTGCTTGGGATCATTGTCCTGTTGAAAGGTCCAACGTCTCCCAAGCCTCAGGTTTGTGACGGACTGCATCACATTGTCATCCAATATCTCCTGGTACTGAAGAGAATTCATGGTACCTTGCACACAAGCTTCCCTGTACCTGCAGAAGCAAAACAGCCCCAAAGCATGATTGACCCCCCCCTGCCATGCTTCACAGTAGGCAAGGTGTTCTTTTCTTCATAGGCCTTGTTCTTCCTCCTGCAAACATAGCGTTGATCCATGGGCCCAAACAGTTCTAATTTTGTTTCATCAGTCCACAGAACACTATCCAAAACTTCTGTGGTTTGTCCACATGACTTTTGGCATACTGCAGTCGACTCTTCTTATTCTTTGGAGACAGCAAGGGGGTGCGCCTGGGAGTTCTGGCATGGAGGCCTTCATTACGCAGTGTGCGCCGTATTGTCTGAGCTGAAACTTCAGTACCCACATCTGACAAATCTTTTCTCAGTTCCTCAGCAGTCACACGGGGACTTTTCTCCACTCTACGCTTCAGGTAGCGCACAGCAGTCAAAGTCAGCATCTTCTTTCTGCCACGACCAGGTAGCATTTCAACAGTGCCCTTTGCCTTGAATTTGCGAATGATGCTTCCTATGGTCTCTCTTGGTATGTTTAACATCTTTGCAATCTTCTTATAGCCATTGCCCTTCCTGTGAAGAGTAATCACCTCTTCTCTTGTCTTCCTGGACCATTCTCTTGACTTCACCATGTTTGTAACCACACCAGTAAATGTCTAGAAGGAGCTGAGTATCACAGTCATTTTAAAGCTGCCTAATTGGTGCTTATTATGCTTTATTGCTGCTCCGTGACATCCACAGGTGTTTTCAATACCTGATTGAAAACACTTGAATGAACCTCTGTTCTTCAGAGTGGTAGTCTTTAAGGGGTTGAATAATTGTGTTAATGAAGAATTCACAAAAGAAACATTTACTACTGTATTACAAAACCAATTGATGTCATTTTAGTTGCATATGGTTCTTTAAAAAGTCCTTGTAGGATTTCATTCTGAATACAATTACAAATGTACACTAAATTCCCTAAAACCCTTTACAGCATTGGGGGTTGAATAATTTTTAACACAACTGTATATATATCAGCTCAGCTTAATTGTAATCAAGAGGATTGATACAACATTCTAATAAGTGGAGCCAATTTACCGCTTCACAGTCTGCAGAAATCACAGTTATGTAAACTCACAGTTTTTCTTCCTGACAATGGAATAAAACACACAAAGATGGATAAACTCGCCTTTATTAAGTAAATTGATTTGACCTACAGCTAAAGTTTTTTTCTCTCCATAAAATGCAACTTTGCTGCAGGAACAACTGACCTTTTGGCAACAGCCACCTGGATTGTCTTTGATCACCGTGCTTAAAATGTAATATTGGAATGACTTACTGATATGTTGTTGACCCTTTTTTCTCTTTTTATGCATTTTAAGGTATACTATATAAGTAAACAATACGTTTTTAGCAGCACAGAATCGTTGAGGCTCAGAGGAGCATATTTCAAAATCTGGATAACCCACAGGGTTATTCAGAGAGAGCCAAACTGGCCCCAAAATTGCACCGAAAAGTGACTTTCCTCGTACGCTACAATTTAGGAGCCATTCGGCTATTCAGAAAGCAGGCCATTCGCCAAATTTTGGCGAATGGCCTGCGAAATACTGGTGATCTTCGGCAGCAGTGAAATCCCCCATAGAGAAGCAATGGTTAATCTATTCAGTGGACGCCGAACAGCAGAGAAATATCAGTGAAATGCCCTGATGTCCGGTGGTTTCATTCGGCAGGTTTAATCAGAGGAATCCCATAGGTTTCAATGTAAAAAATATTCCCATTTTTATTAAATATCTATTAAACAATTTAATCTTTTAATTTGCAGAAAAAAGTTTGTCTATTTTTTTTGTATTTTTTACGCATTTCTGGGATTTTTTCGGTGAATTTTTTTTTTTTTAAATAGATTTTTTTTTATTCATAGGTACTTATATATTACAGCATTTTCATGCAGTAGTTTTCTTTCAAACAGGTTTTCAAAGTTGCAGTATTTTTGTATTGTTTTTTTTACCCCATTCATCGGCGTGCCGGCTTTTTCCGGCGGCTGGTAGTTGGCTTTTTTCGAATGCGGTCGACTGTTTTGCAGCAGATCATCGGGTACGTTCGGCTTTTTTTCCAGTGGTTTTTCGGATCACTCCGATTTTTTTTCTGCGGTTTTGTGGCAGTTTTTTTTTCATTTGAATCAGTGGTTTTGCACCGGTTTTTCGGATGCCGTCGGCGGCTTTTCCCTGCACTGGGACCTTGCGATGAATTCACCGCAGGGTCGGGGAATTTGATTCCCCAAAGTGCAGGGAACAAAAGAGCACCGTAATTCCGGTGGAATTTCGGTAATCTTTGAATAATCCCTCTAGTCCTAACAACCCCTTATCTACGTCTGCATAGCATACGTCAGATTTTTAGGAAAATCAAGAACTAAAGATATGAAAAATATATTTATATAAGAACACACAGCTATATGAGTAAAAAATAAGAATCAATCGTGTCACTATTCGATGGCCGTGTCTATCTGAACGATGTTGAAGGTTTCTTTCTCCCCAGCTGCGCTATCTCTTACAGAGCTGAAGTGGGAGTGTTATTAATTTTTTGTGCATCTGAAATGAAAATAAATATATTATTTGTATCCAAATAATTAGAAGAAGAAGATTGCTGATGGTCTTGGATTGTGGCGAATAAATTGACAATGTAAACAAAGAGATTAGTTCTAATCATTTTAGAATTAAGCCCGCAGCTAGATAACGAAGCGGTAATTTATTTTCAGCAAAGAATATATTACATTAATAGAAAATAGATGTTTACCTGTTTTTTAGAGAATAGAAAGAACATAATTGCACCCGGAATTTCTGTAATGCAGGATTTTCATGATTAGGCACTCCATGCCCAACCCACTGAAAGCACGATGATAGTCTTCCCCAGAAATGAGACAGCACGCAGATCTTGAGCTTAGAACAGTCAGACAGGGACTGAGCCTCTAATGAGCTAAACCTATACAGTGCCAGGCGGGCCTAGTGGCAAATGGGAAATTCCTCCCTGGCATATTGCCACAACAGCTCAGCAATCACTGTGTGTTGTTTTTGGTGTCCGGGACATAATTAGACCAGGGACAAATAATGGAATTAACTCTGATCACCAAGACGCATTGTGCAACATCCCAAAAAAACAGATCAAAAGGACAATAGCAGATGTGAGGATAAACAGGAAATTCAGATTATACAGTATCAGATAATGGGACAATGTTTGACAAACAAGAGGGATAAAGTCTAGATAGGGGGAGTTGGAAAGGGCTACAGAGACCCACACCTTAAGCCTATTAGCAGATAGACATAGACAATAATTATAATAATAATATTCATGTGAAGCACAGAGGACACAAACACCCTGCATCTAGAATTGAAGGTACAGGTAGACTTCAACATAGGAGAGGGCATGGAATCAATATAGAACATCAGGCCTGCACCTCCCAAAAGCATCTTTAGGACCATGTACCCCAAGTTCAAAGTGACTCTCATCACAGTTTCACGGTTCATGCTGGTAGTACCAACACGGTACGCAGTCTAGTCCAATGAAAAATGCAATAATAGTTTATAATACTAATCTTATCAATGTGCATGACATCACCCTGTACGTCTCTGCTTTTTAAAATTAGCTATGTTTAGATGTTGTAGTTGCAGGCAATTTCCTTTCCTGTCATATTCTTCATTCCTATCCTTCACTCCTGTGACACAGATCTTACGATTGCAATATATTATTTTTAACGCTAACAGAGTATGTTTTCTGATAACAGTGCTGGCTAATGGATTTTGCAAGAAAACTTGTGTGTAAAATGTCAACAGTAGATAAGTACTCCTCAGAGTCAAACAGGCAAACTCGCTGGAGATTTATATCGGTGAATATTTTACCCGGGATATGAAAACTTTATGTTTTCTGCGGCCAAATTATATGTTGCCATGGAAATCTGTCTGTTTTCATGGCAAAAGCACTAATTTCTTAGTTACAAACATTTCAACACCCAGAAGATGTTGATAACGTGTGCTGGCGGGTTTATTTCAGTGGCGATATCCCTTTACGCTCAGTCTTTTTAATAAGTATTTAAGCCCCTTCTCTGCAGGGAATCAAAAAATAAATGTGCAAAACAATAATAAAGCTTATTAACACCTTCACTACCAAGATCGACTATACTCGATTTGCAAGGTAACCCCTGCCCCTAGATCTTCTACAGTCGATATGGTTTTCCACAGGAGCAATGCAAAGGAATTTTGTTTATTGCAAATGAAGATCATTTACATTTGGATCATGCCCCTAAATTTGTAGCACCATGAGCATGATGCGCAAAGTCCTGAAACTTTTTAAGACCAGCTGGGAAATTTGTCTAAAATGCCATCTCCCCAGCTGATCCTGCATGGAGACCTGAACTGTGGTATCTCCTTTTGCCCAGCAGATGGCAACATCTAACCGTCCAAGGCACTCACTAGTGCTTTTATTACTGGGTACAATTCCCTCATTGGAGGGCATGAGGTTCATATTTAGTTCTTAGGTTTGATACCAGGCGCTCGCCGGTGATAGTTTGTGTTATATGTAGATGGCAACATATGCCTTCCAATAGGTTATTACAGCACAGAATACATTGGAAATATTCCTAAATAATTCTTATTCTTTAATTTATTAAAAATCACTTTCCAATAGAAGCCACTGGTCCCTGACAGTGGTTTTCTGGAAAAAGAGCTACAGTGTTAGCAGAATTTGCAAAAACGTGATGTGAAGAATCACAGACAGCAAACATCAACGATTTGCAAAAGAGAAATTCAGACAGTGGCAGGAGAAGATTTGAGGTGAAGCCTCTCCTGCTGGTATTTGGGTATTTCTTTTGTGAAACACTGACATTTGTCACCTTTGCAAAAATGTTGATTTTCAAACCAACATGACAGCAGTTCACAAGTAGTTAAAGATAATAAGTCAAGCAATGTCACGTTTCAACTTTCCAACCAGGCCCCCTGGTGATGAGAACGATCCAAGCAAGCTCTTCCTTTGTGAAGCCTTGCCATTCCCTCCTGTGCCGCTTCTAGATTCCCCTGCTGCTGTTCTGGCCTGGGGTCACATGTTCCGCCCTGTCCCTATAAATATGCACAGAGGCTCCTTGCTCTTGCATGGGTTCAGTTCCTGAGGGTTCCTGTTCCTGAGTCATTGCTTCCTGCAACCTTGGTATTGCTGCGTATGATCTCTGCTATTCCTAAATACCCGCTCTGTGTATGATCTTGGTCTGGTATTGACGTTTCTTCTTGTATTCTCCCTGTGTTCTGTGTAGTGATATTCTGGTTCCTGCTTCCTGGCCGTTCTGACTTCCCTCTCTGGTATCTCATCTTGGCTTTTCTGACATACTCTCCTGGTTCTTGATCCTTTTGCTCCAGTTCTGACATTTCTATATATGTTCCTTGTGTCCTGTATTCCTGTTCTGTGTATTATTCAGCAGCATTACATATCCATAGTATAGAGGCCATTGCAAGGACCTCATCCCAGTTCAGGGTTCCTTGTGTTGCTGCTGGGTGTGTGTATATTGTTTTGTTGTATCCTGTTTAACTCTCGCCCTTCCTGTTCTCTTGTCGCTGGGTATTTCTTGTGAGGTTCACTTCCCTAGTATAGAGGCCATTGCCAGGGCAAGATTAACATAGGGGTTGACGGAGCAGCAGCTCCAGGCCCATGCTCCAGAATAGGCACAGAGAAAGGATAACTATCAGGGCTATTCAGAGAGAGGTGAAAACCTTGAGAATGACTGGAGAATTGAAAATTCTAGGTCAAAATAATCAAACCAGAAAAATTCTCCCATTTATCTCACTTTCCAAATCAGCTATTTGGTCTAGATTGTTCATTCTCCTGCCAATTCTCAAGGTTTTCACCTCTCTCTGAATAGCCCTGTGTGTCTGCATTGATGGGCATTTGGACTCCTATATCTCCAACTCCATAGCAGATATAGGGTCATGTGAGGTATTACTGGAAAGACCAGAGCATGTTTTTTTCCAATGATACCAAACATGACCAGGTTTTAAGCAACAATAAAAATAAAATAATAAATCTTTATTTTTTTTCTTTTTCTTTCTAACACAGCAATATTTTTCGCTTTTCAATTATAAAGGGAACAATGATGCTGCACTAACTCACCATCTCAAGTGTGGAGGTGATGGCACAATCCGCTATTATGAAATGTTGCATCAAAATCCTAAACCGCCGCACTGCAGCAAAGTGCACTGGGGGGGACTTTGGAACTCTGTATCACTAATCTTTACATCTCACAAGGTCAAGGGCTACACATCCAGTATAAAGGTCCTGGGTGCCCCTATGACAAGCACATCCTTTGTCTTATTAAGTATGCATAGCAGTGTTTTATGATTTCCCAGTTTAGTGGAGGTAATACAGGAAAATCATTCTAGAAATGTGAAGGTTGCTGACAGCAGGTTTACACAATCCTTTGCCTGAATTAATAAAAATCTCCTCACCTTGAAATATGACCACATGAATATGTCCCTAATTTGATGAACAGCTAGCAGACTGTAAACAGAGAACAGAACCGAGCGCTGGGATTGGCAGATTAATAGCAAACAGGTATTCTGCCTGAGACGCGGAAGATGAATTCATTGCATTGCATAAACTGAGCTTATTTTATTTATTTATGTATGCTTCCCTAATAAATCATCCAAAAGCAGCCAGGTATGTTTGGAACTTACTGCCAGAAAACATAATCTTAAAGAATTCAGTGCATGAGGAGGCATTGATGTAGAGTAGGCAAACGCCAAGGGCAGCAAGAAAGCAACGCGATGACACAAACACCCAAGAAGAATCTGCACAACTGACACAAAGGCAGCATTGTTAAATAGGAAACTGTCCTTCTGTTACACGCATTACATTGGGAAAAATTCATGTAGTAAATGCAGCGACTCAATGATGTGGTGTTTACTAATAAAGATTAACAGGGTTATTCAGAGAGCACCGAAAAGTCACTGATATTTCGGTGCTTTCTCGTTCACCGCACTTTGCGGAATTAAACTCCCCGACCCTGCGGTGAATTCAGCATTCAACGAAGGGTGCCCGTAATACAGGGAACAAATCCGAAAATACGCTGAAAATACGCCAAAAACCCTGCTGATAAGGAGCCGTTACAATCCGAAACATCGAATCGATCCAAAGCCCCACAGAACGTACCCACAACAAACCACCGTCCTCGTCCAAAAAAAGCCGACGATCCACCGAACACAGCGGCAACCAGCTGCCGGAAAAAGCCGACAAGCCGACAAACGGGGTAAAAAAAAAACCAATATGATTGAAAGTGTCAAAATTGAAATGCTGTTTGACAAAAAACTACTGAACGAAAGTACCTGGAATTAACATATAAGATCCTATGAATAATAATAAAAAGGTCTGTTATAGAAAAAAAAATCCTATTAGAAAAAAAAAAGTGTTTTTTTTTTGCTAAAAAATGCCTAAAGCATTCTAAAAAAAGAATTTATAAAGAGTGAGAAACAAGGGGGGTGTTTGTGAGGGTCCTGAGAACGAACAACAGCACAATGGCCTGCTCTACGGTGGGTGCCGCTCAGGTCTCACAAACAAGGTTTTAGCTTGATTGTGCCATTACAGGGATGAATTTTCCATATGCAAATCAGTCTGCTCTCACCCAGAAAGGGTGGCCAGTGCTGACTGCCAAGGACGTCATCCCTGCACGAGAGGTGCAGCAACCCCCGACGATCGTTTCGGCCTTATTGGGCCTCGTCAGGAGGGTATAGATTTTATAAAGAGTCCTTTTGCTGCAATTTAAAAGAATAAACAGTTTAATAGATATTGAATAAAAAAAGGAATATTTTTAACATTGAAACCTATGGGATTCGTCTGATTTAGGCTAGGGTCAGACTAACGCATTTTTCACGTTGTCCGTGAAAATGTACGTTCGAAGAATGGACGTATTTTTTCACGGAATACGCAATAGCGGTCATACTATGCGCAGTTTCATCCGTGATTTTGTACGGATCATCAATAAAACACTTCTTGCATCTGGACGTTATGTTGGCCGGACATTAGCAGCGTCTGATGTCTCCAATTCACGCACACACGCCGCTAGCGGACGCAGCGCACTCTGTACGTCAGTACTAGTGGTTTAACGTTCTCGAAAAAATGCGTTCATTTTCCACTTGCGTTGCGCAGCCGGACTTTTGTGCGACCGTACTTCGTATATTGGCCGTCATTGCCCGGCATCTGCTGCTAGCACGGCTGTGATTAAGTGCGCCAGAACGCGCGTTCGCACTGCCTCAGTCTGACCCTAGCCTAAATCTGCTGAATGAAACCACCGAACATCAGGGCATTTCTCTGACATTTCTCTGCTGTTCGATGTTCTCTGAATAGACTAACCATTGCTTCTCTATGGGGAGTCTACTGCCGTCGAACAGGCACCGGATTTTGATTCCTCGATGTGCAGTGAACGAGAGAGCACCGAAGTGCTTTGTGAATAGCCAAATAGCCACAACATTGCACCGTACGGGGAAATTGCCTGTTCGGTGCAATTTCTGGGCCTCTCTAGTCTGAATAACCCTGTATGGGAAACTCTAGCCACAATGACCGAATTGACTCTGAACTTAGTGTGTTCCCTTACCAAATATATTTGGTTGTCCCTGTGGGCTGTGACGGATTTCCAAAGCTGAGAGTTTTTCTCCAGCAGGAAGGCTATAAATCATCTTAGAAACAACACAGAGAAGAGATAAGGCTCAAAAAAACCACTCAACAGGGCATAACCCAAAATTACAAGGAAAAAGACAATTTGCACAAAGTGCAACAAGAGTGGTAGTACAATAAATTTTAATGGTAATAAAGCATATCACAAAATAAAAAAGAGATTGGAAAAGAAGGTGGAAAATGACCCAAATGGAGAAATTATTATAACTGTACCAATTGGTGGAGTGGAAGTCCAAAAAGCCCAACAAGCTGGAAGTCTTAGTAGGATTATAGGTGTAACCTCACTATACCTCGGTGGTTCAAGCCACCTACATAACCAATAATACAATACACTATCTTAGTGTTTGAGAAACACCCAAAGGCAATAATAAGCAGTGGTGCTAAGAGCCCCACCAAAAACCATCAAGGGCACAATAAGTAACCATGTATAAAGGATCAAAGTCCACCGAATAAAGATTCAAATAGACTGTTAAAAACAAAAGAGAGGCATGTCTCGACCGGTTTCGCCCAAGCAGGGCTTAGTCTGGAGATATAATGCCCGCCCCAACTCACCCCCTAAATACCTTCAAGATCGTAATTTCAAGTGCGGTCAGCTGGATGCCCTACTGATTGGTAATTTCACAACTTTGACGATTCCATCTCATTTACGGTCCGCCAGTTTATTAATTGTAACTCCGCCGGCGTTATTTATTTGCTGTTATGTCATTGTGGTAAAAAATATGTGGGCAAAACTATTCGCCCTCTTAAAGTCCGCATTTTGGAGCATATCCGGTCGATTAGATTGAAAAAGGACACTCCTGTCGCCAGACATTTTATGTCATGTACGTTGTGTTCACTCAGCAACTTTAGGTTTTTGGGTATTGAACACATCAAACTTGGCCCTCGTAAGGGCAATCTTGACAATAAGCTACTTAAACGTGAAGCCTTCTGGATATATCGCCTTCACACCAGATCACCGTCAGGTCTCAATGAAGGCTTCACGTTTGTTCCCTTTATTTGAATTTATTTGAATTTTCATTGTTATGTTCATAATTATCGTTTTCATATTACATTACTTTATTACTTTGCCTTTGTACTATTATTAATCCTCTATGTATTGGTTAGATATTTATCAATTTCCTTGTTTTTTAGCCCTTCTCCCCCTACATATCCACAATATTCATCCATTCAATGTTGTTGGGCCCCCTTATACTTTGTCAGTTTTTCATAGGGTTGTACTTGTTTATTTTCTTATACATTTTAAGCGCAGTCCTTATTGGGACATTGTCCTCTATACAAGTATATACATATACAACCGTCTTTCTATTTTACACTGACCCCTTTTTTGAAGTTAAGGAATTTTTCGCATCACGATTGTCAGGTGATAGGTTATTGATTAGCAATGTCTGTCTATTTTACAACCTGCTCATCTCTGCAATTATGTCGGTGTATATTTAGATTCTGCGCTTAGGATTGTTTATCAATGACTCATCCTATGATTACTGGCATTTGGGTTACCCATACAATTTATTATTTTGGATGACCTTGCGGTTTATTATTTTTATTAGGGTCTGTAAGCTCTAGTATGCTTTTAGTTACCTTGGTATTGGTAAACAAGCTATCTGATTGGCTCTTTGGTCCCACATGTCCGTTTGGTTGAATTAGCTAAGTTGCTCTCTGCAACTAACTTGATTAACACATATGTGTTTGTTTGTTTTTTTTTTTTTCTTCATAGCTATTGCTGTGGTGTCTGTTATGGTGGTGCTTTTAGCAGGCTCACCATTGGCTTATTGGTACCACATGACCAGTTGAGCCTTATACCATGCGATCTGATGTATACATTTTTTCAATTACCAATCAGTAGGGCATCCAGCTGACCGCACTTGAAATTACGATCTTGAAGGTATTTAGGGGGTGAGTTGGGGCGGCATTATATCTCCAGACTAAGCCCTGCTTGGGCGAAACCGGTCGAGACATGCCTCTCTTTTGTTTTTAACAGTCTATTTGAATCTTTATTCGGTGGACTTTGATCCTTTATACATGGTTACTTATTGTGCCCTTGATGGTTTTTGGTGGGGCTCTTAGCACCACTGCTTATTATTGCCTTTGGGTGTTTCTCAAACACTAAGATAGTGTATTGTATTATTGGTTATGTAGGTGGCTTGAACCACCGAGGTATAGTGAGGTTACACCTATAATCCTACTAAGACTTCCAGCTTGTTGGGCTTTTTGGACTTCCACTCCACCAATTGGTACAGTTATAATAATTTCTCCATTTGGGTCATTTTCCACCTTCTTTTCCAATCTCTTTTTTATTTTGTGATATGCTTTATTACCATTAAAATTTATTGTACTACCACTCTTGTTGCACTTTGTATAAATCATCTTATGCTGGACACCCTTCCAGGAGTTATTGACAGCAATCGCAGGTAGTGCAATGCTAGTATCTTCTTGCACGAGTAGATTTCAAGGACGATGCAAACCAGTCACAGCAGAGGAGACTGTGCTGAGAGAGACCCTGGATTAAGTGGAGTTTTAACACCTTCACTACCAAGTGATTTTAAAAAAAATCTGCCTGGAACCAGTGTTTTTTTGAAAAACAATTATTTACAAATTTTACAGTAAGAATTATTTGGTAATATTATCATTGTATTCCTTATTGTAACCTATTTGGCAGGAAATTTTGCCATCTATTGGCCAAATGAAGTTACTGCATTTCTGCGCTCCGTGCACTATCATGTGGACAAAAAAGTCCAATAGAGACATTCCCCGATCCCACAATTGAGAGGACATGGAGAATTGAGACAAGGTAGCAGTTCCTGCGGGAATGATCCTTCAGAGTTTATGCTGAAACTGTTATCCTGTGCTTTTTATCCTTTTTCAGGCTTCTTGATTTTGTGGGTTCATTCTATTGTGATTCATTCTATACATTACAAGATTTCCCTCATCTTTTTGTCTATTTTGTATGTAGCATAGGAGCAGACCAGGACTCTCAGAGGGAATATCCTATTTTCATCAAAAAGTTAAGTATCTGAGTGTATTATTTTATAAATATTTTTGGATACTTTTTAAAAACAGCTGGGGGATGTCTCTACAGGCTTTTTCCTCACAGATTCTGCACAGAGCACAAAACTGTAGTAACTCAATTTGGCCAGCAGATGGAGACTAGGGATGAGTTGTTCAGTTCGATCTGTTCGGAGTTCGCATCGAACATCTGCTGTTCGACAGTTCGCGAACTTCAAACTTTTTGGGACGTTCGCCAAAAGCTCGAAAAAAAATTGAAAAAAACTATAAAAAATGCTTACAAAATACTAAAAAATCTAGAAATAAAGAGACTCTTTACTGCAGAATATTATAAGCAACGGTTTGTTAGATATTCAATTAAAACGTGAACATTTTTAACATTGAAGCCTATGGGATAAAACATTCTTGTTACTAAAACATCAGGCAGACATGGCCCTCTAATCAGGCACTGTAGAGGGCAGCCTGCAGGGGCCTCCCAAGGATCCCCTTGAGGAGCATGCGATGACAGAGCTGCAACTGTGCGGGCTAGCCGCCGGGTGCATGTGGCAGAGACAGGCAGCGCAGGGAGGGAGCCACTGCACCTGCGGCCACGGCAGACCCCCCCCCCACAACCAGGATCCAGGGAGCCCCCACTGACCACCAGGCTAAGGTAAGGTGACACATTTCTAAAAAATATAAAATCCGAGGACATTTTTAAATGTCCCCAGGAACATAAAATAAAACCTTTTTTTTCTTTCTCTACCTGGCTGAATGTATTTAATTATATATATTAGATACTTTCAGCCAGATAGAGGGGGGTGGCATGTGGGCTGCGCGGGGTCTCAGGTAGTGGTTTGGTTTTTTTGTGTGTATATTTTTAGCAAATTTATAGGGGAAGGCAAGGGCAGGTATGATATATATATTTAGATAAGATATATATCTATATTCTTATAAATATATATATATCCAGACTTATATTACACACACATTTTGGCAACTAATTGCCCCCCCCCCATTTGGTTGATCCCTCCAGAAGAAAAGGTTGAACCCGATAGAGCACAGAATAATATATATATTCTCTGCTCTGTCGGGGGTCAACATTTCTTCTGGAGGGATCAGCCAAATTGGGGGACGCATTTAGTTGAGATTGTCCACATGCCACCCCCCCATGTGCGTATGTGTATATATTGTCTGAGATCTGTGGGTGGGTGTATATATATATATATCTGCGTGTTAATATGTACATATATATAGGTCTGCGTGCTGATATATACGTATATGTCTGTGTGTGGCATCAATGCATTCCTACTCTATACACAGCGCTCCGTGTCCCTATAATATATATGATCAGGGGTTACTTTTCCTTTTTTTATACTATTCCTATTAAATTAACAGTAATTTTTGATGCATTTGATTCAGTAGAAACTTTTTTTTGCCTATATAACATGTGCTTTGTGAAAATGAAACGGTTTTGTGTGTAAATTTTAATTTGGTTAATGGATTCCTGTCCAGTGCGGTGAGAAGCAAACGTAATGTAGTTTAGACACGCTGCTAGGCGGAGCGGAGTGAAGTCAAGCCTACAAAATGTTTGCTTCGCTACGCTGTGCTACACGCTCAGTGTGTCTCAGCCTTTATTCCCGCATCGCTAGCTTACCGAATCAGTTTGTATACTTGTTATCGACCCTGCTTGTTCTGAGGACCCGATCTGTTGCCGACTTTGCCTCCATTTGACTATTCTCTCTGTGTATTCCCTGCCTGTTCTGTTTGCTTCCTGTTGCTACTGGTGTGCGCCGATTCTCATCATATACAGTAGCGCAGTACTAGTGCCTAAACATTGCTGACCCGGTTTTGTTATAGCTGCTGATGTAACTGAATAGATCAGGGATCTCTTCTGCATTACCAAAACCTCCACCACTGCACTCTTCCACAATACCTCAGAGGGGTTACGGTGTGAAGGCACTTGCTGCCACCAAAGGCACAATATTTGGGTGCACTGCCACTGACACCTATACCAGATTCATATCATTGTAATATTGGACCGCAGGGTCCAACCCTGCACTCTTCCACAGTACCACAGAGGGGTTACAGTGTGACAGCACTGTTGCCGACACTAAAGGCCCAATTTTAAAGCACCTATTGTTACTTTCATCCAAAGCCTGCATAACATTTACCATCATTTAGCCAAAAAATCACTAAACTTGTTCTGCGTGTGCTAAAATGTCTCCTCTTTTCATACAGACTGCCGCCCCAAGCAGTTGTTTATGAATCAATTAAAGGAAAACCATTTACCGTCATTTGAAATGTAATTTGTTTGTTTTTAAATGTTTCTATACATCCTACAAATCTGCCACTTCACGGGCAGCTTATGGGGACCTCCTAGGCACAATATATGAAGGAATTTTTCGTTTTTATTCTTAACCTTTATTTCATGGAAAACTCACTGTTCCTTTAAAAACTTTTTTTCAAAACTTTTTTTCCTTGTTTCCTGTCCCCCAGGGAACTACCCGGACCCCCATACACCTTTTATTGCAAATATCTTGCATATATGCCCCCTTGGAGGGCACTCTAAAATTCGAACTTTCGAGTCCCATTGACTTGCATTGAGTTTGGTTCGTGTTCGCGTTCGAACTTGAACTTTTGAAATTGTTCGAGTTCGAATGAGAACCGAACACGGGGGTGTTCGGCTCATCCCTAATGGAGACATCTCCTTGCCAAATAGTTTATGACAGTGAGGAATACAGTGGGAATATTCCCAAATCTTTCTTACTGTAACATTAATTAAAAATACTACTGCTTCCGAACAGTGTTTTATTTGATTTTTGTTTTGGGAAAATCACTTTGTAGTGACGGAGCTAAGGCTGTTCATTGTGCAAAACAAGAGTTTGTCTCAGTCACTGCACAGTTTTCTGTATGTATGCATGCTTTGAACACGTGTTCCATGTTCATACCTTTCTGGCAAATGTGAGCAGGTTGCTGCTTTCTGTGGAAGCTCAGGTTGGAGATCGAAAGGGGCAAACTGAAACATTGTGAAGGGTTGACAACATGGAGAGGGTAATTTAATGGGGGAGGAGGTCTGTCATATGAGAACCGAAGGTTAATTTAGAAGTTTTCAAGAATATAACTCTCATCTGCAGTGTTTGTCAGAATTCAGAGAGGTTACAGATAAGAACTGAAACATTGTAACACATGTCCTGAATAAACGCCACCTACACTGACCAACGCTTGGATGAACATTGTAACACATGTCCTGAATAAACGCCACCTACACTGACCAACGCTTGGATGAACATTGTAACACATGTCCTGAATAAACGCCCCCTACACTGACCAAAGCCTGGATGAACATTGTAACACATGCCCTGAATAAACGCCCCCTACACTGACCAAAGCCTGGATGAACATTGTAACACATGTCCTGAATAAACGCCCCCTACACTGACCAAAGCCTGGATGAACATTGTAACACATGTCCTGAATAAACGCCCCCTACACTGACCAAAGCCTGGATGAACATTGCAACACATGTCCTGAATAAACGCCCCCTACACTGACCAAAGCCTGGATGAACATTGTAACACATGTCCTGAATAAACGCCCCCTACACTGACCAAAGCCTGGATGAACATTGTAACACATGTCCTGAATAAACGCCCCCTACACTGACCAACGCTTGGATGAACATTGTAACACATGTCCTGAATAAACGCCCCCTACACTGACCAACGCTTGGATGGCCAGCCTTTTTATTTACTCTTCTATAGCCTCAACATTTCCCACAGCATTTCAGAACATAAGGGGCCCTATTACATTCTACGCGCACGCTTGTGCGCACACGCAAATATGCATTAACATGAGGGGCAAAACCCTTTGCGTTGAACGCCGTATTACGACGTTCGCGCACAAAATGCGCGTTAACGTCTAACGCGAGTGACCCTGCGTGAACCCTATGTGAGTGCAATTTTGTTTGCGCATCCTATACTTAACATTGTGAGCGCAAATACGTTTGTGTGCTGGTGCGCGCATGGTATTACAATCCTAGCGCAAAATTTAACGAACAACGTTTGCGCGCATAATTTTAACGTCTTTGAAAAGCTGGTGGTAACGGCAAATTGTATCTAACTGCGTATCCACAATGGAGAACGTCGATGTGCACGGTTTTTTTACTAGATCCATCAAAAATGACAGCCACTACCTTGTCTTCCGTCAAAACGTACGTCTGTTGTGCGCAGTCCGCACAACATGACAGACTGGCGTTAAAAATTACATTGTGCTCACAGATTTCTGCGCGCATCGGTACTTTGCGCACATTTTTGCGCGTCGGTTTTACAAGCGCAATTTCCCGACGGATGAAAAAATGTGCGAGGAATGTAATTCCAGCGGTGATTTTGGTGAGTTAACGTTTAACTCTTCGTGCTAGAAAACACGTATTTAGCGTGCGTTTTTGCGTTAAGAATGTAGGGCCCAAAATGAGCATGTAAAGTGAACCAAATCACAAATGGAATTTTAAGAATAAATACACATTTACCAACCTCTGTCTTTCAAAACCAGTGATGGCATTTCCGAATTCATTCCATCCATTCGCAGTATTTTTTGCGAGCTAATTTCTACCAGTAACGAAGCCAATAAAGTGCGAAAGAGATCCAGGATTGCTTAGCGAATCTGGAAGGGAGTTACAATATCCTTGCCTGTTCATCCCTCAGCTATCCACTTAGGCAGGTATTCCTGTTACTGTCAGTGTGCACGCGTCGGATTGATTCGGTCTCTGGGAATATGTTCAACTGGAGGTTAGAAACACATAGAAACCCTTTCTGGTTTGTTTTTTTTAGTAGTTTTGGGTTTGATTTATGGTCATCTCTTGTAAACTTGTCTCAGAAATCATGCTTTATGTGTTTGGAAATAATGGATTTGTCAATTCTTTTCCATTACTTCTTCAAGGACTGTGTCTGTTATGATTATTCTTGTTTATGCCAAGGCTGTTAATATTCCCTACAATTTGCAGGCTTCTGACCAAAGTTCTATGTCTCCATTACTATGGATTTTATTTTTACGGCTGCCTTTTTTTTATTTCCCTCAAAAAAGAAAAAAAAAAGAATAAGAGTATCCGGAATTCATGTTTCATTGTTAGTAGGAAAAGGGAAGTGCTCATGTCACTGTACAGAGCACTGGGGAGACCTCACTTGGAGTACTGTGTGCAGTACTGGAGACCGTATCTCCAGAAGGATATAGACATCTTAGAGAGAGTTCAGAGAAGGGCTACTAAAATGCTGTACGGCTTGAAGGAGAAAAGTTACCAGGAAAGGCTTAATGATCTTAACATGTACAGCTTGGAAAAAAGACGAGACAGAGGAGATATGATAGAAACATTTAAATACGTAAAGGGAATCCACAAGGTAGAGGAAGGGAGTATATTTAAAAGGAAACAAAGTAGCAAAACAAGAGGACATAGTCTTAGATTAGAGGGGCAAAGGTTTAAAAGTAACATCAGGAAGCATAATTTTACTGAGAGGGTGGTGGATACATGGAACAGCCTTCCAGTAGAAGTGGTAGAGGCCAAAACAGTGATTGAATTTAAGCAGGCATGGGATAGGCATAAGGCTATCCTAAACAAAAGATAAATCCAGGTAAAGTATCCATGTAATTGGGCAGACTAGATGGGCCGAAAGGTTCTTATCTGCCGATATTTTTCTATGTTTCTAGGTTAAGAAAAAGCACAGAAACAAACTTTAAACCTCTGTAGCCAACTGCAAAGGTGCATGTTTTTGTAAGAAAGACTGTAATTTTCCGAGTCATACATCATTGTCACGAAACTGCATTCACAGGCTGAACTATAGAGACTAATGTTCTTTGAAAAGGGAAGACTAATGAATCCTTACTACAAACAAAATATGTATCAATAAACATCCCATAAAGCTCTAGGGCATAATTTTACAGAAAGTGACATTTCGGCGTGGGGCTCTAGAGACCTCTTTCTATACTTATGGCACAAAATAAAAGCTTGTTTGCGGTTATTTTCTCACTCGACTTTGTCTTATCAGAAATCTCATACACGGAGCTGGAAATAATGACTCCGGGCACCCTGGTATAGGCGCGGAGATCATTATCATTATACCTCTTTTTTTAGGTTTGTGGTCACATTACATGAACATCCCACATTGTCACACTGATAAAAAGAATGTAAGAAAGTTGTCATCTCTGGCTGCTGGAGATTCCGGGATCCGGCCACTTCCCAAGGAAAAAAACCCACAAACATTTTGGAACTAAAGCTTTGCCAACAGGGCTTACAAAATATCATCAAGAAGCACAAGACTAATATTCACTAATTAGCAGTTATTTGGTGGACAGAGATGCAGCATGTCGGCAATATTCTAGACCAGGGTGCTCAGTGTTAAGCAACTTTTTTTGTGAAATGTTTCTGGGAATTATCTAATAATGTAATTTTAGGTTGTGTAAAATCATGATATGTAGCTGTTAAGTTGGACATCAGAAGACCCCAGTGCAAAGCCTACCCTTGGATTCCCTGGCCTTTCCACACACCCCAAACACTCGGCACACACCCCAATCACTCGGCACACACACACACACACACCATGCATTTATACATACTCAAATACATGTCTCTTTCCTCGTTGTAGTCTACATATCAGTCCCCCTTGATCCACCATAACCCCTGTCAGTCCCCCTCAACCTCTGTAATCTTAAACTCCCAGTTTCCCTCCATTTGTCCCATTTTTACCTTGCTTGGGGACAAGGACCTCTTCTCCCTCTCTCTCTCTCACACACACACACACACACACACGGAGAGACACTGACATACACTCACAGACAGAGACAATGATACACACTGACACAGATACAAACAGACAGTGATAAGGAGACAATCTGTCATACACACACAGACACTGACAGAGACAGACAATGATACACATTGACACAGATACAAACAGATAGTGACAAGGAGACACACTGTCATACACACACAGACACTGACAGAGACTCACAATGATACACACTGACACAGATAGAAGCATACAGTGCCAAGGAGACACACTGTCATGCACACACACAGACACTGACAGAGTCAAACAATGATACACACTGACACAGATACAAACAGACAGTGACAAGGAGACACACTGTCATACACACACAGACACTGACGTAGACACACAATGATACACACTGACACAGATACAAACAGACAGTGAGGGAGACACTCTGTCATACACACAGACACTGACAGAGACACACAATGATACACACTGACACAGATACAGACAGTGACAAGGAGACCCACTGTTATACACACAGACACTGACAGAGACACACAATGATACACACTGACATGGATGCAGACAGTGATAAGGAGAGATACTGTCATACACACACAGACACTGACAGAGACACACAATGATACACACGGACACAGATACAGACAGTGACAAGGAGACACTTTGACATACACACACAGACACTGACAGAGTCAAACAATGATGCACACTGACACAGACACAAATAGACACTGACAAGGAGAGACTCTGTCATACACACACAGACACTGACAGAGACACACAATGATAGACACTGACACAGATACAAACAGACAGTGACAAGGAGAGACACGGTTATACTCACACAAACACTGACAGAGACACACATTGATACACACGGACACAGATACAAACAGACAGTGCCAAGGAGAGACACTGACATACGCATAGACACTGACATAGACACACAATGATACACATCAACACAGATACATACAGTGACAAGGAGAGACACTGTCATACACACAGACACTGACAAAGACATACAATGATACACACTGACACAGATACAAACAGATAGTGACATGGGTAGACACTGTCAACCACACACAACACTGACAGAGTCACACAATGATACACAAACAGATGCAAACAGACATTGACAAGGAGACACACTGACTTATGCATAGACACTGACAAAGACAAACAACTATACACATTGACACAGATATAGACACAAACAGCTATACCACAGGAGCTGATAGGTACACATACAGTTATATCCATCCATATGCAGACACTGACATGCTCACACAATAACAGAGACAGACACTGACACTCACACTGGTGCACAGTATACTATGTAATACCATAAATAAGCATTAGCCAAAAAATAATTATCACAGCACAAAAAACACAAATTTGTGGATACATACGGCATCATAATAAGATGAAGATCCGTAGAGATGGTACCCAATGTTTCTGTCTTTTTGTCTTGTCCATTCTAAGATGCATATATAATGATATAGTTTATGCGCAGTATGAGAACATATCATGTATTCCAGTTCTATTGTTTACATCTGGACAGGTGATTGACCTTGCTGTGAGTAATTCCACCGAGAATGGAATCCTGTATCTGAAGTAAAGAGTCAACTCATTTAAAACTCAAAGAGAAGTTCAGCAAAGACAGTGCCATGAAATATTCTATAGGAATGAAATGTCTCAATCTGCTACAGATAACACAGATAATTCTACCATCTGTGGCGAATTACGATGCAGATGAAAGTTAAGGCTAACAAGATAAAAAGAGATGAAGCAAAGCAAGAGATATGCAACTTCATAAAGCGACTCGTGTTGCAATCACCAGTATTTCTGGTAATTTTCTGCAGATACTGTATTTGTTGTTATTTTCATTATAAACAAACAGGATCATTACCACTACTTGTTACAGTGGTCATATTGTCTATAATTGCCGCTGCTAAGATCTCTAGTTGAGCCAAATTACTTTTCCAGCTCTGCGGGGGATACCGCATAGTCTAATAAAAGTATATTCTCATTTGCCATCATTAAAACTCTCATAAAACTGAACAAAATACTTTATTTTACCTATATGGATAAAAGTAGCATCGGGTGCAAATGTAAATGACATCTTTGGGTGTTTTCATCGGTTTCATTGGCACAGGATGCACCTATTAAACTCAAAGCAGATTTATAGGCATTTTGGGTTTGATTATATAAGGTGATGAGGGTTGCTTTCATTTTGCATGAAATGCATATTTTGTCCAATTTTAAAATGGTGTGTTCGAAAGTAGGAACAAATTCCCATTCTGGCTTAAAACCCCTAACCCAGATGGGGGGTAGTAACCTAAGAAAAATAAGTGGTGCACGGCAGCTCGTCCCCAAACCTCCTCAGGAGAATAGAGGGCCACAGAGGGAACCACATGGGACGGGTCGCCACAGGACCGATGGAGCAGCGAGAGCCTAGGTAACTGCCCCATGGCTCACCCGGGGCGAAACCCTACCGCTACACCAATCAAGAGAAGTGACCGTATTCTAACCCAGGCAGTAACATTAATAAGTGAGCTGCTAAGTAGAATACCTCTACGCTCTATTTACTAACATTAAAGGGATACTATTAAATAATAGAGCTCCCTTTTTCTGTGCCAAAAATAATTGGGCAGATCCTGTTGATAGCCTCGCCCCCAATTATTTATTACATTTTTTATTTTAATTAAGTTGATTTTACTCACATGTTGTCCCTCGCCACAGGTTGCTCCTCCTCTTTGGATCATGGACTCCCGAACCTGAAAGTCTCTGAAGCTGTCTAATGCAATTTGCACCCCTACACTATTTGTGTAGCCTAGGAGCCGCAAATTTTGTAAATTTATTTTTTATAGGAAAATCGCTATATAGATTTTATAGGAAATCCCTTGGCAGCTAGGTGTTAATTCCCCCCAACTGACATCATCACGTCCATGCGCAATTAAGTCAGGCGGGAGGCCCCCGGAGGCTTGGCTGACATCCTATTTTATTTTTATTTTATTTTTGGCATCTTTCTCCCTGATCAAGTTTGATGAACGAAACGCGTTGGAGATTTTATTTTATTTGAATGTATGCTGTTTACAATAAATCCTCTTTTGGAAATTTCCTCGTGGTTCTTTCCTGTGGTGGCGGGCGAACTAAACGAAGATCTTCCTCTGGGTAGCGGTAACAAGCAATACTATATGCCTACAATTATTCTTAATCTTGTGAGTGTTATGATAGTTTATTTAATATAGAAATTTGCTACCCTCTGCACCATGAGATGTTATTTTGTCTTATAGATCATACATCCCCCAATTTTGGATTGATGACATCCAAGATGTCAGCCACCACTGGGAGAAGTCTGCAATCTCAGCCCGGCACCTCAGGGATTAAAGAGAGGCATTGCTGGAAAGGGCAGACTGTGACCTTTCTAGTGATGCCTCTTTTGAACTTTGATCTTCTCCTGGTCGGGAGGGAAAGGGATCCGAAAGACCGGCTTTGGAGGTGGGCACCTGAAACTAACATCAATGTGTCCGTTGCGATGACATCAGCGCACCAGGAGGGGGTATAAAAGCAGGGACTGACTTCAAAGATGTAAAACCACCGTGGGACCCCAGAGGGAGAGGTGAGTATTCGGCGGAATACCCCTCTATGTGGATGACATGTGGGGAACATCCTCCACATATAGCGGGGGATCCCCATGACGTTCCCCATACGTCGTCCGCATCCAATGGGTTAATATCATGAAAGCAGGCATTAGGTTGGCATATAGTAGGACCTGCCATAATGGGGTTCATTGACAATGTGGCAGGCTTATGCAAGACCCTGTTCTACATAAAACCCAGGTTAGGTGATTTTAAATCTTTACATGTATGGTTGTCAGGGCCACCCAGGCTGGGTGGGTGAGGGTGCGAGCCCAGGTTGTAGTGACAGAAAGCAGGCAATATGTTTCAAATAATAAATGGTTTATTTGGATATAACAACACAGGATGATGGGGAAGATAGGAAGAGGGCTGCCTAATAAACAAAGGGAAAGCTGAGAAATAGGCAGGAAGGGGTTAACCATATAATATGTAGGTTAAGGGGCAGAGAGGGAGAAGTAAACCAAGTTAAGCAGAACTGGAGCAGGGCTGACAATGCATACAGTAGGGAATATATGAGAGAGGACACAAGAGGTTAACTTACAGACAGAGGGATATCACAAAAACAGGGCTGAGATAACTGGTATTTGGAGAAGTTCGGTGAGCTGGGAGTCAGGCAGATGGATAAACAATAAGCGAAGGGTGAGAGTCTGTGATAAATGAAGGAGTCCTTGGATGAAGTGGGAGATAACAGGTGAAGCGGGGTTCCAGGTGAAGTGGTGAGGGAATCTTGCGTGGTGCCAAAGGGATAATCCAGAATCGTAGTCAGATGGGGTCCAGAGATCCAGAAGGCAACAAATCCATTGAGCGAGAAGGGGGTCCGGTACACAGTTGAGCAGAATGCTGGATTTAAACAGGACAGGGTCTTGGCTGCACAAGCTCCTCTCAGGGAGTGAAAACCGATGCTGAAGCCCTAAGGGAGGGGTGCGGTTCCATTATATGGAAGCAGTCAGGCTGGCTGATTCGGTGCACCTGTTAGTGCAGAGTAGGCTTGTGCACCGATTTTTTTTTCGGTTAGATTCGATTCGATTTTTCGGATTTTTAAACTTTTCGATTCGGCTCGTTTCGACCGATTTCTGTTTCGATTCGGTTCGGCTCGACTCGTTTTTCGTGTACATTTTTTTCTCGGAATTTCAACCATTTTTCGTATTTTCGTGTCACTTAGCTCGTTTTTTCTATCGACTTTTCGTATTTTCGGAAATTTTCGTTTTTTGGAATTGTAAATGGTTTCGGAATATCGACCATTTTTCGTATTTTCGTGTCACTTTGCTTGTTTTTTGTATCGACTTTTCGTATTTTCCAAAATTTTCGTTTTTTCGGAACGTCTGTTCTCCTCGTTTCAAAGCAATAAATTTCGATTTGACACATTTCAAGTACATTCGAAAATTCCAAAAATATTTCGTTTCGGCTCGGAACCTTTTCGGATCTGCCATTTTCGGATCTAAAAATTTTTGGAAATTCGGCCGCATCCGAAAACACGAATCGGGAAATTTCGGGAAAATTCCGAAATTCCGAAACCCGAAACGCACATCCCTAGTGCAGAGCTGGCTGAGAAGTCTGTTTTAAATCTAGGGCAGCACCTTTCATGTGCTGCCCAGGGAATGTCAGTGCGCAGCAGCACTAGTTTTGCCTTTGCGGCGGCGGTGACTGCGAGGACCATGACAATGGCTGAGATGAGTGCTCTGCATTTTGTACGTCGTGACCATCAGCCTCAGAAGCACCATTATGAGAAATGCATGTATAGGTTTTGTGCAGCCGTCATGATGTGTGTGTATATACATATATAAATATATACCTGTATATATATAAAAAATATAAATATATAGAAAAATCACCTAATCTCGGTCTCTCTATATATATTTTATATATACTGTATGTACATATCAGCTGAACCTTGTGAAGTGAAGTGTTATGTATTTCACTAAGTGCTTCAAAACAAAATCTATTCAATCGCAGAGCAGAGGACAAACATGTTAAGGACAAATAAGTTGGTGTATAATTCCTGCATAGCTCATAGTAAACCCTTAGTAGAGACAGTCCACAGCCACATAATTTATGTTAAGCCCGTGATTATAAGGTAGTTTTCAGAATTCAGATGCACATTTATCAGCAACGACTTTTTAGAACCTATGATTTAAAAACAAAAATAAAGAACCCTCTGCTTCCTTGACATTATTAGATTTACAAATGTCATACAGGGTAATTCAAAGAGCTCCGAATTGCTTGAGAAAGGTAACCCAACGCTGAAAATCAGCGTTCGGTTACCTTTCCTGGCCATTCGGCTATCCAGAGAGCAGGCAATTCACCAAATCCTGGCGAATTGCCTAAACATACGGTGACTTTTCGGTGCCTGTTCGAGGGCAGTGAAAACCCCATGATAAAGCACTGCTTTGGCTACTCAGAGAACACAAACCAGCAGTGAAAGGTTCTCGAAATGCCCTGCCATTCGGTGGTTTAATTCGGCAAATTTATTCAGGAGAATCCCATAGGCTTCAATGTTAAAAATATTCCCGTTTTAATTCAATATCTAATAAACCGTTCATTATAATATTCTGCAGTAAAGAGTCTCTTTATCTATAGATTTTTTCGGATATTTTAAGCATTTTTCTTAATTTTTGTTTTTTATTTTTATTTATTTTTTTACGTTTACTTATTTTTTCTGTAACAGCCCTTTTTATTATCATTCCCTGGACCTCATATGTAAATTTCAGACATTTTCGCTCAGTAGTTTCTTTGCAAACAGCGTTTCACTTTTCAATCATTCATACAAACTGTTTTGCTAATTTATTCACTGCCTCTTCTGCTGTGTCGAAGGCTGCGATCGGCTCCTGTTCGGGTTTTTCTGTGGTTTTCGGCAGGTTAATCCAGATGTTTTTGTGGCTTTTCTGCGTGCATTCGGTGGGTTTTGCGGTTAGTTTTCGTCAGGTTTGCGGCAGCTTTTCCCTGCAATTCGGGGACCCTGTGGTGCTTGCTGAATACACCGCAGGGTCGCCGAAATGGGATCGGCAAAACAAACCGAATTGAAGAAAACGAAAAGTCACCGAACGTGCGGTGACTTTTCGAATCTCTCTGAATAACCCTGATAATAAATGCAATAATTCTCATTCGCATAACCAGACATGAAATAAATATCACACTCAACACCGAGTACTTCAGTTTATATTTTTCATGTACGAAAGAGTGTCCTGCCTGTGCGATACAAATCCTTGTTTTAATAAGAGAGAGAGATATGACAGGTCAACGCATACAACTTCCAGACCCTTGGGAAGCTCTCGACGAAATGTTTAAAAAGTCTACAGATTGTAATTTTGATAGTGAAACAGTGACAAGCTTTTTTTTTTTCTAAGAGTCCCCGGGGCAAACCGAGGGAATTAGAAACATCAGACAAATGTAACACAAATCCATCCTCTTTCCAATCATATTAAGCCGGCTTGTTTGGGACAAACAAATAAATATATAAATGCGTTCGCCCTGAGCAGGAGCTTAAATTTCAGGCTCAAGGTTAACCAAGGGAGGACGGAAGCTAAGTTGAAAGGATGCGACTTGAAATTAAATGGGCTTTGTGTCCTATAGACAATCTTTCTGACAGTAAATCGAGTGCACAAAAGGCCATTGGCTTTGGGAAGAAAAGTTTGTTTACCCTGTAACTAAATATTTATTTTAATATCATCGGACTGATTATTCTCAACACTCCAACTCATTGTGTTCAGACGATTGTAAGCATCTTTTAGCTATTTGTAGATATCTGCAGGGTTTGGAGGGAATGCAGGAACATTTCTTGATGGGTTTTTGGATTTGTGCTTCTCGGCTTTAACGCGACAGCCTAGACTCACTGAACACCATATTTACTGCCTTGCGCCTCGACAGAAGAGTGCGGTGCTGCCTACAGCAAACGCGTGACCGCGTGTTACTTTTCTTAAGTTTTAGTGTGTATTTCAAAATGTTTCTGCAGACGTGGTACAGAAAGGAAACAGGGAAGGGAGTAAAAGGGACAGATGAGTAAGCCGGATCGGAATAGGCAACAAAATCATAACACAGTGCAACATCAACAAACATTTTTTGGTGCCTTGGTTTTTGGGGTTATTTGGGGCACAGATTGAAAAACATTCCAATGGATAGACAGTATCAGCGCTGGTTTCTTAGAATCGGTCATTCCACCAGGATGAAAGAAGAGTACGAGGCCATCTCTTTAGTCTTGGAAAAGAGAAATTACCAAGAACATATATGGGTGGTTTGTGTAGACTTGAATATGGTTAATTTTCTTGTTGGTCAACAAAGTGATTACACAAAGTATCATTTGGGATAGTAGAGCCATTTGGGATAGTAGAGCCATTGGCCACTGGTTGGGTAGAGTAGAGGTAACCTCACTGCTCTATGACTGTGGAGGCTGTGAAGACACAGGTTCGAATTCCAGCAAGAGCACCTCTCCATTAAGTGTCCTTGGGCGAGACACCTAACGGTACATACTCGCCACCCAGGACATACTTGAAAACGAGAGAAATCTCAATGTATCCTTCCTGGTAAAAATACTTTCTCAAAAAAAAAAAAGGATTGGCCGCCGAAGGATTATATGGTGGTTGGAGGACAAAATGTAATCAAGGAACCTCTGGTAGCACGAGATAGAATCCTACTGCCTCCACTACATATAAAGCTAGGCCTGATGACTCAATTTGTAAAGGCTTTGAATAAAGATAGTTTGTGTATACATAGGGCTCTATTACAATCTTCGTGCAAACGTTTGCGCCGGCGCAAAAACGCATTAACGCGTGGGGTGAAACACTTTGCACTGAACGTCGTATTACAATCTCAGCGCAATAAACGCGTGTATACGTCTACCGCGGGTGAACCTGCGCGAACGCTGCATGAGCTTACTGTACTGCGCGTGTCCTATACTTAACATTGTGAGCGCAAATGCGTTTGTGCGCTGGTATGCGGATGGTATTACAATCTATGCGCAGTTTGTAATGCACAGCCTTTGCGCGCATAATTTTAGCAACTCCTGAAAGCTGGTGTTAACGGCAAATTCTATCAACCTGGCCGAAACCAAATATACCGGGCCAAAAAAAATACACAGCAAAGTATAGTTACACATTCTACACATACCCAAACCAATAAATTTGAGAAGTTGTGTGTACATTTATTATCACTGCAGCATATATGCGCAGATTGACTTTGACAGGCGCAAAAACTTGGACTTTGCCCAATCAGGGCTCAATATTGAATTAGAGCCCTGATTGGGCAACGTCCAGGTCAGGCGCAGGACTTTGCCCAATCAGATCATTCAGCATGAAGACAAGGGGCAGAGGAGCTGTGGCCAGATGGACCAGAGGAGCTGTGGCCAGATGGACCAGAGGAGCTGTGGCCAGATGGGCCGGAGGAGCTGATGGACCGGGGAACAGAAGGCCGGGACAGCTGCAGGACAGGTGAGTTACGGGGGCCGGGGGCTGCAGCCACAGGTCTCCTAAATGTACCGGCAGCCGCCGGTACATTTAGGAGAACTGTGAACACATTTTGCGTGTTCGGCCCCCATTGATTAACATTGTGTTCGAGTTTGAATTTGAACATTTTGGCCGTTCGGCTGTTCGGATACGAACTGAACACAGGGGTGTTCGGCTCATCACTACTGGCAACAAGAAAGAAGACAACTACACACAATTAGTAGAGGATATGCTCTTTCGTTTCAACAGGCTCGGTCGTGAAATGAGTGTTAAAGTCCATTATCTGCACAGTCGCTTAGATCGCTTTCCAGAGAACCTTGATGGCTTAACCTCTTCACTGCCAAGATCGAGATAACTCGCAACTTCAAAGGCACCATCAGCTGGCCCTTTAGGGCTTTTATGCTCATAGCATTGTATTTTACTTATTTATGTTGAATAAATATTTTTATTCTTTGGCATCCTGTGGCGGTTTCCTGTGATTGGGTCACCATCAGAACCCATATCGGCTGGTGGATAGCTCATTCCTCCAGATATAACATCTTGTCATGATCCTCCATATGGTTTGGAACTACATTTCCCATAATGCTTAATCACTCATTAGATGTAGAAAACCTCATGGGAAATGTAGCTGAGAAACATCTGGAAGGGTATGGCTGATGACCCCTGCTGTAGGCAATATGACCACTCAATGTTTTTTGAGTGGCCACAGTGCCCTGAGTGTCCTCACCCAACTCTCCCCTTCCGTGGGGGTCTAATTCAGCCCTCCAAGTGCAACTCTTTAGCTCTGCCAAGACATTGATGGTTGGCTAGCACTGATCTCAGCTTCTGTGGTGCTCAAGAAAAGTCACATTTCAGGAACCAGCTCTTGCTCGTGGCTCTCAAACCTACTCACATTGAGAGCCATTGGATTGGCAGAAGGCTTGAGGGCCCAGCTCCCCTCCCCTTCACGTGGTCTTGTGGCACTCGGTGGCTCACAGGAATCTAGCAGCATGTCACTTCCGAAGTAGGTCAGAGGCAGCCTATTGCTGGATTATGCTGAAACAGTTAAAGGGTTAAAATGGAAGGTGGTCAGGGGGGTTTAATGTTTAACACCTCATAGCCTATAGTATCCCTTAAAATTTAGTGTGACTTAAGAATATACAGAAAATCGTTTTAAAACTAAGAATTAAATCAAATTATTATTTGGTAGGTTTTAATTGATACGTAAAATCAACAGTGATGAGACTTAGTTGGACTTACAAAAGGATAAGCCGGGGCGTTAAAGTTGTGTTTGTGAGATTTCCCTCCTTGACCATTAAAATTACCTTGAAACAATGTAAAAATAGCTTACCAGTAACCTCAGCCAGAAAGTGCACCTCAGCAGCTGTAAATCTGAGAGGATGACACCCTAAGATATTTCTCTCTCCTTTAATATTTGTTGTTTTTGCATTCTATGTTGCAGTGTGACATTATGAGCCTTTCTTAAGCTTTATTTTTCTGACAGTCCTGTGCACTAATTACACTTATTGAATTTTTGTGTACTGTTTTCGTCTGCGTATAGCAAAAACATAATGCCTTAGAAAAAAAAATAGTAAACGTGATGTTCTGTCTAGTTAATCAGCTAATTATCAGACAGAGCCGTAGAGGACATCAGAGATAAACAATCCTTTAACCGAGAGGACAGGATTCCAGCTCTCAATGCGTGTTTGAAATGTGATTTGTTTTACTAATAAACAGTTGTATAATGAAGTAATTTTCTAATAGAACCAAAGGTTTATCACGGCAACATTTTATTAATGTTTATTAATAAAATATCCTGAGATTTATAGAATATGATTTAATCTTCCTGAATCCTAGAAAATAAACAAACGAATGAATGTTTCATGTTCTTGTCAATTACTAATTAAGCTATACTCTGCATTGCACTCTCACAAATAAAAATATAACAATCAATACAATAATAATGATATAAATACTAGAAATGGAATGTTCTGTTGCCATTGTAAGCAAAGTGTAACATGTAGTATAAAAACAACCTAAAATTTGAAATGTAGGCACAAGAATTTAACTGCATTGAAATTCTTTCCCATTTCCTGCTGATTCTCCTGTACTTTTCCCACATCAGATAAGGGACATTGGAATTATTTAACTTCATAATTTCAGTGTAGCATCACAATATTCCGCAGACTAGAAATATTAAGAGAGAAACCTTTAGTCACTGACATTTTTTTAGATATTGCTATGGGAACTGAATCCCTAAATATTAATAGCAAAGAAGTTGAGCGTTTTTTGTTTTATTATCTAGGCTTTCTAACTGATTTTGCTTGCATTGTAAGACAGATTTATAAAAAATACGCATAGCATTCTTTCCTCAGAGTTACAGTGAATACACACTAGTATGCAAGGTACCATGTTGTAATTGTTACAATGCGGCCCTATTCCAACCCTGCTGTTAAGTTACTCAAAGGCTGAAGCCGCTATTCTGACTTTGTTGCAAGCTTTCCTTGCAGCTCTGCATTAGCAGTTCCATACTGTACATCATTGGCTCCTGTACTTTGTATAGGAGTTGTTAATAATGGCTCAGCTGTTTTCTCCTCGAGACGGAATTCCGGCTGTCAGAGAATGGTGTTAAGTGATTTTGTTTTTGTATTCACGAGCTTGTGCAGGGTCACTCTTGGCTCTGTAGAGTTCGGTGGACTCCAGGAGCTGATACCTATGTCGACACACAGTGCCACTGCTGGTATCTGTTCATGGCTCCCAAATATTGCAACTTTAGTCACTAATAAGGTGATTAGAATAGAGTTGGTAACAGAGCTGCTAATGGTTTTCTCCTCATGTATATATCTTTCCATAGCGGCTCCCTGTTACCAACAAGGACGGAATAGGGTCCAGTATTTCTAATGTTATCGCAGTACATGTTTCAAAGCAGGTACAATACACCTGTGAGTGATTAAAGGTACACACTACATTGTGTGTGAGCACTCAGTCTTATCTGAATTGTCTCCCTGCTCCCTTTCCTCCCTTCGTTGGGGGCTCGGAGGGCTGATTCAGCCTTTCAGGTGCAGGAGCTTAGTCTTGCCCACAGCCTCAGAGTAGGGCGCCCATAGCTTAGGTTGCAGGCAATGGAGACCTTAGGGTAATAGCCATATCCGATTATATCAAAGTCTTTCTGCACTGAGAGCCACTGGATTGGCTGGAATGCTCCTTCCTGTGATCACATGACATGCTAAGCTGGAATCATGTAATATCCTGCAGAGATCAGACGGAGACCCAAGCTGGATTTAGGTATGTTTTTAAAGAACAGCAAAGGATGGTGTGTGTGTTAAGGGAGTCAGTAGTGGTTTAATTTTTAACCCTCTGTTTTCTACCCCCTCTTATTTTAACCCTATAGTATCGCTTTAACTTTTCAGCCTTCACTTTATTTGAACTTTTACAACTATGCCCTCCATACATGCATATAAACTGCTCGGCATAATTCAGTCAAAGGATGGATGGGTCTGAGCGATGAGAATATTGCAATAAAATAGTTTTATTTATTTATTTATCATCATCTGTCATGTGTTGTTTCAGTTGTTTTGTAATGATTTTTCTTTGCTATGTTAAAACTACTGGATTTTTTTTTTGTCTTGTTTTCTTTTTGCGCTTATTTATGTCTCACCGCTGTCCTATTCATTTTATTCTATGTCAGGTTTGTAAGTTTTAATCTGCTGGGGATTGTATACAATACAATAAAACAACGTAGATTTCTATTTCTATGCCAGGGGAAAAAAACAGTTGCACGGGAAATGTCACCTCCAACAGATTTTTAATTCAGCTCCTGTCTCTTGAGTGAGTTGGTGTAAAAAAAAAAAAAGCCTATTTAAACCTTAAAGAGGGATTAACTGGGTGCCCTTTAAACAAATTAGAGTGGATTATCTGGTTTAGAGGATAAAAGGGGTTAATTTCTCCTGGAAAAAAAAAATGTCTTTCCCTGAGTGGATTGACAATGCAGGGCAAAAAAAGGTCACTTTCAAAGTGACACAATTTAAAACCCTGTCCGACGTTATAAGACAAGCAAATATGCAGTTCAGTAGGAAACTGATCCATGGAAATTATTAGTGATCTATAGACACATGCACTTTGGCATTAAACAGCCGAGAAACCAAAAAAAAACCTCAATAAATTGTAATATACAAAAAGACACACGAGTTTCGTGCACTCGGCGTCTGCTTCATGTATTGCACAGTCTCTGGTCCACATAAACAAAAAAACAAGAAAAAAAATTTAGAGCTCCCAGGAGGGCTTGGGAGCTCACAAGAGTATATTCTCCAAGTTTGCATCAATGCATAGGCGAGCGTAAGTTGTGTGCAAGGTGTGTTCACCCTAGCGTTGGTTGACAAGGTCATCTTTTACCTCCCACATTAATATTTTACATGTCCCCTATCTGGTTCATTCTCCGCTTCTACAGTCTCGCTCTAGCACTCGCTAAACAGTCTTATTTCTTCTCGCTTATCTCTACCTTTTTTCATGGCCGTAGATGTCTGTTTCACGCGTTCCGTCTGTTAATGTGCCCCACGTCCACCCAACCTTCCACTGACATCACCGCTGTCTGCTTTGCTGACTACTTTACTGATAAGACTGCTAAACTAAGACTAGAAATCTCTTCGTTGCCCTCCTCCACTAACCAATCAACCTCATTCACTCCGTCACTCCCTGCCCCATCCTCTATGTCTTCCTTTTCTCTGGTCTCTGAGGAGGGTGTCTCTGCACTTCTCATGTCCTCCTGCCCAACCACCCAGCTTGACCCCATCCTCTCGCACCTTACCCGGTCAGTCTTGCCAGTTCAGATAATGATAAAACTTAAAGGGATACTCTAAGCAACATGACCACCTAAGCTATTTTAGGTGGTCATGATGCCCGGAGTATCCTGCCCTCTGTCCCCCCTCCCTACGCTCAGCCGATCAGCTGAAAATCCTGAAAACAGCTGAGAGAGGCGGAGAAGTTTACTCCGCCCTCCCAGCTGTCAGTCAGCAGAGCGGGAATCCTATTTCCCGCTTCTGCCGACTTTTGCCGAGTAGGAGACGTCATCGCGCTTTCAGTGCGATGACGTCTCCAACTCACCACAGAAGCTGGCGGCTCCCTCTGAGGGTTAGTGTTGCGCATCCTCTTGCGCGCAACACTAATCCTCAGAGGGAGCCGGGAGGAAGCCTGCCGATTGGCTGGCTTATGTGAGAGGCGCGCATGCGTGCTTCTCACATAAACCAGAAGCCAAGAAGCAAGAAGAAGGACGGGAGCGAAAGAGGAGGGAGGTGAGTATAAAAAATAAAAAAAAAGCCGCTGGAAACAAGAGGATTTTAGGGTAAGTATTAAAGTTACAAGTAAAAAAATAAAAACAAAAGATTTATTAAGGGAATAGGGATAGGTTAGGATAAAAAAACGGGGGGTGATTGTAAGGATATAGGGTCACCCAGCACGCAGACAAAACCCAGAAAGGCAAGAAAGGACCCTAAACTGAGAAGCTGGTCCTTAGAATGGCCAGGTACTAATCTAGAATACACAGAAGTACAGATCAGGGACAGGAGAGATATCGTAGTATAAACAAGCCAGAGGTCGGTACACGAGGTAAACATATGCCAAGGGATAAAGCAGAAAACACAGTCAAAATACAAGCCAGAAGTCAAACCAGAAAATCAATAATCATAAGCTGTAGCAACGCGCTGAAGGCTAGAAATAACCACGTCAGGGCTCAGAGCACAGACTGGAACTGATATTTAAAGGCCTAGATCCCTGACCAGGTGTGGCATACAAAGTGGCCTGACTCAAAGACTGGCGCCCTCTCTGTTGGGAAGGCCGTACTGCAGGAGCAGTAGCAGGCATGACAGTACCCCCCCCTCCACGAGCGCCCTCTGGGCGCCGAGATCCCGGAGCAGTGGGATGAGAACGGTGAAAGGCACGGACCAGACGGGGGGCATGGAGATCAGAAGTAGGAACCCATGAGCGTTCCTCCGGGCCATACCCTCTCCAGTGCACCAAATATTGAAGACCACCACGGGAATGACGGGAATCAACAATGGACTGGACCTCAAATTCTTCTTGTCCCTGGACCAGAACAGGACGTGGTCGAGGAATAACAGTGGTGAACCGATTGCACAGAAGGGGCTTCAACAAGGAGGTGTGAAAGGTATTCGGTATACGGAGGGTATGAGGTAGGTCCAGCGCATAACTGACTTCGTTGATACGTCTTAGGACTTTGAATGGACCAATGTACCGCGGAGCAAATTTCATTGATGGCACACGTAACTTAATGTTACGGGTAGACAACCAGACTCTCTGGCCTGGAACATAGGCATAGGCGGATGGGTCCTTCCTATCTGCATAGGTCTTCTGTTGGACTGCAGCGTGACAGAGGTTGGAACGTACCAAAGTCCACACTTTATGAAGAGACTGAACATAGGAGTCCAAGTCAGGAAGACCAGTGTCAGCACTAGGGGATGGCAAAAAAGTAGGCTGGAAACCATGGGCAACATAAAACGGGGAGTGACCAGACGAGGCATTAACATTACTGTTCAGAGCAAATTCAGCCCAAGGAAGCAAAGATACCCAATCATCTTGCCCTTGAGAAGAGAAGCTACGAATGTAGTTCTCACTAGACTGATTGGCACGTTCGGCAGCTCAATTGGACTGTGGGTGATAAGCAGAAGAAAATGATACTTTAATACCCAACTGTGAACAGAAATTTCTCCAAAATCTAGAAATGAACTGTGGACCCCGATCAGAGACAATTTCATGAGGCAAACCATGTAATCTGAATACCTCTTTGGCAAATATGTTGGCTAGACCTTTAGATGTTGGCAATTTCTTGAGAGGAACCAGATGAACCATTTTAGTAAAGCGATCAACAATGGTCAAAATCACTGTATGCCCTTCAGAAGGTGGCAAATCTACTATGAAATCCATAGAAATATGTGACCATGGTTTGTCAGGGATGGCTAGTGGTTGCAATAGCCCTGCAGGACATTGAGTAGAGGCTTTGGATTGTGCACATACCACACATGCCTGTACATATTCTCTCACATCCTTGGCAATGTCTGGCCACCAGTACATCGGTGTAAGGGCTGACAATGTCCTTTTTATACCAGGATGACCGGCTGGCCTGGAGGCATGATAACAAGAGAGTAGTTCCTTTCTTTCTGCGTCAGGAACAAACAACTTGTCAGAAGGAGTCTCAGGAGGAGCTGTACTTTGCATAGCTTGGATACGAGTAAGGAGTGTAGAAGTAAGGGTGAGATGAGTAGCTGCCACTACTCTCTCCAGAGGAACAATCGACTCCACTGGTCTATCTTGCTGTTCTGTGACCTCAAACTGCCTGGAAAGCGCGTCTGCCTTCGCATTTCTGTTACCGGGCCTATAGGTGATTATGTAATTGAAATGAGTCAAAAACATCGACCACCGGGCTTGACGGGATGACAGTCTTTTGGCATCGGCAATAAAGGTCAGGTTTTTATGGTCAGTCAGAATCATAGTGGGAGTAGGAGCTCCTTCAAGTAGGTGTCTCCACTCCTTCAAAGCAGAAATGATAGCCAGGAGTTCTCGGTTACCGATATCATAGTTCCTTTCAGCACTAGATAATTTCTTGGAAAAGAAGCCACAAGGCTTGAGTGGTGTCACGGATGGCTCTGTTCTGGGGCGCCTGGCAGCAGATTCCTCGCTGCTCGCTGGCCAGGCGCCGAATAATAACGCCACCGGGTGCGCTCACATGGGACGCCGGGGGGCGGAGCCTGGCGTTATGACGCGGACCCGCCGGGTTTAAAACCCGGCTTCACTAGTTCGCCGGTGCCCTGACGTGGTATTCACTTCCCGCAGAGCTCTTGTGTTTTTGGCTAATATATATATCTGTGTATGACTCCTGGCATTGGCAAACGAACCATTCTGTGTATGACTCCTGGCATTGGCAAACGAACCATTCTGTGTATGACTCCTGGCATTGGCAAACAAACCATTCTGTGTATGACTCCTGGCATTGGCAAACGAACCATTCTGTGTATGACCCCTGGCATTGGCAAACGAACCATTCTGTGTACGACCCCTGGCATTGGCAAACGAACCACCCTGTGTATAACCCCTGGTATTGGCATTTACTCTTCTCACGGTTCTGCTCTTAACTTTGGTACCGAGGTCAGTCTATGTGGCACCCTAAGCACACATCAGGCTACCTCTGATATTACTAAGGTCCTAGGGAGAACGAGTACTCTATTCTGTACCTCTGTCTGGTGTTTACCCTTGCTTGTCTATTGTCTGGTTCATTATCTATCTAGTTGTGCCGACCATTCAAGGATCGGAAGGGTAGAGAGCGGTCTACGTAAAGGGACCACTATCTTGGTATTCAGGGGGATTCGTGACATTACGTCAGGGCCAATGGATCCCGCAGACCTCTCTAACCAGTTGGCACGTATCGCAGCCAGACAAGAGGAGCAGGACCATAGGATGGACCAGATTTCTCTCGCTCTACAAACCCTGTTAAATCGGTCCAATACTGGTACCACAAACCCTCCAGACCCAGTATTGCCTAGAGTCAGTTCGGTCTCTCCTGAAAGACATAGGCTTAGTATGAAGGCACCCTTAGGCTATGATGGTACACCAAGCTTATGCCGGGGTTTTCTGACCCAACTCGAGATCTTGTTTGAGAACAACCCAGGGTCTTGTATATCTGATAAAGCCAAAGTAGGCTATCTGATTAATCATTTAACAGAAAAAGCTTTATTATGGGCTACGCCGTTGTGGGAAAATAAGAAACCCATCATCTATGACTATGAGGGTTTTACCTCTGAGTTAAAACGTACCTTTGATCCCTCTAGAAGGGCTACCAATGCGGGTAGGTCCTTGTTTCACATTAAACAAGGTAATAGGAGGGTCTCCGACTATGCCATAGAGTTTAAGACTTTGACGTCAGAGGTGCTTTGGCCGAACGACGTTTTAACCTTAGCCTTTACCAAAGGCCTGAATGAGGCTTTTATGTTTGAGCTGGCTCCCTTAAAACTACCAGAAAATCTGGACCATTTGATTGACTTTTGCATAGCCATGGACGATCAAATTAGGGAAAGGAGACACCCCAGAGACAGACCCAGAAGGGTCTTGCCTCCTTTACCCTTATTACCCAGACACACCAGTACGTCAGGTAACCCGGAGAACGCAAAAACAGATATGCCAGTCGTTGAACCTATGCAAATAGGAAAAACGGGTATTTCGGAGGCTGAAAGAGCTCACAGAAGAGAAAAGGGGCTCTGCTTCTATTGTGCAGGGGCTGATCATTTCCGCCTTCAATGTCCTCAGAGACCCAGGGTTAACAGGGGGGAGAGTGGCAAATCGGGTCAAAGAACAGCCAATACCCAGGTTATCGGTTCTCTTTATGCCTCCTTTGTGGATAGTGAAAAAAAAAAATCCAGGATTCTGTTACCGATCTCCCTAACCTGGGAGGGGGTTCACCTCAAGACTGAGGCGTTCTTAGACTCTGGGGCCTCAGGTAATTTCATGGATAAATATTTTGCTGCCAAAAACCTCTTACCTCTGGTTCTCAAGGAAAAACCTCTAATGGTGGAGGCCATAGATGGTAAACCCCTGTCATGTCCACATATCACTCACGACACTGTCGATGTATGTATGAAAACAGGAGTTTTACTCCAGGAAACGATAAGATTTCAAATTATTGAATCTCCCTCATGTCCTGTCGTTCTTGGGTTTCCATGGTTAACAGAGCACAACCCGGTTATTGATTGGGTCCAGAGAGACATAAAATGTTGGGGTCCTAATTGTCAGTCTAATTGCCTAGGCAGGGTCAATGTGATTGGTAGCCTCAATATTGCCACAGCCCCTCCTTTATCCACAGAGGTCCCTGAATGTTATCTGGCATTAAAGGAGGTGTTCTCTAAAGCCAGGACTGAGGTCCTACCACCACATCGTACATATGACTGTGCTATTGATTTACTCCCCGGTACGATGCCTCCTAGGGGACATGTATACCCTTTGTCACAAAAAGAAAACGACATTATGGAGGAATACATAAGGGAGAATCTAGAGCGAGGATTCATTAGACGGTCCTCCTCTCCAGCAGGAGCAGGTTTCTTTTTTGTCTCCAAAAAAGAGGGAGATCTGCGACCTTGCATCGATTATAGAGGTTTGAATAGGATAACTATAAGAAATGCATATCCCATACCTCTCATAACAGAATTGTTCGACCGATTAAAAGGGGCCCGTATATATACGAAGCTCGATTTACGCGGAGCTTACAACCTGGTTAGGGTTAAAAAGGGAGATGAATGGAAAACGGCTTTTAATACACGTAGCGGGCATTATGAATACCTGGTGATGCCCTTTGGATTATGTAATGCGCCAGCCGTTTTTCAGGACCTCATAAATGACACCCTAAGGGATTTTCTGCAAGAATTCGTCATAGTATATCTGGATGACATCCTGATATACTCTCCTGATGTGGACACTCATCACGCCCACGTGAAACAAGTATTGAAAAAACTATTGAAGGCTGGATTGTATTGTAAACTAGAAAAATGTCTATTCGACATAGTAACAGTGCATTTCCTTGGTTATATAATAACCCCTGAGGGTTTTCAAATGGACCCTAAAAAACTCTCAGCAATTCTTGACTGGCCTCTACACCAAGGGCTTAAAGCCATCCAGAGGTTTCTGGGGTTTACTAACTACTATCGGAGATTCATTAAAGACTTTTCAGCCTTGGTAGCTCCCCTCACGGCTTTGACAAAGAAAGGGGTGGGAAATCAGAAATGGACACCTCAAGCCACTCAAGCCTTTGAGGCACTTAAACAAGCATTCACTACTGCCCCTGTTCTCCGACATCCAGATCCGGCTCTGCCTTTCCAAGTAGAAGTTGACGCCTCCGAACTAGGTCTTGGTGCAGTCTTGTCCCAAAGGGAGGCACCCGACAAACCCTTGCATCCATGCGGCTTCTATTCTCGGAAATTGTCCCCGGCAGAGAAGAACTATGACATTGGAAATAGAGAGTTGTTAGCAGTCATCTCGGCCTTGGCAGAATGGAGATACTTATTGGAGGGGTCTAAGGACCCGATCGTTATCATAACCGATCATAAGAATCTCACGTACATTGGAGATGCTAAACGTTTAAATTCCAGACAAGCGAGATGGTCATTGTTTCTTTCAAGTTTTAATTTCGTGCTTACCTATAGACCTGGGTCCAGAAACATTAAAGCAGACGCCTTATCGAGACAGTATGAATCTTATGAACATAATATCCAAGATCAGCATCCCATTGTACCCCAGGAAAGGATTATAGCCTCTACCACAATTAGTGTCTCGTCTCCTCTAGTGAAAAGGTTGCAGACCGTCCAGGGTGCAGCTCCTGGGGGGAAACCTCCCGCGAGACTCTTTGTACCCGAGAACGAAAGAGAGGAAGTACTTAACGTTTATCATGACAATAAAACCTCTGGGCATATGGGTATCACCAAAACAGTGGCTAGTAACAGTAAACTCCTCTGGTGGCCCACGTTGCGCCGAGACGTTAAAGATTACATAGCTGTGTGCGAGGTGTGCACAAGACATAAAAGTCCCAAAACAGCACCCATTGGTTTACTCCAGCCTTTGCCGATCCCCGAACGCCCATGGTCGCATGTAGCCATGGATTTTATAGTAGATTTACCTGAGTCAAGAGGGAATACAGTTATACTTACGGTCATAGATCGATTCTCCAAGATGGGTCACTATGTGCCTCTTCGGAAACTACCTTCGGCAGCCGAACTGGTGCCCATATTCATTTCCAACGTGGTTCGCATACACGGTGTTCCTCTGGAGATTGTCTCTGATAGGGGGACACAATTCGTCTCCAGATTCTGGAAAGGGTTTTGTAAGAATGTGGGGATAGACTTATCCTTCTCTTCGGCCTATCACCCCCAGACCAACGGAGCAGCAGAACGAGCCAACCAAAATATAGAGAAATATCTCAGGTGCTTTATATCAGAACAACAAAATAACTGGTCAGACCTGTTACCATGGGCAGAGTATGCTTTGAACAGTGCAGTGAGTGAATCCACAGGACATTCCCCTTTCTTCACTGTTTATGGTTTTGATCCTCCCGTGCTCCCCGCTACGTTTCCTGATACCACGATTCCTGCTTTGGATGAGCATTTGGCATCATTGAAAGAGACTTGGGAGAGAGTCAAACGGGCACTGGAAGAGAGTAGTGCCATCCAGAAAACCAAGGCCGACAGACACAGGAGGCAGGCACCCGTGTATCAAGCTGGGGACAGGGTTTGGCTTTCTTCACGGAATATCACGCTCTTAGTGCCTTCCATGAAGTTGGCACCTAGATATATCGGCCCCTATAAGATTCTGCGGCGACTCAACCCTGTCTCCTATGCTTTGGCGTTACCCCCCCATATCAGGATACACAATGTGTTCCACGTGAGCCTTTTGAAACCGTTGTTATGTAACCGGTACACCAAGGTCCGTGCTCCACCTCCTCCTGTCTCTGTGGAGGGCCAGGAGGAGTACGAGGTTGAGGCCATTCTGGATGCCAGAAAGTCTAGGGGGTCCTTACAGTACTTGGTCGATTGGGTGGGTTACGGTCCAGAGGATCGTTCTTGGATTCCGGCTGCAGAGGTCCATGCCCCTCGGTTGGTGAAGGCCTTCTATTTGGCGCACCCCCGTGCCCCTGGGGGGTCGTCCAGTGGCCACCCGTGGAGGGGGGGTTCTGTCACGGATGGCTCTGTTCTGGGGCGCCTGGCAGCAGATTCCTCGCTGCTCGCTGGCCAGGCGCCGAATAATAACGCCACCGGGTGCGCTCACGTGGGACGGAGCCTGGCGTTATGATGCGGACCCGCCGGGTTTAAAACCCGGCTTCACTAGTTCGCCGGTGCCCTGACGTGGTATTCACTTCCCGCAGAGCTCTTGTGTTTTTGGCTAATATATATATCTGTGTATGACTCCTGGCATTGGCAAACGAACCATTCTGTGTATGACTCCTGGCATTGGCAAACGAACCATTCTGTGTATGACTCCTGGCATTGGCAAACGAACCATTCTGTGTATGACTCCTGGCATTGGCAAACGAACCATTCTGTGTACGACCCCTGGCATTGGCAAACGAACCACCCTGTGTATAACCCCTGGTATTGGCATTTACTCTTCTCACGGTTCTGCTCTTAACTTTGGTACCGAGGTCAGTCTATGTGGCACCCTAAGCACACATCAGGCTACCTCTGATATTACTAAGGTCCTAGGGAGAACGAGTACTCTATTCTGTACCTCTGTCTGGTGTTTACCCTTGCTAGTCTATTGTCTGGTTCATTATCTATCTAGTTGTGCCGACCATTCAAGGATCGGAAGGGTAGAGAGCGGTCTACGTAAAGGGACCACTATCTTGGTATTTGTCACGGATCCCTCTGATTACCAAAAGTGTGGTCCCTTTACGCAGACTGCTCTCTACCCTTCCGATCCTTGAATGGTCGGCAAAACTAGGAAGACAATTAACCAGACAATAGATAAACAAGGGGTAACACCAGACAGAGGTATGGAATAGAGCACTGTCACGAATCCTTCTGACTACCAAGATATTGATCTCTTTATGTAGCTCCCTTTCTACTCTTCCGATCCTTGAATGGTCGGCAAAGCTATATAGACAATGAAGCAGGTAACAGATAAAGAAAGGGAAACACCAGACAGGGGTACAGAACAGATCACAAGTCCTCCCTAGGACTTTAGTAATAGCAGAGGTAATCTGATGCGTGCTTAGGGTGCCACATAGACTGACCTCGGTACCAACGTTAAGGGCAGAACCTAGAGCAGAGTAAATGCCAATACCAGGGGTTATACACAGGAGGGTTCGTTTGCCAATGCCAAGAGTCATACACAGGAGGGTTCGTTTGCCAATGCCAAGGGTCATACACAGGAGGGTTCGTTTGCCAATGCCAAGGGTCATACACAGGAGGGTTCGTTTGCCAATGCCAAGGGTTATACACAGGAGGGTTCGTTTGCCAATGCCAAGGGTCATACACAGGAGGATTCGTTTGCCAATGCCAAGGTTATACACAGAAGGATTCGTTTGCCAATGCCAAGGGTCATACACAGGAGATAGCCAAAACACAAGAGCTCTGCGGGAGGTGAATACCACGTCAGGGCACCGGTGTAATGGTGATACTGGGTTTTAAACCCGGCGGGTCCGCGTCATAACACCAGGCCCCGCCCCTCGGCGTCCCACGTGAGCGCACCCGGAAGCGTTTACATTCGGCGCCTGGCCAGCGAGCAGCGAGGAAGCTGCTGCCAGGCGCCCCATCCCCTGACCCACTGTGACAGAACCCCCCCTCCAGGGGCGGCCACTGGACGACCCCCAGGGGCACGGGGGTGTGCCAAATAGAAGGCCCTCACTAGCCTAGGAGCATGGACTTCCGCAGCCGGTACCCAAGAACGATCCTCCGGACCGTAACCCACCCAATCGACCAAGTACTGCAAAGACCCCCTAGACATCCTGGCACCCAGAATGGCCTTAACCTCGAACTCCTCCTCGCCCTCCACAGAGACAGGAGGCGGTGGAGCATGGACTTTGGTGTACCGGTTACATAACAACGGCTTCAAAGGTTTACATGGAATACATTGTGTATCTTAAAATGGGGGGTAACGCCAAAGCATAGGATACAGGGTTGAGTCGCCGTAGAATCTTATAGGGACCGATATACCTAGGAGCCAACTTCATGAAAGGCACTAAGAGCTTGATGTTACGTGAAGACAGCCAAACCCTGTCCCCAACTTGATACACGGGTGCCTGCCTCCTGTGTCTGTCGGCCTTAGTCTTCTGGATGGCACTACTCTCCTCCAGTGCCCGTCTCACTCTCCCCCAAGTCTCTTTCAATGATGCCAGTTGCTCATCTAAAGCAGGAATCGTGGTATCAGGAAACGTGGCGGGGAGCACGGGAGGATCAAAACCATAAACAGCGAAGAAAGGAGAATGTCCTGTGGATTCACTCACTGCGCTGTTTAAAGCATATTCTGCCCATGGTAGCAGGTCTGACCAGTTATCTTGTTGTTCTGAGATAAAGCACCTGAGATATTTCTCTATATTTTGGTTTGCTCGTTCTGCTGCTCCGTTGGTCTGGGGGTGATAAGCCGAAGAGAAAGAGAGGTCTATCCCTACGTTCTTACAAAACCCTCTCCAGAATCCGGAGATGAATTGGGTCCCCCTATCAGAGACAATCTCCAGAGGGACACCGTGTATGCGGACCACGTTGGCAATGAATATGGGCACCAGTTCAGCTGCCGAAGGTAGTTTCCGAAGAGGAACATAGTGACCCATCTTGGAAAATCGATCTATGATCGTAAGTATCACTGTATTCCCTCTTGACTCAGGTAACTCTACTATAAAATCCATGGCTACATGTGACCAGGGTCGTTCGGGGATCGGCAAAGGATGGAGTAAGCCAATGGGTGCTGTTTTGGGACTTTTCTGCCTTGTGCACACTTCGCACACGGCAATGTAATCTTTGACATCTCGGCGCAACGTGGGCCACCAGAGGAGTTTACTGATACTAGACACAGTCTTGGTGATACCCATATGCCCGGAAGTTTTATTGTCATGATAGATGTTAAGTACTTCCTCTCTTTCGTTCTCAGGTACAAAGAGTCTCGCAGGAGGTTTTCCCCCAGGAGCTGCACCCTGGACGGTCTGCAACCTTTTCATTAGAGGAGACGAGACACTAATCGTGGTAGCGGCTATAATCCTTTCCTGGGGTACAATGGGATGCTGATCTTGGATATTATGTTCATAAGACTCATACTGTCTCGACAATGCGTCTGCTTTAATGTTTCTGGACCCAGGTCTATAGGTAAGCACGTAATTAAAACTTGAAAGAAACAATGACCATCTCGCTTGTCTGGAATTTAAACGTTTGGCATCTCCAATGTACGTGAGATTCTTATGGTCGGTTATGATAACGATGGGGTCCTTAGACCCCTCTAATAAGTATCTCCATTCGGCCAAGGCCGCGATGACTGCTAACAATTCTCTATTTCCAATGTCATAGTTCTTCTCTGCGGGGACAACTTCCGAGAATAGAAGCCGCATGGATGCAAGGGTTTGTCAGGAGCCTCCCTTTGGGACAAGACTGCACCAAGACCTAGTTCGGAGGCGTCAACTTCTACTTGGAAAGGCAGAGCCGGATCTGGATGTCGGAGAACAGGGGCAGTAGTAAAAGCTTGCTTTAGTGCCTCAAAGGCTTGAGTGGCTTGAGGTGTCCATTTCTGATTTCCCACCCCTTTTCTTTGTCATAGCCGTGAGGGGGGCCACCAAGGCCGAAAAATCTTTAATGAACCTTCGGTAATAGTTCGTAAACCCCAGAAACCTCTGAATGGCTTTAAGTCCTTGGGGTAGAGGCCAGTCAAGAATAGCTGAGAGCTTCTTAGGATCCATTTGAAAACCCCCAGGAGTTATTATATAACCAAGGAATTGCACAGTTACTATGTCGAATAGACATTTTTCTAGCTTACAGTACAATCCAGCCTTCAATAGTTTTTTCAACACTTGTTTCACGTGGACATGATGAGTGTCCACATCAGGAGAGTATATCAGGATATCATCCAGATATACTATGACGAATTCTTGCAAATTCCCTTAGAGTGTCGTTTATAAGGTCCTGGAAGACGGCTGGCGCATTACACAACCCAAAAGGCATCACCAGGTATTCATAATGCCCGCTACGTGTATTAAAAGCCGTTTTCCATTCGTCTCCCTTTTAACCCTGACCAGGTTGTACGCTCCGCGTAAATCAAGCTTCGTATAGACACGAGCCCCTTTTAATCGGTCGAACAATTCTGTTATGAGAGGTATGGGATATGCATTTCTTATAGTGATCCTATTCAAACCCCTATAGTCGATGCAAGGTCGCAGATCTCCCTCTTTCTTGGAAAAAAAAAGAAACCTGCTCCTGCTGGAGAGGAGGACCGTCTAATGAATCCTCGTTCCAGATTCTCCCTTATGTATTCCTCCATAATGTCGTTCTCTCTTTGTGATAAAGGGTATACGTGACCCCTAGGAGGCATCGTACCAGGGAGTAAATCAATGGCACAGTCATATGGACGATGTGGTGGTAGGACCTCAGTCCTGGCTTTAGAGAACACCTCCTTTAATGCCAAGTAACATTCAGGAACCTCTGTGGACAAAGGAGGGGCTGTGGCAATATTGAGGCTACCAATCACATTAACTCTGCCTAGGCACTTAGACTGACAACTCTGACCCCAACATTTTATGTCTCTCTGGACCCAATCGACAACTGGGTTGTGCTCTGTTAGCCATGGAAACCCAAGAACGACAGGACATGAGGGTGATTCAATAATTTGAAATCTTATAGTTTCCTGGTGCAAAACTCCTGTTTTCATACATACATCGATTGTGTCATGAGTGATATGTGGACATGACAGGGGTTTACCATCTATGGCCTCCACCATTAGAGGTCTTTCCTTGAGAACCAGAGGTAGGAGGTTTTTTGGCAGCAAAATTCTTATCCATAAAATTGCCTGAGGCCCCAGAGTCTAAGAACGCCTCAGTCTTGAGGTGAACCCCCTCCCAGGTTAGGGAGATCGGTAACAGAATCCTGGATTTTTTTTTTTCATTATCCACAAAGGAGGCATACAGAGAACCGATAACCTGGGTGTTTCCTGTTCTGAATCCTACTTTGCTATATTCAGCCTGCTAACCCTGGGTCTCTGAGGACATTGAAGGCGGAAGTGATCTGCCCCTGCACAATAGAAGCAGAGCCCCTTTTCTCTTCTGTGCGCTCTTTCTGCTTCTGAAATACCTGTCTTCCCTATTTGCATGGGTTCAACGACTGGCAACTCTGTTTTCACATTCTCCGAACCACCTGACGTACTGGTGTGTCTGGGTAACGAGGGTAAAGGAGGCAAGACCCTTCTGGGTCTATCTCTGGGTGTGTCTCCTTTCCCTGATTTGATCGTCCATGGCTATACAGAAATCTATCAGGTGGTCGAGACTTTCTGGTAATTTTAAGGGAGCCAGCTCAAACATAAAAGCCTCGTTCAAGCCTTCGGTAAAGGCTAAGGTTAAAACGTCGTTCGGCCAAAGTACCTCAGAAGTCAAAGTTTAAAACTCTATGGCATAATCGGCGACCCTCTTATTACCTTGTTTGATGTGAAACAAGGACCTACCCGCATTGGTAGCCCTTCTAGAGGGATCAAAGGTACGTCTTAACTCAGAGGTAAAACCCTCATAGTCATAAATGATGGGTTTCTTATTTTCCCACAACGGCGTAGCCCACAATAAAGCTTTTTCTGTTAAATGATTAATCAGGTATCCTACTTTGGCTTTATCAGACATACAAGAACCTGGATTGTTCTCAAACAAGATCTCGAGTTGAGTCAAAAACCCCCGACATAGGCTTGGTGTACCATCATAGCGTAGGGGTGCCTTCATACTAAGCCTATGTCCTTCAGAGGGGACGGAACTGACCCTAGGTAACACTGGATCTGGAGGGTTTGTGGTACCTGTATTGGACCGATTTAACAGGGTTTGCAGAGCGAGAGAAATCTGGTCCATCCTATGGTCCTGTTCCTCTTGTCTGGCTGCGATACGTGCCAGCTGGTTAGAGAGGTCTGCGGGATCCATTGGCCCTGACGTAATGTCACGGATCCCTCTGATTACCAAAAGTGTGGTCCCTTTACGCAGACTGCTCTCTACCCTTCCGATCCTTGAATGGTCGGCAAAACTAGGAAGACAATTAACCAGACAATAGATAAACAAGGGGTAACACCAGACAGAGGTATGGAATAGAGCACTGTCACGAATCCTTCTGACTACCAAGATATTGATCTCTTTATGTAGCTCCCTTTCTACTCTTCCGATCCTTGAATGGTCGGCAAAGCTATATAGACAATGAAGCAGGTAACAGATAAAGAAAGGGAAACACCAGACAGGGGTACAGAACAGATCACAAGTCCTCCCTAGGACTTTAGTAATAGCAGAGGTAATCTGATGCGTGCTTAGGGTGCCACATAGACTGACCTCGGTACCAACGTTAAGGGCAGAACCTAGAGCAGAGTAAATGCCAATACCAGGGGTTATACACAGGAGGTTTGTTTGCCAATGCCAAGAGTCATACACAGGAGGGTTCGTTTGCCAATGCCAAGGGTCATACACAGGAGGGTTCGTTTGCCAATGCCAAGGGTTATACACAGGAGGGTTCGTTTGCCAATGCCAAGGGTCATACACAGGAGGATTCGTTTGCCAATGCCAAGGGTTATACACAGGAGGATTCGTTTGCCAATGCCAAGGGTCATACACAGGAGATAGCCAAATACACAAGAGCTCTGCGGGAGGTGAATACCACGTCAGGGCACCGGTGTAATGGTGATACTTGGTTTTAAACCCAGCGGGTCCGCGTCATAACGCCAGGCCCCGCCCCTCGGCGTCCCACGTGAGCGCACCCGGAAGCGTTTACATTCGGCGCCTGGCCAGCGAGCAGCGAGGAAGCTGCTGCCAGGCGCCCCATCCCCTGACCCACCGTGACAGTATTCAGGGGGATTCGTGACAAGTGGTTGGTCAGGGGATTCTCTTTGGGAAAGAACAGCTCCTACTCCTGTCTCAGAGGCATCAACCTCTAGGATGAAAGGCTTCCTTGGATCAGGGTGGACAAGTATAGGGGCCGTAGAAAAAGCCTCTTTAAGAGTCTCAAAGGCTTTAACGGCTTCAGGGGACCAAATACGGGTATTGGCTCCCTTCTTGGTCATATTGGTAATGGGTGCCAGTATTGTGGAGAAATTGAGTATGAACCTGTGGTAGTAGTTGGCGAACCCTATGAATCTCTGAATAGCTTTTAGCCCTATAGGACATTGCCAGTCAGTAACAGCAGTAAGTTTAGCCGGGTCCATGGAAAATCCCTCTTTGGAAATGACATAACCTAGAAATGCTAACTTAGGTTGGTCAAAGAGACACTTCTCCAATTTGCAGTAAAGGCCATTGTTCAACAACGTCTGAAGAACCTTTTTAACCTGCAAGTGGTGAGTAGCGAGATCAGGTGAGTAAATAAGTATATCATCCAAATACACGATGACACAGTCGTGTATGAAATCACGCAAAACATCATTTATAAAATCCTGGAACACAGCTGGAGCGTTACATAGCCCAAAGGGCATTACAAGGTACTCATAGTGACCAGATCTGGTATTGAAAGCGGTTTTCCATTCATCACCATCCTTAATGCGCACTAAATTGTACGCGCTTCTTAAATCAAGCTTAGAAAAAATCTGGGAACCTTTTAACCTGTCAAAGAGTTCAGCAATCAATGGAATGGGATAGGCATTTTTCACAGTTATTTTATTTAAACCCCTATAATCTATGCAAGGTCTTAAGTCCCCCTCTTTCTTAGAGACAAAAAAGAACCCAGCACCAGCAGGAGATGTGGATTTCCTTATGAAGCCCTTAGCAAGGGAATCCTTTATGTACTCCTCTAATATGAGGTTTTCATGTTGAGACGGAGGATACACTCGTCCCTTGGGAGGAAAAGTGCCAGGAAGGAGAGTAATAGCACAATCATAGGGTCTATGCTCAGGTAAAGTCTCAGCCCCTCCTTTGTTGAAAACTTCCCTGACCTCATACTGTATAGGAACCAATACAGATAAAGGAGCAGCAGTGGGTACATTTATAGTGTGCACAGACTTGACAGGAATCATGCATGAATCAAAACAAGACTTGCTCCATGACAGAACAGTGTTTCTTCTCCAGTCAATGACTGGATTGTGTTTTTGTAACCAGGGATACCCCAAAACAACAGGACATGAAGGAGATGATAGGAGTTGGCATACCACAGTCTCTTTATGGAGAACTCCTACAGACATGGAAATAGGACTGGTCTCCTTAGAAATATATGGGTTGGAAAGGGGTCTGCCATCTATAGCACGAATAGCTATAGGTGGGTTTTTTTCCACACAGGGAATCCCTTTCTCCAATGCAAAAGTAGTGTCCATAAAATTTTCCTCTGCCCCTGAATCAAGAAGTGCATCTACCTGAATAATGGAGGAACCCACCTCAATCCCAATAGTAAAGTAACAACGCTTTCTATAAACAGAAGGAGATAATGTCATGACCTCTGATACCAGTCCCCTCTCCTCTGACGGTTTAATCTCTCTAAGACTGCATTGGTTGAGGTACAGAGTTGTCAGATGCAGCAGGGTTAAGCTCTGGAGACACATACGGCATTAACCTATTAGGTTGCGCTTTTGTTTTACACATGTTCCTGATTTGATCCTCCATCTCCATACAGAATGGAATTAGATCATTCAGATTCCCAGGAAGATCTCTTGCTGTAATAGCAAGGGTTAAAGAGTCAGATAAACCCTTCAGAAAACAGGACACCAGAGTTTCATTATCCCAATTAACCAGGCAGCAAGTGTCTGAAATTCAACAGCGTATTCCAACACAGGTCTGTCTCCCTGACTTAACCTCATTAACCGTTTCATAGCAGGATTTGTTCCTCTGGAAGGGTTAAACACACTTTTTAAGGTGGAAACAAATTCCTCTCGTAGTTATTTATTATGTGATCATTAGACTCCCAAAATGCAGTAGCCAGTCTAAGGCCTTGTCTCTGAGATGGTTAAAAAGAAAACATACTTTAGCTCTGTCAGTTGTACACATAAGAGGATTTAACTCAAAACATAAATCAATTTGCTTCAGAAATCCTCTGCATGCAGCAGCCTCACCACTGAAAGTAACAGAGGGCAACATTTGCACTGGAACAGCAGAGTTAACCATCGAAGTGTCAGAATGGGTTATAGGAGCAGGTGAAGGAGACTGCATGCATTCTGTATTCTCCAAGAGCGTTTCCAGCAACATTGCAAAACGATACATCTTGGCATCAGCCTCCCTTATATGGGTACCGCAAGCAGTAAACTGCTGAGCAATGTCTGCAGGGTCCATGGCCCTGACGTAATGTAAGGATATAGGGTCACCCAGCACGCAGACAAAACCCAGAAAGGCAAGAAAGGACCCTAAACTGAGAAGCTGATCCTTAGAATGGCCAGGTACTAATCTAGAATACACAGAAGTACAGATCAGGGACAGGAGAGATATCGTAGTATAAACAAGCCAGAGGTCGGTACACGAGGTAAACATATGCCAAGGGATAAAGCAGAAAACACAGTCAAAATACAAGCCAGAAGTCAAACCAGAAAATCAATAATCATAAGCTGTAGCAACGCGCTGAAGGCTAGAAATAACCACGTCAGGGCTCAGAGCACAGACTGGAACTGATATTTAAAGGCCTAGATCCCTGACCAGGTGTGGCATACAAAGTGGCCTGATTCAAAGACTGGCGCCCTCTCTGTTGGGAAGGCCGTACTGCAGGAGCAGTAGCAGGCATGACAGTGATTTTTTGAGTAGAGTGTTCCTTTAACTTTTACTGCAAATTAAGAAAGAAAAAGAGGAGAGGGTGGATGGGGCGGGAGGGAGGGACAGTTGAGACAATGATTAAGGTGAGTGTGGCTTGCTGGCTGTTTTTCAGAGGGGTAGATGAAGGTGAAAGCAATAATGGCCGTGGGTAAGAAACAGAGTTTAGAGCTATGGCCAATGCACAAAAAATTTAACATTTTTTTACACAAGCTAGTGCATCAAAGGCTCAATTTCAAATAGATTTTCATTTTCGGATTTTCATCGGGTCCTGATTACACCCTTTTACACGGCATGTCAGCTGCGTAGGGCCGAATACTAATACGCCCTGCCGGTGTTACCGCCCTCCTGCCAGGCACAACCCATCCATCAGTAAAGGGTTAAAAATATGGAAATATGTTTCAACATCGAAATTTTTTGCACAGATTTTGTATTGCTTGTAACCCATTATATATAAATACATATATATAATTACTATTATTATTATTTAGCCGCCAGTTTTACTAGTGTTGCATGTTTTTTGTGCAATTCAGAATTCTGAAAAATGCATGCTTGCAAATGTGTTAGAGATGTATGTATTTTGCTGTTCTGTACTTTCTTTTCATTGAGCCACTCTGGGCTAATCTCCTTTTTTAGGTTTCTGCCAAAACTAGAAAATGTCAACTCCCAGTCCCTCCCGCACGTGGGATCCTATCGTATAGTGGCAGTGAGATAGTGATTCCACTATCAGGGTTATTCAAAGAGCACCAAAATTCCCCGCACTTTGGGCAGTCAAATTCGCTGACCCTGCGGTGAATTTAGAATTCACAGCAGGGTCCCCGAAGTGCAGGAAAAAAGCTGCCAAACGTATCCGAAAAAGCACCTAAAAAATCCCGAAACCTTCCGAAAAACTCTGAAAACCCGCAGAATCGGTTTGAACAACTGCCGAAAATACACCCAAATCGATTTGATAAATGCCGACGACTCGCCGAACAGAGCGCCGACCAGCTGCCAAAAAAAGTTGACAAGCCGACCAACGACTCAAAAAAACTTTTAAAAGCTGTTTGAAAAAAACCGACTGCATGAAAATGCCTGGAATTAATATATAAGGTCCTATGAATAGTAATAAAAAGGCCTGTTAAAGGAAAAAAAAGGACTTTTTTAGAAAAAAAATTGAGATTTTTTTTTCGCTGAAATTAGCATAAAAACCCCTAAATAAATAAATAAATAAAGAGACTTTGTGCTGCAAATAAAAAGAATAAACGGTTGAGTAAATATATATATATATATATATATTTTTACATTGAAACCTATGGGATTCACCTGATTAAACCTGTCGAATGAAACTACAAAAAAACAGGGCATGTCACTGACATTTCTCTGCTGTTCAGTGTTCTCTGAATATTAGGGATGTGCAATTTGTTTCATACAGATTCATTTTCCTTCGAAATTTACCATTTTCGTGCTTCCGAGGGCATCCCGAGTCCAAAATTTCGACAACACTAAATTTCAGATCGATTCAAAATTTCGTGTGGTCGAAATTTCGGATTCGGGATGCCCTCGGAAGCACGAAAATGGTAAATTTCGTAGGAAAAATGAATCTGTATACAATTTTTTTTTATCAATTCGAAAATTCGAATCGATCCGAAATTCGAATCGATCTGAAATTTCGAATCGATCCGAAATTTCGAATCGAATCACTGAATCGAAACGAAAACGGTCAGAAATGACCCGAAACAAAAAAAACCTGGAAAAAAAACAAAACAAAACAACATTTTTAGCAGTGCACATCTCTACTGAATATATTAACCATTACTTCTCTATGGGGATTTCACTGCAGCCGAATTGCACCGTATTTTGCTAGCATTTCACCAATATTAGGCAAACTGCCAGTTTTTTTTTATTAGCCGAATGGCTCAGAAATTGCACCGTATGGGGAAATTCACTGCTCGGTGCAATTTTGTAGAAAATTTGGCTCTTGTTGAATAACTGTGTATGCTGTCACCGTTCATAGTGACATTTGGGCTTTTCCAGCAGTGACTTACACATGGAAATGCTCAACACTCGAACTTCGGAACACTGGTAAACGTAAACCCATATGCTGAGAGCAAAACAATCCCAACAGGCCAACCACAACTCCCTCCTGTGCCTCTCAGCATACAATTAACTCAATCTTAATAGATCTTCATATCTGGGAGCACGTGAGGGGATGTTTAATTTATACAAACAGCATTTGTACATGGGAGATAAGTATCCCTTTAAGAAGCTTATCACTGATAAAGGATGTAAACTTTTGAAATGTAAAAATATTTGTCATATACTCAAACGTGTGGTGGGAACATCGGTTTCCCTTTGCCATCTTACCCGTAGGAGGAGAAAACTGTTTTCTCACTATGATAGTCAAAACTGTTTAAAAGTGAAGTAAATAGATTATTAAAATATTTTTCTCTTGCACACTGTCAGATATAAATGTAATAAGCAAAAATGTGATGTTTTCATAGCAACATGGGTGAAGGAAAGCTAAACTCGCTGTGAGATAGATTAAATTAATCAAATTGTGAGGTTTATAATCGCATTCAGCGTTATCTAATAATGTAGTGCCAGGTTAGCAGAAATTAATTTCAGTATTGACTTCTTTGTGCACCGTGGGACATCTGTTTAAAAACCTCAGGAAAAGGTAATAAATGTCATAATCCATGTTTTAATTATTTATTTCCTCTTATATTTATTGTAACAGATTTCTGGATGTTCATAAATCAATAGAAATTGTCTGCTGAACTGAAACTGTAACAAATACCCCAGCCTTATACCCTAAATTAGCTCCTACAGGGGATTATAGGAAATGTCCAGTCATTCTGTGAAAATATTGTTGGAGTAACAGAATTGGCTGGTCATCTTGCAGATTTGTTGAGTTCATTGTAATATCTGTAAATCCAATTGAATGCAGTAATTTAGGAATTTCAATGTTTATTTCCTTTCTTGTGCTTACCCTTCTCTATTCCTTTCTGTTCCTTTTCTTTCCCTTCCACATTCCTTTCCTGTCTCTTCCCCTTTCCTTTCTTTTCCTTTCTTTTCTCTTTCCCTTTAAGTTCCTTTCTCTACTCTGTTCCCCTTTACTTCCCTATACCTTTGTTTTTCTTTCTTTTCCTTCCACTTTCCTTTTTTTTTGTCCCCTCGCCCTTCCTTTCCCTTCTCTTCCCCTCCCTTTTCCTTTCTTTCCCTTTCCTTTCCCTTCCCATTACTTTATTTTCTCTTCCCCTTTCATTTTCTTTCCATTTTCCATTATCTTCCCCTTCCCTGTTCCTTTCTTTTACTTTCTTTCCGATTTCTTTCCTTTATTTCTCCCCTTACCCTTTCCCTTCCCTTCCCTTCCCTTCCCTGTCCTTTCCTTTCCCTTCCTTTTATTTCCCTTCCTTTCATTTCCCATCCCCTTTCCTTTCCCTTTCTTTCTAATTTCCTATAAAATGTTCTCTTCCCCTTTAATTTCTTATCCCTTCTCTGTTCCCTTCTCTTTTCCTTTTCGTTCTTTTCATTTCATTTAATTTCCTTGTCCTTTCTTTCCCATCCCTTTTCTGTTTCATTTCATTCCTTTCCCTTTCCATTCCCTTTTTCTACCCCTTTTCATTTCCTTTCCCTACCCCTTTTCATTCCCTTCCTTCCATCCTTCCTTTACCTACGCCTTTTCATTCCAATCGTTCCATCCTTCCTTTCCCTACTCCTATTAGTTCTCTTCCTTCCATCCTTCCTTTCCCTTTTACTACCCTTTTTCATTCCCTTCCATCCATCCATCCTTCCATTCTATTCACACTCTTTCATCCTTCCTTTCCCTTTTACTACCCTTTTTCATTCCCTTCCATCCATCCATCCTTCCATTCTATTCACACTCTTTCATCCTTCCTTTCCCTTTTACTACTCTTTTTCATTCCCTTCCATCCATCCTTCCATTCCCTTTCACTACCCATTTTCAGTCACACTCTTCCATCCTTCCTTTCCCTTTCTTTCCCTTGAAACATTTCAGAAACAGCAGGACTTGCACTGCCCTACAAGTTAGATTCCAGAGTCGGCAAAGGGTCTTAGATGATAACACAAAACACGTGCATTCTGTTCAGCAGGGACGAGTCCATGGGCTCTTCTTTTTAGGAATATTAATTTATAGTAATAGATGTCAGTTAGGAAAATTAATCAATTGATGAATTGATAAAGCTAAATTTCAAAATCAATAAAATGTCCCTTAAAATTGAAATAATTTAACATTAATATCACTAATACCCTCCATCCTTTAGCCTTAAAACACATTTGCTCTTTCTTTATTTCTGGTGTATATACTAAGGCAGTGATAAATCTAATGCTCTCCCAAAATTTACTTGTGAAACTTCGAAGCAGTAGCACATTGCATAATCAGTGATACAGTGATACAGTAGAATGTTCATCAGTAAATACAGTATTTTCAGAAGGAGCCTAAATTATACATTTACTGGCTTGAACAGCTTCTAATTAATACATTGATTATCTCATAATGAGAAAACAGTCTGTGTCCGTCAGATACTAAGTATACACAGAGATGGGGAACGCTAAACATAAATCTAAACATAAATCTAAGCAACTGCTTAATGTTATTTTTGTTAATCTGGAACATTAATTACCGTATCATGTCTCTCAAGTGCCCCTTCTAAAGAGGAAAGGTTTAATACAATCCTTTATTTTAGGGACCACTCAGTACATTTGGGGGCAGGTGTCTTATTATGGGCTCCTCCATATATTCAGAGTGTGTGGGTGACGTTTAAGGGCCCCTCTATATATTTGAGGTGTGAAGATGTCCTTTTAGGGGCTCCAGAATACATTAAGGGCTCTATTACATTCTTTGCGCAAAAATGTGCGCATGCGCAAAAACGCATTGACGCGAGGGGAAAAACTCTTCGCACTGACCATCAAATTACGACGTTCACGCAAACGATGCGCGTTAACATCTAACGTGAGTTACCCTCCGCGAGCGAAAGTTCGTACGCGCATCCCATACTTAACATTGTGAGCGCAAATGCGTTTGTGCGCTGGTACGTGGCTGGTATTACAATCGATGCGCAACTTTTTACGAATGACGTTTGCGCGCATAATTTTAACGTCTTTGAAAAGCTGGTGGTAACGACAAATCTGAACGTTCTGGCCGAAACGAAAAAACACCAGCACGAAAAAAAAAACAGCACAGTATAGTTACACATTATACACATACCCAAACAATAAAATTGAGAAGTTGCGCGTGTTTTTTTTATTGCTGCAGCATATATACTCAGATTGATTTTAGCAGGTGCAAAAACTGAACGGGAGACAATTGTGATTCTTAATTCAGATTGGCTGAATCGCGTGAAAAAACAGTCTGCCCACAGATTTCTGCGCGCAGCGTTAATTTGCGCTCGTTTTGCGTGACTTTTTTACGCGCGATATTTTCGGACTGATGAAAAAATACACTCGGATCGTAATACCAGCGTTAATTTACGCGCATTAACGTTTAACGCTGTGCACAAAAAAATTGCGCTGCGCGGACGAATTTGCGTGAAGAATGTAATAGAGTCCTAAGAGTGTTTGAGTGTATAACAGAGCTGCAACACAATTAATACCACCAGAGTCTCTAAACTGGGCTGTCAAACTCATGGTCCCCAGATGTTGATGCCTATAACTCCCAGAACTCTTTGAAAGCAAAAGGTAGCCAAGTAATAATGGGAGTTGTAGTTCAGAAACATCTGGGGGGGGGGCGGGCAGAGCTTAAAAGCCATTCTCTAAACAAGTGCTGTTAGAAATCAGCCTGCATAAATATTGTTCTATATTAAATTTTTATTGACATAGGTGGGGTTAGGTTGTGACATCATCTAAACAGTCTGGAAACCGCCTCATCTCTGACCCCCACCCCCAGCTACATTCCCTGAAATGCAGACGCCCCGCTTTGGGCATCTGCAAAGTTTGGAGGTTTGCAATATTATTCTATACTATTCTTTTTCTTTAAAATAATCTTGTTTTACACTTTAAGGCAGGGCTGTCAAACTCACAGTCCCCATCCCCCCAGATGTTGATGTCTACTATTCCCAGAATTCTATGAATTCTGATGGCCAGAGATTCATGGGAGCTGTAGTTCAGAATCGTCTGGGGGGCCGAAGTTTCACTGCCCTGCTTTAAAGCACGAGCTCGTTTACAAATAGAGATTGTTTTTATTCAGCTCACTATAAAATCTTTGCGTGCTTCCTTATTTATGTATTTGTTTGTTATTGGTACCAATGGATTCCGAGTTAAAATAATGATGAATTTCACAGTTATCACAACTCGTGGAGCTCCTTAAAGTAATTTAGATGTGACTGAAGATGACAATGGCAAAATAGTAAAAGTGCTCAGAGAGAACATAGAGTAAATTTGGAAAGAAACCAGCAGCACTCTGCAGGCGCGAGGTGACAGTGAGCTATTGGGCTGTACCGGGATAATCTAATCTCTTTACTGGAAAGCAATGCTGACTGTTTGAACTACACTGAGAAATGAACATTGTAAAGACACACCAAAACACACACATATACACACACTCACACACGATTACAAAACAAATATACACAAATACACAAGCATGCACAAATGCAGAAACATACATATATACACATACACACAAACAAACACACATGCAAAAGCCACACAAGCAAGCATACAAAAACACATACATATAAATTGGAGACCTCATGTCCTACCCAGTGTTCCTTGCTGCATATGGGGAATATAGCATATGAGCTCTGTGGGCAAAGCAGCTCGATGAATTGCTGAGGTGTGTAGATGTCTTCTATGATTATAAACTTTATTATATATATACAGATATACACATACACAGAAATACACAAATGCACAAACACACAGACATGCACAAACACAACAATTTATGCACAAATACATAAAGAAACATATGCATACACACAAATGCACTCATATACACAAACATATGTGTGCATACCAGGGCTCGAGTCGAGCGGGAACGCGCGGGAACGACGTTCCCACACTTCTCCCACAGCGGGAACGCTGCGGGAACTCTGCGGGAATGCTGCGGGAACGCAGCGTTCCCACTGTGGCCCGAGCCCGAAAGGCTGGAGCAGGTGGCCGCGTGCTTCCTGTTAGAATGGCCCGCTGACAGGAAGTGGAGCCGCTCGCCTGGCTGTTTCATCGATCCCAGGCGAGCGGCTGCACTTCCTGTCAGCGTCCGTTCTAACAGGAAGCATGCGGCCGCCGGGCGCAGAGAGGTGAGCTGGGGGGCATATCCATGTAACGCTGGGGGCATATCCATGAGCTGGGGGCAAATCCATGAGCTGGGGGGGCAAATCCATGAGCTGGGGGCACTATCCATGTAACGCTGGGGGCATATCCATGAGCTGGGGGGCAAATCCATGAGCTGGGGCCAGTATCCATGAGCTGGGGGCAGTATCCATAAGCTGGGGGGCATTTCCATGAGCTGGGGGCACTATCCATGTAACGCTGGGGGGCATATCCATGAGCTGGGGGCATATCCATGAGCTGGGGGCAATCCATGAGCTGGGGGGCATTTCCATGAGCTGGGACATTTCCATGAGCTGGGGGGTATATCCATGAGCTGGGGCATTTCCATGAGCTGGGGCATTTCCATGAGCTGGGGGGCATATCCATGTGCTGGGGCATTTCCATGAGCTGGGGGGCATTTCCATGTGCTGGGGCATTTCCATGAGCTGGGGGGGCATATCCATGAGCTGGGGGCATATCCATGAGCTGGGGGGTATATCCATGAGCTGGGGGGCATTTCCATGAGCTGGGGGCATATTCATGAGCTGAGGCATTTCCATGAGCTGGGGGGCATATCCATGTGCTGGGGCATTTCCATGAGCTGGGGGGCATTTCCATGTGCTGGGGCATTTCCATGAGCTGGGGGCATATCCATGAGCTGGGGGGCATTTCCATGAGCTGGGGGACATTTCCATGAGCTGGGGGGTATATCCATGAGCTGGGGCATTTCCATGAGCTGGGGGGCATTTCCATGAGCTGGGGGGCATATCCATGTGCTGGGGCATTTCCATGTGCTGGGGCATTTCCATGAGCTGGGGTATATCCATGAGCTGGGGGGCATATCCATGAGCTGGGGCATTTCCATGAGCTGGGGGGCATATCCATGTGCTGGGGCATTTCCATGAGCTGGGGGGCAATATCCATGAGCTGGGGGCATTATCCGTGAGCTGGGGCAATATCCATGAGCTGGGGCAGTATCCATGAGCTGGGGGCAATATCCATGAGACCTGGGGGCATTATCCATGAGACCTGGGGACACTATCCATGAGACCTGGGGGTACTATCCATGAGACCTGGGGGCATTATCCATGAGACCTGGGGCTATATCCATGAGACCTGGGGGCAATATCCATGAGACCTGGGGGCATTATCCATGAGATCTGGGGGCATTATCCATGAGACCTGGGGGCAATATCCATGAGACCTGGGGGCATTATCCATGAGAGCTGGGGCATATATCCATGAGAGCTGGGGGCATTATCCAAGAGACCTGGGGCATTAGTATATAATATAGTAAATATATCCATATAACCAGTGCCGTGTATATTATTCTGGGGGTCCAGTGCTGTGTATATAATTCTGGGGGGTCTGGGCCTGGATATATATATAGATTATATATAAAACGCGTTAGTCCAGTTGCCAAAATCGCGAGTATACCTGTACGTAGTGATACCTTTCACTGATCAGTATAGTTTCCAGTTTACACTCTTGAAAGCTTGTCTTTTAAATGTAAAGTAACCCAATAAAAATGGTATCACCGGCTCGTCCGGCTATACTCGTGATATATATATTTTTTCTTCAGGTAATAGGGGTTGTGGAATTCGTGGGTGATTTCCCTCACTTTTTTTCCCAGGACTTGACCCCTGGTGAATATATATATATATATATGTATATATATATATATATATATATATATCACAAGTATAGCAGTACATAGTGATACCTTTTTTATTGGACTAACGTTACATTTAAAAGACAAACTTTCGAGAGGATTCCTCTCTTCTTCAGGTCTGGAAGCTATACTGATCAGTTCCTAGAATTGAACATTAGGACATTAAGGGTCACATGGGTGGGGGATTTAGATGTCGTAAAAAGTGAGAGTCAAATGGTATGTTCAAAATGGGAAAATAAACGAATATACACACACACACATGCTGAAACCACACATGCAAACATACAAACACACACGCACATACATACACACAAATACATAGATACACACACTCACATTCACACACACACATAATTACACAGGCACACAAACACATACAAGACACAAATACAGATATATATATACACTATATTGCCAAAGGTATTTGCTCACCCATCCATATGCGAGCCAAGGCAGGTGAGCGAATACTTTTGGCAATATAGTGTATATTTATATATACACAAACACACACTTGCACACGCCACACAAGCATTCATACAAACACACACACACGCGAACACTTGCATGTACAATCATACCAATAAACAAACACAAGCACATGTGCACAAACACAAGAATATATACACAAACACACACATACAGACAAACGCAATTACACATACCCATGCATGCGCAGTTAACCCTCACCTAGTGTGTCACCCCTCACCTCTTAGACTGTAAGCTCTTGAGCAGGGTCCTCTCTCCTACTGTTCTGTGTGTTGAATCTGTATGTAAATTTGTTATTTTGCCTCACATTGTACAGCAATACGGAACGTGTTAGCGCTTTATAACAACTTGTAGCAAAATATTGAAGAAATCAAGCACAACATGGTATATTAGAAATAGGTTTATTCCAGCACCAGCAAAATAGACGTTTCGACCGCACATAGGGCTTTGTCAGGTATGAATCACAGTTGCCCCCCCCCAATAAATAGTTTTGCATATCAAGAGGTCATCAATTCAGCCACTAATTGAACACAACAATTAAACACAGGTGAATTAACCCCTAGCACCAATACACAACATCAATGTGACAGAGAGTTAAAAACAAAACAAAATATAATGTCTTTACTATATCAATATTATTGCATATCTATTAAACTGCACATCATCTTTAATTATTAAATATATATTATTAAAGCAAGACATATGTAAGCTCATGATGTCCACACCCATTGCATCAAAAGAATTGGAAATCCATCAAAATATTTCTCAAAAAGTTGTAAAGTAATCCAAAGTATATTCACATCTGAAAAAGAATAAAAGGATAAAAGAGCAAGATTTATACATATACAATATAGTTTATAAAAAGGGGCCCCTAAAAAAATCAATAAATAAAGAGACTTTTTACTGCAGATTAAAATAATAAACGGTTTATTAGATATTGTATGAAAACGGGAATATTTTTATGGGATATGGGAATCGCCTGAATAAACCTGCCGAATGAAAACACCGAACAGCAGGGCACTTCAGCAATTTTTCGCTGCTGTTCGGTATTCTCTGAATAGATAAACCATTGCTTCTCTATGGGGGATTTCACTACCGTCGAACAGGCACCATACTTGCTGGCAGTTCGCCAAAATTTGGCGAACTGCCTGTTCTCTGAATAGCCGAATGGCCCCGAAATGGCACCGTACGGGAAAATTCCCTGTTCGGTGACATTTCAGGGCCAGATCGGTTCTCTCTGCATAACCCCTATGAGGGCTAAAAGGGAGAGTGTAAAACAGAGACAAGAGAATGAAAAAACAGACAGAATTGTAGTCTTGCAAGAAATGATAAAACTTTAAGTTGATCCATTCTTTTCAACAGGTGATTCATTATAAAAAATATACCTATATTAATGGATTTTTCCCTAGGTACAACAGTTCTTATGCAAGTGATACAGGATAACCTGTGCTTATTATTTAATTTTCTCTTTTTTTATGAATTTGTGATGATTACAGGATGCTAAAAAGGCATCTAAAAACAAACCAAGACAAAATGAGGTAAATTACTTAACATTCAGAACTGTGGTGTCAATTAAAGGGTTAATGGGCCAATTCTTGAACATTCGTAGTTAGTTTAATTTTCCTCTATTATTACCCCTTGTCACTGCGAAGAGAAATGGGATTTAAGTGGGATAATTGCAAATTATTAGTTACAAATGAATACAATATATTTCTATATAACATATTTGTTGAGTTAAATTGCATGTACACTAATCCCTATAGGGAATTTAATATGAAGAACTGTCCTTGAGATACTCCCCCTACCAGTTCGTTGAAAAACCTTCACCACCCACACGAAAGGAAAGTCTATTTGTTTCAGACAGGGAAAAAAAAACATCCTGCTTTCAATGGTTGCTAAGCTGCAGGAGACGATGTCAAGATATCCCATGCAACGTGCGTGTGTATGGACAGATGTGATGGAGTTATAGACAAAATAAAATAAACTTAGCATCATCTCACATGGCATGTCTATGCTTGATGGGCTTAAAGGGGCACTCTACTCATCCTGACCACTTTTTTAAGTGGCCAGAATGTGAGGATCGCCCCCCCCCCTCCGCTTACCCAATCTGTTAAAAAAAAAAAGGCTGGGTGAAGTGAAGGAATTTCTTCTCCACCACCCAATGTATCCAGCAGCCAGGATTTTGGAATTTTCCGACTGCCGGTCACCAGATAGTTACAGTTACAGGCATTTATACAGCTCCAGCATATTCCACAGCACTTTACAATAGGGGAGCACAAACAGATGTATATGATACATGATGAAGAGATGACCCTGCCCGTAGGATAACTGTCCAGGTAGTACTTCACTTAACCAAGTGCGTGGTCAGACATCCCATGAGCTTACAATCTAAGAGACGGGGTAGGTGAGACGGAAGCAGAGGAATGTGAAGATGGTTAGGAGGGCAGCATGGGGAGAACAAGAAGCCTGAGCTTAGTGAGAGCAATTAGAGAGAGAAGTGGAGACAGCTGGAAAGGAGACCTGAAATTAGGGACCTGCCCTGGTGGGAGTGTGACGGAATGGGTGTTGTCCGCCTGCGGGTGTGCTCCTATCTGCCCCCTTGCTCCCTCGACGTCTGACCCGACTACCGAGTGGCACGACACTCGGCGTCTCGAGCGGCCCGAAATGACCCTGGGGAAAGTTTGACAAGATACAGGGGGGGGAAAACCCCTGCGAGAGACCAGCCCGACTACCGAGTGTCACGGCACTCGGCGTCTCGGGCGGCTGATCCACGGACCTTGGAGGAGATGGGATCACCGCTGGGTTAGCCACTCTGGAGGGAAGCGATTCGGCTGTGCAGCGGGGCTGTCGACTTGAAGTTCCGATTCGGAGTGGTGCAGCGTTTCGATGTGCCGATGCACGGGGGAAGCGCCGCGCCGGGGCTTCGATTCGGGGATGCGGAGTCGAAGTGAGTACGGCGGTTCGATGTGCCGATGCGCGGAGGGAGCGCCGCTGCTCCGATTCGGGAATGCGGAGTTGAAGGGAATACGGTGGTTCGATGTGCCGATGTGCGGAGGGAGCGCCGCTGCTCCGATTCGGGGATGCGGAGTTGAAGGGAATACAGCGGTTCGATGTGCTGATGCGCGGCTTCAGCACAGTGGTCGCGGTATCTGTACCCGGGCGATGATGTGCACAAAAGACTGTGGGGAGAGCTCAAGGAAGACACCAGGCGAAGCTGTATATACAGGTTGAACTGCCCTTTACTCAAAGAAGCACATATATTTATCAACAGTCATACAAGGACAAGACAATGGGATCCCTGCCCGCCCCCCATGGGTCTCATTGGCCCCTTCCGCGAGTTGCCAGGCTTCATCTCGTTTTGGAGATCTTGGTCCCGATTCGGATTGTCGTTCCCAAATCGGGGGTGGTGCCGACTCGCTGCCGGACGTTCCGAATCGGCCATTTCGATTCGGCCACTCCGACCGGATCCAGCTCGGCCCCCATTTTAAGCCTGGAATCCCTTTGTCCTCGCCAGACCCACGAAGGGATGGGCAATGGCGACGGGCAAAATCATACAATGGGGTTTTACAAACTTTTCACGGTTATACATTCAGGGGACACTTTTATTACATCACACAATATCAACCACATCTAATAAAGGAATCAAGGTGTTCCTACGGTGCAACGGCACTGAGGGTCGTGAAGGAAGAGATCGCTCACCCCCGGCGACCTTCCTTGTGTCGGTGTATTCATCTGCCCAGGCAGCCGCTTGCTGCACGGTCGGAGGTTTTTTGTCCCGCACCCACTCACGTACTGCCAGGGGGGTGTGCTCAAAGAACTGTTCGAGCAGCAGCAGCTGGGTAATGTCTTCTACCGACTGCGCTTTACTTCCTAGGAACCAAGTCCGCAGGTCCCGTTGCAGCCGATGCGCCCACTCGACATGTGTAGCGCCATTGGGCCAGCGGGAGTTCCTGAATTTCACTCGGCTGGCTTCAGGGGTAACAGCAAATCGACTCAGCAACGCTTGTTTGACATAGTCATAGTTGGTGGCCTCCTCGTCCGGTACAGTCCGATATGCCTCCGCTGCTCGACCGGTCAGTTTGCAAGCCAGAATCCCGACCCAAGCAGCGCGGTGTACCTCGTGAACCTGGCACAGACGTTCGAAGTCCTGGAGGAAGCTTTCTATCTCTTCCTCCATCTCGCTGAAGGTCTTGAACGCCTGAAAGGGCACTTTCCGGGTGGTTGATCGATCTGGGTGGGGGCTGATGACTCGGTTGCTCTGCATCTCAGCCAGCCGTAGTTTGTGTTCGCGCCCCTTGTCCTGCTCCTCTTCCTGTCGAATCTCCTGTATCGCATTGTGGATGGCAGCCTCCGATGGAGCAGCTCCGAAGAGGGCGACCCGCTGCCGCACCTTTCTGTCAAAGGAACTTTCAGAGACCACTGCGGGGACAGGGACGGGGACGGGGGGCGTCCCAGTCGACGCGCCCCTCTGGTCTAGTATCTGCAGCTCCTCAATCATGGTGTCCTTGCTTTTGGAGCCCAGGGTTCCTCCCCGACTCTCCAACATGACCCGCAGGGTGTCCCTTTTGTAGTTACTGTACACAGCCATGGTGAGGGTCTTTCTTGGGGGGTGCAGAGAGCTTATCCCGCCGCTGCCACCAGTGTGACGGAATGGGTGTTGTCCGCCTGCAGGTGTGCTCCTATCTGCCCCCTTGCTCCCTCGACATCCGACCCGACTACCGAGTGGCACGACACTCTGCGTCTCGAGCGGCCCGAAATGACCCTGGGGAAAGTTTGACAAGATACGGGGGGGGGAAACCCCTGCGAGAGACCAGCCCGACTACCGAGTGTCACGGCACTCGGCGTCTCGGGCAGCTGATCCACGGACCTTGGAGGAGATGGGATCGTCCGCTGGGTTAGCCGCTCTGGAGGGAAGCGTTTCGGCTGTGCAGCGGGGCTGTCGACTTGAAGTTCCGATTCGGAGTGGTGCAGCGTTTCGATGTGCCAATGCACGGGGGAAGCGCCGCGCCGGGGCTTCGATTCGGGTATGCGGAGTCGAAGTGAGTACGGCGGTTTGATGTGCCGATGCACGGAGGGAGCGCCGCTGCTCCAATTCGGGAATGCGGAGTTGAAGGGAATACGGCGGTTCGATGTGCCGATGCGCGGAGGGAGCGCCGCTGCTCCGATTCGGGGATGCGGAGTTGAAGGGAATACGGCGGTTCGATGTGCTGATGCGCGGCTTCAGCACAGTGGTCGCGGTATCTGTACCTGGGCGATGATGTGCACAAAAGACTGCAGGGAATCTCATGTGGGGAGAGCTCAAGGAAGACACCAGGCGAAGCTGTATATGCAGGTTGAACTGCCCTTTACTCAAAGAAGCACATATATTTATCAACAGTCATACAAGGACAAGACAATGGGATCCCTGCCCGCCCCCCATGGGTCTCATTGGCCCCTTCCGCGAGTTGCCAGGCTTGATCTCGTTTTGGAGATCTTGGTCCCGATTCGGATTGTCGTTCCCGAATGGGGGTGGTGCCGACTCGCTGCCGGACGTTCCGAATCGGCCATTTCGATTCGGCCACTCCGACCGGATCCAGCTCGGCCCCCATTTTAAGCCTGGAATCCCTTTGTCCTCGCCAGACCCACGAAGGGATGGGCAATGGCGACGGGCAAAATCATACAATGGGGTTTTACATACTTTTCACGGTTATACATTCAGGGGACACTTTTATTACATCACGCAATATCAACCTTATCTAATAAAGGAATCAAGGTGTTCCTACGGTGCAACGGCACTGAGGAGTCCACAGTAATACCAACGTCATTAAAACTGTCCCTGGCTGAAAGTCCTGGGCTTTGCTGCCGAGCCCCTTGAGTCTTTCCGTGACAGGGAGGGTGGATGGGAGGGTTAGGTGGGACCTGCCCAGGGTGGGAGGGTGGATGAGGATAGGTCACTGGCGTGCTGAGGTAAAAAAAAATTCGGACGTCATATTTTGAGACCACCTGCTGTAGTGCAGAGAAGCAGTCAATGGATCAGATCTGCGCATGCATGCCCAGTTCTGATTGATCTGCGCAGGCACCAGAACATGCACACGTAAAATGTGCAAGTCCTGTTGCATTGCACACTTTGTGTTACTTATGCTATGCAAGTTGCACAGGTGCATAATTTGCATTAGAATTCTTCAGGGACTTCCGGGTTCGAGAGTCTCTGAGTCAAAGAGGAGGAGCTGCACGTGGCAAGGGACAGAAGATGAGTAAAATCAATGAAAATAGCAAAGATACAGTATAAAAAAAAATAATTGTGCATAGGCTGTCAACAATGCCCAACCATTTAAGGGCGAAAAAGGAGCACTAATTTTAATACAGTGTCTGTTTAAAGGACATGGGTCTCTGCAGTACCTTATGGACATGAGAGTGATGTTCTGCTGTTCCTACAATCTATTTATCTAAGAGCCTTAAAAATAATTATAAATCCACCAGCCCTGAATGTATTACCACAAATTACATGCATCTTAAATGGCCCTTTTAAGGCGAGCGGTAAGGGTTAAATAATTACCACTGCCAACCCAATCTTCTTTTTTATTTTTTTTGAGTGCACATATATTGTTTTTGAATGCTAAAAACCAGCTTAGGCCAATTAAAGCTCATCCACTGTTGACATTTACGGCTCAGGCACCAAGTTGTAGGACTGGACCAATCAGTGTTGGCACAGCGACGCCTTGCAGCGAATCAGATGCCTCTCCATAAACTTCAAGTTACATCAGCATGCAATAGCATAGTAGACTGTCCAATGGCTGCTGACTGACAGCCTTCAGGGTGACAGTCCAGTAGACTGAAATGAGGGAACCAGGCACAATCCAGCAGTAGTAAGGCACCTTTATACATGAAGCAAACAGCAATGTTTCAGCTGGAGAAACAGCCTTTTACAAGGCTTGTAAAAAGCTGCATTGCCAGCCAAAACATTGCCATATGCTTCCTGAATAAACGTGCCTTACTACTGGTGGATTGTGCCTGGTTCCCTTGTTTGAGTCTACTGGAGCCTTAAGAGAATTGGTTACTCCTGGATCCAACTTGGCTATTTATGGGGCTACAGGAAAGCGTTCCACCTTTGTTTTGGATCAGGGTGAAAGTGACACCTCCACTTTGAAGAACTGTCCCTGTTATGTGTTGTCCATAGGTGTGTATGGGGGGGTGGCAGACGTCAACTACTATAACCAATTCATCCAGTCTAATTGGTCCTGGTTGTCTAGAGAATCCTTTTAAGCGCTCTCTTGTCTCAGGGCGTTTCTTCCTGAACACATGTGTGTCACTTTACAATTCACAGCTTTATAAAACGTCTAAAATGATTCTAGATTTTAAATAAATTAATAAAACGTGGGTTATAAATAATATTTAGAAACAGATTTTATTCAATTCATGAACAGGTGGTTAATTAAGAGCCGCTATCCTACTCTAAAGGTTAATTTATATAAGTATGTAATGTATATACTAATTAAACCTTGAGTGTGCTTTAACTCATTAATTAATTTCAGCACTAAGGGAGCTGTTTATTGAGGTAAGATTAAGAAAAATAATAATATGATGTTCGGCATACTGCTGTTTGGGCGTGCAACTTGAATGAGACCTGTCACCAGAAAATCAAGTGCAATTTAGCAACAATTTAAGAAAGTGACATTTGTTGGATTCGCTTTAACAATATCAGCAATTAATACTGGAAAGTTATAAAATTTGGTTGTTGAAAACCACAGGTTGGCATTTTTCCATTTTCTAAGGTTTAGATGGCTCAGCTGTAAATATTTCTTGACTCCTGAGGTTTCCAACAGGTCCTACAGTTGACTGGTTTGGTAGGCAAAATGACAATTCAACAATCCTCTCCAGGGAAGCAACATGCATCTCCAGAGGAAAGATATAGTCAACAAGCTTCAAGAAACCTCTACGTGCTCCTTTTTTAAGACTTGGCCATATATGAGCTCGGCTGATCAAAGGAGTAAGTACCACAGGTGTGAGGGGACAGATAAAAATGGGTTTCACAGGTATGTTTGGCATGCAAAGTGACAGTCATTCATCCAGAGTGAGATTCCATAAGCAAGAAATCTGATTAATTAGTTCTGGTCAGAATGTAAAGTCATTGTGTTATTGTTACGGTGGGCCAGGCCTGGCATGGGTGTAGAAGGGTGTGAGCTAAATATGCAGTGAAAACACTATACACAAACCAGGATATATAAACACCAAAATATATTTATTTCTAAACAAGGCTAAATTTAACTCAACATGAGGGATCCAGAACAAAAAACACAATAGATACAGACAAAAAGACAGAGCAATAAATGACCAAAATACTAATCAGACAATAGCACAGAAAGAAATTCAATGATAAACAGATGAACACAAAGGGAATATAAATCCAGAAAACAAAATAACTAAGAACAGGCAGGGGATAATTAATCAGAACTGAGCAGCAGGTCTAAGACACAAGGGGCAACTACTGAACAGAACTACAGAGGGGAACAGAAATACACTATGAATAACCTGGCAAACAGAAGTCCTAAGGAATACTCGATTCAGACACAGGAGATCCAGAGACAGCACTGCAAACAATCAGGACTGAAGGAAAATGAATCAGTGAGAGTGAGATCAGAATGATGCAGCACCCTTCCTAGGGTGTTGCCTTCTTTTAAGCACAGTTCAATTAGAACAAGAGAATCCAGGAGAGGCTCCGAGGCGAGAAATCCAAAATGAAATGAAAGTCCAGGAACTTCAATGGCAATGTTCAAATATACCAGAGGGGGTGCCAGTGACCCAGAATGTCACAGTTATTTATATAAGCAGCAGATTTATAGATGATGGGACATATGACATATAATGCACATTTATCATAAGGATGCACAGGCAAAAAATGTGGTTCTTGTTTTCCACGTCATCCAAAAATAATGATTCCTTCTGCTCGACCAAATACCCGTGGGCCAATGACTCTTTTCATCTGAAATTTGAAACAATTATTTTGTTTTATTTAAAACTATCTTGCTTCTGGTAAACAAGCCTGTATTAAATAATTATTTAATTAAGTTCTCGTCCATTGGCAGTTAATGAAGAGTTAATCAATGGAACAAGTAGGCTAACGGGAAGCCCACTTGCTCCCAAAGTCCGTGTCCCGCAAAGATAGACGGATTCCTGAATGGTACCGTTGTTGTATGAAGTAGCATTGTTTGAATAACTATCAGTAATTTTTGATAATTCTTACCCTAACTCTAACTTTAACCATAACCCTAAATTCCAACAATAACTCTCATCCTAACTGTAACTGTAATTTGTATCATAACTCTAACCCTATTGCTAACCCTAATGCTAACCCTAAATCTATCTCTAAAGCATAATCCTAATTCCAACATTATGTCTAAACCTAACTTTGATTTTACCTCTAGCTCTGATTCTAACTTTAACTCTATCCATAACTCTAATTCTAACTCTAACTCTGAATCTAACCTTAACTCTAATCATAATTCTAACCATAACCCTAATACTTTTTTTGCTAAACCGCAATTCATCAAGTTACACAACATCTGATGATATGTCCATGTGCTATAACTTTAGAGACATAATCTCGAGCCCATATGCAAAGTACATTTGTTTAAAATAAACAACATTTATTTGTAATTCTCCAGAATTGAGTTAACTCAATCCAGTGCATTGGATTTGGACATTTTGAAGATCTAGATAATGAGTATGGGGTGGTGGAGAAGATCATTATGTGTCAAGTGGTTATATTTCCTTTTTCTTTTTGTACAGTTTTGGTTTTATTGCCGTTTCAAGTAAAGTAAGAGAAATGCAATAATACTCGCCACCATGTCTTTAATAAAATCATGGCTTACAGTCATGATTTTAGGAAAATCCTGAAACTATATGTTAATATGGGCTAGGCTTATGGAGCATTAAGGTTTGTGGTCCACTCTAACCTTCATGTCAATTGTGTGGCTGCACTAAAAAAGGAAGACATTGTCGATATTAATGGGGGGATACAATCCACGGGATCTCTAGGGTCCACAACAGGGCATGATGGATAATCTTCATGACCAAGGAAGAAACCACAATAGCCACATTCATTACATGAGATCACATGCAAGGTCTTTAACGCTGGCTTCGTTACTTCATCTTGAAACTAACTGCACATAATTTAGAGCAGATTGTGTGGTTTAGGACAGAAATAATAAAACGAAAGGATGGCGGATCGACAAAAAAATGTAATACACTTACACTAAATAGCATTTGTGACAGAATGCTAACACTCTCTTTACTTATTAAAATCTGTCTGAAAGTGCTTTGGTGTTTAGAAAAAAATATATATTTTCTGCATATTTCTCGCCAATTATCATGAATATTAATGACTAATACTACTTGCTATTAATATCAAACATGGAAAAAAAATCATATTCTATATGTTCTACATGTTCTCCCAGAAATATTAAAACCAATCTCTTTTTTTCTTTCTTCTAAATGAATAGAAATAGATTTGGATACTCTGTAAGCTCTAACACGCTCTACATTCTGCGCTCTGGATGTTTATCAACTAATTATGCTCAATGTATTCCAACCAAAAAGAGATGCATTTTCCTGGGCTCTGATCTTCGGAACTTGCAGTTAGAACCAAAATGTTCATCTTTGTGCTGCAATCTGTAATTACACAGTCTTTTATCCGGTTTGCGTGAATTTTTGTCTCCTCAATGAAATCTTTTGAAACAGAACTGCCTTATTAATTGCCAAGTAAGAGTAACAAGAAATTACTGTATAATTTACAAAAGACAGCGATAATCCATACTCTACAAAAAAGAAAGATGACACAGCTTGAAGTAGCTTAATAAGCAGATAGCTGGACAACCCTTGCACAGTACATGTCCATGGCCTGTATATGTTTTAGGAGAAATCTAGGTTTTTATATAATCCAGAAGGGTTGTATTTTGCTTTATCATTCATAAATTAATCAAATTACCCAACCTGGGAACCTATTCCCTAGTTGACACTAACATGGAGACGGTAAGCAGGATAACGTGCGCTTGTAGATTTTCCCTTAAAGGGATATGCATGTCTAGAAAAAACAATTGACATTTAAACACTTTTCTACCTATAGACAAACTAGAATAAATCAATAAAAGTTTTAAAAATGTGTAAATTACCGTAGATACTCGAGTATAGCGCGACCCGAATATAACGCGATGGATAGAGATTTATTATGGAAATGAGAGAATACTCAAGACTCGAATATAACGCGTGGAGCAAAATTATAGAAGTACACTGTACCGAAAAACAATTTAAAACCCTTTCAGGTTCTCTTAACACAGTCAGGCTCCCCCTCAGGCCAGGGTGCTCTGCTCTACAATGATTGTAGTTGTTACTACGTACGAAGCCACCAGCCATCCATCTTCTTACTTGCAATAAATTGGCCGGTGGAGCGAGATGACCAACGCAATGAATAATTCATCAATAGCCAGTATGCCGGGAGGTGTCGTTTTCTGACCTTCGGCTCCAGCAGGCAGGCAGGCTCATCCACCGTGTCGTCTGCCAATAGTCAGCCCCCCCCAACCAAGCTCCTGACGTCACTGTGCAATTATCATATTCAGAATCTGAGGAGAATCGCGCAATGTGTCTGCAGTGACGTCGGGATGGAGCAACAACATGGTGGGGCTGACTATTGGTGGACGATGCAGTGCCTGCCTGCCTGCTGGAGCCGTAGGTCAGAAAATTACACCTCCCGACGTGCTGCCCGGGGCGAGGGTGCATGCGCAGTTTTAAGCCAATCTTGAATGATTTGGGTTAAACCGAGCGTGCCCTCTGGCTGTGATGGATCCCACCTCTCCCGGAGTTCCTGAAGTGTTTGCGGGCGTCAGGGAGACTACCGGAACTTTTAGTTATTTTTATTTTAAAATGTGATGCAGATGTCTCGACTACAACGCGACCCCTCCAATTTTAAGGTAAATTTTTGGCACCAAAATCTAGCGGTATAAACGAGTATCTACAGTATGTATGATTTTTTTTTGCTGTAAGCTCTGTCATTTCATCTTCTCTGGCGACGCCCCTCAGCTGGGGTGATTCTTCAGCTCCCACTTCCTGAATATTCCCCGCCTCCTCCCTGCCCACTACTCCACCCACCAAAGATTCACATGAACTAGCACAAGCTGTGCACGATAAACCCTGTGCATGCTCAGGCCCTCAGACTGGGGTAACTGAGGTGTGTAAAAGATAAATGAAGGATCATAGCGTTATACTGTTATAACAGTGATGCAACATTTTTTCCCCTGCTAGAATCGCACTCACAGGGTTTCAGATTATTTTGCGCATCTAACGTTACCCCTCCAATGGATACTCTCATGAAGCCCAGGATATCGCCATGCGTTAATTCCTCCACCAGATTTCACGTGTTGCCGCTACCACAGCTTCGAAAATCGAGGGTCCGCTCAAGGAAGGATTCAGATCGGAATCAGGGTAAATAAAAAGGGTTTATTGCAGAACATAAATCCAACGCGTTTCGTTAACACTAGGCCAACTTCATCAGGGATAAAATACGCACATAGCCCTCCTCCCTTTATAGACCCCATCTTTAGAGGCAGTCCAATCCCGATCCAGTTGCTGTTTCCTGTCTCCGGCATGGGTACTTCCGCTGCTTGTTACTGCTGGTGCGCTTCCATCCTGCCATACACTATAGCGCAGTAATATTTTGGTGCACTGCCACTGACGCCTATATTACCAGATTCATATAATTTTAATATTGGACCGCATGGTCCACCCCTGCACTCTTCCTCAATACCACAGAGGGGTTACTGTATGATGGCACTTGCTGGCCTGGCACCAAAGGTACAATATTTGGGTGCACTGTCGCCTTTACCAGTTTCATATCCTCAGAGGGGTTACTGTGTGACGGCACTGTTGCCGACTCTAAGGCTGGGGTCAGGCGAGCGTAGTGTTCACGTCCGTGATTGCGCCTAAAAGTACGTCCGTGATAGCATGAAAGACAGCCCATCGGAGCCCTCTACACGAAGTACGTTCGCACTGAACTGCAGACGCACAACGGCCGCGGCCCACGGACGCAAGGCAGGCAAGAACGTACAACCTCTAGAACGGCCGCACAAAGTGCGCTGCGTCCGCAACGTCCACATAGCTTTGTGTGTAAGTGATGGAACGTGGTCAGACGGACTGCATTTATACGTCCAGCATTTTTCACGGACAAAATGGTTTTGCTTTTTATTTTATTTTCCCTCCTACATCCGTCAAAATATACGTCAGTGAAAAAAACGGACTGTGTGGCCACTACTGCGTCTTCCGTACTGACGTACAGTCCGTAGAAAATACGCTCGTCTGACCTAAATATTTCTATACAACCTACAAATCCGCCACTTCACGGGCAGGTTATGGGGACCTCCTAGGCACGATATTTAAAGGAATTTTTCGTTATTATTTTTAACCCTTATTTCATGGAAAACTCACTGTTCCTTTAAAAAAACGTAATTTTTTAAAACTTTTTGTCCTTGTTTCCTGTCCCCCAGGGCACTACCCAGACCCCCATACACTTTTTATGGCAAATATCTAGCATAAATGCCCTCTCGGAGGGCACTTTAAAAATTGAACTTTGAGTCCCATTGACTTGCATTGAGTTCGGTTCGAGTTTGCGTTCGAACTCCAACTTTTGAAATTGTTCGACTTCGAATGCGAACCGAACACGGGGATGTTCGGCTCATCCCTAATGTATGTGCCATATCTACCTAACATCTCTTTATCTACCTGTCATCTCTTATTCTGTCTGTCATATCTACCTGTCATATCTATCTTTCATCTATTTATCTACCTGTCATATCTAGTGTCATATCTATCTTTTATCTCTTTATCTACCTGTCATATCTACTTCTCTCTGTCATATCTAGTGTCATATCTATCTTTTATCTCTTTATCTACCTGTCATATCTACTTCTCTCTGTCATATCTACCTTTCATATCTATATTTCATCTCTTTATCTACCTGTCATATATATTTCTCTCTGTCATATCTACCTGTCATCTATTGATCTACCTGTCCTCTCTTCATCTACCTGTCATATATATCTGTCATCTCTTATTTTTTATCTTACACATACTCCCTGCTGTAAATGGTCATTTAGCTCCTTGCATTTTTCTGTTGCAAGCACCATGCATGAACATTGTTCCATTTGTTTTTTTTTTGCCCTTGCAACACCCTCCGATACTCTGAACACTCCCACTAGTCACTGCAAATAAGTTTGCTTCCTTCCCTCTCATGACAGTCAAGCTCTGTCACTTATGTGATTTGCTATGCTGGTTGAGAAAAACCTACGATAAAAAAAACAGCTACGTAATGTGTGTATGTACGTATGTAAATGTTTAAAAGTATGTTTACAAACACAAGCAGAAACCCAACTGCAGATCTTGAAATCAGAGGTTACCTCCGGTCTGATGTATTTGTGGATAATTAACGTTTCACGCAAAGTATTTTTTTTTTCATCGAGGTGAGTCGCTGACAGCTTCACATAATGTGTTGCAGGAACATTATCCGAGAATAAAATGTTTCATTTTAAATAACATTGAAACTACCCTTCAAACTCCATCAAGAGAAAGAAAAAAAAAATCCAGGGTGAACTGTTCCTCTATAAAGACGACATTCTCTTGCTTTATATTCCAATCTTCATCAGAGCTGACATTCGATGTCTGAGAGATGCTAGATTAACACATAATGGAGGTGATGATAATACAGTAGACAGGATGACTTTTTTTCAGTCTGCAGTTTTTCCAACTGAAAAGCAAAGAAAACATAGAGAAAGAGATAAGATGCTTAAATAAAGCCAATAGAGGGAGAAGGTGAGCCATAAACCAAATAAGTTGATATTTTCTGTTGAGATATATGACATTTCTACATTAGATGTGCATTGTGCTGCAGAAGTGCTATTATGTTTTATTGCAGGTAACAATACCTTACAAATATAGAGTGCACTCGATCGCCTTTTTTAAAGGAGCAGTGCTGCAGAAAGGACGCGTTTTAATCATTATGGATACTTCAAGCTACGCTGGGTATTTAGAACGTTTAGAACGTTTAACAATGGGGGTTATTCAAAGAGCAACTTCAGCAAACACCATAAAAAAATCAGCATTGTTGCAACAGTGAAAAAACCCCCACACATTTCACAAATGAAAATGTAAAACAACAGCAGCAGAAGCTTCACTTTTGTGGTGTTTTCTTTTGTGAAACACCACAGTTTGTCACCGTTGCAACAAACTCCCTTTTTTGGTTTGTCTGTAGACTTGACGCTCAGCCAACCAAATGAGTGGTTGAGATGAATCATGGGATATGTAGTTCCAAAACTGGAGAGCCAAGGTTGCTGACCCCTGTCCTATTTGTACCAAGGTTGTGATTAGGTCTGATTAGGTACCTGCGGGAAACTGAATATAAAAAAAAATACTGAATTTGATTCTAAATTAATATTGATAAACAATGTATGATAAACAATATAACCAATATAAAGCATAATCGTATCACATGGCATCACACTATGGGCCCTAATCACTTGGTCCTTGCTAAAATGGGATGCTAAGTGGAAAAATTAGCATTCGCTAACCTCCCCCTATCCCCCTGTTTTCCCAGTGGATTACGACCAAAACAGGGGGATAGGGGGAGATTAACGAATGCTAATTTTTCCCCTTAGCATCCCATTTTAGCAAGGCCCAAGTGATTAGGGCCCATAGTGTGATGCCATGTGATACGATTATGCTTTATATTGGTAATATTGTTTATCATACATTGTTTATCAATATTAACTTAGAATCAAATTCAGTATTTTTTTTTATATTCAGTTTCCTGCAGCTACCTAATCAGACCTAATCACAACCTTGGTACAAATAGGACAGGGGTCAGCAACCTTGGCTCTCCAGTTTTAGAACTACATATCCCATGATTCTCAACCACTCGTTTGGTTGGCTGAGCGTCAAGTCTACATAAATATACACACAACATTCCAAATACAGAACACTCAACCCAACCATACATCTAAAGGTGAAACTCAGGAGACTGACTGGAGAAGTGAAAATTCTAGGTCAAAATAGTCAAACCAGAAAAATTCTCCCATTTACCTCACCTTCCAAATTGGCTATTTGGTGTAGATTATTCTCTTCTCCAGCCACTTCTTTTGAGTTTCACCCTTCTTTGAATAGACCTGATAGTGTAAGCCTACCACAAAAGCCAATGTACCCCATTTGACAGGCCCGTATCTATAAAACCTAAAGCCTGTCCATGTGAGATTTACTCACTTATCAGTGACATCCCTCCATGGAGGATGGAAAGATATATATATATATGATTTATTCATTTATTTCAAAGTCTAACGTACAATATTTTACAACAAAGACGATATCGATTTTTATTTTTAAACATGATTCTCGGTGATGGCAGAGAGCAGGAGACAAAAATAAAGAAAATGAACTCGAATGGGAGGCGAAGAGGAGCGGTACAGTAGATAAAAAAAGCTTTAATTTGAAACCATCAAATATTTATGTCACAGTTTGATGGTCCTTGGGAGAGTGATGTGATTTTCCAGAAGTGAGACACAGTTCTGCTAAATGTGTCCATCCATCAATGTTTGATGAAGTCACACTTTGCATATCCAGCAGAAATCACCCCTTTCTGGCGGAGACATTAAACTGCTGAAAGAAAAATAGAAAGAATGTCTCGGCTAAGTCATTTTGCAGAAGATAAACTACCATATTTCTACAAAGGAAGAGTAGTAAGGTGTTTTAAGTCACGGACTTAAAATAAAAATAAAGAATAGGTGATGGAGCATGAGTCAGGGGTATTACATACCTGCCAACGCACAGCGTGTGCACAGTGTGCCCATGTCCTGATGATGAATCCTTTAGGGTCTATTCACAAAGCACTGAAATTGCGTTCCATTTCGGTGCTTTGCTTTTCACTGCATTTTAGGACCATTCACATGCAGAAAAACTTTTGTTCTTTAAAATCAAAGATAAGCATCACATGCAAATAGAAAAAAACATAAACACAAAGCATAATGCATTCCATTGGAGAGTTAGGTGTTCCATTATTCCCACAGTATAACACCCTGCTCAAGTATATAGCGCTCACAGCAAGTGGGGATCAATCTTCATCCATCCACTTCCATTTTTGATTCTCCACCATGGACCTCAGGACCACATGGAATGCAGGGACCATAGCATGATACTGTAGAACATTTATTTGCACAACAGAGTATGTACTAAAAATGCTCACAACACTAGATGTGAATCCCTTCTTCAAAATATCAACATAAAAGCGCAATGTAAAGTCACAAGACTACCTCACAATTCCACGGCATACATCTTCAAAAGAGCCTCTTTTTCCAGGATGGTGGCCACTTCTGGGCCTTTTACTTAATGTTCGCGCCTCTGCCTATTACATACAATTTTATGATGTAGGCCCATTAACGCGTTTCGCTTTTTATTCCTGCGGCTTCATCAAAGTGTATGGAGCTGTTTCTTGATTGGCAAAGATTTTATAGAGCCAGGTTCCATAGTCCACGTCTTCAAGCTTCTCTTCAATATTAATGGCTCACTTTCCATGGCAACTTGGTGAAGAATTGCAAGGCATCCAGTTGTAGAGCATGTGAGCCATTACAATTTAAAAGAAGCTTGGAGGCTCGAAAGGAAATCACAAACCGCCAAGTTGGCAAAGCAGGTGAGCTATTAATATTGAAGAGAATCTTTAAGGTTTAATTGGCTCAGACATTCGGACTAGGGTTGTGCATGACTTATTTTTTCGTTTTGTTTCGTTGTTTTTTTTCGGGTGTTTTTTTTTTCATTTTAGGTCATTTTGATTTGGTGATTCGGATCGATTCGATGATTCGGATCATTTCGGCGATTCGGATCATTTCGGCTATTCGGCTCATTTCGCCGATCCGGTTCATTTCGCCGATTCGGATCATTTCGGGTGATTCGGATCAGTTGGTTTAGAGTTATTTCATTTTTTTTTGCTTATTTAAGGATGGGAAGTAGATTACTACCAATAGAATGTAAATTTCTTTACTTAACTCTTTTGCGGGTGAGGCATTTCACGCCTGTGTGCTGAGCTCATTTTTACCGGTTTCGCTCATCATTTTTAACCACGTTTTGAAGCCTTATTTTATTATATGACCCATATATATTATATGTTGTTCTTTCCGGAAGACTCGGCAGATTCATAATATATCATTATTATATGTATACGTCATGTCCTGTCTGTATATTATAACAAATAATGCAATAAAATTTGAATTTTCAATAATTTACAATGCGTAAAGTGTTTTTTTTCACATTTTAACATGCAAGCATTTGCGGTTATATTTTCTATGGGTTGGGCTTGTTAAAAAAATTAGAAATGGGGTCTCGTTACATTCTTTTGGGGGAAAATTACGTGATTTTTAACAAACGCACCCCATACAAAAATCGTTAGTGCAGCATAATTGTTCACATTATAATTGAAATGGAACAATATTGCTGCATTAACAAAACAAAAAAAAAACATTTTTTTAAATTATTTTTTTTATAATATTTTTTTATTTAGATTTTTATTTTTTGTTGTTAAATTTTACATGGTCATGTTTGATGTCGTTGGAAAGGCCATGCTCTGGCCGATCCAACCATACCAAACATTAACCCCTAGCTGCTACGGATCAGGAGATAGGGAGTTCCAATGAACCCCCTATCTCCACCATTGGTGGCAGCTAGGGGTTAACTCCAGGATATGAACGATGACACCAGTCATCAGGAGAAGTTCCCGGAAGCTTGGCCGACATCCAAGATGTCGGCCAGCTCTGGGAGAGAATCACGATCCGGCGCTTTTCGGCGCCGAATCGTGATCCGTCACCCAAGGGGTTAAAGCCAGCCACCATTTGGAAGGGTAGGCTGTGCCCTTCCAAACGGTGCCTGACTTTCACTGCTGGCCCCTGACGATCGGGAGGGAGAGAGGTCCTAAGGACTTTCCCCCCTCCCTTTCAGGCACCTCCTCCACTCTCGCGGAGGGGGCGCCTGAAATAGACATCTATTGTCCCCGCCGGGGTCCCGGAGTGCCGGGCTGACATCCAAGATGTCAGACTGCACTCGGGGCCAGCAATCGGCTGCAATCCCGGCCGATTGCTGCCTCCTGTGCTAGGACATGTTCAGCGCGTCCATAGCACAGGAGGAGCACTTGGCAGGACGTGCTGAGCGCGTCCTTAGCAGCCAAGTGGTTAATTATTCTTTTAGGATTTTTTAGGCATTTTTTGGGTGAAATTTTAGGTTTCGTAACTTTTTTTAAAGAAACAAGGCTTTTTAACCCCTAGGTTTCAATGCAGCATAGGAATCCGCACACTGCCGGGCAGTGCCTCTCTGCAGTATAGTTCAGCATATGAATCTGCACACTGCCGGGCAGCACCTCTCTGGAAATCGATTCATTGATTTGGATCAATTCATTTTTTGATCAGTTAGGTTTTTTGTTTTTTATGAGTTATAATTAATGCAGCATATGAATCCACACACTGCTGGGAAGTTCCAGGCAGTGTGCGGATTCATATGCTGCACTAATTATACTGCAGAGAGGCGCTGCCCGGCAGTGTGTGGATTCATATGCTGCATTAATTATACTGCTGCCCGGCAGTGTGCGAATTCATATGCTGAATTATACTGCAGAGAGGCACTGCCCGGAAGCGTGCAGATCTATATGCTGCATCGAAACCTATGGGTTAAAAAGCCTTGTTTCTTTAAAAAAAAGTTACGAAACCTAAAATTTCACCCAAAAAATGCCTAAAAAATCCTAAAAGAATAATTAAGAAACTTACATTATTTATCTATTTGTTGTAATCTACTTCCCATTCTTGATTAAGCAATAAAAACCAAAATAACTCATAAAAAAGAGAAAAAACAACTGATCTGAATCACCCGAAATGAGCCGGATTGTCAAAATGAGCTGGATCGGCGAAATGTACCAGATCGCCGAAATGATCCGAATCACTGAATCATCCGAATCATCAAATCGAATCGATCCAAAATTTCAGATTGATCCGAAATTTCGGTTGGTCGATATTTCGTTTTCGAAAATGCTCCCGAAACACATAAATGGTGAATTTCTCGGAACGAAACTAATTGCACATCTCTAAGTCGGACTATGCCCCTTAGCCTACTGTATATCACAGCATACATTCATCTGTGGCCACTACCTAGGGTGTAAGGTGTCGATACCAGCTGAGTACCGGCTAAGCAGTTTTGTGAGGCCAATGTGCAGTACTGCATGCACACAGGGGAGGGTGGAAGCAGATTGGAGGCTGTAGACAATAGACACTCTGGATGTGAAGGGCAGAACACGATAACTACTAACCAATCTCTGGTAGGGATTCAATAGGGATAATGGGGAAAAAGTTGTTGTCCTTGATGATGCAGAAACCAGGCGATACAAGGGTTATCAGAAGGCAGTTGGGTTCTTGGAAGGTAGGAGAGTTCATGGCAGGCAGGTGGGTTCTAGGTAAGGCAGGTTAGGAATCCAAAGTAAAACAGGGTCTGAGAAGTAGCAACAGGTAGGTCTTTACTCTGAGAGCTAAAGGCTACAATGTTGGAGCACTGGCTGTTTGGAGGCATACAGGGTTATTCAAAGAGAGCCAAGCTGGCCACAAATTGAATTTCACCGTACGGTGCAATTTCATGACCATTCGGCTATTCAAAAAGCTGGCAGTTTGCCAAATATTGGCAAATTGAAATCGAAATACATCGATCTTCGGCGACAGTGAACTCCCCATAGAGAAGTAATGGTTACTCTATACAAAGGACACTGAACAGCACTGAAATGTCAGTGAAACGCCCTGTTTTTCGGAGGATTCATTCGACAGGTTTAATCAGGTGAATCCCATAGGTTTAAATTTTAAAAATATTCCAATTTTTATTAAATATCTATTAAACTGTTTATTATTTTAATTTGCAGCGACAAGTTTAACTCTTTATTTTTTTTTAGGCATTATTCAGGATTTTTCAGCAATTTCTTTTCCCGTTTATTGTTTACTAGTGTTTTTTTATGTAACAGACCTTTTATTATTATTAATTTGACCTTATATATTAATTCCAGGTATTTTCGTGCAGTTGTTTTTTTGCAAACAACTTTTCAAAGTCGCATTGTTAATTTTTTTTCAACCTGTTCGTCGGCTTGTTGGATTTTTTCCGGCGACTGGTCGGTGCTGTGTTTGGCGGATCGTGGTTTTTTTTCGGCTGCGTTCGGCGTTTTTTTGGTGGGGTTTCGGATCAGATCCGATGTTTTTGGTCATTTCGTGGAGGTTTTTACTTTGGATTCGGCGGTTGTGCGGCAGCTTTTCTTTGCACGTCGGGGAACCTGCGGGACACTACAGCTTGTGAAATTTATATGCTGCAGGTAAGAAATCAAAGAGGAATCCTAAGTGACCTGTCCTGATAGGTGATTGATTTTACTCCTACAGCATATGATTTATACATGTTACAGGGTAAATCCTTCCCTAAACCATCATGCATGAATTAGTAAAATGTGTCTAGGAAATCCTGGCAGATCTGTCAATCATATAGTGGGATATCATTATATTTGCGCCATCTTACTTTGATATTGTAACGGGCAACCAGGCAGGTGGGTGAGATTGCGAGCCCAGAGGTGCAGTGACACAAGGAGGCAATGGATTGCAATAATAAAGGGGTTTATTTAGAAAGCATCTCAGAACATGAAGGGATAACACAGGAAAAGGGATGCGGACAGACAGACAGACTGACTGACCACACAGGGACGGTTCTTAAAGCAGGATTAACTGAAGTAAAAGGAAAAGTCCAGTATGCAGGGAGTCTGATACACAGGTAAGTCCTTTAGACAAATGCAGGGGTTCACCTGGATGAAGCAAAGGGGTTCTTCTGGAGGAAGCCAGAGGGGTTCTTCTGGAGGAAGCCAGAGGGGTTCTTCTGGAGGAAGCCAGAGGGGTTCTTCTGGAGGAAGCCAGAGGGGTTCTTCTGGAGGAAGCCAGAGGGGTTCTTCTGGAGGAAGCCAGAGGGGTTCTTCTGGAGGAAGCCAGAGGGGTTCTTCTGGAGGAAGCCAGAGGGGTTCTTCTGGAGGAAGCCAGAGGGGTTCTTCTGGAGGAAGCCAGAGGGGTTCTCTGAGATGAAGCCAGAGGGGTTCTCTGAGATGAAGCCAGAGGGGTTCTCTGAGATGAAGCCAGAGGGGTTCTCTGAGATGAAGCCAGAGGGGTTCTCTGAGATGAAGCCAGAGGGGTTCTCTGAGATGAAGCCAGAGGGGTGCACTTAGATGAAGCCAGACAGGTCCAGGGGTATGGAAGGCGGTTGTCTGGTAGGCTAGCAAGCCGTCAGATCATCTGGTAAATCCTGCACACAGGCTTGTCAGCGAAAACAGGCTCCTGGCTGCACGAGTTCCACTTGGGAGTGAAGTTTGATGCTGAAGCCTCTAGGTAAGGGTGTGGTTGAGTTATATAGAGGTAGCCAGCTGAATAATGAGATGCACCTGCTACTTAGTGCAGAGCTGGATACGGCAACAGTTTATTCTGTGGCAGCAACTGAAGGGTGCTGCCCTGTAGTATGAGGAATGAAATAGCGTGTTTTATCATCTGCGGCGCCGCCGCCGGCGAGGAGTGTGACAGATATGCTAAAAACATGTAACTCTGAAAATCAGAATATGCAGAATAGGTACATAAATAATGTATATAAATCCTATAGCGCGTGTGGTAGACCTTATGTAGACACTACAAGACATGTTACGGTTGGTGCTTTTTCTGACATTTAGATAACATGAAAGCGGTTTCATTTTTTCACTTTTTTTAATCCAGTTAATGAAAAATAATATAGTTAAAGACAAATAAAACACATGACACCTATTACGATTCGTAACAGGGTAATCATTATAATTGGAATCACTTGTATCGCACATCTCCATTGAACGGGTTAATTTTTTGGCTCTTTAGCTTCACTGAAGGCTGGTTCAGCTGATTAAAGAGTTATGTAGCAGATGAGATGTCTCAACCAATCTGTAGGAGGTTGACCACTTAAATATCTCTCACTAGAAGGACAATAGTTTTGAGATAAAACTGATGTCTAGTAAAGCATGGTCTTCAATTTCGCTATTTGTATAAGCCATGGTGAGCCTTGATACGTGCCTTCATCATGAGGTATATGGAAGAAAAAAGCAATAAACTAATACCATGGTGCATCCCTATACACTATTTTACATGGAGATGGTGCCATCTCCTGGCCAAAAAGTGCTACTACTTCTCCATAACACAACATCTAGCTTGGTATCAGGTTCTCTCTTGATTAAATAAAACGGGTTCCAAGCCTTTTAATCTGTTTTGGCACTTTGCAAATCATGCCCATGGTACCCAAATTTTGGGGTCATTTTCTGAAGCCCAATCGCAAATTAATTAGGTTTGCAAAAATGAAATTCCTTTGCGTCGCTCTAGAATTAGCCCACATGGACTATACTCAATATCAGGATAACAGCAGCACGTGCTTTGCAGATTGGGCTAGTTGGATTAATAGTTATTTATTGATGCAGTCCATTTTATTAACCATTTGTGCACCAATGACTCGGTTTGTTAAGAATTTAGGAATGTTCTTTCCTATTCCTTATATTTAAGAGGTTTCTATGGTAACAGTAAGAGTAATTACTCAGTACAATATATGCTGAACAGTCAAACCTTTTTGTTTCAAAAATATACCTGGAATGAAGGCAATATATCAAATACAGTGCACTCCATTTTAATATGACTTTAACCCCTACTGTGTAGAAGACATGCGTGGGGTGTACTATGGTTTCCCATTGAGTTCTATACAATACTCCATGCATGTTGTCTCTTCACACCAGCTCAGCACCAATCTGGGGCTTCAACCACACAAGGCAGACAGGTGCTTTGGGACTGCCCCCTGCCTGCTGAAGTCATCGTGCATGTGCGCTATGACGTAGGAAACAGGAATTTCCCTTGCCTGCCATGTAAGTCCCATTACAGGCATTGCAGCGGTCCTTTGGACCACTACCTCCAGAACTGTAAGCGCCACAAAGTCAAACCAGTTGTTATTGAAAGGAATCGAGACTTGCCTTTTCAATGATATCAAACATAACTGTATATTACGTAATTAAATATTAATTAAAAATTATTAAAATGTATTAAAAATTAAATAACAAAAAGTAAAAGTGCCCCTTTTATGTTCTGAAACAGCAGCATTGTCTACTTTTCAATTATATAGTAAACAATGCCACTAAAATAACTCACCTTCTCATTTCCCACACCAGGAGAAAGCTTGGAGGTAATGGCAAAGTGTGTTATTACGCACTGTTTCATCAAAAAATGCATGTTGACACACCTCTGCAAGGAGAGGTGGGGGTACTTTGGACTCTGTTATCTGCATTCTATACAACCCAAAAGGTCAATTAAGGTGTCATTTGCCAGGTGTCTGTGTCCACCTTCCAAGTATAAAGCAAACAGTGCCATTGCCATTACACACCTTCTCATTTCCCACAACGGGAGCAAGTTCAGTGTTTTATACATAGTCACATTTCTCATGCATCGCAAAACGCCAGAATACTAGTAAAAAATGCTCTTTTTTTTCAAGGACCTAATGTATACTTATAATAATGATATATTATGAATTTGCTGAGTCTGCGGTAAAAAAGGATATATAATGTGTCTGGGTCGTATAATAAAACATGGCTTCAAATCGTGTTTAAACATGATGAGCAAAAGCGGCAAAAATTAGCTCAGCAAACAGAGGTGCAATGGCTCAGCAATGAAGGGGTTAAAGTACAGATATATTTTTAATCAGTGGCGGAAGCCGATTTTTTTTTTACATTTTGAGGAACAATTATGCAGCTTGCGTTGTTAACAAGAGGCGCAAAGGCACAAGGAAAGTACTCCGGCTATTATGCAATGCAGCTCTCTGAGCATTTTCGTGCCTCGTTCTGCATAATTAAAACCCAGTTACAGACACACGTCCTTCAGAATAACAACTGCCATCATTCACAGCCGGACGCAACATTTTAAAAAGCCGAGCGAATTCTGAAATTCTGACATATCACCCACTTTCTATGTAATAGAATTAGCTTCTATTCCGCAAATACATCATTTGCCGAAACCCAGTTTGTACAGAATTCTCAATCTTAGTCCCCCTGCTGAATAAAAATGTATAATGAAAATGAAAATGTATTGTGCTTCTTGGTAGGAAATGATTTATTCAGTGGTATTCTAGAAATATCTCGGATAAATGTGGGCAGTGCTCATAGCATCCATTTATCAAAAGATTTAAGTATTTTTAACTCGTTAGTGCCTGGATTAACTTGCAGTCACTGTGCAATGAGGGATGATGGAGAGACAGTGACCAGTGATAGCTTATCTGTCAGCCAAGATGGTTTAACCCCTGCACTAGGGATTCTCCAAAAAAAGTCAGAAATCAGTGCTTTTTTGAAAAAAACATTTTTAATAAATTGTACAGTAATACCTATCTATTACTGTAATAACCTATTTGACCAGTAGATGGCGCCATCTACTGCCAAATTGAGTTACAGAGGTTTTAGATCTTTTACAGCTTTAGCTCTTTGGGCATTATGCCCACAGGGCTAAAACTTTGGGGGTACCTTCTACAGCCCAAAAGCAAACAATATTCATTTGCTTTTGGGTTGCAGATTAGCATATTGAGATCTTGATATTGGGGCACCAGATGGTGCCTTTGAAGCCCGAGATATCTTGATATCGGTAGTGAAGGGGTTAAGGGGTTATTCACTACCTTTTAAAATTGCCACCCAATTGCACCGAACAGTGAATTTCACCGTAGGTGCAATTTCAGGGCAATTTGTCTATTCACCAAGCTGTCAGTTCGCCAAATACAGGCAAATTAACTGTGAGATACAGTGCAATTCGGCGGCTTTGGACAGCACTGAAATTGTGCCATTTGAAACTATCAATTTGTCTATTCACAGGTCACCAAATTGCACCAAAATACGGGTGACCTGATTGTCGGTGCTTCAATTCGACAGGTTTAACCCCTCGGCTGTGGGAGACCTCATGGGGATTCCCCCGCATCCAGTGGTGTATTTAGGTTTTGTGCTGCCCTAGGCCTGACTAAACTCGTGCACCCCCTAATTTAAATATGAGGTACCCCTTCCTGTCAAGGGCACACCTCTTCCTGGTTAATCCCCACCCTTCCTCTTTAAGCTCCACCTTTTCCTCTTAGAGCTTCGCCTTTTCCTCTCTTTATATTAAAAGTGGATACCAAGTTCCTACTTGTATATTTTGTATACCATTTCAAATGTATCTATTGAGATAAATAAAATTATGAAATGTCTAAATTCAAGCATTTTTACAAAGAAAAGCCACGCATGTCAAGTATACTGAATCACAGCCGCTCTAATTGGTTGAACAATAAAATCCACAGAAACGTGCACTGCATATAGAAACATAGAAACATAGAAAATGTCGGCAGATAAGAACCTTTCGGCCCATCTGGTCTGCCCAATTACATAGATACTTTACCTGGATTCATCTTTTGTTTAGGATAGCCTTATGCCTATCCCATGCCTGCTTAAACTCAATTACTGTTTTGGCCTCTACCACTTCAACTGGAAGGCTGTTCCATGTATCCACCACCCTCTCAGTAAAATAATGCTTCCTGATGTTACTTTTAAACCTTTGCCCGTCTAATCTAAGACTATGTCCTCTTGTTTTGTTACTTTGTTTCCTTTTAAATATACTCCCTTCCTCTACCATGTGGATTCCCTTTACGTATTTAAAGCGTATGAGCGTATCACAGAGCTGCACAGCAATAAAACCCACAGAAATGGGCACTGTGTATGAGCATATCAGAACTGCACAGCAATAAAACTCACAGTAATGTGCAGTGTGTATGAGCGTATCCCAGAGCTCCAGGGCAATAAAACTCACAGTAATATGCAGTGTGTATCACAGAATCCACAGCAATAAAACTCCCAGCAATGCAATGTGCAGTGTGTATGAGTCTATCAGAATCCACAGCAATAAAACTCCCAGCAATGCAATGTGCGGTGTGTGTGTCAGCGTATCAGAATTCACAGCAATAAAACTCACAGCAATGCAATGTGTGGTGTGTGTCAGCGTATCAGAATCCACAGCAATAAACCTCCCAGCAATGCAATGTGCAGTGTGTATGAGTGCTTCAGAATCCACTGCAATAAAACTCCCAGCAAACCGAGTGAATATGAGCACACAGCAATTATTTATTCTATATTTACCAGCCTCCGTCTGCTGTAGGGCTGTGTGCAGAGTCAGCAGGGACTGTGTACGGATTCAGCATGAGGTCCCTCCAGGCCACGTTAGGATTGCAGCTGTGCCTGTGCGTGGAGCCATCTTGTCAGCAGTGGGGTGCCACTGGCAGAGGGTGCACCGTGGCTTTGATTCCCTTCCTGGTGGGTGTTTTCAGTCCAGAATAGAGGGAGAGTCCGTGTTAACAAAAGGGCAGGCAGCTGCGTGCGTGTCACGTGGTTCAGCCAGTCAGGTGGTACTGAGACTCAGTACCACCTGACTGGCCGGACCACGTGATCTGCACGCACGCAGCCTCACCAGGAGCCAGGCAGCTCAGTGACAAATTGCTATCACTGCAGTGCTGGTTAAGGAAAGGTCCACTTTAAACAGCAGTAAGCAGACAGGGCTTCATATTCTGCTGATACCCCCCCTTTACCTGCCATTTACTGTCCTCTTCTCTCTCTGCACACAAATCACATCCCCTCCCCTCTCCTAGAGCTGCTGCGGGGCAGGGGAGGAGCTATGGAGGGAGCTCATTGTTTAAGAACACAGCTCAAAGCTGACACACAGTGACAGTGGCACCTCCTAGTACCCCCTAATGACACCTCAATAATCACTGGTACCTGGGGCGGCCCACCACCTGCCACTCCCCTAAGTACACCACTGCTCTGTGATATGCTCACACACAAGTTTGGCGAACTGCCAGCAAGTACGGTGCTGTTTGAAGGCAGTGCAAATCCCCATAGAGAAGTAATGGTTAATCTATTCAGAGAACACCAAACAGCAGAGAAATAGCAGTGAAATGCCCTGATGTTCGGTGGTTTCAATCAGCAGGTTTATTCAGGCGAACCCCATAGGTTTCAATGTTAAAAATATTCCCGTTTTTATGCAACATCTAATAAACCATTTATTATTTTAATCTGCAGTAAAAAGTCTTTATTGATTTTTTTTTAGTACCTTTTAGTAATTTTTCAGATATTTTTTTGGCAAAATTTCCCCCCCTTTTTTTTAATAGCGGTTTTTCTTTTTTCTGTAACAGAACTTTTTATTATCAATCATAGGATCTTATATGTAAATTCCAGACATTTTCGATCAGTAGTTCTTTTGAAAACAGCAGGCCACGGGTTTGCGGTGGCAGCATTCAGCGGCCGACTCCATGCACTTTGGGGACCCTGCGGTGAATGGTGAATTCACTGCAGGGTGGGGAAATTTTATTCCCCGAAGTCCAGGGAACTACAGAACACCAAAATGTTGGGGTCATTTCGGTGCTCTGTGAGTAACCCATTTAGTGGTGAGGTTTTTTGCTGCCCCCTGGAAAGTGAAAGCCTAGGCCTCGCCTACCCAGGACATACTTGAAAATTAGTGAAATCTCAATGTATCCTTCCTGGTAAAATACTTTGCAAAAGTAAAAAAAAAATAAAAAAAATCTTTTTTTAGGGGTGAGGCCACCCGGTGCAGGCAGCCGGCCCCTGGAAAGTGCCGCCCTAGGCCTTGTCGGCCTAGGCCAAGATACACCACTGCCCGCATCATTCGGAAGACGTCCCTCACATGTCATGGTTTCCCCGCAGCCTTGGGGGAGACCTCCACGGGTCTGAGGGGAATCCCACGGTGGTCTGAATTCCTGGAAGTCAGACCACATCTTGGGACCTCCCCCCCACCACTGACGTCATTGAGCATGGCCGCGACGATGTCAGAAACGGTCCTCCCCAAACCGGGCAGCAAAATTCCTATAGAATAGATACAGAGGTCCCGTATCACGCAAAAGTGTAATCAGTTAGAGCCAGCTCCTAGTTGTGGGTAACTTTTGAGTTAACAGCAGAGGGGCATAATTAGCATTAGGACTTTGTAGTCCTAACGCTAATTGTCTCTTTGTTCTCCCCATGTTAAGCATAGGAAGCGCAAAGCACAGTAAGCTCGCATTGAAAAGTGCATTCTCCGAATCGCAATTTTTTTTTAACCCGTTAGCGTCCAGAATGTAATATAGTCGGCCCGCACTAGGGCCACTTAACCTAACGATAACGCTCACGCAGCTGAGCGCTCACGTTAGCGTTAAGTATATAATATCACCCTTAGTGGCTCCCTATTACTGGCTCCTTCATGAGCCAGCCACTATATTAATCCCTTCACTGCCATTATAAACTATACTCAATCTGTAAGGCATCTCCCGGTGTCCTGATATCCGATAGGGTGTCCCACAGGCAAAATGCAAAGGGAATTTTGTTTTTTGCAAATGAAATTTATTCGAATTTGAGCCCCAGAGCATGCCCCTAAAGATTTAGCACTGCGAGCCTGATGCCCGAGGTGCTAACACTGTTTAAAACCAGCTGGCCATGTGTCTTAATGACATCTCCCCAACTGACCCTGCACGGAGCCCAGAACTGTAGTAATTCCTTTTAGCCACCAGATGGCAACATCTGCCTCCCAAATAGTTTATTACTGTAAGGAATACAATTGGAATGTTCTCAAATATTTCTTACTGTATAATTAATTAAACATGATTTTCCAAAAAAACACAGGTTACTAATTGTTTTTTCTTTAATCACTTGGTAGTGAAGGTCTAAGGCTAGGGTCAGACGAAAGCATTTTTCCCCGCGAACGTGAAAAAGTGTGTCCGAACGCATTGACGTATTTTTTCACAGAATGTGCAAAAACGGTCAGACGACGCGCATTTTCGGGCGTGATTTTGTACGGATCGTCAATAAAACTCTTTTTGCATCTGGACGTTATGTAGGCTGGACATTAGCAGTGTCTGACATCTCCTAATCACGCACACACGCCGCTATGCCGCAGCTGCGCACTCAGTACGTCAGTACTAGCGGTTCAGAGTTCTCAGAAAAATGCGTTCAAATTCCACTTGCGTTGCACGGCCGGACTTTTGTGCGGCCGTACATCGTATATTGGCCGTCATTGCCCATCATCTGCTGCTAGTGCGGCCGTAATTATGTGTGCCAGAACGCACGTTAAAAGTGCGCTGGTCTGACCCCAGCCTTAATAACTGTGAATTGCTATCAAAAACTCCCAGAAGGATGCCCTGCAAAAACTGAATGATAGCCTTCCTAGAAGAGGAAAACACTCAGCTTTGGAAGACTGACACAGCCCACAGGGACATCCAAAAGCATTTAGTAAGAGAACACACAGTGGTTAGATGGAAAAAGGGGTTAATGGCTCGTCTTGTAATTTTGGGAAGCAACTAATGAATACCTACTGACTGCCTGACGTGTGCTGCTGGTATCCTCTCCTGGAATCCATTGGAGTCCTAATCGAGATCACATATACACAATGTTGTGCGATCTTGCATGCCGGAAGGACACTTGGGAACTATTTGTTCTCAGTCTTCTTCTCTTTGTGGTCGGAGCAGGCAGCGGCTTGTGATGACAGCTATATTTTAACCCTTGCTTTGATTAAACAAGCAAAAGTAAAAAATAGGAATTTAAAATCACTGTCACGTTTTTAAGAATCTTGAGCATTCTGACACCAGAAATAATTTCACCCCTAACCGCGACTGAAAATTCATAACAGAAGAGTTGTGCATTTTCTTAATATTTATTTTTTATGTTTCAAACTTTATTTGGCTTATTCTTGACATTAATCGACTCACAGCATATTCCTTTATTGTCGTCCCAGTCCCATCCATTTATATTATGAAGCAGGTTTTCAAAAGACCGACATGTGTGGATTGTGATACAGAAGCTTCTCTTTTAAACCAAAATAACATAGTTTTCACATTTAATTGTGTGCTGCATGGCTTTCAATAAAACAAGAATCTTTATATTTCCGACCGCATTAAAAAATGGTTTCTATTTTTTCTATTTTCACTTTTTTTTAGAAAATTCAATTAGTGGTTTGCAAATGTGAGTCGAATGCAGTAAAATGTTGTTACTTTTGGGCTAAGAGCGAGTATCTGGCATTAAACTGGTTCACAATGTGACTTGAAGAGCAATTAACCTAGTTTGCCAATTCAATGAAGTGAAAATCAGTGGGAAAGCATTGGAATTAGTCTAAATATATTGGCTTACATAAGGAAACATATTGTGAACATGTTGGCAATTCAATTCTGGCGTTATAAAGAGGTCTATGTCACTATAATCCGATTTTACTGCCTAGGCTTTACAAATAGACATTTTCATTTTGTAGAAGACGGGACTGTTTGATTCTAAGTATGCTCAAGGTATGGTAGCATATAACATATCTATTTTATATAATATGTGTCAGGCCCCACAGCAGACTGGCACCATCCTTGGCACCTATCTGGAGCCTCCTCCAGATCCCTGGTTGCCTCTGCAGTGGTGTCCATCGCGCTGGCCCATCTAGGGGTTACTTCATTCTGGTGTTGGGTGGATCGGGCTGGCCCTAGTGATCGTAGGAGTCTGCTAAAGTGGCAGATCCTGCTGGGCCTTTTGGTCTTCGGGGATGTCGCGGCACCGCTCTGCTCGGGAGGCCAGATCCAAGATGGTGCCCAGAGTGGGGAATCCCCTATGATGTGTTGGGGGCATGGCGGACGCCCTGAGTGATGGCTCTGGGGATCTCCAGGGAGAGGTTTCCCCTTTCCAGGTATGGGCCAATAGGAGCGACAGGTGTGTCTTTCTGCTGGGCTTGGCTACCTTGCCTGCCTTTATATGCTCCCCAACTCACTCTCTCTGTGCTTCAGCATCATATACACACCTCCTGGTGCTATATTGTGAAGCATATTCCCTGATTTTTTTTCCCAGTTTTCCCCATCTTCTTGCTGCCTGCCCTGCTACATGTCCTCGACTACGTCTTCTGGATTGTCTTATTCTATTTCGGGTATACATAAGAGAAGCAAACAAAAACATATAATAGTTCAGTATATCATATACAATTGCAATATATTATACGAGTAGAACGTTCCACTCACAATTAAAGAGCCCCAGCACTGGCTCTGGGTGGATCGGCGCATCTGGGTTGTTTTATTATATCTTTTCCAGGTAACCCACACGTTACAGGGATGGTTTCTCTCCGCCACAGGATGTATGATACATTATGGAAGACAAGAAAGAACAGAAAATGTCTCTTCTTGTGTAAAACTCCTTGCAAATATAGATACATGTGTATTTTCGACAATTTTTAACTCACTCTTGGTGGAGCTTTTATAGCTTGAAGATGAGCGCTTGTGGATTTTTTCATACCGGGAAAATCCATAAAACCGCCATGGAAACAAGGACCTGGTGTTTAAAAAGGTTTATTAAAACATAATTATAAAACAAAATAAAATAAAATGCAGTCAGGTCTCCAGGACGCGTTTCGCCGTGATAAACGTCTTCATCAGCTGGCTCAACTCTCAAAAGCTTGTCTTTTAAATGTAACATTAATCCAATAAAAAAGGTATCACTATGTACTGCTATACTCTGATTTTGTCATCTGGACTGACATGGCTTACCAAATCTACACATATACAGTATATATCTATATATATATATATGTACAGTCGTCATTTGTGATGTAACGGTTTGGCGATGGACCATTTGCCCCTATGGATTGAGACAATTTCTTCAATCTCATGGAAAGTTTACCCATCTGACTGCCATTGGCAAAACTCATCTTTTTTTTATAAAACGTGCTCTACGTCCAGGATGTCTAACCTTGACCATCCAGCTACGGCAGGACATAAACTCTTTTATATCTCTGCCAGTCAAATTCTGGCAGTGAAATCTGGGAAATGTAGTCCAAGAACACTGCTTGACTGACACCATCCCACAACGCGGAACTGAATTTCACGTGGAGCGAAATGCCGTGAGCACCTTAATTTAATGGGGCGTGCAAGCTCATTCTGGCATCAACTGAAAGTTAAACCATATGCATTTACAGGGAATTGCCTGCATTATCTATATTTACATTGACACGCGATACTAAAACCAGCGGCCCTGCTTTGCGCAGCAATAAATGTTATGTTGGTTATAGTGGAACTTTGCTTCAACTGGTTTCATTCAATTTTAATAAATAGATTAAAAGCAAATCAAAAGCATTTAATATAGATCTTTGTGAAAATAGAATTCAGCTTTAAAAAGAAAAGTCAAGTTGTCAAATGTTGTTTATTCTCATTGTATTGTAACCCTGTCTATATGGTGCGCTTTGTTCAGCGCAGCGGAATATAAATAAATAATAATCCTTGCCACTTAAATAAAATAAAAATTTAATTTATTTAAATTTATAAAAAAAAATATTAAAAAAATGAAAAAAAATATATATTTTTTTAAATTTATTTAAATTTAAAAAAAATTAAATAAAAAAGTGGAAAAGTGGCCAGGATGTGTGGAGTGTTTCTTTAATCATTTTAGTCCCAACAGGCTAACCCCCTATGATTCCCTTATCATTTATTGCTTTCAAAGAATTCTGGGCATTACAGGCAATAAACATCTTAAGGGACCAGAGTTTGGCGTATCAGATTCCGAAAATAACTCTCTACGTATCGATTTCTGCAAGATAAAATATTTGTACTTTTTTTATATTTAATGTAAATATGTAATATTTGTATTAATTTTATTAGAAAAATTGACAGTTTGTCAAATGTTGAGAAAAATCCCAAAGCGCAGGCAGTTGATGATGCGTTTTACTAGAAAGCCTCGAGCACCGATCATATTGGCGTGTCATAGTCAATTAAGTCAAGTTATTGATAGCAAGAAACAAAAAGAACAATTAATTACTCTTCCTGGTAACCAGCAAAGTATTTATGTAAAGAGATTCTTGATTAACTAATGCGCCGCGCTGTTCCAAGTTTGGCGTGGTTTTTCGCGAATGTCATCATAAAGCATTGATTGCGGTCTAAGAACAATCCGGGCATTGTTTCTCGTACAAGAGAACATCAGTAAAGAGACAAAAATGATCATTCTTTAGTTAAAAATAAAAATTAAATATCCCATCTCTGGAATTGATTTTTCCATTCTAAATGTATTTGATAAGGTCAGATTTAAATGAAGCTAGCGTCTCCGCCGCCATTAAGGGCTCATTAAAAACGAAGTCAAAATTTGATTTAAATTATGACATTTTAAAAGGTTGAAATTAGCTGTAAATGTGATTCTGAGATTTCGAGACCCTGCCAAGACTGATATTCTGGATTGATAGCCGTGTTCATAATGTTTTGTCACCGCCTCTTTAATTCTTTCAAACACACCGGTTGCGTATCATGCTTTAAACAGAAGAAACCTCCCAAAAAATTATCTTTTTTTTAAAGCAGGTGTGAATTTATCACATCAGACGAAAGTCCTTCTGCTCAGTTATTTTTTTAAATTAACTAAATTCTGTTCTGTTTAATTATATCAACCTTTGATTGTAAAACAGTGGGAAATATGAAAATGTGAGTCAGATCTCACAGGTGCTGGAAACAAAAGACATACACAAAAAGTTGGGTATGTAAAACCTCGGGTATGTATGGAATCTGCTAGTGGAGAGGGAATATCTGCACTACTGTGATTATTGATTATGGAACCTTTGTTCCATACACCAAATCTTTAACATAACCCCATAGAAAAAAGTGGTGGGGAGTGCTATCTGGTGGCCAGGGAATTGCGACACCCCTTCCAATCCACCGGATTGGAAATGTTTCATTTAGGAACCCACAAACATGCAGTCCCCAATGTGGTGGTGCAGCATCTTGCTGGAAAATGATGGTTGGTTGAAGGTCATGTAGTTGTGGTGCCTCGTATTCGGTCAAAAGGTCAAGGTAAACATTTGCAGTAATTGATGTCTCGTCGAAGAAAAACGACTTCTTTCTATGGGGCTATGTTAAAGATATGGTGTATGGCAGGGCTCAAAATTTCAAGTCCCAAGCTACTAACCAGGCCATAAGAGTTACTCGCCACCAGTTGCTCCACCTAACTCCTACCCAGCCCTTAACTCTGCCCCTAAACACACCCCTTAAATTATCTTATGAAATTACACTGTTAAAGGTTTTATTTAGAATAAAATTACAAAAATAAAATTAATACCCAGACATCAGACCCCCAGATACATGTATACCCAGTCATTATTGTGCTGCCAGCGTGTGTATTTCCACTCGCCCTCAATTAATTTTCACTCGCCAAATGCAAGTAGGCGAGTGGAAATTTTGAGCCCTGGTGTATGGTACAAAGTCATCTAAAGCAGAGGATCACTGATGCCATTGCCAGCACTGATGAGGGGATGCTACAGCAAACATGGCAAGAAATCGAGTACCGTCTTGATGTGCTTCGTGCAACTAATGGTGCCCAATATAGAGGTGTATTAAATGAGGCAAAAAAGCCTTAAATCTATACGTCTCATTTTGTAATAGTTTTCTCTTATCTGTCTTTTCATTTGCCTTTGAAATAAATTTTAGAAATTGTAAAGAGACTTTATTGACACCCTGTATAACATTTTATATTCACTCACCGGTTAGCACCTCGACATCCTAAAACGAACGTTACATCCAAGTTAATGCATAGGTTTAAAGAAAGAAACGAGCCAAGGAGAAGCTGTTGCCGATGGGGAAGATCTTCAAAAGTAATATAAGACAGTACAGTATGAATTCAATCACTTTAAAGGATGAAAACAAAATGCAGTAACCTTAAGTGAACAATTTATCATTATCATTATCTCAAAACTACTCTCAGAGGCTTCAAAACTTGTCGGAGAAACTTGGTGATTCACGTAATTGCCATTGCAGAACTGCGAAAGTTTAAAGCCCACGTATCAACTTAAAGATTAAAAAAAAATAAAAAACACACACACTCCTTTTAAAAAGCAGAGGAAAACTCCAAGTTCTGTATAAGCACGTAGAGCTTGTTTTTCTGTCATTTCCTACAAACTACGGACTAATCCTTGTTGGTGGATTTCGACTCAACCGTGGACCTTGGATGCGTAATTTTCATGAAAGATGTGCTAGGGATTTTGGAGATATTTCCGTCCCAGATGTAGCAAGGTCAGCTCCTTGCGGGGTACAGTGCAGGGACATAAATCATTTTTAATGTGAAGTTGTGGCCTAATTCACACATCCAGTCCAGGGATTACATGACCCCGCAGCCGTGATAAAATATATCAGAAAATAAACTTTCAGCTTCGTGACTGTGCTCTGCAAACATACAGTCACACATTGCGAAATAAGGCTCTATCTATCTATATATTTATCTATATATATATATATATATCTGTATCTATCTATTTAAATCACTCTCTATATCACAAGCTATCTATCTATATCACTCTGTATCTCACAATCTATCCATCTCTATATCTATATCGCTATCTCACAATCTGTCTGTAGCTATCTTTACCATTCTATCTATCTAATAAAGAAAAGAGCGTGCTGGCGCTTAAAGATTATGTATAATATAATATAAATTATTTATCAACCCACCTACTTATTCAATCTAAAGATAGGGAGGGATATAGATTCACTTTGGGTATGCTGCTTGGAGTACTGTGTGCAGTACTGGAGACCGTATCTCCAGAAGGATATAGACCTCTTAGAGAGAGTTCAGAGAAGGGCTACTAAAATGGTGTACGGCTTGAAGGAGAAAAGTTACCAGGAAAGGCTTAATGATCTTAACATGTACAGCTTGGAAAAAAGACGAGACAGAGGTGATATGATAGAAACATTTAAATACGTAAAGGGAATCCACAAGGTAGAGGAAGGGAGTATATTTAAAAGGAAACAAAGTAGCAAAACAAGAGGACATAGTCTTAGATTAGAGGGGCAAAGGTTTAAAAGTAACATCAGAAAGCATTATTTTACTGAGAGGGTGGTGGATACATGGAACAGCCTTCCAGTTGAAGTGGTAGAGGCCAAAACAGTAATTGAATTTAAGCAAGCATGGGATAGACATAAGGCTATCCTAAACAAAAGATAAATCCAGGTAAAGTATCCATGTAATTGGGCAGACTAGATGGGCCGAGAGGTTCTTATCTGCCGACATTTTTCTATGTTTCTATGTTTCTATGCTTCACTGAGATATAGTACAAATAGAAACTCTCCCAGATTTGTACCACGGATAATATGAAAAATGCAAAGGTAACCAGATAGCGCAAGAACTATATTATGCATATACACATATAATCTGCAATATTACTCGATATTACTCGATATTACTCATCCACATTGCGGGGATAGAGGTTGAGAAAAGTCCACTGTCCAGACACAAATATCAGCACCAGCAGAATAGGACAAGGCGATGAATAAAATCAGAAGGGTAACGGTGAACTTTCAAGGTAAAACTTCTGGAGAGCTCAATATTCTCCCGTTCCTGTTCTCCTCTCTTAGAGTTTAGAAGTTCACTCAAAGAGAAAAAAGAAAAAAGACACAGGCGCTCACATAGCGCAATAACTCCTTACAATGGAAGAATGTGCAAAAAATGTATAGCCAAATGTGTACTCACCGAGGTTGGAGCCTGTCAGGTCATTAGGCTCATTTAACACGCATAAGTGTTTTCTTTAGAAGGCAAAAAACACCTAAAAAAGCCCCTCTGTGCGTTGGTTCAGGCTCTGGTGGCTCAATAATACATAAGGCCCATCCAGCATATTGCAAAAAGGTTTAATGGATAAAAAGTATTTTTAAAACATATTAAAAAAATATATATAAGACAACATAAAAAGGTTACTGAGACGCGTTTCGGCCATAGGCCTTCATCAGTCAGTGCATGGAGGACTCTGCACACCTTCCTCTATTTATAGTTCCTTAACAATACTTAATTGCATTCTCCTGTGATTGGGTTCCGTGTTGTTACTTCCGGTGCGGCACTTCCGGTAAGTCCGATACGTCACTTCCGGTCAATATCGTTGTTTCCTGTGGGCTTCAAAAATGTAATTTCCTGTTAAACGCCAGATATGCTACTTGCACACCATCACAGCGCATATTTCAACCATGTGCTCATACTCGATTACCATATACCGAGCAAATGCCCAGAGATCACCCATAACAACAAATATTACGATATGATCGTTCATTGAGGCAGTCTAGCAGAACAGTAATTAGTAAAATCATCAGTATGACATTATAAAGATAAAAATATAAAATTTATCGCAGATTCATAACGGCAGGATGTATACAGAAACGGTTATTCATAGATACAATTCAAAACAGTCAAAACAGTTAAAATATGGATTCTCTATAACTCTTTCTGTAGAAAAAATATATATTGGTATACTAGATGACATATTATTTTTAATTTTATGGCAGATCTTAAAATAATACGATGGCCTCTAGCATCATTTTATATTATACTATTGCTATTGACTTATTTTATATTATAGGATCAAAAAGGGGGTTCCATCGTGTTCTGGATAGACGATAAAATAATGGTAAAGCCAGGGGAGAGCTTTTATCATGTTCTAAATAATCTTATTAACTATAAATATGACAGACAGAGAATAGGGCTAGAAGGGAGTTTCTAACATGTTCAAAATAGCTAACTATCATTTAGAAAATGGCACAGCTTAAAATCTACGTTCAAACCACCAGGTTGTAGTGAGTTCATCAGATATATCCACCTCATTTCCTCCTTCCCGAGGGCTTTTTCAAAGTTCCCTCTTCTCCAGGATGGTATCATTTGTTTCACTCCTATAAATTGTAATCCTTCTGGATTCTGTGAGTGCTTTTGTTTGAAGTGTAACGGTACACTATGATTCTCTACTCCTTTCCGGACATTCCTCACGTGTTCCTGTATGCGCATATTGAGGGGTCTTGTCATACGGCCTACATAATTACGTCCACATGGGCATGTCAATAAGTATATCACATTACGTGAAAAACAAGTGATCACCTCTTTAATATTAATATTCCTTCCTTTTCCCCGAACTTTTGTCACGACCTCCTTCTTGCTTCTAGTATTTCTGCAATTCAAACAGTTTCCACATCTGTGGAACCCCTTTGTAATACCGAAATAGTTGTTAATTGATTTTCTTCCCCGATCTTGCGTTAGCTCCAATTTTAAGTTTCCAACTCCCCGACAAATAATCCTAGGTTTCTCTTGCAGGACTTCACTCAATATAGGATCCTGACATAAAATAGGCCAATATTTTTGAATGGTCTGTCTAATATTCCTATTGTGTGGGTTATAGGTAAATATAAAAGGAACATTATCATCCATATTTCGCATTGAGGATCTCTCTTTCAAAAGGGATTCTCTCTCAGTTGACCTTACTTCACCTCTTGCCTCTTCCAGTCTCCTTTTGTTATAACCCTTCTCCTCAAAATCTTTAAGGAGTTTAATTGATTGATCATCATATACCTCGATGTCAGTGCAGTTTCTTCTCAGCCTTGAGAACTGTCCTTTTGGGACATTCTCTAACCATTGAGCTAGATGGCAACTATTCTTCTCAATATAACTATTACAATCTACATTCTTAAAATGGGTCCTTGTTTTTAATGTAGTTCGGTCTGGTGCTACATATATTTCTAAGTCCAGGAACGTTACATCCGTTCTGCTACATGTTGTTGTAAGTTTAATTCCTCTCTCATTATCTTCAAGGACATTCAGGAACTCTTTAAGCTTGTTGTCCTCCCCTTTCCATATAAAAAACACATCATCGATACATCTTTTATATAGCATCAGATGTTACTGCTAGGAATGTTTCCTCCCACTCTGCCATAAATAAATTTGCATACCCTGGCGCAAAACAGGTACCCATCTCAGTCCCTCGATATTGCAAGAAAAATTTATCTTCAAACCAGAAATAGTTGTTTTCAAGGATCAACTGTATACCCTCCAAAATGAAAGCTATCTGTTCTGGCAGAAGTAACTTTGCCTTCTCTAAGAAGGATTTAGTGACCCCTATTCCTCTATCGTGCGGGATAATAGTGTACAAGGACTGCACGTTGCTTGTCACTAAAAAACAATTCTCTTCCCATTTAATTCCCTGAATTGCTTTAAGAATCTGCATCGTATCCCTTAAGTAGGCTGGTGTCTTGCTCACATATGATTGTAATTGACGTCGAGGTACTCAGAGATTGTACCTGATATGGATCCTATTCCCGATACAATCGGTCTCCCAGGTGGTTGTTCTATATTCTTATGCATTTTAGGTAGAAAGTAGAACGTGGGAATCCTTGGGTAATTGACCTTCATATATTTGTATTCATTATCATTAAGAATACCCATCTCATGTCCATGTTCCAGATAATCCAGAATTTAATCGTGATCTCTTTAGTGGGGTCTTTCTTCAGCTCTTTATAGGTACTCGTATCGCTCAGGAGTCTCATATCTTCTTGATGGTAATATTCCTTAGTCTTGATTACCACACCTCCGCCTTTGTCGGCAGGCTTAATCCTGATCTCTTCGTCCTCTTTCCATTGCCATAGAGCTTCTTTCTTTTTCTTTGTGAGATTATCTTTTTTCGTCATAGGGTCCATTTTCTAGATCTGCCATCACCATTTTTTCGAACCTCGCTATTTCTTGCGAGATCATTGACTTAGGAAAAAATTGTGATTTTTCCTTCAAGGTCGTATGTGTATAGACCTTCATCTGTTCTGTTCTTATTACAGGGTTTTTAAGAAAATATTTCTTTAAGCATAAGTTATTTTTGAACTTTTGCATATCGATATATACACTAAAATGATCAAGTTTCTTCACAGGAGCGAATTTCATCCCTTTATTTAAGACACTCATCTGTGTTTGCGTGAGTGCCTTGGTAGTTAGGTAGAATATCCCTCTGTTCTCCCGTACTTTTCTTTCCTTCCATAATTTTCTACTCTTTCCTGCTCTGCACCCTCTTCTTCATATGGTGTCCCCCTTCCGGGAGACCACCCTCTTTTTAAACTGGTAGTGGGTCTGTCTTGTCTGAGGCCGTCCTGCCGAAAAACCTCATTCCTACTATCATTGTAGAAACGATGCACATTTTGCGTATTATGGAAATTTTGATATCCCTGATTGTCATTCCTTGGGTGACCACTATCCCTCTGATTAGTAGTAGGGTGTGTAAACCCACCCCTATTCCGGTTGCTTACAGTATTGTCACGTGTTGTATTGTAGAAATTAACAGATGGTCGTCTGTTACTTCTCTTCCTTTGTCTCTGGGGTTGTGGTGTCTTTTGATGGTAATTTCTATAGAATGGCAGTTTATCAGGTTTTACCTGGTATCCTTTATTATTTTGATAGACCTCCTACCCATCATTCGATTGTCTCCCTTGCTTCCATACATTTCCTTTCTGATAGTCCATCAGATCCCTCTGATATTTCTTTCTTTTCCTTTCTCTAATCTCATTGTCTAGCTTCTCCAGATCTTTCTCCATCCGTGACATGTAGGATGCGAGTTCTTGTTCCGAAACCAGCCCCTTAAGTTCCATATGCTTCATCTCTATATTTTGATTGAGGCTCGTAAGTACTTCCGTTCGCCTTCCAATTATCACTTTCATACTGTGAAGGGAGGACCCTTCAAGCATTTCTTCCCACCTTTTCTGGAAAATCTCATCATCTTTATCACCTGCTAGGATTTTCTCAAATCTCAAGCCTCTAGGGACCATTTTTTCTTTTGTATACTTCTCCAATGTAATGATCTCCCATTTATTCCTAATCTCCTTTTTCAAATCCCTTTCCAACTCCCGCATCATCTGTGCCTGATCAGGAGACTTGGCAACCTCCACCCCCTCTCCTCCAGATTCAAATAGCTGGTCATGATATCTGCCAAAAGAAATTTGAAAGTCCATATTGGCAAGTTGCCTATGTTTTTGTACAGGGCACCTAGTTTGGGGTAAAGTTTAGATGAGAGTTTTTCGATGTGGGGGCCAAAGGATAGATTTGGGTCTAACCACATACCTAGATATTTGAGAGAAGTAGATAAATGGATAGTTAGATAGATATATATATATAGATAGAATGATAAAGATAGCTACAGATAGATTGTGAGATAGCGATATAGATAGAGAGATGGATAGTGAGATAAAGAGTGATATAGATAGATAGTGATATAGATAGATAGTGATATAGGTAGATAGACTGATATAGATAGATACTGATAGATAAATAGATATAATGATAAAGATAGCGAGATAGCGAGATAGCGAGATAGCGAGATAGCGAGATAGCGAGATAGCTAGAGAGATGGATAGATACATAGATAGATAGATAATATCTAAGGAAGCGGCACTCAAGGTCTTTACATAAATCACTCGGTATCTTTATTGATCAACATTTCAGTTTACTCTTTGTAAACTTTCTGAAGAAAGTTTACGGAGAGTAAACTGAAACGTTGATCAATAAAGATACCGAGTGATTTATGTAAAGACCTTGAGTGCCGCTTCCTTGGATATTATCACAGTGAGCTGAGCGTTGCACCGGGCAAACACGCAAATGGATTCTGAGTGCCAGATTCATGGATAGATAGATAGATAGATAGATAGAAAGAATGATAGATAGATAGATAGATAGATAGATAGATAGATAGATAGATCTACTGTTTGTTGTTTGAGGAGGTAAATTATTGGCTACTTTAAATTATACAAACACAGCATTCTGTTTTGGAAGGTTTGATCCCTGAAGCCATCCGCATCTGTTCAACATCTAATTAGAAAAGAACCGACATCAGCACTTTGGTTTGGGTCAGCTAGAAGTCAAGCTGTGCCCCTAATCTAACCTCATCATTAGTTTCCTCTGAGTGGTGGCACCCTTCTATCGTTTGTTAAGAATTGTCCTTCTTAATGAACGTTGTGTAAAAAACATATAATCCTAATTATACCATTATATAACATCATTAGCATTATTACCCCAGTGTAGATAAAATTATATATAAAATTTTAAAGTGTAAAAAGCTGACATCTCTCAAAATCTCCTAAAATCCTTTATCATATGAGGATGTTTTGTGCCATTAAAGGTGCATATTAAACACATTGCTCGTTTTCCTCACATAAATCAGTCAGACATCACTGTTTATTAAAGTATTCTTTTAAAAATACGTGTTCTTTTGGTAATAAATGATAATATAAACAGGGTTATTCAGAGAAAGGTGAAACTCTGGAGAATGTTTGGAGAAGTGAAATTTCTAGGTCCAAATAGCTGATTTGGAAAGTGAGATAAATGGGAGAATTTTCCTGGTCTGGCTATTTTGACCTAGAATTTCACTTCTCCAAATGTTCTCCAGAGTTTCACCTTTCTCTGAATAACCCTGATAGTGTATCCTACTTTACAGCCACAGTTAAAGGGGCACCCTGATCAATATGAACACTTTTACTCATATATATAATCTTGTTGGTGGGAATGTGCCACCCCTCCCCCGTCCCCAAACCCCCGCATTGTCTCATGATACTTGTCCAGATTTATTGTTTCAGAACCAAAACTAAAAACTACATCGACTCTCCTGCCATGATCTCGATACTCTCAGGCAGCAGGTTCTCACGGATTCTGAAGTATGGAAGACTCTGAAATCCGGAATGCTCAGGGTTCCAGGCTTTCTGGACTATGGGTGCCTGACCTGTAGTTACATAGAAAAAAAGTTTGAAAATAGACTGATGTCCATCAAGTTCAACTTTCCACAAAACTGCCCCACTGCTGCTGATGAACCTGAAGAAACCATTTATGTTAGCCACACTATGAGCCCTATTCTATTCTTTGTGCTAACTTTGGGATCATACCAGGAAAAATCAGCGCCTGCAGATTTCCCCTTAGCATCCCCATTTTACCACAATATTCTGAGACAGATGCTACCTCGGCATCTTTCCCGGAACGCAGCACTATCTGCTGGGATACTTCCATGCTGCTGCGAGTATCACCTCTGTATTTAACAGTTAAGGAGGTGGAGGAGGACGGAATGTTTAGATAAGAGCTGCCAGCTGAATGAGATAAGCCAGGGAGCTTAAAATACTTCTAATTTCCCTCCTGGCAATGTCCTTTGAATAAATCCCAAACAATACAATGATTAAAATCAGTAATTTATCCATTCACTCCATTCTATGTCCAAAGCCACACAGTGAGGAGCAGGTGATGGAAAGATAGTGTGTAGGAGGGGCAGTTTACAACACAAAAGATGACACAATGGATGCACCCAGTGACACATATAGAGGAAAATATGACACAATGGATGCACCCTGTGACACATACAGAGGAAAATATGACACAATGGATGCACCCAGTGACACATATAGAGGAAAATATGACACAATGGATGCACCCAGTGACACATACAGAGGAAAATATCACACAATGGATGCACCCAGTGACACATATAGAGGAAAATATGACACAATGGATGCACCCAGTGACACATACAGAGGAAAATATCACACAATAGATGCACCCAGTGACACATATAGAGGAAAATATCACACAATGGATGCATCCAGTGATACATATAGAGGAAAATATCACACAATGGATGCACCCAGTGACACATATAGAGGAAAATATCACACAATGAATGCACCCAGTGACACATATAGAGGAAAATATCACACAATGGATGAACCCAGTGATATATATAGAGGAAAATATCACACAATGGATGCACCCAGTGACACATATAGAGGAAAATATGACACAATGGATGCACCCAGTGACACATACAGAGGAAAATATCACACAATGGATGCACCCAGTGACACATATAGAGGAAAATATCACACAATGGATGCATCCAGTGACACATATAGAGGAAAATTTCACACAATGGATGCATCCAGTGACACATATAGAGGAAAATATCACACAATGATGCACCCAGTGACACATATAGAGGAAAATATCACACAATGGATGCACCCAGTGACACATATAGAGGAAAATATCACACAATGAATGCACCCAGTGACACATATAGAGGAAAATATCACACAATGGATGAACCCAGTGATATATATAGAGGAAAATATCACACAATGGATGCACCCAGTGACACATATAGAGGAAAATATCACACAATGGATGCACGCAGTAAAGTGGCCCTTTAAGATAATTCTGCTGGTATGGATCAGTTTTATTACTTTGTATATCTGTAATAACTGTAAAATTTCAATGTTCTTGAACCCCAGGAAAACGAGAGAAATCTCAATGTACCCTTCCTGGTAAAATACTTTGCAAATAAATAAATAAATAACTCCACATTGGTCTCCACAGAACAAAATATTTATATTATATTTAAAAAATTATATATACACACAAAATAAATATATTTTCTTTTTTTTATCCTTAGAGACTGAAGGATAATGAAGACATTAGATGCAAGAACAGAGAAAGAGGAGCTTCTTTTCCATAAGAAAAACTTTTCAGAAGAAGTGCAAGAATGCATCTCTCTTTACGGAAATTCCGTTTTAGTCCGCACGTTTTCACAAAGCTTATTCCTCGGTTCGCAAATGGATCGACTTTTGAATTTTCTTAACAATTCACCACTTCAGCACTTCAGTGAAATGTTATTTATTGAGTCCAGAGAGAGAGCAGCTCAGATTTCAGAGAGCCAGGTTTAGACGATGCTATTTGCATGATTACCTGGCTCACGTCCTTAATGTCTTGTATACGCTATAAAGCCATATGTATCTAAATAGGGCTGATTGCTGAGTATATTAGCTCAGTGAAATAAAAGGCATAGAAATTCTCATATACTGGGATTTAGGCTGATTTTATATCCCAGCACATTCCCATCAGCTGCTGGATATATTGATAAACAGATTGGATTAAAGGATTCCGCAGCCCTTTTCTTTTCCTATAGAGAGACGCAACGGCCATTTATTGTCAGAAATGGAATTATTTTAGTGGGTTGTAATTCAAATAAACGATCTAGTTAACTGTATTTCCATGATAATGCAGGCTGGTCATTTGTAGAATTTATATTTTGTTTGCACAATGATTCTCGCATAGACTTTGCCCGCAAGAGTAAAAAAAATATTATAATAATAATAATAATATTAAAGTATGGAATTAATAAAAATAGAAATATCATACTCGGCGCCAACTATCGGCTTTCCCATAAAGTTGTTTTGCCGTTTAAGAGATGAGAAAATCTCCTCTTTACAATGCAAGGTATTATATTTTCGATTCCAAGGTTAAAATCCATATTTACTTCACAGCACATCAAACCGCAGTGTTGATTGGGATCATTTCTTTCGGTATTCTCTTCTGGTCCAGATCATATATACAAGCTTTTGTTAAGATGATGTTTGAAGATACACTATATTGCCAAAAGTATTCGCTCACCTGCCTTGGCTCGCATATGAACTTAAGTAGCATCCCATTCCTAATCCATAGGGTTCAATATGACGTCGGTCCACCCTTTGCAGCTATAACAGCTTTAACTCTTCTGAGAAGGCTGTCCACAAGGTTTAGGAGTGTGTTTATGGGACTTTTTGACCATTCTTTCAGAAGCGCCTTTGTGAGGTCACACACTGATGTTGGACGAGAAGACCTGGCTCTCAGTCTCTGCTTTAATTCATCCCAAAGGTGTTCTATCGGGTTGAGGTCAGGACTCTGTGCAGGCCAGTCAAGTTCATCCACACCAGACTCTGTCATCCATGTCTTTATGGACCTTGCTTTGTGTGCTGGTGCACAGTCATGTTGGAAGAAGAAGGGGCCAGCTCCAAACTGTTCCCACAAAGTTGGGAGCATGGAATTGTCCAACATGTCTTGGTATGCTGAAGCATTCAGAGTTCCTTTCACTGGAACTAAGGGGCCAAGCCCAGCTCCTGAAAAACAACCCCACACCATAATCCCCCCTCCACCAAACTTTACACTTGGCACAATGCAGTCAGACAAGTACTGTTCTCCTGGCAACCGCCAAACCCAGACTCGTCTATCAGATTGCCAGATGGAGAAGCACGATTCGTCACTCCAGAGAACGCGTCTCCACTGCTCTAGAGTCCAGTGGCGGCGTGCTTTACACCACTGTATCCGACGCTTTGCATTGCACTTGGTGATGTATGGCTTGGATGCAGCTGCTCGGCCATGGAAACCCATTCCATGAAGCTCTCTGCGCACTGTTCTTGAGCTAATCTGAAGGCCACATGAAGTTTGGAGGTCTGTAGCGATTGACTTTGCAGAAAGTTGGCGACCTCTTCACACTATGCGCCTCAGCATCCGCTGACCCCGCTCCGTCAGTTTACGTGGCCTACCTCTTCGTGGCGGAGTTGCTGTCGTTCCCAAACACTTCCACGTTCTTATAGTACAGCTGACAGTTGACTGTGGAATATTTAGGAGCGAGGAAATTTCACGATGGGATTTGTTGAACAGGTGGCATCCTATCACAGTTCCACGCTGGAATTCACTGAGCTCCTGAGAGCGACCCATTCTTTCACAAATGTTTGTATAAACAGTCTGCATGTCTAGGTGCTTGATTTTATATACCTGTGGCCATGGAAGTGATTGGAACATCTGATTCTGATTATTTGGATGGGTGAGCGAATACTTTTGGTAATATAGTGTATGTTGGTTATTATGGTCAGGTTAATTGTGCTCTTTAGGGACTTACTTAGAAAGCTGGTTTCTGAGACATATGTGTAATTTTATGGGGCGATTGAAATTTCAGAGAGAAAGAGCGCTCTCTGTTGTTAGGTGAATACCGTGAGGACCCTAAGGGCAAGGTGAGCGGAAGGAGGAAACAAAGCAGAAATCTACCGACTACATTAACCAGTCCTTATGACAGAAAAGGAGGTTAGATGTCTGTGCACCCCCCAAAAAAATCAAAGTCCAAGTAATTGCTACTGCTGGAATGGACAGTAGTCTTATTTTGGTGAGCTGAGGTGGGTCTTTGATCACCCCAGTCAACTGGTGGCTCATGACCATTGTAGCTCAAGGAACATTTCCCTGCTTTGCCCAATGGTGCCAACAAGCTTTACGCTTTCCATAGAAGAAGCATTGTAGGACTCGTTAAAGATAAAACCAAAAAAGTTTATTGTATCATTTTAAAATAGCCCGACGTTTAGGCTCTGTCTGTGCCTTTTTTCAAGCTCAAACTAAATGTATAGCCGAAATGTCAGGCTATATGAATTTTAAAATAATAAAGATCAAACAGAAAAAGTTTCCCAGAGTGCACCTTCTATGGAAAGTGTATATACAATTTTTTAGATTTTTTTGAACCAGGCAAATGAATCCGTATTTAAAGGAGAGTGCTACATTATGTGAAAATATTTTACCTTATTATTCATGTCATGTATTTTTTTCATGTTTTGCTGTTTTTCACGTGTTTTTTACAACTGTTTATTTATTTATTAATATACTTGACAATTAACTTGGAGAAAGAATCGGTCGAGACATCACTTCCAGATGCGGCGGGCGTACCAGGCGTTGACGTACATGGGAGATGGTGAGTAGGGATGGGCTGCCGGTTCGAATCGGTTCGAAGTTCGATTCGAACATCGGCTGTTAGAAAATTCGTGAACTCCGAACTTTTCGGGACGTTTGCAGAAAGTTAAAAAAAAAAAAAATCAAAAAAATGTTTAAAAGATCCTAAAAAGAAAATCGAAAAATAAAGAGACTATTTACTGCAGAATATAATAATAAAAGGTTTATTATATTTTGTATTAAAACGGGAATATTTCCCACTCATTGTTGGTCAAACATTTCCCACTCGTTGGTGATAAAACATTTTCCATGGCTTCTGCACCATGTTTCTTTACCTTGATAAAGGCTCAGAAAGAGCCAAAACATCAGACCCTATGTACTTGTACATTTAATAAGGTTTTTTTTTGTTTTTATCTAAGTCCCAGAGTGCCTTTCCTGTATGTATGTTTGTAATTATCCATGAGAGTTTGGTGCACCGGGCAAATGAGGAGAGATTCCTGATAAGTGCTGGACCCACTGTTGAGATATATATATATATATATATATATATCTCTTTCTATGTCAATACTGTAAACAAAGTAAGTAAACAAATATACATAAATAAAAACAATGAAAAGATGTATGGTGATACACAGACTCTCTGTGCTAAATACAATCATGAAACAGCTCAACGGACAGAGTTGCACTGTATTCTTTTCATTGTTGGTGCACCAAAGCAATCAACAGAGTGTGAGTGTTTTCCTGTGCCAACTTTGAGTAATAAGAGTGTAATTAAAATTAATAACTAAATAATAAAACAAAGCACTGGGCAGATGACACGAAGCAGAAGCCATGACCTCTAGTTGTTGTAACCCCGACCAGCGATTCTTCTTACCATGTTAACAAATTAACAACTTAAGACTGAAATTAATAGGTTAAATCATGACAGCTGTGAGGAAGAGCCTGTGTTTGCCAGGGGTTCAGAATTAAGGACAGTAATTGAAGCCAACTAACCCAAGGTCACTGCTATATATACTGAGAGTCAATTGCCTTTGGCAGTGAAGTTAGGATTGGGATGAGCTTGTTTTGTACAGGGCAGATCCAGCCGAGCACATTCATTTTCCCTTAAGGGTACAATTTGCATTGCGTTACGATTAAATATCAAGCATTATCGTTTCCCTGCCGCATCGTGTTATGTAAGCCTAGCTAAATATATCTCTTTCCCGGGAAGTCCAAGCGAGAACTAGTTAAAGAAAGTAATAGATTTGAGGATAAAGATGAAAATATAGGTAGTGCGTTTATATTTTACATATCAACCAAAGTAACGCAATAAATATAATTGAAGGGAGCATGAATTATACATTAGGAAGCTGGATTATATGTTGAATTAAAATTCTAGGGACTGATTTTCAAATGCAGGTAATGGCAAGCCAGGCAGGTGATTCATTAACCAGAACGATAATGATGCAAAATATCGAGGTTTGAGATTGTAAAAAAAGTCAATTGAAAAACAAATTGCGCTTGACTGTGTTATCCTAAATTTCTATTGGGTGGTCTCTGAATTAATATATGCTGGAATACAAAATAACAAACTAGGGCATCCTTTCCATAGCAAATGACTTTAAAGTTAATAATTTATTCAATTTTATTACTGTTGTTAAAAGACTTGAATATTATCTTAGCCCCAAGCTTATTTGGTTTGGTTTCAGTACAGAGTCACTACTGAGTTTCTTTGCTTGCATTTGGAACGTATCTTGATGTTCTACAAGTCCCTTTACAGCAGGGATCTCAAGTTCTGCTGCCCCACCCCCTCATCAGATGTTTTTGGACTACAGCTCCCTGATTCTCTTGTCATCTATTGCTTTCTAGGTATTGTAGGCAATAAACAACTGGGGGGAAAGAGTTTGATAGAGTTCATAAAATTTCCAGACCCTTACTTACGGCATCCTTTACTTAACATGGGCAGAGCTAGAGATACCTTGCGCTATTGCAACCAACAGATCGTTGGTCCCGGCGCTAATTTCTATGCGGACGCTAATCAAAAAATTTACCCATTGCTCAACCCTGGCGTTAGCTGACGGAAAGAAAAAAAATGAAAATAAATAAAAAGGTCCTTGCACCAAATTAAAAGGCAATTAACAGGCAATTGAAAGGAATGCAGCACAGGTGTTCTCTTGGCCACATACACCATTGTAATGGATCTAGTCAGCAATGTCGCTGCTGTTGTAGTAGGCTCTATTATTATATAAATGTATCCTTTATCCACATATATCCTAAGTCTTAAATATTGGCTAATTCTAAACATCTTACGCTGGGGGTTATTCATACAGGGTAATACAAAGAGAATCGAAAAGTCACCACACCTTCGGTGACTTTTCGTTCTTTTCAATTTGGTTCGTTTGGAAATCCCATTTCGGCGACCCTGCGGTGTATTCAGCAAGCACCACAGGGTCCCCAAATTGCAGGGAAAGGCCTCCGCAAACCCGACTAAAACAAACCGCAAAACCCGGCGAATGCACACCGGAAACCCACAAAAACATCTGGAAAAACACCGAAAAAACCCGAGCAAGAGCCGATCAAACGCAGCGAAGCTGCCGGAAAAAGCCGACACCGCAGACGAAGGAGGTGAATAAATTAGCAAAACAGTTCGCTTGAATGTTTGAAAGTGAAACGCTGTTTGCAAAGAAACTACTGAGCGAAAATGTCTGAAATTTACATATGAGGTCCAGGGAATGATAATAAAAAGGGCTGTTACAGAAAAAATAAGTAAACTTAAAAAAATAATTGGATTTTTTTTAAAAAAAAAAATCCAAAAAAATGCTTAAAATATCCTAAAAAATCTATAAATAAAGAGACTCTTTACTGCAGAATTGTATAATGAATGGTTTATTAGATATTGAACTAAAACAGGAATATTTTTAACATTGAAGCCTATGGGATTCGCTTGAATAAATCTGCCGCATGAAATCACCGAATGGCAGGGCATTTCGGGAACCTTTCTCTGCTGGTTTGTGTTCTCTGAATAGCCAAAGCAGTGCTTTTTATGGGGATTTCACTGCCCTCGAACAGGCACCGAACAGGCACCATATGTGCAGGCAATTCGCCAGGATTTGGCGAATTGCCTGCTCTCTGGATAGCTGAATGGCCAGGAAAGGTAATTGAACGCAGCCGTTCGGATCTCTTTGAATAACCCTGATAGTATGTAAGCGGTTGAGTATTAGGGTTAGGATAATGTTTAAAGGGACACATGGATAAGTCTTGCCCTGAAACATGTATTATTTATATGCTGCAGCAGGGAAATTATTGTGGCTCACCTGGCCATCCTTTGGATCTATTAAATGCAGTGTAATGTTTCTACAGGCTGCTGAGTGGCATTTATCATGCAATGCTCATCAGCCTTAATTATTATATGTGCGCATATAAACATGGATGATACGGCCACCTTGGTAGATTTTAATAATGCAGGGGTGTGAGGGCTCTTCACTGGATGTGTTCATACTTATACAAGCTTCTGAAGGCAGGGAATAGGTATGGGCCGGCACTCTGCACTGAAAAAAAACAAGTTCACAACGGCATTAACGCTGGGTCTCAACCCAGGGCTTAGCGTTTCCCTCGCGTGCGCTAATGAATCTTGCACACTGCCAACTGTGAACAAGGCGATCTGTTGGTGGGTCATCAGGCGCTACATGTTAGCGCTCGTGCTAGATTTTTCATGTAGCATTGGTGTTTTAGCTCACACCAGGTGATAATGCCCGTAGTGTCACTAGTTGGCCAGCAGACAGAGCCATCTGACTGTCAAATAAACATACTGTATCTAAAATGTATGAATAAACTCTTCCCAAATGGATACATGGCCACTCACAACATTGTGGCATCGTTCCGGAAGAAACAGCCAATTTACAATTATTTGGCACGTCTGGTACCCTTTCTTTCCTAATGAATGGTATCATTGTGACTGGCCCCTTTGGGTCAGAGAGCACCGTGCTACTACTCTTTTGGTTGTTGGCTGTTTTATTGTGTGCAGCTTCTTCTTTTCTGTATCACTCCTCACAAATTTGACTCTTAACCCCTTCGCTATCTAGATCGAGATAACTCGCGTCTTCAAAGGCACCATCAGGTGCCAGATATTGAGTTATCTCTATCTGCAGCTCTGAAGGTCAAAATCTAATGAAATTAGTTTGCTGCAAGCAAATTGCATTTGCTTTTGGGCTGCAGAAGGTGCCCCCAAAGTTTTAGCCCTGTAGACATAATGGTAACAGTGCTAAAACTGTTTAACCCTTTCACTGCTGAGGACGTGTGGGGAACGTCTTCATTGACTCCTAAGGAAAGATAGGGGTGGAGATAAGGGTTCATTTGAACCCAGATTTCTCCTGACTGTTTTCAGCTAGCAGGGTCATGTTTGGTATCATTAGAAAGGCCAGAGCATGGCCTTTCCAATGATACAAACATGACCATGTTTAAAGCAATAAAAAAATAAATAATAATAATACAGAAAATAAAAATGTGTTTTTTTAAGACGAGAAATGGCTCAGCAGTGAAGGGGTTAAAATCAGACGATGAATGCCCTGACATATCGTGCCTTCAGCAGCCGATGAAGGGAAACACGAGTTGCAGATCAAACTGCAGTAACTCCCTTTGGACAGTAGATGGCGCATTCTCCCTGCCAAATAGGTTATTACAGTAAGAAATACCCTGGGAATATCCCCAAATATTTCTTACTGTATAATTAATTAAATATTCCTGTTTTTTTGGAAACTCACTTGCCAGTGTAGGGGTTAAGGAACATTGCAATGCTTTCACCAGACATTTTATCTCTATGGTAGCTTTTAAATTCTGAGAAAACCCGGTCTAATTACATATTACTCAATAACGCTAAATATTTTTTGACATACTTAAGATTGTGAACTGCAAATGAAATCACTATAAATAAATTTTTAATCATGCCGCCAAGCCATATACACTGCAAACTAGTACTTAAAGTTCTATACGGAACACGCAATTCCCTCGGATAATGGGGAACAAACTGAGTTTTCTATAGTGAGCTGCAAGGCTGGCTGATGATTTAGACAAATTGGTTGCACTAATAACAAATTCTATTTATATTGTAATGCATATTAAAAATAAAGCTGCTTTGTTCTGCCAACACCTCGGCCTGAAGGAGGACCCGATCTTATTTAATGAAAGTTATTTATAATAATACATTGAGCCGCTGAAAAGCAAATATAGACCTGACCTTAACCCATTCACTACCAAGAGCTTTTTGCTGTAATAAAAAAACCATAACGTTTACTTAAACATGAGATGAGTAGTTAAAGGGTAAATACGGGTTAAAACACAAATTTTTCATAAAGATTGTTATTCCAAGATTAAAATAATGTAAAGCTGCTCATTTTTAATATTTCTTTAAATGTTTTCATCTTTTAGAAAGGTTCTAAACTGTAGATCAATGATCTCAAATTCCAGCCCCATGGTTGTTTCAAGACTACACCTCTGATGGCTCACCGGCCATTGAATGCATCCAGGGCCACCATCAATGTGGGGGGGGGGTGACAGCCTATGATATCTTCTCGGGAAAAGGAAAGCTCGAGAGGAGACAAAAGGTTTTATTTCCCATTAATTTACTGAAATGGAAAGCTGATGAATAGACAACCTCGACCAGTTGTTCAATAAAGGACCCCATGATTTCTGATGGCAGCCCCGATTGCATTCAAGGAATTCTGGGAATTGTAGGCAGTAAACATCTTGAGATCCCTAGTCTAGATGGTGCCCCTTATCAACCACATTTTTGTGTTAACAAATGAATTTTTAACTATTAAAGGGACCCTCTACTCATCCTGACCAATTAATTGTTTTCAAGAGGTCAACATGTGAGAAGTGACCCCCCCATTCCCCTTTTGCCTCGATCTGGTGCTATCGTTGGGTGAAGTGGAGGAGTTTCCTCCACCCCGCCTGGCATCACCAACAGCCGGGATTCTTAAAAATTCCGAGCCGCCGGTCACCAGATCGTTCACTAGTGACATCAGAATGCAGAGAGCAGCTGACATCACCCTCTCTAAGAGCAATCTCTGAAGTGAGCAAGTGGTCTCAGAGAGGAAGCATTGAAACAGATCTGTGCATGTGCTTGGCACTGATTCATCGCTATGTGCAGGCGCTACTGAGCTTCCATATATGTAAAGTGCACGTCCCATAGCGTTGCACAATTTGTGATTTCTTTGCTACGCAACATGAGTAGCAAAGCTTCAGGGACTTCTGGGTTTGGGAGTCCCTGAGCCGAGGAGGAAGATCTGAGGTCAGCAAGGGAGAAAAGTGGAGTAAATTCTAAAATTCCAAAAGTGAAAAAAAATAAAAAATTATTGAGCAGAGTATCGAAAAGACAAAATTTCTAACTTTATATTACAGAATTGAGTGGCAATGTACACAATGCACTTTTACTCATCCTATCGTTTTCCTGGTGAATGAAACTACTAAATCTCATTAAAATAAACATAAAATAAACTGTAAACTTGTCTTCATATTTAAGCTTACTCAGTCCCTTGTGTTGAGAAGAGTGATCTGGCTACAACCTCTTGCCAGAATTGGAAGGATGCCAAAATAAATGTATCTACTCTACAGTATCTTTCTGCCAGTCTAGTGCAATCATTTTCTACTGGTCCTCATTCACTTTAACCCCTTCACTAATGTAATCGTGTACGGACGATCAGCAGTGAGACACAGCAACCTGAGGTCTTGTTAATACAATCAGGGGCAGTGCTGTATGATTGCAAATAAAATGCATTTGTTGCAAACAAATTTCATTTTCTTTTGGGCTCCAGAAGTTACCCCTACATTTTATCCTGACAGAAATATGCCCAAGGTTTTAAAACTTTTTAAAATTGGCTAAGGAAAGTCTTTATCGGACGTTCCTCAGCTGACAAGGCATGGAGTTACGAGCTGCAGCTCTAACTGCAGTAACTCCATTTGGCCAGTAGATGCAGGGCCAGATTTACATCTCAGGAGCCTATAGGCACAGAAATGTGGAGCACCCCTACCCACCCCAACAAAGCAAAAAAAAAGAGACATGCCAAAATGACTTTTTTAATTTTTGTTTTGGGGCAAACAATTTTTTTTTAAAAAGACCAAAAACTGAAAAACACTTTCTCTCTGCGCTCACATCAGAAGGAGTAGAATCTGTTGCCTTAGTTGAGTTAGTGCAGTGACATTGTTTGTTTTATATGTAAAAGCATATATTGCCTCTGATGTAGAACAGAGAATAAAATAAATTTAGCATTTACTTTTTTTCAGTTTTTTTATTTTTACATATTACTTGGTCATGTTTGGTATCATTGTAAAGACCAGACTCTGACCTTTCCAATGACACCTCACTTAACCTTGTGTGTTGTACAATTCAGAGATGCAGATGCCAAAGACCCCCTGACTCTCCTCACTGCAGTACCACGGTCTAGGTTGTCGATGAAACAATGTGTTGCGTCATCAGCCCCACACTTGCTGGCAGTGTGGAAAATGAGAAGGTGAGTTAGCGCAGCATCGATGTTCACTTTATAATTGTAAACTAAATACAGAAAAAAATAATATTTTATTTGTTATTTTATTTTTACATAAATCTAACTTGAGTATATTTGATATCAATGGAAAGGCCATAATCTGGCCTTTCCAATGATACCTCATATGTCCCTCTAGCCCTTAGGGCCCCAGACATACAGTGGTCTAAATAATTGTAAAAAAAAGGAAAACTCTTTTTTTGACAGAGCAAGGAGCACAGGCATTTGTAGGCACATGCCTACTCTGCCTAGTTATAGATCCAGCCCTGCGTAGATGGTGACATCTCCCTGCCAAAAACACTGGTTCCTAAACAATGGTTTTCTTAAAAATGCCTTGGTAGTGAACGGGTTACACTCAAAGATTTAGAAGTAGAAAAATGGAGACATTTCTGTATTGGTTGAGCTGTGGTAACAGATAGGGCCATTCGCAGGGTCTCAGTAGGCCTACAGAATGCTACAGAAGAGTAACTCTGCCTTATTCATTTGGAAATTATATTCACAACATACTAAGCAATGGGATTTAGAAGGGACTTTGCGATTCACCAGAAGTCGTCCACTCAATTACTGATTTATTGATTGTTTTAGTTTTACTATTTCTGCTTATAAATATATTCACCACCACTGAAAGAAGCAGCACATTCACTGAGGTTCTTAGGTCAACGGCAGGTGGAAATTGAACTCAATTCCTGAGCTTACAATGCACTACTTAGCCCTCACCTCTTGATTTTTTTTAACTCAACAAAAACAGTCATTTTATGTCCTCTTTCTGTTACCGTTTACTGCAAAAAGGGATAATTTGAACATAAATCTGTATTTTTCACATGATTGTTGAGCATGTCATACTAAAAATGTCCATGAGTAAAGTGCTGCAGTGCTAACAATATTGCTGAAACAAGAAGAAGGTTTACTACACTACATTTGTGTGCTTTTAGGTTTTTTGTAGGTTTTGTTCTTCAAATTTGTTGCAATCCAAGCGTTTTCATCATAAATACTAAATAACCGGAAGTCAATGTTCAACATTTTGGTCAAAGTCTTTGACGTGGAAACATCGCACCTGGCTATGGATTATGGACCCATTTTTCTGCATTGTAAAATGTTGTCATTTCGATGTGTTTTTTGGCAAATGTTGTATCGTTATATTGCAAGAAACTTCACAAAATGCTGATACTATCAGGATTATTCAAAGAGATCCAAACAGCTGCCGAAAGGTAACCGAACGCTGAAAATCAGCGTTCAGTTACCTTTCCTGGCCATTCGGCTATCCAGAGAGCAGGCAGTTCGCCAAATGTTGGCGAATTGCATGCACATATGGTGCCTGTTCGGTGCCTGTTCGAGGGCAGTGAAATCCCCATAGAGAAGCAATGCTTCGTCTTTTCACAAAACAAAACCTAGCAGTGAAAAGTTGCTGAATTGCCCCGCCATTTGGTCGTTTCATCCGGCAGATTTATTCAGGCGAATACCATAGGTTTCAATGTTAAAAATATTCCCGTTTTAATTCAATATCTAATAAACCATTCATTATAATATTCTGCAGTAAAAAGTCACTATATTTATAGATTTTTTAGGATCTTTTAAGCATTTTTCGGGATTTGTTTGCAAAAAACTTTTTTCCTTTTTTTATTAATGTTTTTTTCTTTTTTCTGTAACAGCCCTTTTTATTATCATTCATTGGATTATTTGTAATTTTCAGACATTTTCGCTCAGTAGTTTGTTTGCAAACAGCGTTTCACTTTTCAAACTTTCTAGCGTACTGCTTTTTTTTGTTTTTTTTTTTCTCCCCATTCGTCTGCGATGTCTGATCGGCTCCTGGTCGGGTTTCTCCGGCGTGTTCGGCGGGGTTAATCCAGATGTTTTTGCGGGTTTCGGTGTGCATTCGCCTGGGTTTTGCAGTGAGTGTTCATTGGGTTTTCGGCGGCTTTTCCCTGCACTACGACGGCCCTGTGGTGCTTGCTGACTACGCCGCAAGGTCGCCGAATTAGGCTAGGGTCAGACGAACGCATTTTTCACGTTGTCCGTGAAAAAGTGCGTTCGAACGAACGTACGTATTTTTTCCCGGAATACGCAATAGCGGTCATACGATGCGCCTTTTCGTCCGTGATTTTGTACGGATCATCAATAAAACACTTTTTGTGTCTGGACGTTATGTTGGCCGGACATTAGCAGCGTCTGACGTCTCCTAATCACGCACACACGCCGCTAGCGGACGCAGCGCACTCTGTACGTCAGTACTAGCGGTTTGACGTTCTAGAAAAAATGCGTTCGTTGGCCACTTGCGTTGCACGGACGAACTTTCGTGCGGCCGTTCGTCGTATGTTCCCCGGCATTGGACGTCATTTGCTGCTAGCACGGCCGTGATTTTGTGCGGCTAAACGCACGTGAAAAATGCGTTCGTCTGACCCTAGCCTTAGGTTCGCCAAATCGCGCCGAATTGAAGAGAACGAAAAGTCACCGAACGTGCTGTGGCTTTTCGATTCTTTTTGAATAACCCTGTATATGAACGAACAAAAATATTTAACTTTATGATTTTACAGGCTCTCTTATCAGTTTACTCAAACAATTTCCATGTCTAAAGTGAATAAAATGAGCTTGATAATAATATTAATTAATATTTAATAAAATAATATTATTTATAAAATAATAATAATAGCAATAATCATATTATTATTATTATTATTATTATTATTATTATATAATTTATGTCCTAGAACTTAAAAACCTAGAAAACAAAAATATCTTAGGAAATCTTGCCAGGTAAAATAAAATTACAGTGGTCCAGTTTTCACAATAATTCACTGGCCTTGATATAAAAACCATGTAGTCTGTTGCAGAGTTGTATTTCTCATGAAAGAAAAGCGCTAGCTATGCTATTTATGTCCTGATATTTACTTTCCTACAGCATTGACTTATACTTAACCCAAGATAAACAATCCTTGGTTTCTCTCCCCATTCTGTATTTTTTTTCGGATGATGATATAACAATTAAAAGCAATTCATCTTCCTTTATCCTGAGCAGGAATGCATGAATCAGTAATTACAAAGCATTGCTCTCACTCTCTATACTTACTTTCATCTTCCAAGGAGATTAATGACCATAGCTGGCACACAAGCTGCTTTCTATTTATCAAAGGATGTCTTATATGGCAACTACTTGTCCTGTAAAACAAGAAAATAAAGTGTATAAACCACTACAATTCATTGTAGCCTGAAATGTAAACAAGAGCGCAGGACTCATTAAATATATAATAATGATAATAATAATAATAATAATAATAATAATAGCATTATATAAAAAAAAATATTTGAGACATTAGTTTGGGGCACATAAATTTAAATGCGCATTTGCACGAGGGGCAAAACCCTTTGCGCCGAGCGTCGTTTTACGATGTTCGCGCCCAAAAGTCTAACGCGAGTGACCCTGCGCGAACCCTTTGCGAGCGCATTTTAGTGCGTGCATCCTATACTTAACATTGTGTGCGCAAATGCGATTGTGCGCTGGTGCGCAAATGGTATTACCTCCTTCGCGCAAAATTTAACGGACAACGTTTGCGCATAATTTTAACGTCTTTGAAAAGCTGGTGGTAACGGCAAAATGTAACAACCTGACCGTACCAAACTGCGGATTCACAACAGAGAACGTCGATGTGCATGTTTTTTTTACTAGCTCTGTCAAAAATGAGGGCCACTACCTTGTCTTCCGTCAAAACGTACGTCTGTTGTGCGCAGTCCACACAAAAATTACGGACTCGCGTCAAAAATGACGGTCTAGCGTCCAAAAATTACGAACTTGCGTCAAAAATGCAGGACTCGTGTCAAAAATTACATTGCGGTCACTGATTTCTGCGCGCAAACGTATTTTGCACGCATTTTTTACCGTCGCTTTTACGAACGTTATCTTTTGACGGATGACAAAATGCGCGAGGATTGCAATACCACCGTTAATTTTTGCACGATAACGCATAATGCTGTGCGCAAAAAAAAATGCAATGCGCGAGCGTTTTTTGCGTTGAGAATGTAATAGGGCCCATGTTGTCTTGCTTTTTTTCTTGTGGCCAGGTAGACTTTTTAGTTTAGTTACAATCGTAGTAAGAAAATAGCATTTTAGAAGATTAAAAAAGATTTTCATATAGAAATTTTTAATAAATAGACATTTTTAACTCAACAAGATGCATATATATAGTATATATATACAATGTAGCTAATACATAATTATACATTTACTTCCTTACTCTAGCCTAATAACACATTTTCTTAACCAGTATGCACAATGTACCTAATGCATGATTATTAAATAAATTCCATGTGAAAAACAAGTTCAACGGAAGGAAATAAAAAAACACTTAATTTGATATATAAAATTCTATAAATCAGTGAATTGCTTTGCCACAAAGGAAATTTGCTACACTCCCCGCATGCAGCAAGGAACTCTGGGAAGGACATGCAAATGAAGTCCACAACTTTAAACCTTTTTGCATCTAATGTGAGCTTTACGGCAGACATCCTCCAACTTGCTTTTGTAGACAAATGCAAGGTTATGCACTTTGGAGTAATGAGCACACAAGCAACGTATACCATAACTGGTACAGAGTTGGGGAAATCAAAGCAGGAGAAAGATTTGGGAATAATCATACACTCCAAACTCTGCAACACTGTCCAAAGTCAAACAACAGCCACCAAGGTCAGCAATGTATCGGCATTAAAAGGGGAATTCACTCTTGGGATGAAAACATAATTTTGCTTCTTTATAAATCAACTAGGTGGAAAGCCTGCCCAGAGGGCAGTCTATTGTTAAGTGAGTTGTGCATGAATGTTCTCCGAAATGACAGCAGCTCACATGGATATATATATTGCCCCCAGCTTACATGTGTATATTTGCCCCAGCTCACATGGTTATAATTGCCCCCAGCTCACATGGGTATATTTGCCCCAAGCTCACATGGGTATATTTGCCCCCTGCTCACATGTGTATAATTTCCCCCTGCTCACATGGGTATAATCGCCCCCTGCTCACATGGGTATAATCTCTCCCTGCTCACATGGGTATAATCGCCCCAGCTCACATGGATATAATTGCCCCCCCAGCTCACATGGGTATAATTGCCCCCTGCTCACATGGGTATATTTGCCCCCTGCTCACATGGATATAATTGTCCCACAGCTCACATGGGTATATTTGTCCCCCTGCTCACATGGGTATAATTGCCCCCAGCTCTCATGGGTATAATTGCCCCCAGCTCACATGGGTATATTTGCCCCCAGCTCACATGGGTATATTTGCCCCCAGCTCACATGGATATAATTGCCCCACAGCTCACATGGGTATATTTGCCCCCCTGCTCACATGGGTCTAATTGCCCCCCTGCTCACATGGGTATAATTGCCCCCCCCGCTCACATGGGTATATTTGCCCCCGATCACATGGGTATATTTGCCCCCAGCTCACATGGGTATAATTGCCCCCCTGCTCACATGAGTATAATTGCCCTCAGCTCACATGGGTATAATTGCCCCCTGCTCACATGGGTATATTTGCCCTCGGCTCACATGGGTATATTTGCCCCTTTTCACATGGGTATATTTGCCCCCTGCTCACATGGGTATATTTGCCCCCCTGCTCACATGGGTATATTTGCCCCCTGGGTATGATTGCCCCCCTGCTCACATGGGTATATTTGCCCCCTTTTCACATGGGTATATTTGCCCCCCTGCTCACATGGGTATATTTGCCCCCCCTGGGTATGAGTGCCCCCCTGCTCACATGGGTATATTTGCCCCTTTTCACATGGGTATATTTGCCCCCAGCTCACATGGGTATATTTGTCCCCCTGCTCACATGGGTATAATTGCCCCCAGCTCACATGGTATAATTGCCCCCAGCTCACATGGGTATATTTGCCCCCAGCTCACATGGGTATATTTGCCCCCTGCTCACATGGGTCTAATTGCCCCCATGCTCACATGGGTATAATTGCCCCCTGCTCACATGGGTATATTTACCCCCCAATCACATGGGTATATTTACCCCCCAATCACATGGGTATATTTGCCCCCCAGCTCACATGGATATAATTGCCCCCTGCTCACATGGGTATAATTGCCCCCCTGCTCACATGGGTATAATTGCCCTCAGCTCACATGGGTATAATTGCCCCCCCAGCTCACATGGATATAATTGCCCCCCCAGCTCACATGGATATAATTGTCCCACAGCTCACATGGGTATATTTGTCCCCCTGCTCACATGGGTATAATTGCCCCCAGCTCTCATGGGTATAATTGCCCCCAGCTCACATGGGTATATTTGCCCCCAGCTCACATGGGTATATTTGCCCCCAGCTCACATGGATATAATTGCCCCACAGCTCACATGGGTATATTTGCCCCCCTGCTCACATGGGTCTAATTGCCCCCTGCTCACATGGGTATAATTGCCCCCCCGCTCACATGGGTATATTTACCCCCCCAATCACATGGTATATTTGCCCCCCAGCTCACATGGGTATAATTGCCCCCCTGCTCACATGGGTATAATTGCCCTCAGCTCACATGGGTATAATTGCCCCCTGCTCACATGGGTATAATTGCCCCCTACTCACATGGGTATATTTGCCCTCAGCTCACATGGGTATATTTGCCCCTTTTCACATGGGTATATTTGCCCTTTGCTCACGTGGGTATATTTGCCCCCCTGCTCACATGGGTATATTTGCCCCCTGGGTATGATTGCCCCCCTGCTCACATGGGTATATTTGCCCCCTTTCCACATGGGTATATTTGCCCCCCTGCTCACATGGGTATATTTGCCCCTGGGTATGATTGCCCCCCTGCTCACATGGGTATATTTGCCCCCTTTTCACATGGGTATATTTGCCCCCCTGCTCACATGGGTATATTTGCCCCCCCTGGGTATGAGTGCCCCCCTGCTCACATGGGTATATTTGCCCCCTTTTCACATGGGTATATTTGCCCCCCAGCTCACATGGGTATATTTGTCCCCCTGCTCACATGGGTATAATTGCCCCCAGCTCACATGGGTATAATTGCCCCCAGCTCACATGGGTATAATTGCCCCCAGCTCACATGGGTATATTTGCCCCCAGCTCACATGGGTATATTTGCCCCCCTGCTCACATGGGTCTAATTGCCCCCCTGCTCACATGGGTATAATTGCCCCCCCGCTCACATGGGTATATTTACCCCCCCAATCACATGGGTATATTTACCCCCCCAATCACATGGGTATATTTGCCCCCCAGCTCACATGGGTATAATTGCCCCCCCGCTCACATGGATATATTTCCCCCCCGATCACATGGGTATATTTGCCCCCCAGCTCACATGGGTATAATTGCCCCCCTGCTCACATGGGTATAATTGCCCCCTGCTCACATGGGTATATTTGCCCTCAGCTCACATGGGTATATTTGCCCCTTTTCACATGGGTATATTTGCCCCCTGCTCACGTGGGTATATTTGCCCCCCTGCTCACATGGGTATATTTGCCCCCTGGGTATGATTGCCCCCCTGCTCACATGGGTATATTTGCCCCCTTTTCACATGGGTATATTTGCCCCCCTGCTCACATGGGTATATTTGCCCCCCCTGGGTATGAGTGCCCCCCTGCTCACATGGGTATATTTGCCCCTTTTCACATGGGTATATTTGCCCCCCAGCTCACATGGGTATATTTGTCCCCCTGCTCACATGGGTATAATTGCCCCCAGCTCACATGGGTATAATTGCCCCCAGCTCACATGGGTATATTTGCCCCCAGCTCACATGGGTATATTTGCCCCCCTGCTCACATGGGTCTAATTGCCCCCCTGCTCACATGGGTATAATTGCCCCCCCGCTCACATGGGTATATTTACCCCCCAATCACATGGGTATATTTACCCCCCAATCACATGGGTATATTTGCCCCCAGCTCACATGGGTATAATTGCCCCCTGCTCACATGGGTATAATTGCCCTCAGCTCACATGGGTATAATTGCCCCACAGCTCACATGGGTATATTTGCCCCCCTGCTCACATGGGTCTAATTGCCCCCTGCTCACATGGGTATAATTGCCCCCCCGCTCACATGGGTATATTTCCCCCCGATCACATGGGTATATTTGCCCCCAGCTCACATGGGTATAATTGCCCCCTGCTCACATGGGTATAATTGCCCTCAGCTCACATGGGTATAATTGCCCCCTGCTCACATGGGTATAATTGCCCCTACTCACATGGGTATATTTGCCCTCAGCTCACATGGGTATATTTGCCCCTTTTCACATGGGTATATTTGCCCTTTGCTCACGTGGGTATATTTGCCCCCCTGCTCACATGGGTATATTTGCCCCCTGGGTATGATTGCCCCCCTGCTCACATGGGTATATTTGCCCCCTTTCCACATGGGTATATTTGCCCCCCTGCTCACATGGGTATATTTGCCCCTGGGTATGATTGCCCCCTGCTCACATGGGTATATTTGCCCCTTTTCACATGGGTATATTTGCCCCCTGCTCACATGGGTATATTTGCCCCCCTGGGTATGAGTGCCCCCCTGCTCACATGGGTATATTTGCCCCTTTTCACATGGGTATATTTGCCCCCAGCTCACATGGGTATATTTGTCCCCCTGCTCACATGGGTATATTGCCCCCCAGCTCACATGGGTATAATTGCCCCCAGCTCACATGGGTATAATTGCCCCCACTCACATGGGTATATTTGCCCCCAGCTCACATGGGTATATTTGCCCCCCTGCTCACATGGGTCTAATTGCCCCCTGCTCACATGGGTATAATTGCCCCCCGCTCACATGGGTATATTTACCCCCCCTCACATGGGTATATTTACCCCCCAATCACATGGGTATATTTGCCCCCCAGCTCACATGGGTATAATTGCCCCCCCGCTCACATGGATATATTTCCCCCATCACATGGGTATATTTGCCCCCCAGCTCACATGGGTATAATTGCCCCCCTGCTCACATGGGTATAATTGCCCCCTGCTCACATGGGTATATTTGCCCTCAGCTCACATGGGTATATTTGCCCCTTTTCACATGGGTATATTTGCCCCCTGCTCACGTGGGTATATTTGCCCCCCTGCTCACATGGGTATATTTGCCCCCTGGGTATGATTGCCCCCTGCTCACATGGGTATATTTGCCCCTTTTCACATGGGTATATTTGCCCCCTGCTCACATGGGTATATTTGCCCCCCCTGGGTATGAGTGCCCCCGCTCACATGGGTATATTTGCCCCTTTTCACATGGGTATATTTGCCCCCAGCTCACATGGTATATTTGTCCCCCTGCTCACATGGGTATAATTGCCCCCAGCTCACATGGGTATAATTGCCCCCAGCTCACATGGGTATATTTGCCCCCAGCTCACATGGGTATATTTGCCCCCCTGCTCACATGGGTCTAATTGCCCCCCTGCTCACATGGGTATAATTGCCCCCCCGCTCACATGGGTATATTTACCCCCCCAATCACATGGGTATATTTACCCCCCAATCACATGGGTATATTTGCCCCCCAGCTCACATGGGTATAATTGCCCCCTGCTCACATGGGTATAATTGCCCTCAGCTCACATGGGTATAGTTGCCCCCTGCTCACATGGGTATATTTGCCCTCAGCTCACATGGGTATATTTGCCCCTTTTCACATGGGTATAATTGCCCCCCTGCTCACATGGGTATAATTGCCCTCAGCTCACATGGGTATAATTGCCCCCTGCTCACATGGGTATAATTGCCCCCTGCTCACATGGGTATAATTGCCCCCTGCTCACATGGGTATATTTGCCCTCAGCTCACATGGGTATATTTGCCCCTTTCACATGGGTATATTTGCCCCCTGCTCACATGGGTATATTTGCCCCCCTGCTCACATGGGTATATTTGCCCCCCTAGGTATGATTGCCCCCTGCTCACATGGGTATGTTTGCCCCCTTTTCACATGGGTATATTTGCCCCCCCTGCTCACATGGGTATATTTGCCCCCCTGCTCACATGGGTATGATTGCCCCCTTTTCACATGGGTATATTTGCCCCCTTTTCACATGGGTATATTTGCCCCCCTGCTCAAGTGGGTATATTTGCCCCCCTGCTCACATGGGTATATTTGCCCTCAGCTCACATGGCTACATTTGCCCCTTCAAGTTGGCGTCACGTGTAGCTGCGGGCACGTGACAGTGGAGGCCCTGCGACGCTCGGCGACGGGGGTTTCAGAAACCGCCAGCGGCGGGTCCCACTGGGCAGCACGACGGCAGATTCCAGGGGGCGGGGGATCCCACAGAGCGGCGGGCCTGCCGGCGTCCAACCGCCGCTGCACGCGCCGGCTGTGCCTCGGCTGTTGGATGCGCGCGCAGCCAGGTTGCACTGGTTGCGCGCGCATGCGCAGTAGTGGCTTGGCGACGGACACGCCAAGCCTTACTGTTTTATAGTATAGATGGTAAGACACACCTTGAATATGCCGTGCAATTTTGGACAATTGTGGATATTATAGTGCTAGAAAAAGTGCAGAGACGGGCGACTAAATTAATAAGGGGAATGGAAGATTTAAGTTATGAGGAGAGGCTAACAAGCTTAGACCTGTTTAGAGAAATGGCGCCTTAGAGGGGATCTGATAACTTTATATAAATATATATGGGGCCTTAGAGGAGATCTGATAACTTTATATAAATATATACAGGGCCTTAGAGGGAATCTTATAACTTTATATAAATATATATGGGACCTTGGAGGGGTCTGATAACTTTATATAAACATATACGGGGCCTTAAAGGGGATCTGTTAACTTTATATAAATAATATACGGGGCCTTGGAGGGGTCTGATAACTCTCTATATATTTATACGCGGCCATTATAAACCATTGTCTGGAAACCTATTCATTAATAGAACTATACACAGGACACAAGGTCATCCATTTATACTGGACGAAAGGAAATCCAGCCTAAAGCATAGGAAGGGTTATTTACCGTGAGAACAATAAAGCTGTGGAATTCTCTGCTTGTTGAGGTGGTTGGGTCAGAGACTATACAGACTTTTAAACAACGACTGGATGTCTTTCTGCAGACACAGAATAATAAGGGTTATAATATTTAATATGTGGGTAAAAGCTTCTTGATCCAAGGAGAAATCTGACGCCATTCTGTCGTCAAGAATTATTTTTTTCCCAGTAAATTGCATATTGGCGAGCGCTTCAGATTGGGTTTTTTGCCTTCTTTTGGATCAACAGCAGTAGGTGATGTAGGAAAGGCTGAACTCGATGGACACACGTCTTTTTTTCAGCCTTTGTTACCACGTAACTATGTAACATCAACCCTGTTCACATCAAAAGTGTGTTTTAGTGCAAACATCCTCCATTTCAGCGCAGTGCTATAGCAGACTGATTCAAACATTGGTCAGAGTATGCAACAAGACACAAACCTCTCACTTTTTTGCCTTCCACCTTAATTTTAATACTTTTTGATTTGCTCTCAGAATTAGTGATGGGCCGAACATCCCCATGTTCTGTTCGCATTCGAACTCGAACATCTGAAAAAGTTTGACCGCAAACTCGAACACAATGCAAACACCATGCAAGTCAATGGGACTCGAACGTTTGAAAATTAAGATCCTCTCCAAGAGGGCATATATGCAAGATATTGGACATAAAAGGTGTATGGGGGTCCGAGTTCTGCCCTGGGGGATGGGAAACAATGACATTTTTAACTTTTTCACTGCTGAATGCTGAGCCATTTCACCGCTGTGCTCTGAGCTCATTTTTACCGCTTTTGCTCATGTTTAAACGTGATTTGAAGCCATGGGAAATGTTTTATCACCAACAATGAATGGGAAATGTTTGACCAACAACGAGTGGGAAATGTTTGACTAACAATGAGTGGAAAATGTTTGACCAACAGCGAGTGGGAAATTTTTGACCAACAACGAGTGGGAAATGTTTGACTAACAATGAGTGGGAAATGCTTGACCAACAATGAGTGGGAAATGTTTGACCAGCAACGAGTGGGAAATGTTTGACCAGCAACGAGTGGGAAATATTCCCGTTATAATTCAATATCTAATAAACCATTTATTATTATATTCTGCAGTAAAGAGTCTCTTTATTTTTACATTTTTTAGGATCTTTTAAGCATTTTTTTTTTTTTTTTTTTTTTAAAAATTCAAACTTTCTGCGAACGTCCTAAAAAGTTTGAAGTTCGTGAATTTTCGAACAGCCGATGTTCGAATCGAGCTTCGAACCGATTCGAACCGGCAGCCCATCATTACTCAGAATCAGCATCCCTCTGCAGCCAGCACAAACCTATCTGCTGCCGAGGAAGACCACCTAGCCCAAAAAGGCCGCCCAAGAGCGGGTTGTGTCTGCTCCACATATACTGTACTGCGGAATATGTTAGAAGCACATAATTAAATTATAAAAATACCTATGTCAGTTACATTATCAGCTCAATTAAAAATGAAATTAAAAAAATACAATAAAAATGTAACAAACACTAATTAATAAGTCTAAACCAACTTCAAAAATTCTTTTAAGTAGTGAGGATGTCACACAATTACCTTGTGGTTATAAACTACACTTGATGTAAGGCCTTTGAAAGACAGGAATGTGGGAAAAAAAAGGCCATGAAAATAATCCTTTCAAATAAAGATGGCCATGAACCAATGCATAAATCCAGCATTTTTTACTGCTCCCCACAAGAAACTTTTGAAACAACATCAAATCACTTTTATCTGAAGGTGGAGGAGGAAGATTGGATTCTTACAGCACGTTATAACAACTCACAACCCAAGAGTATCAATCACTCAGCAGAATATTCTTATGTTCCGTGTGTATGATTGTCCGGGGATACCAATTAGTAAAAAATATACAGAACAAGACTGTGATATATATATACATATAATATAAAAGTGACATTTAGGATTGCTGTCTGAATTAAATTCAATGTTTTTTGTGCTCCTTCTGCGAATATTGAATTTATTAAAACGTAAGAAAACTCACTAATACATAATGATAAGCCCTGACCACTCGCCGTTACTACAGCTCGATTCACCAAAAAAAAATGCTAAATAATAAAACGCCACATACTGTACAGGCACATAAAATATTTTTTACTGTTTTATCTGAGAAACGGTCTATAAAATAAGCCGTTAACTTATCATTTTTGTCTACAGTATTAAAAAGTTGGAATTGATATAAATTTACTCGTCGACGCGGCACGTTGTAACCTAACTGGCACCGATAACGGAAAATCCATTCCAGATGGAGTATATGTTAGTATATGTTAGTATATGTTTAACCCTTTCACCATTATTGTCACATTAGGTATAATTGCATGCCTAGGTCATAAACGCAAGATAAAGAAGTCATTGCACCAATGTGCTGTGTCTTACAGCATGTCGGATAATTAGTTTCCCTGTTATCAGTTATGTAGGAATGTTATTTCCGCTCTCGCGTAACACTGGTGCTGCAAGAAAATATATTTAAAATAAATGGTCTTATACTTTGTTAATGGGGATTTATTATTATTATTTATTATTTATTAAGCGCCAACGCATTCCTCAGCGCTGTACAAGGTGCAATGGGATTTATAATTTATATAATTATAATATAAATACTATTAATATAATATAATTATAATATAAATGTTTATAATTTATATTTATAATGAAAACTTCAGTACGAATGCAGTTCACATGGTGCAACACTGGTGCTGCAAGAAAATATATTTAAAAAAATGATCTTATACCTTGTTAATGGGGATTTATTATTATTATTTATTATTTATTAAATGCCAACACATTCCGCAGTGCTGTACAAGGTGCAATGGGATTTATAATTTATATAATTATAACATAAATACTATTAATATATTACATACTAATGTAATAATAATAATAACATACTCGCAACCCAGGACATACTTGAAAATGAGAGAAATCTCAATGTATCTTTCCTGGTAAAATACTTTCTCCAAAAATAAATAAATAATATAAATATAATTATAATATAAATATTTATAATTTATATTTATAATGCAATTTATAATGAAAACTTCAGTACGAATGCAGTTGACATGGTGCAACGATGTTAATATATGCAATAATCCTTCCATACAGTAAGCACAGTTGCACCAAGCATCTGTTCTTTTCTGTGTATTGAAGATTTCTGTTCCTCATATGCTCGACTTATTATTAATATTCACACTATTATTATAGTCCTATCCTGTTTCACCCCTTCCTTATTAAGTGATGTTGCATAAACCCATTTTGAATTATAGACTAATAAATACTTGGGAATTTTCCCAATGCATGTCCTACTATACTAGCAGGGTTATTCAGAGAGAGGTGAAAACCAGGATAAATGGCAACAGAAGAGACCAATGTAGACCAAATAGCTGATTTGGAAAGTGAGATAAATGTGAGAATTTTTCTGGTTTGTGTAATGGTTGGCCCCTGCTTGCGCCATCGTGGTGGTTAGGAACAAGGAATGAAGCCCTTAAGGCAGGGGAGTTACCGACTGGACACAAGGATAGACTGATTTCTTCAAAACCAAGGAGCACCAAAAAAACAGAACTGAATTGCCACTAAGCTCCGAAGGCTTCAAGACCGACAGACCACTTAGGACACGCTCAGAAACACAAAGATACGCCTGACATTCTGTGAATTGAGCAGGCTGCAGGGCAGTCAACAAAACAGACAGACTACACTAAAGAGGTCCTTATAAGCGGCCTCTGAATATATACTAAACTAATACAGACAAGGTACATAAAACATGAAACATTCAAGAATAGTCATACAGGCAGAGGTTGGCAACAAATCAGAATATACAGTACCAGGAGTGGGCAGAAGGGATAGTCAGGAAACACAGCCGAGGTCAAAACCAGAATACAATGAGACAGGAATGCTTTGCAGCAACACAGGGAACATGAACAGAACCACCATGAAACTCCACAAACCGTCAATGAGGCTCTGTGCTGCTGGGATATTATAGGGAGTGGGTCTGTGTGATTGGGCCATGTGACCCCTGACCAGGAGATCACCTCAGAACCCAAGAACAGCCCCAAACAGCACGGCCAAACACACCAAAGGGGAAAAACCAGACATGAGGGCCCTTCACCACCAGGGGGCACAGCCAAAACCAGGGAAAATGTAACAGTTTGGCTATTTTGAACTAGAATTTTCACTTCTCCAGTCATTCTCCAGAGTTTCACCTTTCTCTGAATAACCCTGTAGATGTATTTGACAGGCATAGGTCACCATCTACTGGTCACAAAGTGCTATTGCAGCTGGGGCTTTGTGCTGAACCATCTGGGGATCTGTATTTTAGACACAGAATCACAGCAGTTCAAGCTGTTTTAACACATTGGGTGTCGTGCTCAAGGGGCACATTTTGGAGCCCAAATGCAAGTTTATTTTGTTTGCAATAAATAAAATCCATTTGCATTGCTCCAGAATTACACCAGATCGAGTATACTTAATATCAGGGCATTGGCAGGTCAAATATGCTCAATCATTGTAGTGAAGGGTAGAGATGTTCATTTTGTTTCATTCTGAATCACAATTTGGATGAAATTTACTGATTTGTATTTCGGAGGCACGTCCGATATAACAAATCAGTTCCGTCCGAAACGGAATGAAAACAAAACGAAATGGAATATAATGAATTGATTCCATTTCTACGAATCAATTTGTTATTCCATTTCACAGACTCAGTAGCACCGCGTCCTGTCTATTGGCCGTGGTGCTGAATCTGTTGTATTCAGCACCACAGGCCATGGATAGCTCAATGGTGCTGTTCGGCAGTAGTGAAATTCTCCATAGACAAATAATGGTTAATCTATTCAGAGAACAACGAACAGCACTGAAATGTCAGTGAAATGCCCTGATTTTTGGTGTTCATTCGACAGGTTTAAACAGGTGAGTCCATAGGTTTCAATGTAAAAAAAAATCCAGTTTTTATTAAATATTTATTCAACCATTTATACATTTCACCTGCAGGAAAAAGCCTTTTTATTTCTAGATTTTTAAAAAAAATTGAGTATTTTTTTGGTGAAATTTTTGGCTTCTTAATTATTTTAAAACGACAAAGCTTATTTTCTTTGCCGAAAGAAGCAAGTTTTTTTTCCCTTCAGGCTGACTGCAGTCGATGGGTGCTGTCCTTGGTGCTGAAACATATTTCAGCAACAAAGACAGGGGGATCTTTTGCTCCGGAGTCCCGCGGAGCTGCTGTGGTTGATGCTGAAACATATTCAGCACTAAGGACAGCACCACCACAGGGCTCTAGAGCCCCACAGAGCTGCTGCCCATGGTACTGAAATATATTTCAGCACCAAGGACAGGGGGATTACATATCCTTTTTTGTTTACCTAACCTAAGTAATTAGCTGATCTGTTACACATTCCAAAGTAACGACTAAAAATGAAATAACTAATAAAAACAAAATAACGAAACAATATGAAATACAAATTACTAATCTCCCAAAATAACAAATCGATCAGAAATAAGAATTGGTAATCTCCCAAAATAACGACTCGATCAGAAATGCAAATCACGATAACATAATGAACGTGCCGAAACAAACTAATAAATGTAACGGATCGATACGAAACCAAACTTTTCGTTGTACACATGTCTAGTGAAGTGGTTAAGACATTTGGTTATATATATTACAATGGAACTGAAGTATATCTTTTCTTGTTGTTTATACCTTCACTTTAGTAGATCATTTTTCAATAAAATAAAATAATATTTAATTTAAAAAAATAATATTCTGTTCGTTTGAGAAATGTCTATATTCTGATGTGTAGCTGTCATCATGTTTTAAACTCTTTGAGTGCCAGGGGGATAAATGCCACAGTCTGAATCATGTATTTAAGCTAACATCACATTGAGACGGAGGAAGCATTTATATTGCATGATGCCTTTTTGGTGAATGAAATGAGTATTGTTGTATCATTTCGTTATATATTTATTTGTTGCACAGCAAGCAAGTGGCAGAAAATCAGAGACACAAAAGACCGTGGAAGGTTTCTAGCTACATCACATAAAAAGTCTCAGTGATCTGTAGCTCTCCAGGGGTAAAAAAAAGGAAAAATGAGTGTAGGAGGCAGCTTAACAGAGAATGTTCTTACAGAGTCATATTGTTATGGAACAAATTAGGCATTACGTAAACATAATCCCATATAATACATACGCGGTCTGTTGCATAACCAATTTCTATCCTTTCATGAGATTTCAATCATCTCTAATTAGAATCAGGATGTATTTCACAGTGACATGCTGGCTCTTTTTTATTTACATCCATGGGTGGGTATTTATTGCCAGGCAAATGCTGACGATTGTCTTCACTAAGGTGAGGAAATCAGCTACAATAAACCCAATAAATATATATTTTTTGATAATGCGTTAAGTGATGAGAATTACGTCTGGTAAACATTTCCTGTCAAAAGTGATGTTCATAGATAGATCACAACTCTGCTGTTCACTGTTTTCCTTAACCCCTTCACTGCCGTGATCATAAGTAGCACAGCAGCCTGAGATTGTGTTAGCATCATTTCTTTGTTGCAAATTAACCCTTTCGCTGCTGAGGCTTTTCCCGCCCCTGTGCTGAGGTCATTTTTACCGGTTTTGCTCATCATGTTTAAACGTGTTTTGAAGGCTTATTTTAGTATATGACCCAGACATATTATATATCGTTCTTTCCGTCAGACTTGGTAGATTCATAATATGTCATTATTATATGTATACGTTATGTCATGTCTGTATATTATAACAAAAAATGCAATAAAATATGTATTTTCAATAATTTACAATGTGTAAAGTGGTTTTTTTTCACATTTTAACATGCGAGCAATTGCGGTTATATTTTGTATGGAGTGCGCTTGTTAAAAAAATTAGAGATGGGGTCTCGTTACATTTTTTTTGGGGAAAATTACACTATTTTTAACAAACGCACCGCATACAAAAATCGTTAGTGCAGCATCATTGTTCACATTATAATTGAAATGGGAACAATATTGCTGCATTAACAAACCAAAAAAAAGAAAAAAAAAGTGTTTATTTTTTTTTTATAATTTTTTTAAAAAAAATCATTTTTTTTATTTTTCATTTTTTTTTGTTTACAACATTTTTCACAGTAGTGTTTGGTATCGTTGGAACGGCCATGCTCTGGCCGATCCAACCATACCAAAATTTAACCCCTAGCTGCCACGGATCGGGAGATAGGGAGTTCATTGGAACTCCCTATCTCCACCGTTGGTGGCAGTTAGGGGTTACGCACGATGACGCCAGTCCTCAGGGGGAGTTCCCGGAGGCTTGGCCAACATCCAAGATGTCGGCCAGCTCCAGGAAAGGATCGCGAACCGGCGCTTTTCAGCGCCGATTCGCGATCCAGCTCCCCAGGGGTTAATGCCAGGCACCATTTGGAAGGGCAGGCTGTGCCCTTCCAAATGATGCCTGGGTTAACCCCCGCAGAGCCGCCGATCGGAGGGAGAGAGGTCCGAAGGACCTCCCCCCCTCCCTTTCAGGCGCCTCCTCCGCACATGCGGGGGGGCCTGAATTAGGTGTCATCGCGCTGCCGCGATGACACCTAATACCAGCGGCTGTGGTTCCGGATGCGCGACTGACATCCAGGATGTCAGCCCGCACCGGAGGGGCCAGCGATCGGCCGGAACTCGGCCGAACGCTGACCCCAATGGGAGGACGCGCTCAGCGCGTCCTCCGCATACCAGCGGTAATGCGGAGGACGCGCTGAGCACGTCCTCCACATTGAAGTGGTTAATTACATTTGTAGTTGGGCTCTGGGAGGTTCCTCTAAAGGGGTCTCAAACCCTGCCCCCCCTGATGTTTCTGAACTACAACGCCCATGATTCCCTTGCCATCTATTGCATTCAAAGCATTCTGGGACTTGTAGGCAAAAACATCTGGGGGGCCGTGAGTTTGAGACCCCTGCAAGTCTAAACGTTTAGCACCATGGGCATGATACCTGAGGTGCTAACACTTTTTAAAACCAGCCCTAGCCCATACCCTAACCCAACCATAAACAGTAACTAGACATGTGCACAGCACAAAATTTCGTTTTGAACTAATGGATTAGTCCTAAAATGCAATTTGTTTAGTTGCTAAAGAAATTCGTTTTCAGTTCTTTAGTATGAAAACTAATTTCATTCATCCGAAAACCAATGGCTACAATTACTATTGTAGTGGCTCCTTAGAGGGCTGAGATCGCTGCTTGTTACAGTATCTCTCACTCTCAGCACAATGTGTCAGGGAAAGCTGTTACAGTAACTGCTGCTCATCACAGCGCTCAGAGTTTCAGTCAAACTAGTAAATAATATTTATATATATAAGAGGTTATAACAATATTATTTCCTTGTTTTATTGAAACTCTGAGTGCTGTTACAGTCAGTTACTGTAACAGCTGAGCCTGATACATTGTACTGAGAGATAATATAACAAGCAGCCGATCTCAGCGTTCACAGCCACTGGATTTAAAGGGCTAAAAAAAAGGCTCTCTGTATAATTTATAGAACATCCTCCTGCATTAATTAATACCCCTCTCTGTATAATGTATACAACATCCACCTGCATTAATTAATACCCCTCTCTGTATAATGTATAGAACCTCTTCTTGCATTAATTAATGCCCCTCTCTGTATAGAACATCCTGCTCAGTAGGACTTACTGCATTGGCATGTGGAGGGTGCAGAACTTCGGAATGCAATGCTTATCTAGCACAGGAGAGGGAACTGTTACTTAAACTTTGTATCTCTGTGGGGGAGAGAGACAGGAATATAAAAGCAGGGGAGTGGGAAAATATTAACGTAAATCGATCTGAAAGCTCAGAGAAGACATGACTGGTGCAAATTTATTTTTATAATAAAATAAAGCACTCTAAATCCAGGGAAAACATTCAAATAAATTACACTGAAGGCTCATAATGACAGAGTAACTGTGAGAGCTGGATACTAAATGTATCAGACGTAAAAAAACTTTATAACAAGCAGCACTGGGAGAGGAGAGGGACTTTATATAAAATGTGTATTATAGATGAGGAAAGGGGGATAGTGTTCCTGGATAATATAAAATGTATCAGACCTAAGCCCCTATTATGCAGAGCAGGAGGGGAGATAACACACGTTTTATAAAGTCCCTCTCTTCTCCCAGCGCTGCTTGTTATAAAGGGGTTTTTACTATCCAGCCCTCTTCTGTCATTAGCTTTCAGTGTGATTTATTTGAATGTTTTCCTTCTCCAGCTGCTTTTATCATCTTATCTGCCTCATAGACATACAAGGGTTAAGTAAAGGTTTCCTCTGTGCTGGCTGTCTGTGCTGCGATGAGTATTCTGGAGCTCTATCACTGTCAGATTTTCGGGTAGGGGTCGGAAAGGATTACGCATACAAACCTTTTCTGTAGCTTTGCAATGTTGCGCTCTTCATTGCTGGTCTCCTTCACTCAATGTAATATTACAAAAAGGACTGAAACTAAAATGTAGTGCATTTTATTTTAGTTTCTTTCGTTTTTTGTACTGAGCTGTTTCGTATCTTTTGAGTCATACAAAAACTAAATTATCCCAAAATTCGGACTAAATTGTTTTAGTACTAAAACGAATGCACATGTCTAACAGTAACTAACAGTAACCCTAACACAAACAGATCCAGTAAATGTGGATCACCTAAGGGTTAATGTGTTAACTGTCTTGGTAAACTGATTGAATTTTAGGAGTTTAGTTTGTGTAAGTAACCTAATGTAGACCTACTGTCACTGCTGTCTATCCCTGTCTGTGTAATTGTTTGCCCTTAGATTCATTTGATGTTCGTTTGTTGTTGATAATATGTTAATCCCATTTTAAACTAAAACAAGGTATTCTGTTGATTATGTCATTTTACCACAATCCCCTGTTTCTCATGTAAACTGGTCTCCATTTCAAATCAAAAAATATTCTTCTACATTAAGTCTTGTCTGGTGTTTGGGAAGAGATACATAGAATTATGCAGCACTCTGCCAAGGTCTGGCTGAGGGTTATAAGGGAAGGAAAGCTGCTACGGATATGCTTGGAGTGTATGGACAGACACTGTAACAGTTTCGGATCTGGTCCACAGACCGGAGACCAGTAAACATAAATTGCTGTTACAGTAACACAACCCTAGAAATAACTTTAAACCCAGCCCTAACCCTAGCCCTAAACTGAACCCTAACACAAACATAAACAATAATTGTAATCCTAGCATTAAACCTAACACAAACAGAACCAGTAAACCTAACAGTAACCCTTACCCTAACATAAATCCATCCCCAGAAGTCACCCTAACCCTAGCCCTAACCCAAACCCTAATACAAACATAAACAGAACAAGTAAGCCTTACAGTAGCTCTTACCCTAAATGTAGCACAAGCCTAGAAGTAACCTGAACTCCAGCCCTAACTCTAGTCTTAAACCGAACCCTAATACAATCAGAAACAGTAACTGTAACCCTAGCAGTAACACAAACAGAACCAGAAAGCCTAACAGTAACCCTTACTATAAGCCAACCCAATAAGTAACACTAACACTAGCCCTAATACAAACTTAAACAGAACAAGTAAGCCTAACAGCAATGTTAACACAAACTGAACCAATACTCCTAACAGTAACCCTTACTATAAGCCAACCCAAGAAGTAACACTAACGCTAGCCCTAATACAAACTTAAACAGAACAAGTAAGCCTAACAGTAACCTTAACACAAACTGAACCAATACTCCTAACAGTAACCCTTACTATAAGCCAACCCAAGAAGTAACACTAACGCTAGCCCTAATACAAACTTAAACAGAACAAGTAAACCTAACAGTAACCCAACCCGAGAAGTAGCTGAAACCCCAACCCTAACCCTACCTATAAACCTAATGCTAACCCTAACTAATATCTGGGGTGTAGAGTGGTATAGGAGGCAGTATAAAGAGGAGGTGGTTTGGTGGAGGTAAAGAGGGGGTTTAAAGGGAATACGTTTATAGAGGCTAAAAATATGCTCTTCTGCAAAATTTCAGACATTTCTGAAAATTTTTGGATTTGTCCAGATCGAGCCGAATCGGCAAATTCAGAAAATTTTGAAATCTGTAAATTTTGGATTGTCTATTCCAGACAACTTGTGGAATCAATGTCATAATATCCTGCTTTATGCAAACTGTTCCAGGGGCTTCAAGATTTTTTAAAACGAGAAAAACATTTTGATCACGCAAAGCGTGATAATACGGTGATGATTTCTGATAGGCTCGGTGCGTTAATGATATTTGCTTGTGACTCAAAATCCCTAAGTGATTGTGAGCGGAATACGTGCCATAAATCCAAGCGTAAGGTACCAGCACGGAGTGAATGAATAAAGACACCGAAAGATTTATATTCCCCCTCTCATGGCAGATAGCTTTATGGCTTCCTGGCTTCAACATATAAAATATACTTGGATTGGAAGCAGGCGAGCGTTTCTAGAAAAAGAATATATGTATTGGTTAAAGTAGCACTGCCTTTTAAACAGGGTTAGGAAACAGGTTTATGGTGCTTTCAGTGTCTGTCATCGATGGTTCTGTATAAAATATACATTATTAACCGATGCCTTTTACATTCAATCCAACGTGCTAAAAGTCCTGAAATCCTGGATTGCTAATGGGTCAATTTGTTAAAGGTCAGTAGAGAAAGTAATTATTAATGCATCAGTTGCCTTTTTTGCTTTCAAGAAAACAATGACTAGGTCACAAAAATCAAAACGTACGCAAGAACAGAGACAATTTAACCATCAAAAGTATTGAACGTTGACCAAACGGTCAAAAGTGACTTGCAAAGATTCTTCAGAGACTTTTCGTTTATTTTTAAATCAAATTAAATAATTTTAGCTAATCTGTAAAGTGCTCCAATGGCCGTTTTCCAATGAAGCTTTGTGACGTGTCCTGAGACATTGATACAGTGAAGGAATCTACATAGTCAAGAGTCTAATATGTTCATTGTAATGGGACACTTTAGCTACCATAATTACTTTAACCACTTAACGGCGTGGAAGCGATGGGAGGCAGGTGGGACTGAACGATGTGGAACGGATTAGCAAGCCTCAAGGCTCTCCAGCTACTCCCACGGCCCGCCTATATTCCCTGCAACCAATCACTGCAATTAGCAGAAGGCAGGACTGCCTGAAATCAGACAGCCCCCCCTCCCCACAGCCAATTACGGTGGTTGGCCACAGGGTGTCAGGCCCGGGGCCAGGATGGAGCCATGGTCAGGACCTTTTTATAAGTTATATTTCCCAAGCGCTGGGGGAGAGCAGGTGAATAAGGCACTGGAAACTTGTAGGCAGGTAAATAGAGTATATTCAGGATATATGCACAGCAATTCTGATACACATTAAAAATCACAAAGCACAATGGATAGTGGGCTATGCAGTGTCCTCTGCAGACAGGATCCACTGGGCTGGAAGCAGGAGCTCTTCGCAAAGACACCTTGGTGTAATACAGGTAAATGCAAGCTGGAACACTTGTAGCCACAGGAATATCACAAGTACAAAGGAATAAAGGGTATTGGTAACAAACAGGGAGAGGCAGCTCACAGGACCTCACATAAATAGGAAAGGGAACAGAACGATAGAGCGAGGTTAGGAGGGCGTGACCAGGTTATATACAAACACACAGGATCTGGCATGGGAATTAACCCTATAGTGGATGCAGACAGGGAGTGAATGGTACCCATAGTGGCTGCAAGCAGGCTCCTAGGGCTGGAGCATGATACAGGGAAGGGTGACAGGCTGGGGGAGTAGCCAGACAACCAAGAGGTGTGCTATGCCATTCCCTCAGTATTCAGTCCCGCCATAACATAGCACACCCAGTGGCGTTAAGGGGTAAATTATTTGCTTCTATTGATGGGAGGGTGTCCTCCCCAGCCCTTGGCTGTCCATGGCCATTGTGTCAAAGAAGAGGTCATCACAGTCAGCAGTGGCTGGAGTTCTCTCATGTGTCGGTGTTCCTAGAGTCAAAATTTCATGAGTAGTCATCATTGGCATTAAATTATCTGCATGCGCCGTAATTATACGTACACCTGTCATTGAAGGGGCTGTGGTCTAAGCTGTAGGAAGAGCAGAATAAGCTGGACATCACTGCCCAAAACACATGATTGTGGTCAACAGGAGTTACTATTTATCCCTTCTGATTGTTTTTTTGTTTGTTCTTTTGGGGGTGCTGAGGTAGAGAAAGAGTCCTTCTCTTACTCTACAGTAGGGGTGCTCAACATTGGCCCTCAAATGTTTCAGAACTTCATCTCCCATGATACTCAGCCACTCAACTGGTCAACAGAGCCTTGCAGGAAATGTAGCTCTTAAACATCTAGAGGTCCAGGGCTGAGTACCCCCTGCTCTAGAGTGTTAAAAGCAAACAGAAAAATGAATGCTTTGTTAAACAACAATGCAATTATTGCATGTTTTTCTGTTACATTGAACAGAAACGAGGGTTGTGGAGGTTTTCTGTTATTTACAGAATCATAATTGACTCTGGTTCAGCAGGTTTTCATCACAACATAATCCCCAAACTCCTTCTTTTCCAAATTTTAGTTATTTAGCATTTTGCACTAGAACAGCAGTTTTGCCTGTAAACAGTTACAGTTGATAAAAACTTTGAACGTGCATTACTGAAACACTTAAGGATCAGCCGATGTACCCGTCGTCATTAGAAAAGAATAAACAGGGTACCTATGCTTTCAAATTAAAGGGACACTATAGGGTTAAAACAGGAGGGTAGGGAATAGAGGGGTTAAACACTGACCCCCCCCCCATCATGATCTCCTCCAAACCTCCCCCTTCCATTTTAACCATTTAGTTTCTTTTAAAAGCTCCTCTGTATCCTGTGCTGGTTTCCCTCTGATCTCTGCAGGGTTTGACATGCTTCCTGCTCAGCTTGTCATGTGACTTCAGAGGGCCTGGGTGCTCCAGCCAATCAACTGGCTCTCAATGCAGGAAAGCTTTGATACCATTGGAAGGAGCTGGAGCAGGAAGTACTTCAAGCCCAGGAAATCTGAGCTGAGATTCTGTGCGGGGCTCAGCTTCTGCATTTGGATGGTTGAATCAGCCCTCTGAGCCCCACTCAGAGGGGGAGAGGGAGCAGGGAGCTCACAACGGTGTCAACACTCAGATAAGACTGAGCTCTCACACTGTGTAGAGCAGTGCTGTCAAACTCCAGCCCCCAGATTTTTTCAAAACTACAACTCCCATGATTTCCATCTGTTGCATTGAAAGAATTATAGGAATTGTGGGCAATAACATCTGGCGGCCTTGTGTTTGACAGCCCCGGTGTAAAGTGTTTCAATAAGCCATTAAATTATAACATATGAAAGAATACATTATAGAGATTTGATGTTGCATAACATTACAGATACAATTTAATTTGGCTTCTAATTGTAACGTGATGATGGAATTCCAGAAGACAAAGCTTTAATAGCTTCAAATGAAATCTCTTGATCCATTTAAACCGAGGCTCAGCAACCTCGGACCTCCAACATCTCCCATAATACTCATCCACTAATCAGGTTGGCTGACGCTTGTGGAAAACGTAGTCATGGGGTTTCAAAGTTGCCTACCCATACAATAAGCCTTCAACTAATGACTCACAAGACGATGCTCAGTGTAAGGGGACTTTAAGGTGTCCTCGCAATAATAAGGTGCTGGATGAGAGCGGATGGAAAAAAGCTTGGAGAATGTATGTTCCCTCCTCTCTACAGGATGTGAAAATGTAGATATTTTAATTCTTCTCTTTCTTATTTTCCTTCAGTAAAGACCGTTAGAAAACATGTAAACACGTCGCAGCGTAAGGATTGCCTTCGTCCCCTATTTCTATCGCCACTGGAGGACGTACTAAATCAATACATAAATAGCCTCAGCCAATGCGATATGAGCGAATAATTAAAAAATATATGCGTTTCATAGGCATGCGAACTGCTCAAGGAAAGCCTTGGAATAGCTAATAAATTGATTTTTCCAGTGTAATTTGAAAACTACAGGATCGCCGTTCGTTCACCAATTCCCGAGACAAGGCTTACCAAGCCCTGGGTTTATTTATTTATTTATCTGGAGTAAAGTCATGGATTTTCTTCTTTTAATAATTTATCTCCAGCCGCATGAAAAATCAAAAAGAAACATTCATCTATAAATCATCTCTGTTAGCTCCCCAGGGCGGCTTTCCATTTTACTACTCTGCAGTAAAATGCTCCCGTAATTGGTGTGTTTTACAGCTTTGTGGCGCGGCACGGGTGGTCACCTGGCTCGTAATTTGTATGGGCAACACTGGCACGATCTCGACGTGGGTGAATTGGTGCTGTATTAACATGGGGTTATTAAACTTTTATTCTAATTAACATCTACTTGCCTAAATTAATTATAACGAGGACATATATTATAGTATATTCATACACTCGTCATACCCTGCCTAGAATGTTTAATAAATATTTGTCTTACACAGATTTCGACTCTGTCCCACCAAAAAGTGTGAATACAAGTATAAGACAGCAAATTCTTAACGTCTCCCTGGAAGTATTCCACGTCTCCAGAACAATCTCAAGCCATAAAATGCACAAAAGAGAGCCACAATATACTGTAACAGAGAAACACACAACCATAGAGTAACTTTGAAACATAGAAATCCACCCGTACGTTAATGTATCACTCACAGGATAAGATTAGAAGTGCAGGTGTACTCAGACAATTCCTGTCTGGATGATTCAGTTTTGCCGCTGTTCAAAGGCACAGAAAGGCAGGATTACCATAGGAGTCAGTAAAAAAAGGTGTATTTATTGTATCATAATATAGAACGCCCGACGCGTTTCGCCCTATAGACTTTATCAAGGGCTTCTTAAAACCAGTGTAAACAAATACCGATATATAAGTGCTTTTGGCTAAGGAATTGCCCTAAAAAAGGGCTGTCAAACAAACAGCCACTAGATGTTGATGCCTACAATTCCCAGAATTCTTTCAATGGAACAGAGAGCCAGGGAATCATGGGAGGTGTAGTTAAGAAACATCTGGGACGGCCAGATTTTGATAGACCTGCCCTAAACCCTGTATTGATATCATACCATACCTTCTCTAAACTGTGCATCTAGATCAGGGGTCATCAAACTTGGCCCTCCAGATGTTTTGGAACTACATCTCCCATGGGGCTCAGCTAACAAGTGTCTAACAGGGTTATTCAAAGAGAGCTGAATTGGCACTGAAATTGCACCAAACAGTGAATTTCCCCATATGGAGCAATTTAGTGGCCATTCGGCTATACAAAAACCTGACAATTCACCAAATAGTAGTGAATTGCCAGCAAAATACAGTGACCTTTCGGCGGCAGGGAAATCCCCATAGAGAGGTAATGGTTAATCTATTCACAGAACGCCGAACAATAGAGAAATGTCAGGGAAATGCCCTAATGTTCGGTGGTTTCATTCAACAGGTTTAATCAGGCGAATCCCATAGGTTTAATTGTTAAAAATATTCCCCGTTTTTATTAAATATTTATTTAACCATTTATTCTTTTCATTTGCAGAAAAAAGTCTCTTATTTATTTATTTTTTAGGCTTTCTTTGGCATTTATTGTGATTTTTCTGTCTAATTTCTCTTTTAAATTTTTTTTTATTTATTTTTTCCCTGTAACAGACCTTTTTATTATTATTCATAGGACCTTAGATATTATTTCCAGACATTTTCATGTAGTCGTTTTTTGGAAAACGCCTTTTAAAAGTTGTGTGTGTTTTTTTTTTCTTTTTACCCTTGTTTGGCTGCTTGTCGGCTTTCCGGCGGCTGGTCGGCGATCTGTCGAGGGGGTAGTCAACTTTTTTCGGATCGATTTGGCGGTTTTGAGGTGGTTCGTCAGATGCATTCGGTGGTTTTTCGGATCGATTCACTGTTTTTTCGCCGGTTTTTCGGATTGATTCGGCGGTTTTGCGGCGGTTTTCAGATTAATTCAGTGGGATAATTCGGTGCACTTCAAGGACCCTGCGGTGAATGCTGAATTCACCACAGGTTCGGCAAATTTAACTCGCTGAAGTGCCGCGAATGGGAGAGCACTAAAATGACAATGACATTTCGGTGCTCTCTGAATAACCCTGTAAGTATCATAGGAGATGTACTTCCAAAACATCTGGAGGACCAAGTATGATAACCCCTAATCTAGATCATCAGGAGTCAGCAACCTTGGCGCACAAGATGATCTCGATCTACATATCCAATGATGTTTAGTCACTCATCAGTTTGGCTGGTTGTTGACCCCGGTCTAGACCTTTCAGCACCCCGTAAAAGCTGTCACTGGCCCCATACCTCCTAAATCTATTCTTTTCGTCCCCATCCTGACCCTTCTCTCTTTTTCTGTGTGCATCATGGAGCTCTGGCTTTAGAAACAATTATGAATACATAAGGATGAACAGAAATATAAAAGGAACAAAGCGTAAACAGTTTTGCTATGCAACGGTACGTGGTCTATGTCAGGTGAAAGAGACATTTAAAAAAAAAGTTCTGTTGAGGAAATCAGAGGTTGGGATCAGCTGCCGGAAGCATATTCTGCTGCTTATTAAAATCTCCCTCTTGCTTCTTCAAACAAATTAAAGATTAAAAGAAAACTACATAGAGCTTGTGGGTAAAACATTGTCGGCTTTTAAAGACTTTTTTTAAGATGTAGGCTTTTTAAGAAGGGGTCGTCCGGAGATCACAGTGAGACTCGGAGCCTGACTGGTCACCACTTACTTTATTTATATATAATAAATAAAAATAAACTCGCTCAATGAAGAAACTTTACATCCCAATTCGTATGCTGGCAGCCACCGATAATCATCATTAGCCACCTCACTACCAGGATTGACTAGACTCGATCTGCAAGGTACCTGCTGTTGCTCTACTTTGGAGTAAAGTCGATGTGGGCTAATTCTAGAGCAACGGAAAGGAATTTCATTATTGCAAACACAATTTGTTTGCATTTTGTTTCCAGAAAGTGCCCCTAAATTTATAGCACCTTAGGCATAAAACCCAATATGCCAAAACAGATTAAACAGCTTGGAATCCATTTTTTTTCTTTAAGAAAAAAACAGATCCCAAACTGTATTATGCAGGTGTAGTACTATTTTGCCACCAGATGGCGCCATCTGACTGTCAAATAGATCATGCTGCTTGAAAATGTGCTTTTTAAAATATTTTCAAGGACTTTCATTATCAGGGTTATTCAAAGAGAATCGAAAAGTCACCGCTCGTTCGGTGACTTTTTGTTCTCTTCAATGTGGTGCGATTTGGCGATCCAATTTCGGCGACCCTGCAGTGTATTCAGCAAGTAGGGTGGAGTAGAGGTAACATCACTGCTCCGCATGGAGCGAGCCTGTGGAGTCATGGGTTCAATCCCGACGAGCACCTCTCCAGTAAGTGTCCTTGGCAAGACACCTAACGGTACATATTCGCCACCCAGGACATACTTGAAAACGAGAGAAATCTCAATGTATCCAACCTGGTAAAATACTTTCTCAAAAAAAAAAAGCACCACAGGGCCGCCGTAATGCAGGGAAAAGTCGCCACAAACCCGCTGAAAACTCACCGCAAAACCAGGGCAAACGCACACCAAAACCCACTAAAACATCTGGATTAACCCCGCCGGAGAAACCCGAGCAGGAGCTGATCACAGCACAGAGCAGCCGCTGGAAAAACCCGACACCGCAGACAGAGGTGAAAAAAAAAAACAATACGCTTGAATGTTTGAAAAGTGAAACACTGTTTGCAAACAAGCTACTGAGCGAAAATGTCTGAAATTTACATATAAGATCCAATGAATGATAATAAAAAGGGCTGTTACAGAAAAAAGAACAAACGTTTAAAAAAAATAATGCTTAAAAGATCCTAAAAAGTCTATAAATAAAGAATCTCTTTACTGCAGAATATTATAATCAACGGTTTATTAGATATTGGATTAAAACGGGAATATTTTTAACATTGAAGCCTATGGGATTCGCCTGAATAAACATGTCAAATGAAGCAACCGAATGGCAGGGCATTTCGGCAACTTTTCACTGCTGGTTTTTGTTCTCTGAATAGACGAAGCATTGCTTCTCTATGGGGATTTCACTGCCCTCGAACAGGCACTGAACAGGCACCGTATGTGCAGTAGGCTTGTGCACCGATTTTTTTTTTCGGTTCGATTCGATTTTTCGGATGTTTAACCTTTTCGATTCGGCTCGTTTCGACCGATTTCTGTTTTGATTTGGTTCGGCTCGACTCGTTTTTCGTGTACATTTTTTTCCGGAATATCGACCATTTTTCGTATTTTCGTGTCACTTAGCTCGTTTTTTGTATCGACTTTTCGTGATTTTGGAAATTTTCATTTTTCGGAATTGTACATGTTTTCGGAATATCGACCATTTTTCGTATTTTCGTGTCACTTTGCTCGTTTTTTGTATCGACTTTTCGTGATTTCGGAAATTTTCGTTTTTTCGGAACGTCTGTTCTCCTCGTTTCAAAGCAATAAATTTCGATTTGACACATTTCAAGTCCATTCGAAAATTCCGAAAATATTTCGTTTCGGCTCGGAAAACTTTTCGGATCTGCCATTTTCGGATCTAAAAATTTTCAGAAAATCGGTTGCATCCGAAAACACGAATCGGGAAATTTCGTGAAAATTCCGAATTTCCGAAACCCGAAACGCACATCCCTAATGTGCAGGCAATTCGCCAGGATTTGGCGAACTGCCTGCTCTCTGGATAGCCGAATGTCCAGGAAAGGTATCCTGAATTTCAGCGTTCGGTTGCCTTTCGCCAGCAATTCGGAGTTATTTGAATAACCCTGTTAATGTATAATGCCAATTTGTTTTCCATAAACCCCTGGGTCCTGGCAGTGGTTTTATAGAAAACATCTTGTTAATGACTTGCGAAAAACACTGAAGCCCCCTATCTGGAGATATATCTGAAGTACAACTCCCATGTTTCACTGGAGATCTAATGCATAGAATTCTGGGAATAGTAGGCAGTCAGCATCTGGTGGGGGGGTGGCATTTGAGATTCCTTATAAAGAGCCTGTGATTAGGATTGCGGAGCTTCAAGTTGAAGACGCAGCTGAGGTTCCCTGATACAGTTTCACTTATTTAAAGATGATTTCCTTTTAATAGATCTGTTTATAAACGGATACTATGACTTAAGATTTACTATGTAGGTGTGAGTTCTTCCTGCATGATACATACGATGTTTAATGAGGATGACGTTTCCATAACGTTGTTGACCACGTTTTCCTAAGATGCAGAGGGGGAAAAAATTATGGGAACAGGTTGAAAAGCTTAGCACTATATGTCACCATCTGTACATTATATAAAAAGTGTTATTCCATGTCATTAACATATTTTTATATTTTAAATGCCATCTGTAAAGCTTTTATTGCTTCTTACCATCAATACACATTTATTTCCCATAAATTAGATTCCACAGATATTCGCAATACCACAACGCTCACATATTTAGCTTTTTTTTAAATAAGAAATCAGAATGCTACTTCTCCCAGCCTCAACCATTAGAAAAATCCAGACCAGGGATCTTGCGTGGGTTTTTTCCTTGTGATTTGATAGCATATAGGATATTTTTTCAACTTTCGTAAAAAGACACAGATTAAAATTGAATACCTACATACTTTTTGTTTTTCAGGCCCTTCCCCCTTTGATTACTGGTAGAGACTTGGCGGGGCTCCAGCAAGCGATAGATTCTTTTGTATGGCAGAACAAACGACATAGGGTGGCGAGACGGCTGCTTTATCGCCCAAAGATATGTGGGGGTTTGGGACTCCATCACCTTTCGCTCTGTTATTGTGCTGCTCAACTGGCCAAATCGTTGTGTGTCATTCTCCTGATGACTCCAGGAGCCCTGGAGTCTGCTTTTATGTCCCAGGACCACCCTGCCTTTAATATTCGTCTTCCCAAGCCGCTCAGGCCCCTTCTGCGGACTAACTGCTCGTCTATCTTGACTTCTCTCCGTTTGTTTGATCTTGCTAGGGGGAAATTCGCTCTTATGGGTGACTCTTCTCCCTTACCTCATATTTGCGTAATCGGGCGTTTCCGCCAGGTCTTCAGAGGAGGGATTTTTCAGGGTTGTTGTGGGCTGGGCTTCGACGCCTCCAGGATTTGTCTGTGGGGAACCGTCTGATCACATTTCTCGAATTGCCGGACCGGAGGCCGCTATCCCCTTTTGACTTTTTTAGATATATATGCAACTCAGACACTTTATCTCGTCCTCGGCCCAGGAGGTTGTCTCGTCTGCCCCTCTCATGCCTTTTAAATGTCTTTGTGATGCAGGTGGCTCCCGTAAAGTTCTTATTTCCAAACTTTACCTCCTTCTTAGCTCCAGGCTCGGGGAATGGGGTCCTCTTAATCACTTAGTGACGGGTGGTTTTACACAAACCCACCCTTTAGTGCCCGCTGCTGTTTTTACGTTTCTGCGCTGTTCGTGTTTAGGTCAAATTTTCCTCTTACTCGTTTATGCAACCCACACATATTATATACCGTTTTTCCAGCCATTAAATGGACTTTCTAAAAATACCATTATTTCCATCATATCCTATAATCTATACTATAATGCAGTAAGGCTTGGCGTGTCCGTCGCCAAGCCTGTACTGCGCATGCGCGCGCAACCAGCGGCGTTACAGAAAAAAGAAAAAATGATTAAAAAAAACAGAAATAATTTTTTGCAAACAAATCCCGAAAAATGCCTAAAAGATCCTAAAAAATCTAAAAATAAAGAGATATTTTACTGCAGAATATTATAATAAACGGTTTATTAGATATTGAATTAAAATGGGAATATTTTTAACATTGAAGCCTATGGGATTCTCCTGAATAAACCTGCCGAATTAAACCACCGAATGACCGGGCATTTCGGGAACCTTTCACTGCTGGTTTGTGTTCTCTGAATAGACGAAGCATTGCTTCTCTATCAGGATTTCACTGCTCTCGAACAGGCACCGAACAGGCACCGTATGTGCAGGCAATTCGCCAACATTTGGCGAACTGCCTGCTCCCTGAATAGCCGGATGGCCAGGAAAGGTAACCGTACGCTGAATATCAGCGTTCAGTTACCTTTTGGCCCCAATTTGGAGCTCTTTGAGTAACCCTGTTTTATGAATAACCCCAGTAATCTTTTTTTTTTACAGTAAAAGAAAGTTAACACCAGCTCGCAGCCAGTTTGCGCTTCTTACACAAAAGATACTGAATCAAGTATTTGCTAAACATGTTGTTTCACCCAAGCTACTATTTGCTACAACAATGGTGCATTTCGGCTGTCCAACGGAGCAAAACTGAACAGCAGCAGCAGGCAACGCTGCAGCACACAAGACAAAACAACAGTACCATTGTTATTCCTCAACAGAAGAAGGGAACTTCATTTATTCTCAGTCCACCTTTTTACAAGATCCGTGGATACATTTCTTAAACTTTAAATTCGACAATGAAATGCTGGGGAAATGGATGAGAAGAGCAGAGGCTGCAGGAGAACTGTATCAAGTGAGAGAACTGTATCAAGTGAGAGAACTGTATCAAGTGAGAGAACTGTATCAAGTCAGAGAACTGTATCAAGTCAGAGAACTGTATCAAGTCAGAGAACTGTATTAAAATAAATCTGCTTTTGCTTTAAATGGAAGGGCTTTAAATATTCTCATTTTTAGTGTTAGGCTGGGGTCAGACGAGCGCAGTTATCACGTCCGTGTTGCCGCACATTTGTACGTCCGTGGCAGCATAGCATTCTGACCAATGGAGCCCCACACACGAAGTACGTCCACATGGAAGTGCGGATGCATGGCGGACGCGGCAAACGGACGCAGGTTAGGCAAGAACGTAATACTGCTAGAACGGACGTGCGGAGTCAGCGCGCCACGTCTACAACGTCCGCATAGCTTTGTATGTGAGTGATGAAACGAGGTCAGATGGACTGCATTTATACGTCCAGCATTTTTGACGGACAGAATGTTTTTTCATTGTAATTTATTTTACCTGCTACATCAGTCAAAAAATACGTCAGTGAAAAAAACGGACTGTGTGGCCACTACCTTGTCGTCAGTCAGTAAGTACGTCCGTACTGCACAAACGTACAGTCCGTACAAAATGCGCTCATCTGACCCTAGCCATAGCGATTTTTTTTAATTGCTAAAAATGTTCACATTCCAAGCCTGTCAATCAAAACGTACACTCTCCCCGCAAAATCCTTCATATTTCCCAAGACACACAGCTTATACATGGTAATGGAAAGCGCGTAAAAGTGCTTCCCTGCCGTATGCCGAATTTACTCGCCACAAAAGGAAATCAGTTCACTAAGATGGTCTGATACCGCAGGGATGCACTTCTTTACATGATGCATAAATCAATTTACAGGTCTATTCAAAGAAAGGTGAAACGCAGGAGAACTGGCAGGTGAAGAGAGCAATCTAGACCAAATAGCTGATTTGGAAAGTGAGATAAATGGGAGAATTTTTCTGGTTTGGCTATTTTGACCTAGAATTTTAACTTCTCTAGTCATTCTCCTGAGTTTCACCTTTCTTTGAATAGACCTCATACTGTTTAAGATGATTTATTTTCATGAAAGTGCTTCCCTGGAGTATACAGCATTCACATGCTCCAGGAGATCCCACTGCCTGCAGCATATTAAGTCTACATACCGCAGGGGCATGGAACACACAACATAGCAAAAGAAGGACTTGCCCATAATTTTAACCTATCAGACAAGACACTGTTATGGCATTATGGTAGTCGCATATCACACATAACAGAGCATTGCAAATTTAAATATCACAACAAAAAATAATACTTATGAAAATGTGAAAAAAAATAATGAAGAATTACTTTCTAAAAAATAGTCTGTGTCACTTTCTGTTTTGGATGAATTCTTCAGCAAATGGCAATTATTTATGGTTTATTTTGCCCCATTCCCATTTCATTTTTTTTTTGAGAAAGGATTTTTTTTACCAGGAAGGATACATTGAGATTTCTCTCGTTTTCAAGTATGTCCTGGGTGGCGAGTATGTACCGTTAGGTGTCTTGCCCAAGGACACTTACTGGAAAGGTGCTCATCGGGATCGAACCCATGACTCCACAGGCTCTCTCCACGCAGAGCCTGTTATCTCTACCCACCCAGCCGGCACTTCAATTAACCCCTTCACTACCAAGTGATTTTTCCAAAAAAACATTGTCAGAAACCAGTGTTTTTTTGTAAAATCATTTTTAATTCATTATACAATAAGAAATATTTAAGGTTATACCGATTATAGACTTTGGGATTAAAAAAGAAAACACAGAAAGAGGCAGCAGCATCAATGACCTGACTGGGGATACAACAAAATATACATATATGCTGAAAATTTTTTGCTGCTGCCTCTTTCCGTGTTTTCTTTTTTAATCCCAAAGTCGATAACGTTTTTGTGCCTATTCCCTACCTGGGTGCTGCGGAGACCAGAGGTATCCAGCCTGTTCCATGTATAAAACATAACAAGATAAAGGTTGCTATTTGCACTCACCACTGTAGCTCCATGCGAAACAAAACACAATCAGAGGTTTTGGTTTATTTGAATGGCCATTAAAGTGTAAGCTCACCTGCCACGTCACGGCAATACATTTTTAACATTTTCAAATAAAATTCTGATTTTAATTTATAATAGTAACCTGAGTGTGTCCACTATTGCTGGAATATTTATACTGAATATATTTATATATATATATATTTATATATATATATAACATGGACTGTGCGACAGTGAAACATGAGTATCATTCTGGAGTGTATTCTGTTTTTGGACTTTTGTACCAGCCATCCTCCATCACAATGCAGGGAGAGTGCTGAACTATTGGTGGATTTTATATTTTTATATATATATATAACATGGACTGTGCGACAGTGAAACATGAGTATCATTCTGGAGTGTATTCTGTTTTTGGACTTTTGTACCAGCCATCCTCCATCACAATGCAGGGAGAGTGCTGAACTATTGGTGGATTTTATATTTTTATATATAAATATATATCCTTACAATAATACACAAAAAGTTGACAGGCGCCCACAACTTGTACCGCCACCAACAAACCAACGCCAACCAGAATATAGTGGTTTCCCCCAAACCAGTGAAATACAAAGAACAATGGTACGTAACTGGTGGCGCGATGATGGTCGCTGAATGGTAGGTGGTGGTTCCCTTAGTTCGTATGAAGCATATGAAAAAGAGTAATACAATATATAGTGCAGATGATTCTAACACAATAATATATATGTGCCAATGTGGGATATTCCACTCACAAATTAAAGAGCCCGGACACTGCCAAAAGCTGCGACCCACTTAGAGCCAGTGTCCGGGCTCTTTAATTTGTGAGTGGAATATCCCACATTGGCACATATATATTATTGTGTTAGAATCATCTGCACTATATATTGTATTACTCTTTTTCATATGCTTCATACGAACTAAGGGAACCACCACCTACCATTCAGCGACCATCATCGCGCCACCAGTTACGTACCATTGTTCTAAATATATATCCTTGTCTGTTGATGCTACAACTTTATAACTTCAATAGTTTAAACCATCTGGCCCAGACTTCTTTTTGAATTTTTCACTTCAATTTTGACAAGCAGACAAATGTTGTCTCTCTCTGTCCGATGTTCTTTATCCTCACCTTTTCAAGTGCTGTAGATTTCCAGTAATAGTCTCAATTTTTCTTTTCTTTTTCTGTTTTTCTTTTTGACATCCAGAGAAAACTGTCTCAGTCCGTCCACATTCCTTCCTGCGGAAAACTACAGACAGAATAAGACTAGACAATATTGGACTTTATAATGTATCTTGCTTGAGGTACGGAATTGACAGACATTCCTTTTATACTTACTCTGAGTTCTTTTTTTTTCCTTTTAACCCCTTCACGTGCACATGATACACTTTGACATTACGATTCAGTCGTTCAGTCACTGAAAAAATTACGTCCCTCCCCCCGCATGGATTGTCTTCTTTCTACCCAGCTTTTGTTTCTTCACATGAACTTCAAAGCTTGAGCTGGATATTCTATTTTGAAATAGGTTCCTTAACGAACATGATGTCATAACAGAACAGACAGATCGAAGGGTTAAATTCATAATTCCAGATGCAGTATAAACAAGAATACCATTTCTGCAGAATCAGTTATTTCCTGCTTCAATTGTCTGACCAACAATGAGTGGGAAATGTTTGACCAACAATCAGTGGGAAATGTTTGACCAACAAGGAGTGGGAAATGGTTGACCAACAATGGGTGGGAAATGTTTGACCAACAATGAGTGGGAAATGGTTGACCAACAATCAGTGGGAAATGTTTGACCAACAAGGAGTGGGAAATGGTTGACCAACAATGGGTGGGAAATGTTTGACCAACAAGGAGTGGGAAATGGTTGACCAACGATGGGTGGGAAATGTTTGAGCAACAAGGAGTGGGAAATGTTTGACCAACAATGAGTGGGAAATGTTTGACCATCAATCAGTGGGAAATGTTTGACCAATAATCAGTGGGAAATGTTTGACCAACAAGGAGTGGGAAATGGTTGACCAACAATGGGTGGGAAATGTTTGACCAACAATGAGTGGGAAATGGTTGACCAACAAGGAGTGGGAAATGTTTGACCAACAAGGAGTGGGAAATGGTTGACCAACAATGGGTGGGAAATGTTTGAGCAACAAGGAGTGGGAAATGTTTGACCAACAATGAGTGGGAAATGTTTATGAATCCCATAAGCTTCAATGTTAAAAATATTCCTGTTTTAATTCAATATCTAATAAACCATTTATTATTATATTCTGCAGTAAAGAGTCTCTTTATTTATAGATTTTTTAGGATTTTTCTTTTTTTTTTTCTTTTTTCTGTAACAGACCTTTTTATTATCATTCATTGGATCTTATTTGTAAATTTCAGACATTTTAGTTCAGTAGTTTGTTTGCAAACAGCGTTTCACTTTTCAAACATTCAATTTACATACATTTATTTTTAGATTTTTTTAGGATCTTTTAAGCATTTTTTTTGATTGTTTTGATTTTTTTTCTCGTACTTTCAGCGAACGTCCCGAAAAGTTCAAAGTTTGCGAATTTTCGAACAGCCCATCCCTAGCCGCTAGCAGCAGAGGGAGACTAGGGACAATTAGTCCCTAGTCTACAACCGCGATCACTCTGTTGACCTGCAGGATCTCGCGAGAGGCGAGATTTTGCAGGCCATGTGCCCGGCAGTCGAAGCCTCAATGGAGTCCTATGGACTCTATGGAAGGGATGCTCGTGGCGGCACTTAGCGCTGCCTCGAGCATCCTGAGGCTAAGCGCTACATTACGGGGCAAGAGAAACCTGCGGGCACAGGTTTTCCTCCATTTCCTCCCCATTTTAGCGGGCACTTTCTAATACTGCCCATAGTCGGCTAACAAGCTACAAATTTTCAAATGTATTTTTGTCAATCCTAAAATGTCACCAGCTTCCACTGCTAATGAAACAATCAAATCAAAAAACTATCTGTGCTGCCGTCGCGTTTCACAAGGATGTACATGGAGCAGAATTTATTTTTACGACTCAGGGTGTAAAATGCCAGAGGATACATGGCGTGATTGGCTCCGGCTTCCTATATCAGAAAGGCATGTGCTATTTAAGACGACATGATGTTGAAGTCGGCTAATTAAATCCTTTCATAATAATTTCATGGTGTGCCAAGGTCTTGTACCTTTAACAGAGATCTAACTTCAAGGACGTTGCGGGTGCGAGACTTAACATGAAAAGCTTACAGATCAATGGATTATACCTTCAGTAGAGTTACTAATTATAATTTGGACACTTTAATTAGGCAGGTGTAAGTTGTCATTAAGGAAATCTTGCAAGCTTGGAATTTTAACAAGCTGGGTCCCTTGATAAACATGGCATTCGGATTTAAAAAGGAGTCACTCAGAGCAGAATAAACCTCATAAAATATGGATGGGCATTCGGAGGTGCCTGTTAAAGACAAGACGAACCTTCAGCTTGTTTTTCCCTCTGTCTCTGCATTCCTAGATTTAGAGTTGATCGTGGAAAACAACACTTCCGCACTTTACAGGCACATGGCTCAAGTTTTTATCCCTTTCACTAACATGATCAGCTATGTTTGACTTGCAAGGCACCTCCTGGTGCCCCGATATCGAGTACAGGCAATATGGCGTTCCATAGGAACAACGCAAAGGAATCTTGTTCATTGCAGACAAAGGGCCCTATTACTATCCCGTGCAAAAACGCATTAACGCGAGGGGCAAAACCCTTTGCGCTGAACGTCGTGTTACAATCTCAGCGCAACAAACGCGAGTAAACGTCTGAACCTGCGCGAACCTTGCGCGAGCTTACTGTACGTCGCGCATCCTATACTTAACATTGTGAGCGCAAATGCGTTTGTGCGCTGGTACGCGGATGGTATTACAATCTACGCGCAGTTTGTAACGCACAGCCTGTGCGCGCATAATTTTAGCAACTCCTAAAAGCTGGTGTTAATGGCAAATTCTATCAACCTGGCCGAAACCAAATACACCAGCCCAAAAAAAAATACAGCAAAGTATAGTTACACATTAGGCTTGTGCACTGATTTTTTTTTCGGTTTGATTTGTTCGGATGTTTAAACTTTTCGATTCGGCTCGTTTCGACCGATTTCTGTTTCGATTCGGTTCGGTTCGGATCGTTTTTCGTGTACATTTTTTTTCGGAATATCGACCATTTTTCGTATTTTCGTGTCACTTTGCTCGTTTTTTGTATCGACTTTTCGGAAATTTCGGAAATTTTCGTTTTTTCGGAACGTCTGTTCTCCTCGTTTCAAAGTGTCTACGATAATTCTGGCGATTCTATCGTGTTTTTTTTATTAAATACATTTCACAACTTTATTTAATCATATTAAAATGGTATGAAAGCCAAGGAACAAAAAAAATGAACAAAACGATTTAAAAAACGCTAAACTGACCCGAATGCCACAAGAAACAAGTGATACGCATTTACAAATACAAAATTTACAGAATCAGCGATATAACCGATAATAGTTAAATATACGATGTCCAGAATTACCGAAATGGAACCGAAATCACGAATGGAACCGAAATCATGAATAGAGTGAAAATAAATTTCGATTTGACACATTTCAAGTACATTCGAAAATTCCGAAAAATTTTCGTTTTGGCTCGGAAAACTTTTCGGATCTGTCATTTTCGGATCTAAAAATTTTCGGAAAATCGTCCGCATCCGAAAACACGAATCGGGAAATTTCGTGAAAATTCCGAAATTCCGAAACCCGAAACACACATCCCTATTACACATTCTACACATACCCAACCAATAAATTCGAGAAGTCGTGCGTGCATTTTTATATGCACAGATTAACTTTGACAGGCGCAAAAACTAAACGTGAGACAATTGTGGTTCTTAATTCTGATTGGCTGAATCGTGTGAAAAAAACAGTCCGCACACTGATTTCTGTGCGCAACGTTGCTGCGCGTGTTTGTGTGCGTCCGTTTTACGAGCGTTATTGCTCGACGGATGAAAAAATGTGCGAGGATTGTAATTCCAGGGTTGATTTACGCGTGTTAACGTTTAATGCTGGGTGCACAAATTCACGCATTGCGCTAGTGTTTTTGCGTGAAGAATAGGGCCCAAAATGTCTTTGCAGTTCGGTTCCAGAACATGCCCCTAATTTTTTAGCACTGTGGACATGATGCCTGAGATGCTAAGGGCACTATCAGCTGCCCTGAACTAAAACTGGGACGCTAAGGGGAAAATTCAGCGTTCGCTAATTTCCCCTTTGCGTCCTGGTTTCCCCAGCAGATCGTGGGGCAGGCGCTGAGTATGACAGCCTGCCCCTTAGTGATCGCTAAGCTTGATGATGCTGGCGCCATCCCCAGCATCCTTTCCATGGCGTCCATAGGATTCCATGGAGGATTGTGCTGCCAGGTCACATGACTGTCAGGGTCTCGCCTCTCAGGCTGCCTTTCTCGCAGAGGGATAAGAGGTGTGTATGTGATTTTGGGGGGTTTTTGAGCAGCAGTTAACGGATTCTGCCACAGCGCAATCTGTTACCTGCACCTCTGAGCTGGTGTTAACCTTTTCGTTAGTGCCAGCTCTTAGTAACTAATGTTAGGACTACGTGTTCCTAATGCTAGTTAATCTGTGCTTGCACTTTACGCTCCCCATGTTAGGTATAGGGAGCACAAAGTACAGTAAACTCACGCTACGAATCGCAAATTAACGAGTGCTGACGGGTTTTTAACCCGTTAGTGATTCGAAGGCGATGTGAACGCAGCGCTGTGACCTCCTTTAAGCTTGCGCTGACGCTGACGCTAGTGTTAGCTTGAAGGACATGATTGAGTCCTAAGACTTTTAAATTCCACCTGGGAATGTGTCGGAATAACATTTCCCCAGTTGAACGCTCACGGAGCCACGAACTGCAGTACCTCTTTTTGGCCAGCAGATGGCAACATCTGCCTGCCAAATAAGTTATTATAGTAAGAAACGCATTGTGAATACTCTCAAATATTTCTTAATGTATAATGAATTAAAGATGATTTTACAAAAGCAAAACACCCGTCCCCGACAGTGGTTGTTTGTAAAATCAGTTGGTAGTGAAGGGGTTAAGATGTCACTCTACAGTCTCTCCACTCGAATAAGACATGGACGGTTTATGCCAGTGGCTGCTACTGATGCAAATCTCAGACTTTTAAGGATAAATTTGGATCTGGTCTCAAATTTCCAATCAATAGTTGTTTTTGTAATTATTTTTTATTTTTTACAAAGACTGGTAGGTGATAAGAGTCTTACGTGACTTCTATGTGACTTCGTTCTACTTGTCTCTCTTTCTGTGAAGTCTATCAAGTCTACAGGGAATGCGTTATCAATGTTTCAGATTTCAATGCATTGTGATGATAAGCGTTTCCTGCGCCTAATAATTGTGGATGTTACTATGTAATTATATACTGCTGTTACATACAATGTCATGCACTAAAATTAAACTGATCATGCACCATATAATGATATCTGTAAAGTTGCTATAAAATGTTAAGAAGCAATTAAGCCAAGAATTTGACGATGACAAAATAAATGAAAACATCTACAATAATCGGGAAATTATTTATGTTTCATTATAAACCTATTAGCACCATGTTGTTATTTACAAAAAGTAATAAACTGATGAATTCAAATGAGCCTGATACAATAAATGAGCGCTGAACGATGAAATGTTAAAAAAATGAAATTTATAAAATATATTTGAATATATCCATGTCAGTGTATGTGTGTTAAACTCATTCACTACCAAGATTGAGTATACTCGCTCTTCAAAGCACCTGCATATCCTGATATCGAGTATGGTCGATCTGGTCTTATTCTGGAGCACTGCAAAGGAAATGTGTTTTTTGCAAGTGAAATTAATTTGCAATTTTGCTCCAGATTGCGTCCTATATGTTTTAGCATCTCTAGCATGACAGTCGAAGCGCTACAACAGTTTGATCAGCTTGGAGTACCGTTTTTCCTTGAAGGAAGATAAAGGAGCTCTAACTGTATTATGGAGGTTTAGTGGTGCTTTTTGGCCAGTAGATGGTGCCATCTGCCTGTCAAATAGTGCATACGGTATGAAAACGTGCTTTTGAGATTTTAATGCACATTTTCACTATCTGGCAATTGCAAAGCGATTTCCGAAAAGGCACTGGGTCTGAACTTTGGTATTCTGTAAAATCACTTGCTAGTGTAGGGGGTTTACTAAATAATGTATGTGAGCTTATTTGTAAGGGAGCGCAAAGATGAAATTGATGTGGATTCTTTGGCAAAAATGATATCACAGTTGTTCAATGGTTCAGAGTCTCTTCACTAAAAGAGAAGAATCACAGATTGCGTAGCACAGTAATATTTAGATTTGTGTTAATTCTAATAGAGTGTCACTCACAGACATAGAGCCTATAGGCTCTTGGTAAACGCTTCTAAGCCTCTATGGGGGGCTTCTCCCATCAATCAGGGTCTTAATCGTCAGGATCAGTGTTGATGCTTCAAAACCTCAGTTAAAGGACAAGAAGACAGCACATGGCACAATACCAATAAAGGAAAGATGGCAATGTATATAGGTAGAGTCTACTCACAAATTTATGAGCCTCCCAATGAGTGGCTCAGTATTAGGGCTTTGGACCATTTGAGGATGGTCCCACCTCTTGTGCAGAGTTCCCGCTGGATGAATAGAATCGGTGGTCCAAGAGTTGGTAAAAATTTATTACAGATTAAAAGTAAAGTAAATAAATAAAATAAAATACAGGCTATCAAAACGCGTTTCGCTTGCTCAAACTGCAAGCTTCATCAGTCGATATCGTTCATTGCATATAGTGTCCTTTTTATAGTTGTGCCAGGCCAATCAGGACCGTGATCTTCGCGTGCGTGTCAGGGTATAATCTGCGGTTCAACCTTTCCTGGGCGATGGTTGATGACCTGTTTCCTCTTCCGGTTTTCTCTTCCGGTTTCTAGAGGCTATCGGGACTTCACCATCGCGCCTGCATCTGCGCATGCGTCGGTCCACGCTCGACGGCAGATAGAAAAGCATATACACGTCAATGAACTTATAATGGATAACAAAGTCCAATGATCCGTTTTAACAACATACTTATTTACAAAATAATTGTGAATAAATCGATTCAGTGTAACTACCTGGACATCCATGAAGGTTGTACATATATGCTATATAATCTATTAAAATGAAAACATATACAAATAAATGGGAATACGATTGAATATAATTGCAATGAAAAATAAGATAGAATAAAGATGAAAAATAAGAATAAATCTAAAGATGAAAATAAAAATAGAAAAAGTAAATAAAAATAATAAAAAGAGAAAGAAAAAGAAAATAAAATTAAATGAATTAAATAGAAATATAATAGTAAAAATAGAAAAATAGAAATAAAAATAAAAATAAAATAAAAATAAAAATAAAAATAAAAATAAAAATGAAAAAAAAATAGAAATAAAAATAAAATAAAAATAAAAGAAAATAAAAATAAAAATAAAAATGAAAATAAAAATGAAATAAAAATAAAAATAAAAATAAAAATAAATATAAAAAAGATTAAGATTAAGAATGAAGAAGAAAAAAGAAATAAAAATAAAAATAAATAAGAATAAGTAAAAATAAAAATAAAAATAAAAATAAAAATAGATATAGAAGACTGTAATATAATAAATTAATATTGAATGATAAATAATAATAATAAAAATTATCTTAAAAAATGGCATAACTCAAAATCTACGTTTAAACCATTCGGAACCAATGTATCGAGATGATAGATCCACCGCATTTCATTCTTTACAAGTTTGGTACTTATATCCACTCCTCTCCAATCTCGTCTCACTTTTTCTATCCCTATAAATTGTATCTCCTTTGGGTTACACCCATGTTGTTCCTTGAAATGAGATGAGACACTGTGTTTATCATAGCCTCTGGCTATGTTACAAAGATGTTCGTTAACCCTAATATATAATGACCGAGATGTTTGTCCCACATATTTTTTCCCACATGGGCACTGCAATACGTAGATGACATTCTTAGTGTGGCATGTTATTAAATCTTTGATCTTATAATTGGACCCCCTAGTACCTGCATCAAATTTCTTTATTAATCTTTTAGAGTTTCCAGTCTTTCGGCATGAAATACATTGACCGCAACCGTAAAATCCCAAAGATAGACCAAAGGGATGTAGTGGTGTATCTCTGTCTCTGATATGATTCCTGACCAAATTGGTACTAAGATTCCTACCCCCTCTAAATATTATTCGTGGTTTTTTAATAGAATCAGGAGACTTTAAGATAGAGCAGATACAATATATAATTGAAGGGATTGAGTTAATACTCAGAAATAATTATTTCTGGTATGGGGATGAATTTTATCTTCAGTGCAATGGTACTAATATGGGGACGAGGTTCGCCCCCAGCTATGCCAATCTGTTCATGGCCCACTGGGAATCCAGTGTGGTATGGGCAGGGCATGGCTGGGGGCCTAACCTCGTCCTCTATAGGAGGTATATAGATGACATAATCATTGTCTGGAAGGGTGATCAGGAGGAATTGGATCAATTTTTGGTACATTTAAATCACAACACAATAGGAATTAAATTAGACTCTAATATAAGTGACACGCATGTGGATTTTCTTGATCTTAGTATATACATTGAGGACGGTAAAGTCAAGACTAAAACATTTTTTAAACCCGTCCAGGTTAATGGCTATATACATACCAGTAGCGGCCACTACCCTCCGTGGCTTAGGGCTGTCCCAAAAGGGCAGCTTCTGAGGCTACGTAGAAACTGCACTGAAGAACAACAATATTTAGATCAAGCGAACAAACTCCTAAATGACTTTAGGGAAAAAGGGTATGATCAACAATTCCTAAATAAGACGAAGCAAGAGATTTTGGAGATCAATAGAGACACATTATTACAATATAGACCAAGACCAATAGAAAAACCTGAGAATGTCTCGTTTATTATGGACTTTAATATAGGTAACAAAACCATAAAAAGATCCATAGAGAAATATTGGTCAATTTTGACCAATGACCCTATTCTCAATGGGATCTTACCAGACAAACCACGAATAATATTTAGAGGGGGTAGGAATCTTAGTACCAATTTGGTCAGGAATCATATCAGAGACAGAGATACACCACTATATCCCTTTGGTCTATCTTTGGGATTTTACGGTTGCGGTCAATGTATTTCATGCCGAAAGACTGGAAACTCTAAAAGATTAATAAAGAAATTTGATGCAGGTACTAGGGGGTCCAATTATAAGATCAAAGATTTAATAACATGCCACACTAAGAATGTCATCTACGTATTGCAGTGCCCATGTGGGAAAAAATATGTGGGACAAACATCTCGGTCATTATATATTAGGGTTAACGAACATCTTTGTAACATAGCCAGAGGCTATGATAAACACAGTGTCTCATCTCATTTCAAGGAACAACATGGGTGTAACCCAAAGGAGATACAATTTATAGGGATAGAAAAAGTGAGACGAGATTGGAGAGGAGTGGATATAAGTACCAAACTTGTAAAGAATGAAATGCGGTGGATCTATCATCTCGATACATTGGTTCCGAATGGTTTAAACGTAGATTTTGAGTTATGCCATTCTTTAAGATAATTTTTATTATTATTATTTATCATTCAATATTAATTTATTATATTACAGTCTTCTATATCTATTTTTATTTTTATTTTTATTTTTACTTATTCTTATTTATTTTTATTTTTATTTTTATTTTTATTTCTTTTTTCTTCCTCATTCTTAATCTTAATCTTTTTTACTTTTATTTTTATATTTAATTTTATTTTTATTTTTATTTTTATTTTTATTTTCTTTTATTTTTATTTTTATTTTTATTTCTATTTTTCTATTTTTACTATTATATTTCTATTTAATTCATTTAATTTTATTTTCTTTTTCTTTTTATTATTTTTATTTACTTTTTCTATTTTATTTTCATCTTTAGATTTATTCTTATTTTTCATCTTTATTCTATCTTATTTTTCATTGCAATTATATTCAATCGTATTCCCATTTATTTGTATATGTTTTCATTTTAATAGATTATGTAGCATATATGTACAACCTTCATGGATGTCCAGGTAGTTACACTGAATCGATTTATTCACAATTATTTTGTAAATAAGTATGTTGTTAAAACGGATCATTGGACTTTGTTATCCATTATAAGTTCATTGACGTGTATATGCTTTTCTATCTGCCGTCGAGCGTGGACCGACGCATGCGCAGATGCAGGCGCGATGGTGAAGTCCCGATAGCCTCTAGAAACCGGAAGAGAAAACCGGAAGAGGAAACAGGTCATCAACCATCGCCCAGGAAAGGTTGAACCGCAGATTATACCCTGACACGCACGCGAAGATCACGGTCCTGATTGGCCTGGCACAACTATAAAAAGGACACTATATGCAATGAACGATATCGACTGATGAAGCTTGCAGTTTGAGCAAGCGAAACGCGTTTTGATAGCCTGTATTTTATTTTATTTATTTACTTTACTTTTAATCTGTAATAAATTTTTACCAACTCTTGGACCACCGATTCTATTCATCCAGCGGGAACTCTGCACAAGAGGTGGGACCATCCTCAAATGGTCCAAAGCCCTAATACTGAGCCACTCATTGGGAGGCTCATAAATTTGTGAGTAGACTCTACCTATATACATTGCCATCTTTCCTTTATTGGTATTGTGCCATGTGCTGTCTTCTTGTCCTTTAACTGAGGTTTTGAAGCATCAACACCGATCCTGACGATTAAGACCCTGATTGATGGGAGAAGCCCCCATAGAGGCTTAGAAGCGTTTACCAAGAGCCTATAGGCTCTATGTCTGTGAGTGACACTCTATTAGAATTAACACAAATCTAAATATTACTGTGCTACGCAATCTGTGATTCTTCTCTTTTAACCCCTTAGTGACCGGGCGGTTTTACACGAATCCGTCCGTTCGTGACCGCTGCTGTTTTTACGTTTCTGCGCTCTTAGTGTTTACGTCAAATTTTCCTCTTACTCGTTTATGTAACCCACACATATTTTACACTGTTTTTCTCGTCACTAAATGGACTTTATAATGATACCATTTTTTTCATCATTTCATATAATTTACTATAAATAATATTGTGAAATATGACACAAAAATTGAAAAAACACCACTTTTTCGAACTTTGACCCCCAAAATTTCTTATGTATCAACAACCGTCAAAAAAAATTAATTCTTTAGTAGTTTCTAAATTTAGTACTGAGTTTAGCAATACCCAATGTTTACATATTCCTCGCTTTTTCCTTATTTTATGCAACAATAAGTGCAAGTAGCACTTTGCCATTTCCAAAGAGTTTATTTTCAAAACTAGTGATAGTGACATTGTAACACTGATATCTGTCACTAATTCCTGAATAACCCTCCACATATACATATTTTTTTAAAGTACACAAATCAAGGTATTAAACTTGGGGTATTTTGACTCTTTCCATGCAAACCATTTTACCACAAATCTATGCCAAAGTTTGAGAAAAAAAAAAAATTTGGTGATTTTTTTTTTTGAACGCAATTTAAGAATACATGTACTGTGAACTTTAAGGTTTACTGCCAAAAAGCACCCCAAAATATGTTCAGCAACATCTTCTGAGTAAATTGATACCACCCAAGTATAGGTATGTCGGGTCATTTGGGGGTTAAAAGGCCTTATTTGGGGGGTGCGCATTTCAGTTTTCCAACTTGGAATTTTCACATTTCGTCATCATGCACCCATGTCCTATTTGGGACATTTTTGAAGCCGTCCAAAGTAATTTACCCCCATCAAACCATATATTTTTAGAAAGGGCACACCCTGGGGTGCTTCAAAGAGTTGTATTTTAACACTTTCCATGCACTAGCTCTATGTCAAACTTTCAGGTAGTCACTTTTTGTGTTATTTTTTTACACACATTGTACTTTAGGCATGAATTGTCAAATCCAGTTATGGGTTACTGCCAAAAAACACCCCAAAATATGTTCAGCAACATCTTCTGAGTAAATTGATACCACCCATGTATAGGTATGTCGGGTCATTTGGGGGCTAATAGGCCTTATTTGGGGGGTGCGCATTTCATTTTTCCAACTTGGAATTTTCACATTTCGTCATCATGCACCCATGTCCTATTTGGGACATTTTTGAAGCCGGCCAAAGTAATTTACCCCCATCAAATCATATATTTTTAGAAAGGGCACACCCTAGGGTGCTTCAAAGAGTTGTATTTTAACACTTTCCATGCACTAGCTCTATGTTAAACTTTCAGGTAGTCACTTTTTGTGTTATTTTTTCACACACATTGTACTTTAGGCATGAATTGTCAAATCCAGTTATGGGTTACTGCCAAAAAACACCCCAAAATATGTTCAGCAACATCTTCTGAGTAAATTGATACCACCCATGTATAGGTATGTCGGGTCATTTGGGGGCTAATAGGCCTTATTTGGGGGGTGCGCATTTCAGTTTTCCAACTTGGAATTTTCACATTTCGTCATCATGCACCCATGTCCTATTTGGGACATTTTTGAAGCCGGCCAAAGTAATTTACCCCCATCAAACCATATATTTTTAGAAAGGGCACACCCTAGGGTGCTTCAAAGAGTTGTATTTTAACACTTTCCATGCACTAGCTCTATGTCAAACTTTCAGGTAGTCACTTTTTGTGTTATTTTTTCACACACATTGTACTTTAGGCATGAATTGTCAAATCCAGTTATGGGTTACTGCCAAAAAACACCCCAAAATATGTTCAGCAACATCTTCTGAGTAAATTGATACCACCCATGTATAGGTATGTCGGGTCATTTGGGGGCTAATAGGCCTTATTTGGGGGTGCGCATTTCAGTTTTCCAACTTGGAATTTTCACATTTCGTCATCATGCACCCATGTCCTATTTGGGACATTTTTGAAGCCGGCCAAAGTAATTTACCCCCATCAAACCATATATTTTTAGAAAGGGCACACCCTGGGGTGCTTCAAAGAGTTGTATTTTAACACTTTCCATGCACTAGCTCTATGTCAAACTTTCAGGTAGTCACTTTTTGTGTTATTTTTTTACACACATTGTACTTTAGGCATGAATTGTCAAATCCAGTTATGGGTTACTGCCAAAAAACACCCCAAAATATGTTCAGCAACATCTTCTGAGTAAATTGATACCACCCATATATAGATTTGTTCTGTTGTTTTTGGGGTGCTACGCCAATCTTTGACATGTGCTTGTCAATTTTCTAATTTGACATACAGTATCTTCTTTGCTTTTCTTCTTTTTAGGGGTCTTTTTACATACCCCAGTTTTATGAACGTGCATATATTTGGTAAGCTAACACCCCAAAGTATTGTAAATGGAGTGTTTTTATGCTATGGATGCATCCGTTTGCTCCAAACAAATTGGATACAGTTTGGTGGTCATTTTTCATTTTCACACCCTCATCAGTTTTGGACTGTGATTTAGGAGACACTGTTGTTTGTTACTGCATGAAAACTCTCCAGGTTGTTTTCTGCAAGATCTCCTGAGTACACCCATGCCCCCCATGCATAGGTTTGCCAGGATTTTGGGAAGGTTCAAATACAATTTTTATGACTTTGTCATTGGAGTTGAAATTAAGATTATTTCTTCAGCTAGGCCTATCTTTGGTTTTGGGTCTACCGCATACCCCAGTTTGAATTATTGCCAGGAAAATTGTTTATATTTGTTATGTTGACACCCCAAGGTATTGCATATGGAGTGCTTTGATGCCATGGATGCAACGGTTTTATCCCAAAACATTTGAGAAGGTGTGTGGTGTAATTTTTCAATTTTCAGATTTTTACGCCCACAGTAGTTTTGGACTGTGATTTAGGAGACACTGTTGTTTGTTACTGCATGAAAACTCTCCAGGTTGTTTTCTGCAAGGTCTCCTGAGTACACCCATGCCCCCCATGCATAGGTTTGCCAGGATTTTGGGAAAGTTCAAATACAATTCTTATGACTTTGTCATTGGAGTTGAAATTGAGATTATTTCTTCAACTAGGCCTATCTTTGGTTTTGGGTCTACTGCATACCCCAGTTTGAATTATTGCCAGAAAATTGTTTATATTTGTTATGTTGGCACCCTAAGGTATTGCATATGGAGTGCTTTGATGCCATGGATGAAACGGTTTTAGCCCAAAACATTTGAGAAGGTGTGTGATGTAATTTTTCAATTTTCAGATTTTTACGCCCACAGTAGTTTTGGACTGTGATTTAGGAGACACTGTTGTTTGTTACTGCATGAAAACTCTCCAGGTTGTTTTCTGCAAGGTCTCCTGAGTACACCCATGCCCCCCATGCATAGGTTTGCCAGGATTTTGGGAAGGTTCAAATACAATTTTTATGACTTTGTCATTGGAGTTGAAATTGAGATTATTTCTTCAACTAGGCCTATCTTTGGTTTTGGGTCTACCGCATACCCCAGTTTGAATTATTGCCAGAAAATTGTTTATATTTGTTATGTTGGCACCCTAAGGTATTGCATATGGAGTGCTTTGATGCCATGGATGCAACGGTTTTAGCCCAAAACATTTGAGAAGGTGTGTGGTGTAATTTTTCAATTTTCAGATGTTTACGCCCACAGTAGTTTTGGACTGTGATTTAGGAGACACTGTTGTTTGTTACTGCATGAAAACTCTCCAGGTTGTTTTCTGCAAGATCTCCTGAGTACACCCATGCCCCCCATGCATAGGTTTGCCAGGATTTTGGGAAGGTTCAAATACAATTTTTATGACTTTGTCATTGGAGTTGAAATTGAGATTATTTCTTCAGCTAGGCCTATCTTTGGTTTTGGGTCTACCGCATACCCCAGTTTGAATTATTGCCAGAAAATTGTTTATATTTGTTATGTTGGCACCCTAAGGTATTGCATATGGAGTGCTTTGATGCCATGGATGAAACGGTTTTAGCCCAAAACATTTGAGAAGGTGTGTGATGTAATTTTTCAATTTTCAGATTTTTACGCCCACAGTAGTTTTGGACTGTGATTTAGGAGACACTGTTGTTTGTTACTGCATGAAAACTCTCCAGGTTGTTTTCTGCAAGGTCTCCTGAGTACACCCATGCCCCCCATGCATAGGTTTGCCAGGATTTTGGGAAGGTTCAAATACAATTTTTATGACTTTGTCATTGGAGTTGAAATTGAGATTATTTCTTCAACTAGGCCTATCTTTGGTTTTGGGTCTACCGCATACCCCAGTTTGAATTATTGCCAGAAAATTGTTTATATTTGTTATGTTGGCACCCTAAGGTATTGCATATGGAGTGCTTTGATGCCATGGATGCAACGGTTTTAGCCCAAAACATTTGAGAAGGTGTGTGGTGTAATTTTTCAATTTTCAGATGTTTACGCCCACAGTAGTTTTGGACTGTGATTTAGGAGACACTGTTGTTTGTTACTGCATGAAAACTCTCCAGGTTGTTTTCTGCAAGATCTCCTGAGTACACCCATGCCCCCCATGCATAGGTTTGCCAGGATTTTGGGAAGGTTCAAATACAATTTTTATGACTTTGTCATTGGAGTTGAAATTGAGATTATTTCTTCAGCTAGGCCTATCTTTGGTTTTGGGTCTACCGCATACCCCAGTTTGAATTATTGCCAGAAAATTGTTTATATTTGTTATGTTGACACCCCAAGGTATTGCATATGGAGTGCTTTGATGCCATGGATGCAACGGTTTTAGCCCAAAACATTTGAGAAGGTGTGTGGTGTAATTTTTCAATTTTCAGATTTTTACGCCCACAGTAGTTTTGGACTGTGATTTAGGAGACACTGTTGTTTGTTACTGCATGAAAACTCTCCAGGTTGTTTTCTGCAAGATCTCCTGAGTACACCCATGCCCCCCATGCATAGGTGTGCAAAGATTTTGGCAAAATACAGCACCAATTGTAGAACATAAAAATGTACGAATAAAATGTAAAAGTCTGGTGCCTGTCAAACTGGGGATGCTCTCTAGGGGGGCACAGGCTGTTGTCACTGAAGTGCATGAAACGCAAAATGTTTTCATACCTTCTACGTGACATTGATTGGGGGTAAATGGGGGTAGAGCAGATGGGGCTACTGCTCCAGTAGGAGCGAATTGAGGGCTTCTTTATGATGCCCTCAGCATAGTAAGTGCCCAGAATTTCAGAAATTCTGGCACATCTAGCGGGGTCCATTGCTGCCTTGCCAAGTAGGAGTCTGGCTTCGCAGCACAATGCTAATGGGCATACAGATTTGATTGGCCACGATGTGGCCCAACAAATCATCCCCCATAAACACCTGCAAAAACTGTGTGGCGGTAAATCCTGCAACATCAATATTGATGCCAGGATTTGCCGTGAAAGGAGGGATATCTGGCCTCTGGCGATGAGGCACTACCCACTCCTCAGCTGGAGCTGTGCGTCTCCTGCTGGCAGGTGGTGACCCAGGATTTGCATCAGAAACATCACTAGATACATCAGCCAGCGTAGATAATGTATCTAGCGACGTCTCTGAGCAGTTAGCGGGGTCGAAATGAGGGTCTGAGTCTGACGCAGATGCCTCAGATTCCGACGCCAGGATGGCATATGCCTCCTCGGCGCTGTACACCCTCTCAGACATTATATATAATAGATTATAAAATTTTATAATTATTATATATGACGGAATGGAGTATCCGCCTGCGGTCCGGCTCTATCTGACCCCCTCGTTGGTGTTGCCAAGCCCGACTACCGAGTGGCACGGCACCCGGCGTCTCGAGCGGCTTGGGTAGAAGCCTACGTGGCGGTGTAGATCTGGAGAGTAGATGGGGCACCCACGCTGGAAATCCGCCCGACTACCGAGTGGCACGGCACTCGGCGTCTCGAGCAGCGGATCTACTGACCATTGAAAGGCTGGAGACGGTCTGCGTGGCGAACCGCGGTTCAGTAGAGTCTCCTTGACGATGCTGGCACGGCGCTGAGTCGAGGTCCCAATTCTGGGTGGTTGCGGTATCCCAAAATAGGTGGCGCAACGGCGCGGCGAATCGAGGTTCTGCCGCAAAGTTAGAGGGACCCGTTCCTGGGTGGTGGTGATATGTAGCCGACGTGAAATGAAAACACCAGGCAGAGCTGTATGTTTCAAACACTCAGATGAACTGAAACCTTTAATGAAACAACGCCACTATTTATGCTGAAGTATAGCAGTCACAATTTGCATACACATACTAATTAGGAGCCTACCCATACAATGAGGTATGGCAGTTATTTACAATCAACATTCTTCACATTCTCTTAGCCTTCAGTCCACATAACATTTCTACATCTATTGTTCCAGCACATCAGATTAAACACACACTATCAGAGATCCCTTAAATTAAACATGTACTTAGATAATGGGGAAAATCCCTGACGCATAATTTACACAGCAGCAAAGCTTGTTTACTGTATATACAAAGACACATTTACCTACAGGAATATAGTATTTTAAAACAAAGCTATGTCATTTCACTAAACTAAATTAAACTAAAACCAAACGATGTAAAGTATATTTAAAATCACACAGGGTACATCTTAATACAGCACATCAAGTAAAACCACATCTAGCAAGGAAAATAAACTGTTCATACATTGAAACGCACACTGCAAACGTTCAAAGGAACACAAGGTCCTTTTAAAAATGTCTTGGGTTTGAGTCCTGGGTCTCGCTGCGCAGAGCCCCTATGTCCCTTCCGTGACACTCCTCCCCCTTTCCAAAGTCCGACGAGCCCGGTTGGACCCACACGGGTCGTATAGGGGGAGTCGGTGCAGTCTCTGCGGCCCATAGTCCGTGGGCAAGAGGCGAGCCGCCAGGCTTCTCCAGTGGTGCTCGCGGCCGTGCCTGGCAGGTTGTAAGTCCTTCGGGGTACCCCCTCCAGAATAAGTGTCCCGTGGTTGGGGAGAGGTACCACCTGTGCCGTCTCCAGTGGTACCGTGCACCCGGGAAAAACGGGTGCCAAGTGCACGCGCCCCAAGTGTCCTGGTCAGCCGTTGGGGAAAACAGTGGCTGCATGGGGCCTCCGGGCCAAAGGGTTGTGGAGATGGGCAGAGGCCAGCGGCCCTCTCTCCCGTTGCCAGCTCTTCTGCTGGGGGAGTGGGCACAGGAACAACGTCCAGGGGGTCAGATGGGGTCAACGGCTGCGGGCTAAGCAGCTCGGTAAATTCTGCTGTTCCTCAGGGCAGACGACGGAGAGTGGGCAGAGGCCAGCGGCACTCTGCCCCGTTGCCAGCTCTTCTGCTGGGGAAGTGGGCGCAGAAATGACATCCCGGGTGTCAGGTGGGGTCAACGGCTGTGAGACAAGCAGCTTGGGTAAACTCGCCTGCTCCTCAGGGCAGACGACGGAGGGTGGACAGAGGCCAGATGCACTCTGCCCCGTTGCCAGCTCTTCTGCTGGGGAGGTGGGTACCGGAACAAAGTCCAGGGGGTTAGATGGGGTCAAGGGCTGCGGGATCAGCAGCGCGAGGGTATCCCCTTTCTGCTCCTCGGGGCAGAGGTGGGAGATGGGCAGAGGCCAGCGGCACTCTGCCCCGTGGCCAGCTCTTCGGCTGGATGGCCAAGTACGGACACGGCAACCGGAGGAGCAAGTAGAGCCCAACCTGGCTGCTCTTCCCTGCAGCCGACGAAGGGGACAAATGGATGCAACAGCAGTTGCACGGGGTCATCCTCACTCTGCCCCTCGGGGCAAGTTGGGAGAAACGGGCAGAGGCCAGCGCGCGCTCTGCCCTGGTGTCAGCTCTTCTGCTGGGTGAGGGTCTCCTTGCAGGAGGACGGTTTCCTTCCCCCCAGGCCCATCCACAGTGGCGCACAACCTGGCCCGGGGGAACCATCGGTCTGCCCCACCTGGCAGCCTGTGGGTGGTGGGCAGAGGCCAGCAGCGCTCTGCCCCGTGGCCAGCCCTACAGCTGGGGAGGGATCTCCTGGCTGGAGGATGGTTACTTCACCCCCCGGGGCAAACAATGGTTGCGCACAACCCATCCCGGGGGAACCATCTGTCTGCTCCACCTGGCAGACTGTCAGCAGGGGGCAGAGGCCAGCGACACTCTGCCCCGTGGCCAGCTCTTCCGCTGGTGGGGGCAATCTCCTTGTGGCGGGACGGTTTCTTCACCCCCCGGGGCAATCAATGGTTGCACGCAACCCATCCCGGGGGAACCATCCGTCTGCTCCTCCTGGCAGACGTTGAATAGTGGGCAGAGGCCAGCGGCACTCTGCCCCGTAGCCAGCTCTTCCGCTGGTTGGAGATCTCCTTGGGGAAGGATGGTCTCTTCACCCCCCGGGGCAAACAATGGTTGCGCACAACCCATCCCGGGGGAACCATCCGTCTGCTCTTCCTGGCAGACATTGAGTAGTGGGCAGAGGCCAGCGGCACTCTGCCCCGTAGCCAGCTCTTCCGCTGGGCGGAGATCTCCTTGGGGAAGGATGGTCTCTTCACTCCCCGGGGCAAACAATGGTTGCGCACAACCCATCCCGGGGAGACCATCCGTCTCCTCCCCCGCTGGACCCGTGGCCTCGGCCATCCTGTCCTCTTGCGGGGTGCAGGGGGTGACTTCCTCAGACGACCCCCCCACGGGCACCCATGGGTCCACCTCGGCCTCCCATAGGTCCCAAACCTGGGGACTGTCGACTTCCTCCGCCGACCCGTCCCACCACGGGGAGCTCAGGCTCGACTGCGGAACGCCGTCCAACAGTCTTCGATAAGCCACCTCGAGCTCCCACTCTCGCTCGGCCAGGGACTCCAGCTCCTCAAACACTGAGTCCCTGCTGTCTGACGGGATCTCCAGTTCCCGTCCCTCCAGGATGTCTTCCATCCGCTCCTCGGTCTCCTCTCCAAACTCGGGGTCGGCGGCCATGCCCTCGTAGAGCAGCCCCGTACCTCCGTAGCGAGGCCCTGCCGTGGAACTGCCTCCAGTAGGGCGCACTGTCGGAGCGGCGGTTAGCCACCGGAGCGCGCGGTACTCGGCGTCCAGTGCGATCTCCTGCTGCACCAGACTCCGGAGCTCGTCCTCCCACTCCTCTGGGGCCCGACCTTGCAGGAACGCTGCTCGCACATCGTACTGCACTCGATGGACGACAGCGTCGGAGGGAATGTACACCCCATGGCAGTCCCGCTCATGGTCCAGGGCCTCGTACCACAGCTCCTCTGTGGACCTCTGGTCCTGCTCCAGGCCCTCCTGCAGCTCTCTTGCCAACACGACCTTCATGTCGGCGTAGGTGCCAGCACAGGAGCACCGCTCCTCAACAGGGAATGGGGCGTCCTCAGATGCAGCTCCAGGCGGGCTGTGAGTCTTCATCCGAGGGTCGCGGGGGTAAGTGACGTCCTCCGTACAGGCTCCAGGCGAGCTGAGAGTCCCGCAAGCGTAGTCACTGGGGTTTGCAGATTCCCTAGGTGAAGCTCCAGTCGAGCTGTGAGCCTCGACCCAGGGTTCCACAGGGTAGGGTTCGGGGTCAACATAATCAGTCTCTGCTCCGCGGAGCTCTGCCAACCGCAACTGGTGCTGGCGTTCCTTCTCCTGCTCAACTTCCCGGTAGAACTCCCGAATCACTTGATATCTGGCCCCCTCCGCCGGGGCATCACCGAGCAGGGCAATCCGACGCCGCAACTCTCTGAGGCCAGCATCTTCCTCCACCTCCGCCTGGACAGGGCTGGAGACGGGCGTCGCCACCTCGTCCTGATCCATCCTGGTCAGTTCCTTGATCAGGGTCTTCCTCTTTTGTTACCCGGCGTTCCTCCCCGGTTCTCCAACATCCCACGCAGGGTGTCCCTGTCGTAGGGGTTGTACACCGCCATGGCGTAAGTCTCCTAGGGGTCTGCAGAGAGCGATCCCACCGCTGCCACCAGTATGACGGAATGGAGTATCCGCCTGCGGTCCGGCTCTATCTGACCCCCTCGTTGGTGTTGCCAAGCCCGACTACCGAGTGGCACGGCACCCGGCGTCTCGAGCGGCTTGGGTAGAAGCCTACGTGGCGGTGTAGATCTGGAGAGTAGATGGGGCACCCACGCTGGAAATCCGCCCGACTACCGAGTGGCACGGCACTCGGCGTCTCGAGCAGCGGATCTACTGACCATTGAAAGGCTGGAGACGGTCTGCGTGGCGAACCGCGGTTCAGTAGAGTCTCCTTGACGATGCTGGCACGGCGCTGAGTCGAGGTCCCAATTCTGGGTGGTTGCGGTATCCCAAAATAGGTGGCGCAACGGCGCGGCGAATCGAGGTTCTGCCGCAAAGTTAGAGGGACCCGTTCCTGGGTGGTGGTGATATGTAGCCGACGTGAAATGAAAACACCAGGCAGAGCTGTATGTTTCAAACACTCAGATGAACTGAAACCTTTAATGAAACAACGCCACTATTTATGCTGAAGTATAGCAGTCACAATTTGCATACACATACTAATTAGGAGGCCTACCCATACAATGAGGTATGGCAGTTATTTACAATCAACATTCTTCACATTCTCTTAGCCTTCAGTCCACATAACATTTCTACATCTATTGTTCCAGCACATCAGATTAAACACACACTATCAGAGATCCCTTAAATTAAACATGTACTTAGATAATGGGGAAAATCCCTGACGCATAATTTACACAGCAGCAAAGCTTGTTTACTGTATATACAAAGACACATTTACCTACAGGAATATAGTATTTTAAAACCAAAGCTATGTCATTTCACTAAACTAAATTAAACTAAAACCAAACGATGTAAAGTATATTTAAAATCACACAGGGTACATCTTAATACAGCACATCAAGTAAAACCACATCTAGCAAGGAAAATAAACTGTTCATACATTGAAACGCACACTGCAAACGTTCAAAGGAACACAAGGTCCTTTTAAAAATGTCTTGGGTTTGAGTCCTGGGTCTCGCTGCGCAGAGCCCCTATGTCCCTTCCGTGACATTATATATATATAAGCGGATTGTTGGTTCTTAGAAGAACCGTTGGGTTTCACAAGAAAATACAAATAAAACACCTAAATCTCTCTAAATCCCTCTAAACCTGCCTCAATTCTTCTAAATCTCCCTAAAATCTCTCTAAATCTGCCTCAATTTTTCTAATCTCACTAAATCTCACTAAAATCTCTAACCTGTCAAATCTGATCTCTCTCTCTCGCTCACCAAAACACAAGTGAGGAGAGGGAGGGAGAATCACAGAGGTCAGAGCCAATATTTACAAAATATTGACCTGACCTGACAAATTAGAAATTTTATTTTGATTTTTTCTAACTTCTGATTGGATGTTGCTAGCCTGCCTCTCTGATGAGGCAGGCTAGGAACATCCCACTCAGCCCCAAGATGACCCTGCCCTTAGAACCCTAACCCTAGCCCTACCCCTACCCCTAACCCTACCCCTAACCCTACCCCTAACCCTACCCCTACCCCTACCCCTACCCCTACCCCTAACCCTACCCCTACCCCTAACCCTAACCCTACCCCTAACCATACCCCTAACCCTAACCCTAACCCTACCCCTAACCCTACCCCTACCCCTAACCCTACCCCTAACCCTACCCCTAACCCTACCCCTAACCCTAACCCTACCCCTAACCCTAACCCTAACCCTAACCCTACCCCTAACCCTAACCCTACCCCTAACCCTACCCCTAACCCTAACCCTAACCCTACCCCTAACCCTAACCCTAACCCTACCCCTAACCCTAACCCTAACCCTAACCCTAACCCTACCCCTAACCGTCAGTTTATTTTATTTATTTTTATTTTTATTTTTATTTTTTACTTTTTTTATTTTACTTTTTTTTTCACTTTTTTTTACACTTTTTTTTACTCTGCTGGGTGCCTTGATCCCTCGAGGCACCCAGCAGAGCACCTGATCACTGATGTGATCGTTTTTGTACTGAGTGCCACGATACCTCGTGGCACTCAGTACTTCCTGCCGCTACCGGAAGTGATCGCTCGGGGGGAGCGATCACGGACGGACCGGCGGCAGGTAAGCATATTGCAAGGATGCCTCGATGTCGAGGCATCCTTGTAATATACACAGAGCAGCTGGAAGCGATACCGATCGCTTCCAGCGCTCTCTAGAAGTGCCGGGCACCTCTCCGGTGAAACCGGATGTTGATCGCTCCCGGGGAGCGATCACATGGTGCCCCGGCACTTCTAACCGCCATTGCACGGCTGCCTGGACTCCCAGGCAGCCTGCAATGGCGTTTGAGCTGCTGGAAGCGATCCGATCGCTTCCAGCGCTCAAAAAACGGCAGGACGTACCATGTACGTCAGCGGGTCTAAGAGAGACCCGCTGCAATGACGTACATGGTACGTCCTCGGTCCTTAAGGGGTTAATGAAGAGACTCTGAACCATTGAACAACTGTGATATCATTTTTGCCAAAGAATCCACATCAATTTCATCTTTGCGCTCCCTTACAAATAAGTTTGTATTTTTTCTATTATTAAGGGTGGGTGACACACCTGTGGTGAGCTGCACATTCTTATCAATAATTATTGGTTAATTTAACATAGCGCCAAGCACCATCAATTCCGGAAGGAGTTGATAACCTGCATATAAATAATGTATGTGATAGGGATGAGAGCGCTACCTCAGATTTTGTTGGTTCAACTAAGAAAAACAAGGTTATACTAAATAATTTTTATTATATTATTAATTATTAGTATAAAACAACAAATCACTTGTCCCAAACCTGGGATAGTGAGAAGTGAGATAGGGCGCCCCAACCAAGAATGGGATTAAATCCTCTAAAAATCGTATAGAAAAAATAGAACAGGTTCAGATGATTAGTGGAAAACCATTGTCAAAGAGCCTTTGAAAAGGTTGGGGTTAATAAGTAATAATAATTTTATTATTGGACAGTGCCAAACATTGTCCAATAATAAAATTATTATTACTTATTAACCCCAACCTTTTCAAAGGCTCTTTGACAATGGTTTTCCACTAATCATCTGAACCTGTTCTATTTTTTCTATATTAATTTTTAGTATATTAAGAGTATTTTTGTAACATTTCTAATAATCTTAATCTACATTAAAATGTGGAGTAGCTTGTGTTCTATGGTACTAAACTGTTGATCCTCTTCAACAGTCAAAATGTATTATTACATAGGGAGAATTCTATATAAACTAACTATATATATATATATATAGTTTGTATCATATAGTATTGTATGTATATAGGGGTTATTCAGAGAGCACCGATATGTCCCCGACATTCTGGTGCACTCTCGTTCCCCTGACTTCAGGAAACAAATTCCCCGACCCTGCGGTGAATTCAGCATTCACCGCAGGGTCCCCAAAGTGCAGGGAAAAGCCGCCGAACTGATCTGAGAAATCGCCAAAATATCATCCAAAACTTGCCGAAAATCTGCCAAACGCAGCCACCGATACGATTCGAAACATTGAATCGATCCAAAAACGCCACAGAAAACGCATCAAAACCTACCCGACGATCCACCGCAATCCCGCCGAACACGTCCGAAAAAAGGCAACGATCCACTGAACACAGTGCTGACCAGCAGTCAAAAAAAGCCAACAAGCTGGCGAACGGGGGCAAAAAAAATAAAATCAAATCGAATAAAAATTTCAAATTTAAACGCTGTTTGCAAATAAAATGGACGAAAGTGTCTGGAATTAACATATAATGTCCTATGAATAATAATAAAAAGGTCTGTTACAGAAAAATAAAAAATAAAAATATATAGACAAAGAAAATTTGCCGAAAAAATCCCGAAAAATGCCTAAAAAATAAAGAGACCTTTTGCTGCAAATTAAAAGAATAAATGGTTTAATAAATATTGAATAAAAACAGGAGTATTTTTTACATTGAAACCTATGGGATTTGCCTGATTAAACCTGCATAATGAAACCACTGAACATCAGGGCATTTGTCTGACACTTCTCTGCTGTTCGGTGTTCTCTGAATAGGTTAACCATTGCTTCTCTATGGGGGATTTCACTGCCGTCGAAAAGGCACCATTTTTCTCTGGCAATTCGCCAAAATTTGGCGAACTGCCTGCTTTCTGAATAACCGAATGGCTATGATATTGCACCGTATGGGGAAATTCACTGTTCGGTGCAATTTTGGGGCCAGATCGGCTCTCTCTGAATAACCTTGTATGTATCACACAAAAGTGAGTGTTGTATTTATACAGGTTGAGTTCTCAACCTTATCTGGAGAATGCTTAGAACCCTGAGAATTCCTGATTTTGGATTCTTCCACATTCCGAAATCCAGGAGCATCTGATGTCTGAAAGGACAATGATCACGGAAGTGGATCTGCTGCCCCCTTCTCGCTGCAGTGCCTGCATGTGCACAAACTGGGAGCATTGTACAACCTTTCTCCGCAGACATAATGTGCAGAGTCAGCATGACTTCATGCAGCATATCACATGCTGGGGGTGACCAGATGCATCCATAGTGCACCACGCTCTGCTGCAGGGATCGCAGCTGCACTTCCGAGCGGCAGAACCCACCCAGAGCGTCAGGAAGGTGATTATAACTAAATACGAAATGCTCCTGAAATTCCTGTTTTCTCAGCCTTCAAGGTTTCAGAATCCCAGATTACAGGTGCCCTACCTGTTTGTAAATATATATATATATATATATTGACAGCAAGCCAGGTTTTTTTTTCCCAGATGTCATTTGCTTATTACAAACCAATGACATATTTCTCTGCGGTTTTGGTGCCAAATCAGCCATTATAAACACAATAGGGATGTGCGTTTCGGGTTTCGGAAATTTTCACGAAATTTCCTGATTCGTGTTTTCGGATGCGGCCGATTTTCTGAAAATTTTTAGATCCGAAAACGGCAGATCCGAAAAGTTTTCCGAGCCGAAACTAAATATTTGCGGAATTTTCGAATGGACTTGAAATGTGTCAAATCGAAATTTATTGCTTTGAAACGAGGAGAACAGACGTTCCGAAAAAACGAAAATTTCCGAAATCACGAAAAGTCGATACAAAAAACGAGCAAAGTGACACGAAAATACGAAAAATGGTCCATATTCCGAAAAAAAAAATGTACACGAAAAACGAGTCGAGCCGAACCGAATCGAAACAGAAATCGGTCGAAACGAGCCGAATCGAAAAGTTTCAACATCTGAAAAATCGAATCGAATCGAACCGAAAAAAAAATTGGTGCACAAGCCTAAAACACAACCATCTTTATTGGGTTCATTTCACTCGTGCCGAGATCCATATTTGGAAAAGTACGACTTATTTTCTTACAAAACAAACCTGCACAGAGATGCGATGCAGTTGTCATCTGTGTCTTTTATACAGTATCTCTTTATTTCTGATTACTTTTAACTGCTATTTGTTTCCTCTCCAATAATATTCAATCACCTTGTTGTAACACAGCCCTGGCCAGGATGAATGGATTGCAGCATAACCAATTTGAGAATGTGCTCCATGACGTTTTATAACAAAGCCTCGGTCGGTATAGACGTATTGAAGAACTAAATGTATCTGGCAGAAAAAAAAAAAGACAGAAAAAAATCCCATCCGAGTACTGTGCTGCTCTACACAACCAATTTATAAAACAGGTCATGGATCTTTTCTTCTTTTCTTTTTGTTTGTCATTTTTTATATTTCTATGACGCACAGAACATTATTTCTGTACTATTATTTCGTGCTTTTAACCTTTTGTATTTGCACCTTTTAATTTTCAGAAATTAACCTCATATTACTAGTCCGTGTTAGGATTCTGCTGCTGATTGACACTTTCGGCTCAAGCAATACATTTTGACAAGTATCTGGAAGAGGAACAAGTCCTTGAGTTGTTGACTAATGGTCAAGATTAAAAAAAGTAAACAAGAAAAAAAGAAAATTCTGCTCTCTCTTCTCTCTGCTCTTGTGTTTCTGTTTAGTGTTGGTATATGGGATTGTTTGAGCAGTTCACTAGCCAGCCCAGCACCAAGACTGGCCTACTCCACTCACTGGCCAGTGCCAGGTCCAGCCGACTTCCCAGCGCAGCCGTTTCATCTCCCTACGGGTGCTCCTCTCTCTGACATGTTGTGAAGGCTGGCCGCAAGGTCAGCCTTAGCCCCTTGAGTCCAGATCCCCATTCGACAACTCCTCAGACCCCTGAGGAACCTAGGAGAAGTTTAAGACATCAGGCATGCACGAGGCCTCCTTCAATATGGTGACAGGTGCACTTGAAAAATGAAGTCTTGTTGGTAAAGAGAGGATCCCCTAGCTAACACCCCTGCCTATATAAAGCTTGCCCTGTCCTTCTCCAACTGCTCTGATATTGTTATTAAGCTCAGCAGACCCCCTGCAGCCAATCACGTTGATTGGCTGCAGGGAAGGAAGGCGAGATGCAGGAGTAACCAAAGAGTCGTGGGGTGTACTATGCCACCTCGTGATGTTCAGGTCCACCCACCACCAAGACAGCATTGGGCAGCTAGCGGGGGGAAAGGACTAATGGTCAATTAAGTACTTCTATTCACTAGTCTACTGCCCAGTACAACTATTTGGATGAGTCGGTTTGGGAATTTAGAAAATAATGTCGGGTTAAGCCCTTTTACACTGGGTACTGGACAATTCCCACGCTATAGGGACCTTTAGTGTCCCCACTGTTTTTTTTTTGGGGAGACAAGTCTACAAATGACCTCATCACTTTTCCATTTGCTGTATTTCTCTTTTAATATGGAGGTCGTTTCTCCAAGTAGCTGCAGCGATCAGCATTTAAACTACATCAAATCCAAAATGATTTAAAACACTGTGAAATGTGGAGAACTGACAAGGACATTTAAGGGTTAAACCATCCAACATATGGCTTAGTGACTTAACTATCAATTTGTGTATTTTCTACTGTTGATGTTTATTTTCTTCTGAGCTAGAATAGTAATCTGTATCAAAACAAATGTTAAAAGCCGGATAAGAGGTACAATTATATTATAGTAATAAGGGTTACTAATGGCCCTTATATTCTATTTAACATTTCTAAGGAGGTTGAATCAGAATCAGATGTGCTTAAAGATTGTTTATTGAATATTGTAATTTGTGAATAAAATGTCTTATTACCATCAGATTCGTAATGATCTTAATACCCCTCATATTCAGTAACAAATAAGGATTACATGATAGAACAAAATGATAAATACAATGAAAATGCGATGACCGAGGCCTCCAAGCACCGCGGGCACTATTACATTCTATACGCAAACATTAACGCTCACGCAGTTTGCCGCGGTATTTACCGCATATTACAATCCAAACGCAAACGGGTTAAAAAAAGTTTGCGTTTTGTATCTTGCAATGCGCTGCGCGAGGTTACTGCACTTTGTGCTCCCTATGTTTAACATGGGGAGCGCAAAGTGTTAATCAGCGCTGGAATTTCAAAGTCCAAGCGCTGTTTAACGCCTGGCTCTGGTCAGCGCAAAGTTAACCAGAGCCAGGACTTGGTGTTAACGGATTCCGCTTCTGCAGAATCCGTTAACACCAGCTTTAAAAATAAAAAACAGAATCACATACTCACCCTCTGTCCCGCGGCGAGGACCGCGGCTCTGTCCACCTCCTCTGGCTGGCGGGAGCAGGGAAAGACGGGGGGGAGTCCCCCCAGTCTCTCCCAGCGTATCCCTATGCCGACTGGCTGGATCTCGCGATGCAAGATCCGGCTGGTCACATGACCGGCAGGGAGAAACTCAATGAAGTCCTATGGACTCCAGCGAGTGGATGCTCGTTGCTGCGCTCAATGCTGCCGCGAGCATCCCTGAGTTTTATGCTCAATAATAATGCAGGCAGCATTTTTTGCGCCAGCATTGTAATCCAGCGTTAAAACACGGGCGCAAGGGGAAAAACTATGGGCGCAGTTTTTCCTCCCTTGTGTTCGTGTTTTAACGGAAGAGCGTAATAGTGCCCTGCTAGTGGTGAATTAAAGGTTGGAGACTAATATGCAAACAACTCCACTTCCACCTTTTAATAGACACCCCTTTCACATTATTTGACCTGCCACTCACCACCCATCCTCAGGTGAGACCTTGTGCCCTTTGGAGTAGTGTGGATGCCATCCTTCAGCCAAAGGACTATGGGCCGCTTCAGTAAAGGCAAAACACAGACAGTTAATGGGTTAACTCAACACATTTTGACTACATGGGCTGTTTCTTGAGGACAACAGATATGGTTATAGTTAGCTTTCGCTTCGAGTTAGTAGGCTGTGATGATTGTGTGTTGCCTGTCAAAGGCGTATTCTGCCCACAATAATGAGATAAAGAAGACCACTCTACCAAGCATCTGGCTGACGATTGTACTATGGGGCCGATCTGCCTCTGCGGTAGTAGGATTACCAGTTGGGTAGTCATGAAACCAACAGCTGGTCGTTTGGAGAGGTTTTGTGACTGAAAAAGGTCAAAGTAATGGGTTGGCAGAAAGAGGAATGCAGTAGGGCACGCTGCTGTCTTGAAAAAGTACTAAATTACTGCTCTGGTGAAGGGTGCTGGTGAAGGGTGCCCTCATGCCAGATAGGCTAACACCATAAGTTTGTCAAGAGAATTAAGGAATAACGGCACTTGTAAGGTGGCTCTGTCAAGCGGTTTTATTAGGACGTCAACATTTTGGTCATGTCAATGACCATTGTCAATCAATCTACCAATGCTCGTGGCAAGAGGATGCGGTGGATTATACTGCCCTCTGGACTATGGGATGAGAGGTGGGTAAGAGATTTTTAAGGCCTTTATGATATTGGGTTAAATGATTTGCAAAAGCAAAATCGCTTAACACCAGGTTTTACGAGGACGTGAACATTTTGGTCATGTCAATGGCCATTGTCAAACAATCTACCAATGCTCGTGGCAAGAGAATGTGGTGGATTACACTGCCCTCAGGATTGTGGGATGAGAGGTGGGTAAGAGATTTTTAGGCCTTTATGATATTGTGTTAAGTGATTTGCAAAAGCAAAATCACTTAAAACCAGGTTTTACAAGTCAGTATTTCTTAGAGAGATACCGTCGCCCGAAGCAAAGAACAAGCTACCATGAGATAGCATGTTCTTTTAATCACAGGAGCAAATTCAAGTCTCCTATTCAAGGTATACAAGGCATACAAGGTATAGGAGACATTTTTTAATTTACAGTAAGGAAGTGCTATGCACGAGCTGCTAGCAACATTGGAATAATTTGTCCAGTTGTTAATATATCGTCCGCAGCCAATATGTATATCTGTATAATTCAATGTTAGTCCACACACCGCATTAATAAGCCCATAGATGGAGTAGGTCTTCACTCCCAGGACCCAGTATCAACAAAAATAATAAATAAACCCCAGTGTATCACAGTATTACATCAAAGTGAATTTATAACAACGATGTTTCGAACTGGAACCTGTCTTTGTCAAGTAACGACCTGTTCCAGGTTAAAACGCCATTGTTACCGTGAATGAGTAAATCCACTTTGATGTGATACTGCTGTATGGCGGAGTTTATTTATTTATTTTTTTAGATGAAAAACAAATGTATGTAGAGATAACCTAATTATTAAGTATGTCCGGCTTCATACGGAAGGAACAGTAGTGAATCTCCCCTGCCGGTAGCATGCACAGATGTTGGATTTTATTTCCGCAGACATAGTTCTCAATACAAGGACATGGGGAGCTAGAAGCTAGAAGTTCCTTTGCCTTTTTTAACCCTGGCAACACTGAAGACATCATTTAATTTGTCATGGGTGGAGCATAAAAAAAATCAACGAATATAAATGAAAAAGCTAAAGAAATAGTTGAATATTGGGATCAAATAGAATTGGCGAGGGAGAAATTAGACAGGAAATAATTATTGCGCAGCCAGAGAATAGAAATGCGAAGTTATACATTTATTCAGTACCCAGTTCTTTATCACCCACCTGCACTTGCATGTAGATTCAAGCAAACCTTTTAGTTAAATGTCAGAGTGACAAAGATGTGTAATTGTAAGGCCCGTGCCCCCAATTTAACTCTGTGATGTTCAGTAAGGGAGCTAATCAATCATCCTTATCTTCTGCTGAGATTCCGAGATATTTCAAAGAATAATAAATAAAACTGCAGGTTAGTATAAACCCCTCGACTAGACATGTGCATGGCAAAAAAAAATGTTTCGTTTCAGATCTGTTCGTTGTGTTTTTTTAGTTCGTTTCGTTGCGTTCATTATGTTACCGCGATTCGTATTTCGAACCAATTCGTTATTTCAGGAGATTAGTAATTCGTATTTCGGACCGCTTCATATTTCAGGAGATTAGTATAATTTTTATTTCGGATTGATTCGTATTTCGGGAGATTAGTATCATTCGTATTTCAGATCGATTCGTATTTTGGGAGATTAGTATCATTCGTATTTCAGATCGATTCGTATTTTGGGAGATTAGTATCATTCGTATTTCAGATCGATTCGTATTTCGGGAGATTAGTATAATTTGTATTTCAGATCGATTCGTATTTTGGGAGATTAGTATCATTCGTATTTCAGATCGATTCGTATTTTGGGAGATTAGTATCATTCGTATTTCAGATCGATTCGTATTTTGGGAAATTAGTATCATTCGTATTTCAGATCGATTCGTATTTTGGGAAATTAGTATCATTCGTATTTCAGATCGATTCGTATTTCGGGAAATTAGTATAATTCGTATTTAAGATCGATTCGTATTTCGGGAGATTAGTATCCTTCGTATTTCAGATCGATTCGTATTTCTGGAAATTAGTATCATTCGTATTTCAGATCGATTCGTATTTTGGGAGATTAGTATAATTCGTATTTCAGATCGATTCGTATTTCGGGAGATTAGTATAATTTGTATTTCGGATTGATTTGTATTTCATTTTAATTCGTTATTTCATTTTAATTAGTTATTTCGGATTAGGGTAAATTAGATTAGGGTAAAAAAAAAAAATGCCCCTGTCCTTGGTGTTGAAATATGTTTCGAAGCATGTAAATAAAATTTGGTGCTGAAATATGTTTCAGCACCAAGGACAGCTGCTCTCAGCACCAAGGATAGCACTCGCCAAATGCAGCCGTACTGAAGGAAAGAAAAAACAAAATGCTGCGTTCGGCAAATAAAAAAAGTCTTGTCGTTTTAAAATAATTAGGAATCCAAAATTTTCACAGGGAAAATTTTTTTTTTTTTTTTTTTTTACTTTTTGGGGAAAAGGAAGATTTTTTTTATATTGTCTGTACTGTTGATCCAAACCAGCGCTACAATGTTTTATTTTTTTCAAGCACATGTGTGATCACTCTCACCCATACGGAGCCCGTTTCACAGTTGTCAATCCTCTATTTATTATTCTTTCAAGCAATACACACTCTTGACTACACTATGGGAAAAAAAGAAAAATAGAAACAAATGGCAAAGTAAATAATCGCTTGCCAAGTTGTTGTAGAAAGGGGGAAAAAAAGAAACCAAACACAAACACACGCACAGACTCCTAATTTGTTCTAAATCCAATAATGTGTCCATTCTTTTTCTGTCACTGCAGAGGCAATACGTTTCAATTAAAGAGAAAAAAAATCAAAGAAAAAACGTACAAAACGAACATAACTAATGTAAAAATCCATTGTCCGACCCGACAAAAAAGAAAGAGCAACATTGTAGTATTTACCATAAAGACACTTTTCTGTTGATTGTTACACTCTTCGCCCAGTGATAGTTTATTGGCAGAAACGTCTAATTTAGTGATGTCTGGCGCTCAAACAATACGCCACTGCTCTGTTTCATACGGCACTTGTTCCAACGCCATAATCATTAGCTACTTTGGAATTCAAATGTTGCGCTGGGAAGGCTGAATAACCTTTAATGCTGGATTTTTAAGCGTGTCTTTAGGAAAAGGTTGTCGACGAGAAAAATGCAAGAGCAATTTCATCTGATTGTGGCGTGTCAGCTTCCCAACGGATTGCTTCAAAGAAAATTACCTGAGTGTTCGGATGCCGTACCTGCGAGTCTGTAACGCTGCAAATTATATGTGATAATCTTTGATCACTTCATTATCGAAAAGGGTTTTGATTTCAGTTTATTCATTATAGTGGTGCTTGTATATGGACGGTGATGGAGAGCTCAGTCCTATCCACCATGAAGGCAAAACAGTTCACGGTGCCTTGATTAGGCCACAACCTCCTCCCACACACATATATTACAGATTAATATGATAGACATGAAGATACGTAGATATAAAGATAGATGATAAATAGATCAGTAGATTTTAAAAAATGGCACAATAGTGGCACAGAAAGGATGCACAGAATGACGCATAGGCCCCAAAATGACACACAGACTCAGAACTGATGCATAGGCACAGAAACGATGCACAGAATGGACATAGGCTATGAATGATGCACAGAATGGCACATAGACTAGAGGTGATGCACGGAATGATACATATGCTACAAATGATGCACAGGATTGGAAATGATGCACAGAATGACACATAGGCTAGAGGTGATGCACAGAATGGTGAATAGGCTACAAATGATGCACAGGATTAGAAAAGATGCACAGAATGACACATAGGCTAGAGGTGATGCACAGAATGGTGAATATGCTACAAATGATGCACAGGATTAGAAAAGATGCACAGAATGACACATAGGCTAGAGGTGATGCACAGAATGGTGAATAGGCTACAAATGATGCACAGGATTAGAAATGATGCACAGAATGACACATAGGCTAGAGGTGATGCACAGAATGGTGAATAGGCTACAAATGATGCACAGGATTAGAAAAGATGCACAGAATGACACATAGGCTAGAGGTGATGCACAGAATGGTGAATAGGCTACAAATGATGCACAGGATTAGAAAAGATGCACAAAATGTCTCATAGGCTCGATATGATGCACAGAATGGTGCAAAGTCTAGTAATGCTGCATAGGATTAGAAATGATGCACAGAATGACACATAAAGGGTTATTCAGAGAGAGGTGAAAACCAGGAGAATGACTAGAAAAGTTACATAGTAACATAGGCTGAAAAAAGACATGCGTCCATCGGGTTCAGCCTCTCCCACATAACCTACTGCTGTTTGATCTAAAAGAAGGCAAAAAGCCCAGTCTTAAATGCTCGCCAATATGCAACACACTGGGAAAAAATTCCTTCTTGACTCCAGAATGGCAGATCAAGAAGCTTTTACCCATATATTAAATATTATGGGCTCTATTACATTCTCCGCGCAAAAGCGCACGTGCAGCGCAGTTTTCTTTGTGCCCAGCGTTAAACGTTAACGTGTGGAAATTAACGCTGGTATTACGATCCGAGCACATCTTTTCATTCGTCCGAAAATATCGCTCGTAAAAAATACTCGCGAAAACGTGCGCAGATTAACGCTGCGCACAGAAATCTAATTCATCCAATCAGAATTAAGAACCACAATTGTCTCCCGTTCAGTTTTTGCGCCTGTCAAAATCAATCTGAGTATATATGCTGCAGAAATAGTAAAACACGCACAACCACTCAATGTTATTGTTTGGGTATGTGTAGAATGTGTAACTATACTGTGCTGTATTTTTTTTTCGTGCTGGCGTATTTAATTTCGGCCAGAACATTCAGATTTGCAGTTACCACCAGCTTTAAAAAGACATTAAAATTATGCGCGCAAACGTGGTTCGTAAAAATTTGCGCATCGATTGTAATACCATCCGCGTACCAGCGCACAAACGCATTTGCGCTCACAATGTTAAGTATGGGATACGCGCACAAACTTTCACTCGTGCAGGGTTAGCGCAGGGCCACTCGCGTTAGACATTAACGCGCATCGTTTGCACGAACGTCGTAATACAACGTTCAGCGCAAAGGGTTTTGCCTCTCGCGTTAATGCGTTATTGCGCACGCGCACATTTTTGCGTGAAGAGTGTAATAGTGCCCTATAATCCTTATTATTCTGTGTCTGCAGGAAGTCATCCAGTCGTTTTTTAAAAGCCTGTACAGCTCTGCCCCAACCACCTCAACAGGCAGAGAATTCCACAGCTTTATTGTTCTCACCGTAAAATAACCTTTCCTATGCTTTAGGCGAAAATTCTAGGTCAAAATAGCCAAACCAGAAAAATTCTCCCATTTATCTCACTTTCCAAATCAGCTATTTTGACCTAGAATTTTAACTTCCCCAGTCAATCTCCTGGTTTTCACCTCTCTCTGAATAACCCTGATAGGCTAGACGTGATGCACAGAATGACACATAGGCTACAAATGATGCACAGGATTGAATCTGGCCCATTATAAACAGATTGATTTCATGTGACCAAAATTTATATTGAAGCTTCAGAGGATTGCTATGTGTGAACAGTAATGATACTCAGTGATATAAAAAATCGCCAGCATGGTCGGGAAGAGTATTAGGGTCAAAAGAAGGTCAGACATAGTAGAAAGATAGAAAATGTGACAGGTAGTTTTGTGGTGTTGGGACAGTGTCACGGATCCCTCTGATTACCAAAAGTGTGGTCCCTTTACGCAGACCGCTCTCTACCCTTCCGATCCTTGAATGGTCGGCAAAACTAGAAAGACAATTAACCAGACAATATATAAACAAGGGGTAACACCAGACAGAGGTATGGAATAGAGTATTGTCACGAATCCTTCTGACTACCAAGATATTGATCTCTTTATGTAGCTCCCTTTCTACTCTTCCGATCCTTGAATGGTCGGCAAAGCTATATAGACAATGAAGCAGGTAACAGATAAAGAAAGGGAAACACCAGACAGGGGTACAGACCAGATCACAAGTCCTCCCTAGGACTTTAGTAATAGCAGAGGTAATCTGATGCGTGCTTAGGGTGCCACATAGACTGACCTCGGTACCAACGTTAAGGGCAGAACCTAGAACAGAGTAAATGCCAATACCAGGGGTTATACACAGGAGGGTTCGTTTGCCAATGCCAAGGGTCATACACAGGAGGGTTCGTTTCCAATGCCAAGGGTCATACACAGGAGGGTTCGTTTGCCAATGCCAAGGGTCATACACAGGAGGGTTCGTTTGCCAATGCCAAGGGTCATACACAGGAGGGTTTGTTTGCCAATGCCAAGGGTCATACACAGGAGGATTCGTTTGCCAATGCCAAGGGTATACACAGGAGGTAGCAAATATCACAAGAGCTCTGCGGGAGGTGAATAACCACGTCAGGGCACCGGTGTAATGGTTGAGACTGGGGTTTAAAACCCGGCGGGTCCGCGTCACAACGCCAGGCCCCGCCCCTCGGCGTCCCACGTGAGCGCACCCGGAAGCGTTTACATTCGGCGCCTGGCCAGCGAGCAGCGGAGGAAGCTGCTGCCAGGCGCCCCATCCCCTGACCCACCGTGACAGAACCCCCCCCTCCAGGGGCGGCCACTGGACGACCCCCAGGGGCACGGAGTGCGCCGAATAGAAGGCCTTCACTAGCCTAGGAGCATGGACTTCCGCAGCCGGTACCAAGAACGATCCTCCGGACCGTAACCCACCCAATCGACCAAGTACTGCAAAGACCCCCTAGACATCCTGGCACCCAGAATGGCCTTAACTTCGAACTCCTCCTCGCCCTCCACAGAGACAGGAGGCGGTGAGCATGGACTTGGTGTACCGGTTACATAACAACGGCTTCAAAAGGTTTACATGGAATACATTGTGTATCTTAAAATGGGGGGAACGCCAAAGCATAGGAGACAGGGTTGAGTCGCCGTAGAATCTTATAGGGGCCGATATACCTAGGAGCCAACTTCATGGAAGGCACTAAGAGCTTGATGTTACGTGAAGACAGCCAAACCCTGTCCCCAACTTGATACACGGGTGCCTGCCTCCTGTGTCTGTCGGCCTTCGTTTTCTGGATGGCACTACTCTCCTCCAGTGCCCGTCTCACTCCCCCCAAGTCTCTTTCAATGATGCCAGTTGCTCATCTAAAGCAGGAATCGTGGTATCAGGAAACGTGGCGGGGAGCACGGGAGGATCAAAACCATAAACAGCGAGAACAGAGGAGAATTCCCGTGGATTCACTCACTGCGCTGTTCAAAGCATATTCTGCCCATGGTAGCAGTCTGACCAGTTATCTTGTTGTTCTGAGATAAAGCACCTGAGATATTTCTCTATATTTTGGTTTGCTCGTTCTGCTGCTCCGTTGGTCTGGGGTGATAAGCCGAAGAGAAAGAGAGGTCTATCCCTAGTTTCTTACAAAACCCTCTCCAGAATCCGGAGATGAATTGGGTCCCCCTATCAGAGACAATCTCCAGAGGGACACCGTGTATGCGGACCACGTTGGCAATGAATATGGGCACCAGTTCAGCTGCCGAAGGTAGTTTCCGAAGAGGAACATAGTGGCCCATCTTGGAAAATCGGTCTATGATCGTAAGTATCACTGTATTCCCTCTTGACTCAGGTAACTCTACTATAAAATCCATGGCTACATGTGACCAGGTCGTTCGGGGATCGGCAAAGGCTGGAGTAAGCCAATGGGTGCTGTTTTGGGACTTTTCTGCCTTGTGCACACTTCGCACACGCAATGTAATCTTTGAATCTCGGCGCAACGTGGGCCACCAGAGGAGTTTACTGATACTAGACACAGTCTTGGTGATACCCATATGCCCGGAAGTTTTATTATCATGATAGATGTTAAGTTACTTCCTCTCTTTCGTTCTCAGGTACAAAGAGTCTCGCAGGAGGTTTTCCCCCAGGAGCCGCGCCCTGGACGGTCTGCAACCTTTTCATTAGAGGACGAGACACTGATCGTGGTAGCGGCTATAATCCTTTCCTGGGGTACAATGGGATGCTGATCTTGGATATTACGTTCATAAGACTCATACTGTCTCGACAATGCGTCTGCTTTAATGTTTCTGGACCCAGGTCTATAGGTAAGCACGAAATTAAAACTTGAAAGAAACAACGACCATCTCGCTTGTCTGGAATTTAAACGTTTGGCATCTCCAATGTACGTGAGATCTTATGGTCGGTTATGATAACGATGGGGTCCTTAGACCCCTCTAATAAGTATCTCCATTCGGCCAAGGCCGCGATGACTGCTAACAATTCTCTATTTCCAATGTCATAGTTCTTCTCTGCCGGGGACAACTCCGAGAATAGAAGCCGCATGGATGCAAGGGTTTGTCAGGAGCCTCCCTTTGGGACAAGACTGCACCAAGACCTAGTTCGGAGCGTCAACTTCTACTTGGAAAGGCAGAGCCGCGGATCTGGATGTCGGAGAACAGGGGCAGTAGTAAAAGCTTGCTTTAGTGCCTCAAAGGCTTGAGTGGCTTGAGGTGTCCATTTTTGTTTTCCCACCCCTTTCTTTGTCATAGCCGTGAGGGGGGCCACCAAGGCCGAAAAATCTTTTGAACCTTCGATAATAGTTCGTAAACCCCAGAAACCTCTGAATGGCTTTAAGTCCTTGGGGTAGGGGCCAGTCAAGAATAGCTGAGAGCTTCTTAGGATCCATTTGAAAACCCCCAGGAGATATTATATAACCAAGAATTGCCACAGTTACTATGTCGAATAGACATTTTTCTAAGCTTACAGTACAATCCAGCCTTCAATAGTTTTTTCAACACTTGTTTCACGTGGACATGATGAGTGTCCACATCAGGAGAGTATATCAGGATATCATCCAGATATACTATGACGAATTCTTGCAGAAATTCCCTTAGAGTGTCGTTTATAAGGTCCTGGAAGACGGCTGGCGCATTACACAACCCAAAAGGCATCACCAGGTATTCATAATGCCCGCTACGTGTATTAAAAAAGCCGTTTTCCATTCGTCTCCCTTTTTAACCCTGACCAGGTTGTACGCTCCGCGTAACAAGCTTCGTATAGACACGAGCCCCTTTTAATCGGTCGAACAATTCTGTTATGAGAGGTATGGGATATGCATTCTTATAGTGATCCTATTCAAACCCCTATAATCGATGCAAGGTCGCAGATCTCCCTCTTTCTTGGAAACAAAAAAGAAACCTGCTCCTGCTGGAGAGGAGGACGTCTAATGATCCTCGTTCCAGATTCTCCCTTATGTATTCCTCCATAATGTCGTTCTCTCTTTGTGATAAAGGGTATACGTGACCCCTAGGAGGATCGTACCGGGGAGTAAATCAATGGCACAGTCATATGGACGATGTGGTGTAGGACCTCAGTCCTGGCTTTAAAGAACACCTCCTTTAATGCCAGGTAACATTCAGGAACCTCTGTGGACAAAGGAGGGGCTGTGGCAATATTGAGGCTACCAATCACATTAACTGTGCCTAGGCACTTAGACTGACAACTCTGACCCAACATTTTATGTCTTCTGGACCCAATCGACAACTGGGTTGTGCTCTGTTAGCCATGAAAACAAGACCAGACAGGACATGAGGGTGATTCAATAATTTGAAATCTTATTGTTTCCCTGTGCAAAAACTCCTGTTTTCATACATACATCGACCTGTGTGTCGTGAGTGATATGTGGACATGACAGGGGTTACCATCTATGGCCTCCACCATTAGAGGTCTTTCCTTTGAACCAGAGGTATGAGGTTTTTGGCAGCAACAATTCTTATCCATAAAATTGCCTGAGGCCCCAGAGTCTAAGAACGCCTCAGTCTTGAGGGAACCCCCTCCAGGTTGGAGGAGATCGGTAAACAGAAATCCTGGATTTTTTTTTCTCATTACACAAAGTAGGCACACAGAGAACCGACAACCTGGGTGTTCCTGTTCTGAATCCCACTCTGCTATGTTCAACCCTGCCAACCCTGGGTCTCTGAGGACATCGAAGGCGAAGTGATCTCTGCCCCTGCAACAATAGAAAGCAAGAGCCCCTTTTCTCTTCTGTGTGCTCTTTCTGCTTCTGAAATACCTGTCTTCCCTATTTGCATGGGTTCAACGACTGGTAAATCTGTTTTCACATCTCCCGACCACTGACGTACTGGTGTGCTGGGTAACGAGGGTAAAGGAGGCAAGACCCTTCTGGTCTATCTCTGGGGTGTCTCCTTTCCCTGATTTGATCGTCCATGGCTATACAGAAATCTATCAGGTGGTCCAGACTTTCTGGTAATTTTAAGGGAGCCAGCTCAAACATAAAAGCCTCGTTCAAGCCTTCGGTAAAGGCCAAGGTTAAAACGTCGTTCGGCCAAAGTACCTCAGAAGTCAAAGTTTTAAACTCTATGGCATAATCGGCGACCCTCTTATTACCTTGTTTGATGTGAAACAAGGACCTACCCGCATTGGTAGCCCTTCTAGAGGGATCAAAGGTACGTCTTAACTCAGAGGTAAAACCCTCATAGTCATAAATGATGGGTTTCTTATTTTCCCACAACGGCGTAGCCCACAATAAAGCTTTTTCTGTTAAATGATTAATCAGATATCCTACTTTGGCTTTATCAGACATACAAGAACCTGGATTGTTCTCAAACACGATCTCGAGTTGAGTCAAAAACCCCCGACATAGGCTTGGTGTACCATCATAGCGTAGGGGTGCCTTCATACTAAGCCTATGTCCTTCAGGGGGGACGGAACGACCCTAGGTAACACTGGATCTGGAGGGTTTGTGGTACCTGTATTGGACCGATTTAACAGGGGTTGCAGAGCGAGAGAAATCTGGTCCATCCTATGGTCTTGTTCCTCTTGTCTGGCTGCGATACGTGCCAGCTGGTTAGAGAGGTCTGCGGGATCCATTGGCCCTGACGTAATGTCACGGATCCCTCTGATTACCAAAAGTGTGGTCCCTTTACGCAGACCGCTCTCTACCCTTCCGATCCTTGAATGTCGGCAAAACTAGAAAGACAATTAACCAGACAATATATAAACAAGGGGTAACACCAGACAGAGGTATGGAATAGAGTATTGTCACGAATCCTTCTGACTACCAAGATATTGATCTCTTTATGTAGCTCCCTTTCTACTCTTCCGATCCTTGAATGGTCGGCAAAGCTATATAGACAATGAAGCAGGTAACAGATAAAGAAGGGAAACACCAGACAGGGGTACAGACCAGATCACAAGTCCTCCCTAGGACTTTAGTAATAGCAGAGGTAATCTGATGCGTGCTTAGGGTGCCACATAGACTGACCTCGGTACCAACGTTAAGGGCAACCTAGAACAGAGTAAATGCCAATACCAGGGTATACACAGGAGGGTTCGTTTGCCAATGCCAAGGGTCATACACAGGAGGGTTCGTTTGCCAATGCCAAGGGTCATACACAGGAGGGTTCGTTTGCCAATGCCAAGGGTCATACACAGGAGGGTTCGTTTGCCAATGCCAAGGGTCATACACAGGAGGGTTTGTTTGCCAATGCCAAGGGTCATACACAGGAGGATTCGTTTGCCAATGCCAAGGGTTATACACAGGAGGTAGCCAAATATCACAAGAGCTCTGCGGGAGGTGAATACCACGTCAGGGCACCGGTGTATGGTGTGAGACTGGGTTTTAAACCCGGCGGGTCCGCGTCACAACGCCAGGCCCCGCCCCTCGGCGTCCCACGTGAGCGCACCGGAAGCGTTTACATTCGGCGCCTGGCCAGCGAGCAGCGAGGAAGCTGCTGCCAGGCGCCCCATCCCCTGACCCACCGTGACAGAACCCCCCCCTCCAGGGGCGGCCACTGGACGACCCCCAGGGGCACGGGGGTGCGCCGAATAGAAGGCCTTCACTAGCCTAGGAGCATGGACTTCCGCAGCCGGTACCCAAGAACGATCCTCCGGACCGTAACCCACCCAATCGACCAAGTACTGCAAAGACCCCCTAGACATCCTGGCACCCAGAATGGCCTTAACTTCGAACTCCTCCTCGCCCTCCACAGAGACAGGAGGCGGTGGAGCATGGACCTTGGTGTACCGGTTACATAACAACGGCTTCAAAAGGTTTACATGGAATACATTGTGTATCTTAAAATGGGGGGAACGCCAAAGCATAGGAGACAGGGTTGAGTCGCCGTAGAATCTTATAGGGGCCGATATACCTAGGAGCCAACTTCATGGAAGGCACTAAGAGCTTGATGTTACGTGAAGACAGCCAAACCCTGTCCCCAACTTGATACACGGGTGCCTGCCTCCTGTGTCTGTCGGCCTTCGTTTTCTGGATGGCACTACTCTCCTCCAGTGCCCGTCTCACTCCCCCCAAGTCTCTTTCAATGATGCCAGTTGCTCATCTAAAGCAGGAATCGTGGTATCAGGAAACGTGGCGGGGAGCACGGGAGGATCAAAACCATAAACAGCGAAGAAAGGAGAATGCCCTGTGGATTCACTCACTGCGCTGTTCAAAGCATATTCTGCCCATGGTAGCAGGTCTGACCAGTTATCTTGTTGTTCTGAGATAAAGCACCTGAGATATTTCTCTATATTTTGGTTTGCTCGTTCTGCTGCTCCGTTGGTCTGGGGTGATAAGCCGAAGAGAAAGAGAGGTCTATCCCTACGTTCTTACAAAACCCTCTCCAGAATCCGGAGATGAATTGGGTCCCCCTATCAGAGACAATCTCCAGAGGGACACCGTGTATGCGGACCACGTTGGCAATGAATATGGGCACCAGTTCAGCTGCCGAAGGTAGTTTCCGAAGAGGAACATAGTGGCCCATCTTGGAAAATCGGTCTATGATCGTAAGTATCACTGTATTCCCTCTTGACTCAGGTAACTCTACTATAAAATCCATGGCTACATGTGACCAGGTCGTTCGGGGATCGGCAAAGGCTGGAGTAAGCCAATGGGTGCTGTTTTGGGACTTTTCTGCCTTGTGCACACTTCGCACACGGCAATGTAATCTTTGACATCTCGGCGCAACGTGGGCCACCAGAGGAGTTTACTGATACTAGACACAGTCTTGGTGATACCCATATGCCCGGAAGTTTTATTATCATGATAGATGTTAAGTACTTCCTCTCTTTCGTTCTCAGGTACAAAGAGTCTCGCAGAGGTTTTCCCCCAGGAGCCGCGCCCTGGACGGTCTGCAACCTTTTCATTAGAGGAGACGAGACACTGATCGTGGTAGCGGCTATAATCCTTTCCTGGGGTACAATGGGATGCTGATCTTGGATATTATGTTCATAAGACTCATACTGTCTCGACAATGCGTCTGCTTTAATGTTTCTGGACCCAGGTCTATAGGTAAGCACGAAATAAAACTTGAAAGAAACAAGACCATCTCGCTTGTCTGGAATTTAAACGTTTGGCATCTCCAATGTACGTGAGATTCTTATGGTCGGTTATGATAACGATGGGGTCCTTAGACCCCTCTAATAAGTATCTCCATTCGGCCAAGGCCGCGATGACTGCTAACAATTCTCTATTTCCAATGTCATAGTTCTTCTCTGCCGGGGACAACTTCCGAGAATAGAAGCCGCATGGATGCAAGGGTTTGTCAGGAGCCTCCCTTTGGGACAAGACTGCACCAAGACCTAGTTCGGAGGCGTCAACTTCTACTTGGAAAGGCAGAGCCGGATCTGGATGTCGGAGAACAGGGGCAGTAGTAAAAGCTTGCTTTAGTGCCTCAAAGGCTTGAGTGGCTTGAGGTGTCCATTTCTGATTTCCCACCCCTTTCTTTGTCATAGCCGTGAGGGGGGCCACCAAGGCCGAAAAATCTTTAATGAACCTTCGATAATAGTTCGTAAACCCCAGAAACCTCTGAATGGCTTTAAGTCCTTGGGGTAGGGGCCAGTCAAGAATAGCTGAGAGCTTCTTAGGATCCATTTGAAACCCCCAGGAGTTATTATATAACCAAGGAATTGCACAGTTACTATGTCGAATAGACATTTTTCTAGCTTACAGTACAATCCAGCCTTCAATAGTTTTTTCAACACTTGTTTCACGTGGACATGATGAGTGTCCACATCAGGAGAGTATATCAGGATATCATCCAGATATACTATGACGAATTCTTGCAGAAATTCCCTTAGAGTGTCGTTTATAAGGTCCTGGAAGACGGCTGGCGCATTACACAACCCAAAAGGCATCACCAGGTATTCATAATGCCCGCTACGTGTATTAAAAGCCGTTTTCCATTCGTCTCCCTTTTTAACCCTGACCAGGTTGTACGCTCCGCGTAAATCAAGCTTCGTATAGACACGAGCCCCTTTTAATCGGTCGAACAATTCTGTTATGAGAGGTATGGGATATGCATTTCTTATAGTGATCCTATTCAAACCCCTATAATCGATGCAAGGTCGCAGATCTCCCTCTTTCTTGGAAACAAAAAAGAAACCTGCTCCTGCTGGAGAGGAGGACCGTCTAATGAATCCTCGTTCCAGATTCTCCCTTATGTATTCCTCCATAATGTCGTTCTCTCTTTGTGATAAAGGGTATACGTGACCCCTAGGAGGCATCGTACCGGGGAGTAAATCAATGGCACAGTCATATGGACGATGTGGTGGTAGGACCTCAGTCCTGGCTTTAAGAACACCTCCTTTAATGCCAGGTAACATTCAGGAACCTCTGTGGACAAAGGAGGGGCTGTGGCAATATTGAGGCTACCAATCACATTAACTGTGCCTAGGCACTTAGACTGACAACTCTGACCCCAACATTTTATGTCTCTCTGGACCCAATCGACAACTGGGTTGTGCTCTGTTAGCCATGGAAACCCAAGAACGACAGGACATGAGGGTGATTCAATAATTTGAAATCTTATTGTTTCCTGGTGCAAAACTCCTGTTTTCATACATACATCGACTGTGTCGTGAGTGATATGTGGACATGACAGGGGTTTACCATCTATGGCCTCCACCATTAGAGGTCTTTCCTTGAGAACCAGAGGTATGAGGTTTTTGGCAGCAAAATTCTTATCCATAAAATTGCCTGAGGCCCCAGAGTCTAAGAACGCCTCAGTCTTGAGGTGAACCCCCTCCCAGGTTAGGGAGATCGGTAACAGAATCCTGGATTTTTTTTTCTCATTATCCACAAAGGAGGCACACAGAGAACCGACAACCTGGGTGTTCTCCTGTTCTGAATCCCACTCTGCTATGTTCAACCCTGCAACCCTGGGTCTCTGAGGACATCGAAGGCGGAAGTGATCTGCCCCTGCACAATAGAAGCAGAGCCCCTTTTCTCTTCTGTGTGCTCTTTCTGCTTCTGAAATACCTGTCTTCCCTATTTGCATGGGTTCAACGACTGGTAAATCTGTTTTCACATTCTCCACCACTGACGTACTGTGTGGTCTGGGTAACGAGGGTAAAGGAGGCAAGACCCTTCTGGGTCTATCTCTGGGGTGTCTCCTTTCCCTGATTTGATCGTCCATGGCTATACAGAAATCTATCAGGTGGTCCAGACTTTCTGGTAATTTTAAGGGAGCCAGCTCAAACATAAAAGCCTCGTTCAAGCCTTCGGTAAAGGCCAAGGTTAAAACGTCGTTCGGCCAAAGTACCTCAGAAGTCAAAGTTTTAAACTCTATGGCATAATCGGCGACCCTCTTATTACCTTGTTTGATGTGAAACAAGGACCTACCCGCATTGGTAGCCCTTCTAGAGGGATCAAAGGTACGTCTTAACTCAGAGGTAAAACCCTCATAGTCATAAATGATGGGTTTCTTATTTTCCCACAACGGCGTAGCCCACAATAAAGCTTTTTCTGTTAAATGATTAATCAGATATCCTACTTTGGCTTTATCAGACATACAAGAACCTGGATTGTTCTCAAACACGATCTCGAGTTGAGTCAAAAACCCCCGACATAGGCTTGGTGTACCATCATAGCGTAGGGGTGCCTTCATACTAAGCCTATGTCCTTCAGGGGGACGGAACTGACCCTAGGTAACACTGGATCTGGAGGGTTTGTGGTACCTGTATTGGACCGATTTAACAGGGTTTGCAGAGCGAGAGAAATCTGGTCCATCCTATGGTCTTGTTCCTCTTGTCTGGCTGCGATACGTGCCAGCTGGTTAGAGAGGTCTGCGGGATCCATTGGCCCTGACGTAATGTCACGGATCCCTCTGATTACCAAAAGTGTGGTCCCTTTACGCAGACCGCTCTCTACCCTTCCGATCCTTGAATGGTCGGCAAAACTAGAAAGACAATTAACCAGACAATATATAAACAAGGGGTAACACCAGACAGAGGTATGGAATAGAGTATTGTCACGAATCCTTCTGACTACCAAGATATTGATCTCTTTATGTAGCTCCCTTTCTACTCTTCCGATCCTTGAATGGTCGGCAAAGCTATATAGACAATGAAGCAGGTAACAGATAAAGAAAGGGAAACACCAGACAGGGGTACAGACCAGATCACAAGTCCTCCCTAGGACTTTAGTAATAGCAGAGGTAATCTGATGCGTGCTTAGGGTGCCACATAGACTGACCTCGGTACCAACGTTAAGGGCAGAACCTAGAACAGAGTAAATGCCAATACCAGGGTTATACACAGGAGGGTTCGTTTGCCAATGCCAAGGGTCATACACAGGAGGGTTCGTTTGCCAATGCCAAGGGTCATACACAGGAGGGTTCGTTTGCCAATGCCAAGGGTCATACACAGGAGGGTTCGTTTGCCAATGCCAAGGTCATACACAGGAGGGTTTGTTGCCAATGCCAAGGGTCATACACAGGAGGATTCGTTTGCCAATGCAAGGGTTATACACAGGAGGTAGCCAAATATCACAAGAGCTCTGCGGGAGGTGAATACCACGTCAGGGCACCGGTGTAATGGTGAGACTGGGTTTTAAACCCGGCGGGTCCGCGTCACAACGCCAGGCCCCGCCCCTCGGCGTCCCACGTGAGCGCACCGGAAGCGTTTACATTCGGCGCCTGGCCAGCGAGCAGCGAGGAAGCTGCTGCCAGGCGCCCCATCCCCTGACCCACCGTGACAGACAGAAGCCGAGATAGATACAGGTTTAGGGATACAATCTAGGGGTTTAGATTGACTATTACGAAGAGGTTTTGGGGGACAAGTTTAAGGAGACAGTAATAGGATTAGGGTTAGATTAAGATAAGGCCTGATGGAGCTGCAGCTCCAGGCCCTAGGCCAAAGATAAGCAGATGTTGTTCACTTGAGTTTGAGTTGTAATATTTGGGAGCTGCTGGTATTGTCTGCTGGAGTCCATATGAATCCATATACTGGATCTGAGAAGAACAAGCCATGTTGAAACAGTAGAGATGTGTGTTTCATATGGACCTGATCAGCACAATGGAGAGCAGTTGCATGGGACTCCAAAGTCCAGAGGAACTGCTCTCCATCGTGCTGATGCTGAATAGGTTTCAGCAGCAAGGAAAGAGCCCCCCCCATATCTTTTTTTATTTTTTCATTTTTTTGGTTTTTAATCATTATAAAATAAAAACGAAATAGGTAATAAAAACGAAATACGAATGGATCCAAAAAACAAACGAACCCATGAAATCAAAAAACGAAGTGATCCGAAAAACAGAAACAGCCATACGAAAACTAGATTGAAATGAAAAAAATAACACAACGAAATTATCTGAAATGATTCGATACGGGAAAAAAAAAAGGAAAATTCGAAAGGAAATTAAAAAAACGGCCGTGCACAAGTCTATGGAACAGCTCATTCTTCTGAGACAAGTCACAAATGAAGGGCTTGTAGCTTGAGCCATTAATAGTGCAGTGAAAAGTTTAAAGTGGAATGTCATTCTCTACAACTGCTGTTTATGATTCTTTACCATTTTATGGCCAAAACAGGCATTGTTTTTATGGTTGTGGGGGTAATGAGGTGATAATGACACAATCCAAGCCCATGTGCATGCTGTGAAATAGTCACTGGACACAGGGATCAGTGCTTCCGCTTTTCTTTACTATGCGGCCATGGAATTTGCAGGGTACATCATAAACAGGAAAATAAAACAAATGCAAATCAAACGTATACTCCCTTATGCGTAGGCTAAATAAACATTCAGTAATCCTAACTTAAATATTGGGTGGCTAAGCCGCTTACCAATAAGTGAAAACAAAATAAAACACGCTTCCTTTTGGGTTCAAGAGTTAGCTTCTTTCCCTGCTGTACCCAGCACCAAAACAACCCTCTCAGAGGGAACCACATCTCCTAAATGGGCAGGGCAGTCCTTCCTGTGCCATGCTGGCTGGGTGGAGTAGAGGTAACATCACTGCTAACCGTGGAGAGAGACTGTGGAGACACAGGATCGATCCCGGAAAAAGCACCTCTCCAGTAAGTGTCCTTGGGAAAGACACCTAACGGTATGTACTCACCACCCAGGACATACTTGAAAACGAGAGAAATCTCAATGTATCCTTCCTGGTAAAATCCTTTCTAAGAAAAAAGGCATCAGCTGTCAGTTGACCCTATAGGGAAAAAGGGAGTTCTCCATTTGCCTGCCACTAAACAGGTGGTTTACCACCCTGCCCCTAATCACACTGTTACAGTGCACAGATACATTAAACAGTTTTAGCATCAACAATGCAATGAAAACAAGTTTGAATTCATAAAATGATCTCGCAACATGGAATATCATGATGAAAAGTCACTAAATTTCATTCTTTAGTGACGTCTGAAGTGTTTTCAGTTTCTGTACATGGATGTAATATTAAAAAAATCACATATTATTACATGAAGCCTCCTACTAAACGCTCTCATCCTTTGCAACGAAGACATGCAAGTCAGAAGAGCCAAGAAAGTATCGCAGCAATAGTTAAACCTTGTCTCTCTTTAAAGACGCTTTAGTGACACCAGGAAACGGAGTAAACAAACATCTCCAGAGCCAACGCTTCCCATTGCGCTATAGTTGATTCGTTGTTTTTAAGTCGAAATAGGTCTTTGTGATCATGGCACTCGGCAGAATACAAAACTGGGGCAAAAAATGCAACAATTCCAATTCCGTGCTTCTTTTTCCTCAGTCTTTGATAAATGACTTTAGCGCAGCCTCGGAAATGCTGACCTTGCTTTCAACATCATGGTACATATAACCAATCAAAGCGGCAAGAAAGAAGATGAATTGTTAGACCACGGTTGGATCAATTCTCATTGTGGCTGCTATCACTGGCCCTACGTGTACGGTTTGTAACCCGTGTGTTCTACATGGAGATGAGATGCAGTAAGTAGAGATATCTGGGTTTTTGTCTAGCGCTTTTTTTTGTTACATTTTGCTCGTAACGTCTCAGTTTTTGAGACAAACATATAAATAAATTAAATAAACAATAATATAATGTATTTCTGCAGTATGACTCATTTGTTTTAGAATTTATTTCAGAGATGCATCCTTGAAGGTGAGACCCTGACTGTGTATGTATCTTCTCACACACAGAAATAATAAAAAACAGAGAAACGTAACTTAGAAGTGATAACAGTTAATGGTCAAACGTGTATGCAGTGAGCAGTTATTTTTACACATACGCATATTAGCTTATACGTAAGCACCTGAAGGGGTGAAATATAAGAGCCCAAACTGTTTACTTGACAACAAAAATCTGTTTTCTCATTCTGTACTGATTGGAATAAAAAAAAAATATAATAATAAAAACAAAAATATTCCTAAAAAAATAAATAAAACAGTTTTCTCGCGTTCATTGCTATTTCCATCTACTTCCATTATTTACTTTATTACTGTAGATACTCGAGTATACCGCTAGATTTTGGTGACAAAATTTTACCTTAAAATTGGAGGGGTCGGGTTATATTCGAGACATCTGCATCGTGTGTAAAAAAAAACTTGTCTTGCTCTGGAATTGGATCTCAAGTCTCTCGGAAGTTCCAGTAGTCTCGCTCTCGCTAAAGTGAATGTGGGCTCCCTGATGCTTGCAAACACTTCAGGAACTCCCGGATTCGGGAGACGTGGGATCCATCACGGCCAGAGGGCACGCTCTGTTTAAGCTAGGGATGTGCGTTTCGGGTTTCGGAATTTCGGAATTTTCACGAAATTTCCCGATTCGTGTTTTCGGATGCGGCCGAATTTCTGAAAATTTTTAGATCCGAAAATGGCAGATCCGAAAAGTTTTCCGAGCCGAAACGAAATATTTTCGGAATTTTCGAATGGACTTGAAATGTGTCAAATCGAAATTTATAGCTTTGAAACGAGGAGAACAGACGTTCCGAAAAAACGACAATTTCCGAAATTACAAAAAGTCGATACAAAACCGAGCAAAGTGACACGAAAATACGAAAAACGGTCGATATTCCGAAAACATGTACAATTTCGAAAAACGAAAATTTCCGAAATTACGAAAAGTCGATACAAAAAACGAGCAAAGTGACACGAAAATACGAAAAATTGTCGATATTCCAAAAAAATATGTACACGAAAAACGAGTCGAGCCGAACCGAATCGAAACAGAAATCGGTCGAAACGAGCCGAATGGAAAAGTTTAAAAATCCGAAAAATCAAACCGAATCGAACCAAAAAAATAATCGGTGCACAAGCCTAGTTTAAGCCTACATGGAGATGAGATGCAGTAAGATCATTCACCTCGCTCGCCTCCGCCAGTCATCTAAATGGCTAGTAAAGAAGACGGGTGGCCGGCGGCTTAATACTTAATAACAACTGCAATCATTCTAGAGCAGAGCACCCTAATCTGAGGGGGAGCCTGACTGTTAAGAGAACCTGGAAGGATTTTAATTGTTTACCGGTACAGTATAATTTTGCTCCTCGCGTTATATTCGAGTCTTGAGTATTCTCTCGTTTCCAAAATAAATCTCTATCCATCGCATTATATTCAGGTCGCGCTATACTCGAGTATCTACGGTACTCATTCGGCAACAGCAAAGATATTACTACGTATAACAATTTAAAAACTATCAGAGTTATTCAGAAAGAGCTGATCTGGCCTTGAAATTCCACCGAACAGTGAATTTCCCCATACAGTGCAATTTCGGGCCATTCGGCCATTCAGAATGTAAGCAGGTCGCCTAATTATGGCGAAATTGCCAGCGAAGTGCTCTTCTGCGGCAGTGAAATCCCCCATAGAGAAGCAATGGTTACTCTATTCAAAGTCACCGGACAGCAGTGAAATGTCCTGATGTTCGGTGGTTTCATTCGGCAGGTTTAATCAGGCAAATCCCATAGGCTTCAATGTTAAAATTAATCCTGTTGTTTTCATTTTTTTTTGAGAAAGGATTTTACCAGGAAGGATACATTGAGATTTCTCTCGTTTTCAAGTATGTCCTGGGTGGCGAGTATGTACCGTTAGGTGTCTTGCCAAGGACACTTACTGGAGAGGTTGCTCGTTGGGATCAAACCCATGACTCCACAGGCTCTCTCCATGCAGAGCAGTGATGTTACCTCTACTCCACCCAGCCGGTATCTATTAAACCGTTTATTCATTTAATCAGCAGGAAAAGCATATTTATTAATTTATTAGGATTTTTCAGGATTTTTTGGGCAAAACATTTTTCCCGTTTTTTATTTTTTTAAAAATAGCGTTATTTCTTTCTATAACAGACCTTTTTATTATCATTCATAGGACCTTATATGTTAATTCCAGACATTTTCATCCAGTAGTCTTTTTCAAACAGCGTTTCAAATTTTAAACTTTCCATCTTTTTTTTTTTTTTCATTACCCCGTTCGTCGGCTTGTTGGCTTTTTCCGGCGCTGTGTTCGGCAGATCATTTTTTGGGCATGTTCAGCTGATTTGCAGCAGATCATCGGATACGTTCAGCAGGTTTTCTGCAGCGTTTTAGATCGATTCAATTTTTCGAATCATATCAGTGGGATTTTTGGTGGATTTTAGTCGATTTTTTGGAAATTTTTCATATCCGTTCGGCAGCTTTTCCCGTCACTTTGGGGATCCTGCGGTGAATGCGGAATTCATCGCAGGATCAGGGAATTTGATTCCCCAAAGTGCAGGGAAAGAGAGAAAACTGAAATGTCAGTGACATTTCGGTGCTCTCTGAATAACCCCTTATGTTAATTAATCTGTCAATGGATGGCTTGCATGCACAACTGATTGATTGCCAGTTAGATTTACGACTAGAGGGAAAAACCTGTTAAACATTGCAGAGATTTTATTCTTGTTTGGCAGATGATAACAGTTCATTTTTATTTTTTATTTGATATTTTATTTTCTACTAATAGTAGAAAATACTATCTCTTTAATAGTGCAAATTTCATATTGTAACCCTTCATAATTCATCCGCGCTCCTTGCTTGTATCGCTACATACTATCCTCAAGTTGTTGCCTGTCAAGGATTGATCCAGGTGGGTATCTACTCATCATTGGTTTACTATCGGCACGTCGCCACCTTGTGGTCACAGAGGGAATATCAGCAGTATAAAAAAGTTGCCATTTTAAAATTGTAGTGTAAATCCAGATGACTGAAGTAATTCTTCGTCTGAAAAATAATAAAATCATAATAAATGCTGTGTACTCACGTGTAGTCGCACTTCGCTAGGTTTAAGAAAGGGAAAAGATATTTATTCCTGTGTATTTTATAACAATCAAAATAAAATGCTTGTTTTTTTACTTTGCAGCAGATCGAAGAAACAGCTGAACAGTTGCTAGGTGCAAACATTTTATAACATGGTGTATCTTGAGGTCACTTGCAAATCATCCACTACAGAGAGTGAGCTTTTCCGATTTCCACTTTCCTGAGCAGTGTAAGAGACTCTGACAGGGTCATTCAATGAGAATCGAAAAGTCACCGCACGTTCGGCGACCTTTTGTTCTCTTCAATTCGGCTTGATTTGGCGATCCCATTTCGGCGACCCTGCGGTGTATTTAGCAAGCACCACAGGGCCGTCGTAGTGCAGGGAAAAGCCGCCGAAAACCTGCTGAACACTCACCGCAAAACCCAAAAAAACAACCCAAAAAAACATATGGATTAACTTTGCTGAAGACACCGGAGAAACCCGAGCAGGAGCCGATCAGAGCGCAGAGCAGCCACCGGAAAAACCTGACACCGCAGACGAATGGAGTGAAAAAAAAAAAGGTTTGCTTGAATGTTTGAAAGTGAAATGCTGTTTGCAAACAAACTACTGAGTGAAAATGTCTGAAATTTACATATGAGGTCCAGGGAATGATAATAAAAAGGGCTGTTACAGAAAAAAGAAAAACGTTAAATTTTTAAAAAAAAAAAAAAATGGAAAAACTATTTTGGCAAAAAAATCCCGAAAAAATGCTTCAAAGATCCTAAAAAAATCTATAAATAAAGAGACTTTTTACTGTAGAATAAAATAATAAACGGTTTATTAGATATTGAGTTAAAACGGGAATATTTTTAACATTGAAGCCTATGGGATTCGCCTGAATAAACCTGTCGAATGAAACCACCGAATGGCAGGGCATTTCAGCAACTTTCACTGCTGGGTTTTGTTCTCTGAATAGACGAAGCATTGTTTCTCTATTGGGATTAGCTGCCCTCGAACAGGCACCGAACAGGTACCGTATGTGCAGGCTATTCGCCAATATTTGGCGAACTGCCTGCTCTCTGGATAGCCGAATGGCCAAGAAAGGTAACCGAACGCTGATTTTCAGCGTTCGGTTACCTTTCGGCAGCCAATCGGATCTCTTTGAATTACCCTGTTAATCTTTTCTTTATGTTCCCATTGAAAGAGAATCTGATCCCACGTGTCACATCGGTCTCTCATCCTGCAAGTTCATTCTTTGACTTTTGTATTTATAAACAATCCATAAACATGATTTTTTACAATGTTCAAAACGAAAAAAAAAAAAAAACTCTTGTGTCCAGGGAGAAGTAACAATCGCTGGAACAATTCTCTTGACCAAGTGACACGTCGTGACCCCGCAGTGAAGTGACAGAAGGAAATCACGGAGAAATGCAGACGTCGCATTTTGCTTGCATTTAACCACCAGAGGCTTAGTGAATCAAACATAAAGCCAGTAATTAGGTCTCTTGGTTTCCACCGCAGTGATTTCTCCCAGACGCTGTGTTTGAGTGGGTTTAGATATCAGCAGGACCCCTGCAATGAATTCCAGCTCACTGTTCTCTCTAAAATTAAGCTGGTCCGATCCTGTGTTTAATTCAAAAATCAGCAGGGGTGGAAAAAAAAAAACAACAACAACCTAGAAGCTACAAATGAAGATTTAACTCTCACCTGCGACTGGCGGCTGCATTCATTGGAAATCGCAGGCATGAGCGAGGATGCTCTGCTTGTGTTAATCCGTTCCACAGCTCTAGGGCTTTCACGACTACGGGTTAAAGATGCAGCTTATAAACCGCCGGCCATCAAACTCTCCCCCGGGATCAGAGATTATTGCCGTGTATAACTAAGCAGAGAAGTTTTATTGTCAACAACATCTTCCATAGTAACCAGGGAAAAGTGGATCCAATGAACATCAACAAAGTTCACTGCAGTGATACTAAATATTAATCCAGGACATACAATAAATTCAGATGAATAAAAATGATCAAGGGGACGTGCGACCATGGCGGATGGTCCGTTCACAAAAGTGCAGCTATCACTACAGGGACACTATAATAATGTAATTTATGCTGCCTTTTTACGCCCTTACATAATTGGATTGATGCCAAAAAAGATTTCTAAAATTCTTCTTCTTTAAATCTCCTTCTTTTTCCCTAAAATACACAAAAGTGGGACATTCATTGCGCAGTATGTCTGTCAGAAGGAAATAAGTGAAGGGGGAATATCAGTTCAACTCACTTGTTCAAGAGCCCCAGTTTGGCCGGCTCTGAGCAGTATAAGCAGGTGGTAATAATGGTGGGAGGTATGGTCCTCGATAGTACCTTCTCGCTGCCCGTCAAATGATCTCCTCCAGAATTCTGCCGAATGTGGAAATGGAAAGACTGCAGCCAACAGGGATGGATACCATAAAAACCACAAAGTGGATATTTATTAAATAAAAGACGCACTGACGCGTTTCGACACAAAGTCTTTTGCAAAAGTGCATAATAGATCTATTGCTGGCATGGTGTTTGTAGGTGTAGATTGTGTGAAGGTGCTGGGGCTGTGGACAGAGGCAGTATGTAGCATGTTTCAGTGTCACAGGGGCTGTACAGGAGAGTTCCACTATTTTGACACAAAACAAAACAAATTCTCCAGCCTTGTACCCCTCTACTTAGTGCAGGAGGGGTGGGGTCGCGCCTATTCCCCGAAGGGTTGGCTGCAACCACCAAATGCATCCAGCCCAACAACATGTGTAGAACATAACAAAGAAAAAAATGTACCCCTCTACTGCCAAATGGCACCGGAGTGGGGGCACACCACACAGCCTGACCACATCAGTGCGTTAAAAAGGTTTATAGGTGGTATGCAGGACCCAAACAAATATGTGACATATTGGCTGAAGAGTCTTATACATGTATGATTTTGTATGATTAAAGCTCTTTAGCCAAAACGTCACATATTTGTTTTGGGTTCTGCACACCCCAATAAACCATTTTAATGCACAGTGTGGTGTCTGCTGTCTTTGTTTCCTATATGGGTATCGATTTCTGCGTCCTAGAGCAAAGCACCAGTCCTGTGGGTGGTTAAGGGTTCCCACTAGCGGACAGTTGCAGGTTTTTTGCTTTTGTATGGTAGTGGTGCATGTGACATGACAATCCAAGATATCCAGCAAGGTTGTGCATCACTCATCACTTCATGTTAGTAAATAAAACACAGACACCCCTATTCCATTAAGAGCAGTTATCTGCGAGCACTAGATCAATGGGTAAGCCACTAGGTCAAAGAGCTACCATTGGTATTCAAGTAGAAGTGCAAGGCGTTTCAAACATACTCCATACTCCACAGGGCTCCATTGAGTTGTCCTGCAGGAGTAGAATGAGATCTTGTAAATGAGATCTTGCTCTGCACTTGTTTTGGCAGGAGGATTTGCAGTAGAAGTGCAAGGCATTTTGTACATACTCCATACTCCATAGGGCTCCTTTGAATGTTCCTCTAGGAGTAGAATGAGATCTTGTAAATGAGATCTTGCTCTGCACAGGAGGACTCAGAGGAACTATTTCACCCCCTTCTCCTGCTGGAAATGGTTGATCAACACAAACAGGGTTATTCAAAGAGATCCGAATTGGGGCAGAAAGGTAACCGAACAGTAAAATTCAGCATACGGTTACCTTTCCTGGCCATTTGGCTAATCAGAGAGCAGGCAGTTTGTCAAATATTGGCGAATTGTCTGAACATACGGTGCCTGTTCGTTGCCTGTTCGAGGGCAGTGAATCCCCATAGAGAAGCAATGCTTCGGCTATTCAGAGAACACAAACCAGCAGTGAAAAGTTGCCGAATTGCCCTGCCATTAGGTGGTTTCATTCGACCGGTTTATTCAGGCGAATCCCATAGGCTTCAATGTTAAAAATATTTCCGTTTTAATTCAATATCTAATAAACCGTTCATTATAATATTCTGCAGCAAAAAGTCTCTTTATTTACAGTATATATATATTTTTGAATCTTTTAGGAATTTTTCTGGATTTTTTGCAAAAATATTTGTTCGTTTTTTAAATCGTTTTTTTTTCTGTAACAGCCCTTATTATTATCATTCATTGGATCTCATATGTAAATTTCAGACATTTTCGTTCTGCAGTTTCTTTGCAAACAACATTTCACTTTTCAAACATTCAAGCGTACTGTTTTTTTCACTCCATTCGTCTGCAATGTTGGCTTTTTCCGGTGGCTGCTCTGCGCTGTGATCGGCGGCTGCTCGGGTTTCTCCGGCGTGTTCGGTGGGGTTAATCCAGATGTTTTTGCGGGTTTTTGGGGGTGTGCCTTTGCCAGGTTTTGCGGTGAGTGTTTCGTCGGGTTTGCGGTGGCTTTTCCCTGCACTACAACGGCCCTGTGCTGTTTGCTGAATACACCGCAGGGTCGCCGAAATGGGATCTCCAAATCGCACCGAATTGAAGAGAACGAAAAGTCACCGAACGTGCGGTGACTTTTCGATTCTCTTTGAATAACCCTGTAGGATTTCAGGGGAGCCTGTTGGGGGTGGACTGATGCAGAGGGTTCTCTTTCATCTGGATGTAAAGGGACATTTCTCTACAGAAAACACTTTACACCAGATTTATGACTTTTTTAAGACCTCTCAGCAAGAGTGACAAGCGATATGGAATACACAGGAAGACGTTAAACACCTATTTAATAAACTAAAAAGAACCTGGACATGACAAGTTCACTTCAAGTAAATTATAACATTAAAAGGTTACATTAGCATACATAGAAAAAAAATAGTTGACAGGATACAATGTACTTATTTATAGCGGGTATTTGTGGTTAACTTATTTTGGTCATCAGTTCTCGTTTATGATGAGCGACATTTATTCATCATTGACATTTACAAAAAAAAAATTTTATTACGCTTAAATAAAAGCCCCAAATTATTCCGGTATAATGGTTCTTCCCACGCAAAAGCAGATAGATGATTGCATAATTGTACACATGCACAGAATGTCATATGAACTCATTAAAGAGTGTAAATGCATTGGCAATGGCCTCTTAAACTGATAGTAAAAGCAAATGGCAAGTAAAACCTATATCACATTCAAACAGTGTAACATTTAAGGCAATGCTGGTAACAAAATGTATAGAAACAGATGGAAAACCTTGGGCTGTATTCCAACGGGGCCGTTGAGGACAGCCTGTTAATGGATAAATTGTGTTTGAGCCGTTATCCACTAGCAGCTTGCCATTAATAGTTCTGTTTAGGGATGTCCTGATCGCCAGTTTCGTGCTGCCAATCCAGTTCAAGTCGTGAGGTATTTGTGATTGGCTGATACTGAGTCCCGATCCAATACCGCACGATCCATGGCAGCTCGGTTAGTAAAGGGAATCCCTGCGGCACTTGGCTTTCACCGTGGCGTTTCCCTGCCTGTTTGTGGAGCATGGAGTAGGCAGGGAAGACCCTGCTAGTGAGTGTAGAGATGCTCAGGCTCCAAGAGGGCAGCTTACGGGTAGCTTACAATGTCTTCTTCTTGTCCTCCATGACTCGAGCAGGAAGGAAACATGGCGCAAGTCACTGCCATTGCTGCAGAAGTCCAGCTGGGCAGCTGAGAGTGTCACTGCCAGGCAGCACAAATACTCAGGGATCGGTTTGGCTTGTAAAAGCTTAACCCCTTCACTGCTGAGCCATTTCACGTCTTACAAAAAAGTTTTTCTGTTTTTATTATTATTTTAATTATTTTTTGTCTTTACTTTAAACATGGTCATGTTTGGTATCATTGGAAAGGCCATGCTCCGGCCTTTCTAATGATATCAAACATGACCCTGCTAGCAGGGTTCAAAGGAACCCCCTATCTCCACCCCTGTCTTTCTTTAGGAGTCAATGAGGATGTACCCCACACGTCCTCAGCAGTGAAAGGGTTAAAATTTCCCAACGGCAACCAGTCCTGATCCTGGGAATAGGCTCATGACATCTCTAGTACTATTCTTATTGAGCTGTTGTATTAGCTGCTCGTGTTATTATAGTTTGCAGTTGCTGCTTGAAACTGGCAGTGGCATCGGGCACAGCTGCTGAAGGCCATACTATTACATGAATGGAAAGCATGGCCCTCAATGAGTTCTTGGTGAGCTTGGGAATGCTGGGCTGTGCTGGAATCATGGAAGAACACTTGGAACTGTTGCTACATACAACGATAGGAGGCAGACTCATTATCAACCGCTTTGCAGAATGGCATCGCGAGCCAGGAAGAATGAGCATTTTCTTCTTCAGCTAGCCACAAATTGACAACTCTTATACCAAGTATAAGAACCATTAATGTACTATAATCAGCAGCAACATCCATGCCACATTTGTGGCACTGTTGGAATAGCGACTGGAGCCTTTAATTATGGAGCTACAAGCATTAATTGATTCGATAGTTCCAATAGCACCCTGGTCTGCAATCCTGACAGTGAAGCCTTCCTATGGCTAATGGGTCCTCATTGCAAAACCTATTAAACTCTCACTCTGCAGGGAACCCCAGAAGGATGTATGATCCAAATAAGTGGGTTAGTCTCATCAGAACAGGCTCTAGGTTAGGAAGGATAGGACCTGCCACGATGGAGTACATTACCATTGGGTAAGGCTTATGCAATGTATGATGATATTTTGTAACCAAATCCCCGTCATCCATTAATAAACAAGGGTCTCTATTCCCTAGTTGTCACTAACGTTACCATCTGAATGTGTATTAGTAATCATTATCTGTGTGTTAGTAATCAATTAGCGCATTGGTTTGGAGCATTGGAGCGTCCGCGAGTTTACTGTAGTTTGCGCATCCTATACTTAACCTCCCTGGCGGTATTCCCGAGTGTGACTCGGGGTTAAATTTCGCTACCGCGAACGGTAACCCCGAGCCACACTCGGGCTGGATGTTTACTCACCTCCTCCTGGCTCCCTCGCTGTCCCCCGCAGTGTGATCGCGGCGAGCTGCTTCCTGGAAGGCTCCCTGCGAGTCACATGATGCAGGGTGGGCGGGAACCATCAGCAAACTTCTAAACAATTCATAAAATACTGTAATCCAAAGTGCAATGTTTATGAACGGCCACTGGGTGGCACTACATGATAAGAAATAGACCATACATCGTCTCACCCTTGTTTGCAGACAGATTTCAGTGTTTTTTGTTTTTTATTTTATTGAATATCATTTATTTGCATTATTTTGGATAATTATTTTTGGGATAATAAATTATTATTTCGTGTTTCAAACTTTATCGGACTCAGTGTATTTACTATTTTTTTTAAATTTATTTATACAGGATTTTACCAGTAAGAACTCTTGATTGCACGGATTTCAGTGCGTGATTCCTAATTATTACAGGCTAACTATGTACAAAAACACGTTTCCTTTAGAAAAAAATTGAGACGCTTTTAGACACGAAATTTTTAAAAAATTAGACCGCCAGGGAGGTTAACATGGGGAGCACAATCATTGATTAACGTTTCGATAAGTAAGGTATAACAAAATCCTAATGCTAATTACCGTCGGGACGCGCAAGGCAAACTTTTAGCACCTTCTTAAAGCTGAAACTAAATTATTCTGCAAATGCAAGATCATTCAGCGCCCGCTAAACCCCCCCTCTCAATAAATCCGATACTCACATCTCATCCCGCGGTGAAAACGATGCCCGGATCCGCCGCTTCTTCTGGCCGCGAACAGAGTGAGACTGGGAACAAATAGTTCCCAGTCTCCCTCCACGATCACTCTGCAGCACTGCGTCAGCTCACGAATGAGATTGTGCAGGGCTCGCTTCCCGGAAGTGCAAGTCTCCATGGAGTCCTATGGACTCCAGGAGGTGATGCTCACAACGGAAGCGCTACCGCGAGTATCCCAGTGGTTAGCGCTGCATTCTGGGACGAAGAGCCAAGCTAGCGCCTGCCCTGGAATGTAACGTTGACACGGGTTCACTACGGGAATATCCGCAGTAGTAGATTTTCCGTGTTAGCGACGCGTCCCCATGTTAGCATTAAGGCTAGGGTCAGACTAGCGCAGTTTTAACGGCCGCACGAAAGGTCGTCCGCGCAACGCAAGTGGCAAACGAACGCATTTTTTTGAGAACGTCAAACCGCTACTACTGACGTACAGAGTGCGCTGCGGCCGCATAGCGGCGTGTTTGCGTGATTGGGAGACGTCAGACGCTGGTAATGTCCGGCTAACATAACGTCCAGACTCAAAAAGTGTTTTATTGATGATCCGTACAAAATCACGGACGAAAAGGCGCATCATATGACCGCTATCGCGTATTCCGGGGAAAAATACGTACGTTCGTTTTTCACGGACAACGTGAAAAATGCGTTCGTCTGACCCTAGCCTAAGGAAGGAATAGGGCCCAAGGTTTTTAAAATCTTTACAACCAAATGAAAGTGTCATGCTCAGTATTCCTTTATTTTGCATGGATGATGGGAGGTAATATCCACAGTCCAAATTAACCTGGTGTCCTATAGCCCAGAATCATCAAATTATCCTGCAAACACTAGGCTTGAACCCCTCTATCCCTAATTCTAACCCTCTTCTATATATCAACATCTAGTAATTGCTTTAAATTACATTGTATATTTGTGATTTATTTACAAAAACAAGTTAAACCCACCAATAAAGTGAGCTAAGTGTATATGGAAGATGATTGAGTTCACAATAATATCAACCTTTGAGAGACTTGCTGGGGTTTCCAATGGTCTTTTAATCATTTAGGGCCCTATTACATTCTTAACGCAAAAACGCACGCTAAACGCGTGTTTTTTTGCTCGAAGCGTTAAACGTTAACGCACGAAAATCACCGCTGGAATTACATTCCTCGTGCATTTTTTTCATCCGTCGGGAAATTGCGCTCGTAAACCGACGCGCAAAAATGTGCACAAAGTACCGTTGCGCGCAGAAATCAGTGAGCGCAATGTAACTTTCAACACGAGTCTGTCATTTTGTGCAGACTGCGCACAACAGACGTACGTTCTGACGGAAGACAAGGTAGTGGCCGTCATTTTTGACGGATCTAGTAAAACGAAAAGTGCGCATCGACGTTCTCCGTTGTGAATCCGCACTTTGGTACGGTCAGGTTGTTACAATTTGCCGTTACCACCAGTTTTCAAAGATGTTAAAATTATGCGCGCAAGCGTTGTCCGTTAAATTTTGCGCTAAGATTGTAATACCGTGCGCGCACCAGCGCACAAACGCGTTTGCGCTCACAATGTTAAGTATAGGATGCGCGCCCTAAATTGCGCTCGCAAAGGGTTCGCGCAGGGTCACTCGCGTTAGACGTTAACGCGCATTTTGTGCGCGAACGTCGTAATGCGATGTTCAACGCAAAGGGTTTTGCCCCTCGCGTTAATGCGTTTTTACAATTGCGCGCAAATAATGTAATAGGGCCCATAATATTTACAGCTATCCATTTTTCTATTTTTGCCCTCTTCCAAAATTTACAAGAGCCTAAAAAATAGAAGAATAAAAAAAAAGTAAATCACTTCCATCTATTAGTCGTCAGCTTCCCCTCTGCTCTGCAAAGCACTCTGCTAGGAAGCCTTTACAATGCTGATAATTGCATTTGGGTTTCGCACCGTTCTTCATCCCTTCTCCACAAATCTATTACAGAGCTTTCATTCTCCTCTCCTGTAACCCTCTGCTGGAGTTAGCGGAGGCCATTTGTTTTGTAAAGTGCACGCATTGCATATTGCTTTTGTCCAGTATTATCGAAACTTTAATCTGAATTTTGGGACTTTTGTAAAATAAATCATTTTAATTATAGAAACCAGTGACTGGAAACTACAGGAAAACTGAAAGTGTCTAAATGGAAACTTCAGCTGAGCCAAAAAAAATGAATATGTACCATTAACTCCTTCACTACCAAGGGATTTTCTATAAACTTACAGGGTTGTTCAGAGAAAGGTGAAACTCTGGAGAACTTTTGGAGAAGTGAAAACTCTAGGGGGGTTATTCAGAGAGATCTGAAATGTGCCCGAAATGTAACCGGACACTGAAATTCAGCGAACGGGGACATTTCAGGGCCATTTGGCTATTCAGAGAGCAGGTAATTCGCCAAATTCTGGGAATTACCTGCACGTACGGTGCCTGTTCGATGTCTGTTCGACAGCAGTGAAATCCCCCATAGAGAAGCAATGGTTTGTCTATTCAGAGACATCAAACAGCAGTGAAAAGTTGCCGAAATGCCCTGCTGTTCGGTGGTTTCATTCGACAGGTTTATTCAGGCGAACCCCATAGGCTTCAATGTTATATATATTCCCGTTTTAATTCAATATTTTATAAACCGTTGATTATAATATTCTGCAGTACAAAGTCTCTTTATTTATAGATTTTTTAGGATCTTTTAGACATTTTTTGGGATTTTTTCGGCAAAATTTGTTTTCCATTTTTTTTAAATCGTTTATTCAATTTGCATTATCAGACCTTTTTATTGTCATTCTTTGGATCTTATATGTAAATTCCAGACATTTTCATTCAGTAGTCATTTTTCAAACAGCGTTTCAATTTTGAAACTTTCAAGCGTACTTTTTTTTTTTACCACGTTCGTCTGCTTGTCGGGTTCCTCCGGTGGCTGCTCTGTGCTGTGATCGGTGGCTAGTCAGATTTTTCCAGCGTGTTTGGTGTTTTTCGGCGGTTCCCCCGGGCTTTCGGTGAGTGTTCGTGAGTATTCGGTGAGTGTTCGGCGAGTGTTCTGCAGGTGTGCGGCTATGGGGGTCCTGTACTATGGGGGTCCTGCGGTGCTTGCTGAAAACACCACAGGGTCGGCGAACTAGAAATCGCCGAATCGTCCCGAAGTGCAGGGAATGAAAGGTCACCAAACGTGCGGGGACTTTTCGAATCTCTCTGAATAACCCTGAAGGTCAAAATAGCCAAACCAGAAATTTTTTCCTGTTTATCTCACTTTCCAAATCAGCTATTTTGACCTAGAATTTTCACTTCTCCAAACGTTCTCTAGTTCCACCTTTTTCTGAATAACCCTGTATATATCAGGAATCCATTGTCATAATGGAAAATCACTTTGCAGTAACTATACAGTGAAAGTGTGCTTGGAAATGTGTACAGCACATTTTCAAATGCTGTGCACTATTTGACAGTCATACAGCACCACCTGCTGGCCAAAACGTGCTACTACATCTCTTGGTCTCGAAGCTGATCAAACTGTTTCAGCACCTCGGCTGTCATGCCCATGGTGCATAAACGTTAGGGGAATGTTCTGAAGCCCATTTGCAAACATATTCCATTTGCAATAAATTAATTTCCTTTGCATTGCTCCAGAATTAGAACAAATCGAGTACACTTGACAACAGCAGGTGCTTCTGAAGACAGTCAGGGTTATTCAAAGAGATTCAAAAAGTCACCACACGTTTGGTGACTTTTCGTTCTCTTAAATTCGGTTCAAATTGGCGATCCCTTTTCCGCAACCCTGCGATGTATTCAGCAAGCACCACAGGGTCCCCGAATTGCAGGGAAAAGTCATCGCAAACCCACCGACAATTCACAGCAAAACCAGGCGAAGGCACACCAAAAACCCGCAAAAACATCTGGATTAACCCCGCCAAAAACGGCGGAAAAAAACGAGCAGGAGCCGATCACACGCAGCGCAGCCACCGGAATAACCCGACACCGCAGACGAATGGAGTGAATAAATTTAAAAAACAGTACGCTTGAATGTTTGAAAAGTGAAACGCTGTTTGCAAGGAAACTACTGAGTGAAAATGTCTGAAATTTACATATGATCCAATGAATGATAATAAAAAGGGCTGTTACAGAAAAAATAAGTAAAGTTAAAAAAAAAATTAAACAAAATCGGAAATTTGTTTAAAAACAAAATCCCGAAAAATGCTTAAAATATCCTAATAAATCTATAAATAAAGAGACTCTTTACTGCAGAATTGTATAATGAACGGTTTATTAGATATTGAATTAAAACGGGAATATTTTTAACATTGAAGCTTATGGGATTCTCCTGAATAAACCTGCCGAATTAAACCACCGAATGGCATTTCGGGAACTTTTCACTGCTGGCTTTTGCTCTCTGAATAGCCGAAGTATTGCTTCTCTATGGGGAGTCACTGCCCTCGAACAGGTACCGAACAGGCACCGTATGTGCAGGCAATTCGCCAGGATTTGGATGGCCAAGAAAGGTAACCGAACGCTGATTTTCAGCGTTCTGTTCCCTTTCGGCAGCCATTCGGATCTCTTTGAATAACCCTGAGTGTGTACTTGATAATGGTAATGAAGTGGTTAAAAAAGATTCCAAGTTGAACAGTAATCTGCGAGTGGTAGCTTCTAGTAACCTCTGCTACAAGCTGGTTAACAGTAGCACTCTATTTGAAGCGCTATGCATTGCTTATTATTTCAAATGGTAATCCGACGAACTTTACCAAATACCTCTTGGTGTTTATACACTAGAACCCACAGGATCCCATTGATTGTTACCATGAGAGATACAAAAGTGCTTGTAATCAAGATCTTGTGCAGCGTCCGCAAAATGGAATCCTCGAAGCGCACCGAAGTGCACCGAATTGCAAAGAACTGAAATTTGGCTTAAATTTCGGTGCTTTATGAATAACCCCTTTAAAATGGAATGTGACTCCACAATGTGGAGCTGTTTGTAAATAAAAGGCTGGCACATTCATTTGTTTTGGAGGAGAACTCTGAAAGCCTTAGGATATTATTCAATGAAAAGCCAAAACATTGGAATTTTTGGGCTAACATAAGAACAAAAGAAGTTTTAAAAGATTGTTTTCATCTTCCAAATCCGTCAGTCGTCACATTAAGATAAGTTGACAACTCACTTTGTTAGTGAATAAACTCCTATGCTATTCAATATTTATATACATGAAAAATGCATGCGCATGTGCCAGAATTGGATTCACCCTTTTAGAAGTGTATTTTATTAACCTGTGGAGTGCCAAAATAGCAATGTATGAAATCACGTTGCACTGCAAGCTTGTCTTTTATTTTTCTGTCCTTCTACGTAATATTTTTTCATGCTTGTAATCATTTATTTTATGCCAAGTTTCCATATCAGTGTTTGAAATCACCACTTCTACATCTTTGTACTGTGATTTTAACCCTTTTAAGACCAATGGCATATTTATTTGCTTTATGCTCATGGGAATCCACCTGCTTATTTAAGTAACTTTAACCGCTTCACTACCAAAGAATGTTCCAGAAAACCACTGTCAGGAACCAGTGTTTATTATTTAATTTTTGGGGAAATTATTTTTAATTAATTATTCACTAAGGCATACTTGAGAATGTTCCCAATGTGTTCCTTACTGTAATAACCTATTTGGCAGTGAGATGACGCCATCTGCTGGCCTAAAGGAGTTTCTGCAGCAGTGGGCTCCATACTGGGCCAGCTAGGGATATGTGTTCAATACACATTCCCAGCTGGTTTTAATGAGTGTTAGCACCTCATATATCATGCCCACAGAGTTAAAACTTTAGGGGCGTGTTCTGCAGCCAAATACAAGTGAATTTCATATTTAATAAACAACATTCTTATGACTTGCTCCAGTAGAAGAACGTATTGACCAGTACTTGATATTTGAGTACCACCAGGAGGTGCCTTGCAGATTGAGTATAGTTGATCTTGGTAGTGAAAGGGTTAAAAAACCCTTGCTGTTGTTAAATATTTTAGGTTTATGTCAGATTGGGATCCATAAAGAATTGCTTTGGCTAAATAGACCAGGCATGGTCTTTATATGGATGGAGTAGAGGTAACATCACTGCTCTATAACCGTGGAGACCCAGTTTCAAATCCCGGCCAGAGCACCTCTCCACTAAGTGTCCTTGGACAAGACATCTAACAGTACATACTTGCCTACCACATAATATCTGCTGTGGAGTCCAGTGATAACGTCTCCACCTTTCAACTGTGGAGAAGCAAGTCAAATACCATTCAGCAAATCCCTCCAAATACAACTGTGGAGAAGCAAGTATCGACTTTACGAGAAGCGGGTTCAACCTAACCACCAGGTCGCTGATCTCCAGCCATGGAAAAGACTACTCTATCCCACTCAGAAGGCGCCACCAGTGAGTGCCCTTTGACCAAGACACCTAACAATGTGGATGTGCCTACCTCACAAAATACTTGTACTTCTCATAGATTGTAAGTTCCCTTGGGAACAGGGTCCCCTGAATCAGGTCATCATCCATGTATGGTATTCCACTGTATCAACCCCTTGTACACTGATCTTGTAAAGCGCTGCGGATATGTGGCGCCATATAAATAAAGGATAATAATAATATATGGGTTAAACAGTCAATTCAATATTGGAAAGGTACAAACCTGGCTGTAAAATACTTCACATAATTTTGGGGTATTGAGAATGTGATCCCTATATATTGAAAGCAATGGTGCCTCAAAGGCATCAGAAAAATGCGTCATGTGCTACTTATATCTAAAGGGAAGAGGCGATTCTGCAAACAGGTGAAAGGGATAAAAATGATTTCTTCAAGGACAAGTTTAAAGCATGCATTTGGTATGTTAGGGACACAAATGGATTGGCCTCGGCTCCGGTGTAATGAATGTAATGGCCAAAGGCATTTCTGACACAATATCCTGTTTTCAGGCTGCAATATCCATTACCTTAGAACCTAACGTGTCAATATGCTCGATTCAGAGCAATCATGAAAGATTTCTGTAACAAAGCACGCCCTGTTAATGTGTGCCGGGAAGCAACATCCAATAACAGTTAAAATGAGGTCCACACAAGCGGAACAAACAGGTAAAGCGAAACATACAGCGCCATCAATATTTCCTCGCAACGCAAACAACTCTCATTACAGTGTGACGGGTTTGAAGAAGGCATTAAATCCCATTGGTTCTGCTGATCACAGGATTGTCAACTCTGTAACAATCTACTTATTTCTCGTTAAAATCCACCAATCAGAGGAGAGTCCTTGGCCTGGCTAAGCAGAGTAAAGATAAAGGTTACCCTGTGTGATGTGCCGACGTGCTGTACAATGGTTTTCAATACAGTCTGTTGCATTAATCAGACAAAAAGCACTATGTATAGTATTTTAAAGCATTTAGCTTCATGTATTTGTGTTTACTTTTATACTTTGTGTATATCTCCAGGAGATCAGATTGAGCATTGAATACATTGCCCATTGCCCGTTAGCGCATCGGAGATTTGCACTCGTTTGCGCAAGCTTGCTTTACCTTGCGATCCCTATACTTAACATGGGGAGAGTAAGCAAAGAGTAAGCAAGGAGTAATTAGTGTTAGGATTACAAAGTCACCGCTGCGGTTAACTGAAAAGGTAACCACAGCTTGGAGATGGTGCTAACTGATTGCACTTCTGCGCAATTAGTTAACATCAGCTGCAAATCCCCCCAAAAATCAGATGCTCACCTCTCATCCCGAGACGTGAACGGCAGCCCGATTCGCCTCTTCTGGCTGCCAGGAGCAGAGGGAGACTGGGGAAAAAAGTCCCCAGTCTCCCTCTGCGATCACTCCATAGACCTCCGCCAGAGGCAGGATCCTGCAGGTCATGTGACCCAGCATTTGAAGCCTCAATGGAGTCCTATGGACTCCAGGGGGGGATGCTTGGGTGGTGCATTACTGATAAGTTAACCGCAGCTTGAAACTGGTGCTAACTGATTAGACTTATGCGGAATCAGTCAGAACCAGCTATAAAAAAAAAAAAATCAGATACTCAACTCTTATCCCGCGGCAAAAACGGTGGGATCAGAGTGAGACTGGGGAAAAAAGTCACCCAGGCTCCCTCCGTGAATCACTCAGCGGACCTGCAGGATTCTGCAAAAGGCAAGATACTACAGGTCATGTGACCCGCCAGTCAAAGCTTCAATGGAGTCCTATGGACTCCAGGAGGGGATGCTCGGGGTGGTGCATTAGCGCTGTCTCGAGTATCCTCTGGCTTAGCGCTGCGTTATGGGGCAGGCTGCTGGATTAGCGGCTACCCATAATATGGAGCTAGAAAAGGGACACTGAGGAGAAACCTGCAGGTGCAGATTTTCCCCCTTATCGTCCCTGTTTTTACAGGCACTATGTAATACTGCCCTTAGAAAGTGATTCTATGGATGAACAGTGGTTTATCTTCGGTGAATAATGGCGATCAACTATAGTGAAACTATGATGAATAACACACCAACACAAAAGGGTCACAAAGCACTGAAACTGAACACAATTTCAGTGCTTTCCGTTACATCTCATTTCGGCTCACTTTGGTGATTCCATTTCACCAAAATTTTGGTGACTTTCCTATATAATCGAATGGTCACTGTATTTTGCCACAATTGGAGTCGCCGAAACAGTTAGGTCCTTTATATAACAATAAAAAGGTCTGTTACAAAGTAAAAAAGCTCTTTTTAAATAAATAAAAAAAATTGTATCTTTTATTCACTAGAATTAATACAAAAAGCTCTTTTAAAAAATAAAAGAATAAGAGGGTTTTGAAAAGAATAAACGGTTTTAAAAAAAATTAAAAGATATTGGGCACTATTACATTATTAATGCTAAAATGGGGATGCTAGGGAGGCAGGTTTCTCCTTTGCATCCCCGTTTTAGTGTGATGTTAGGATACAGGTGCTAGAAAAGCTGCAGCATCGTAATCTGGCGCTAAGCGCTAGGATGCGCGTGGCAGCGCTAAGCGCCCCCGCAAGCATCCACGCCATGGAGTCCATAGGATTCCATTGAGGCAGACGCCTACGGTCACATGACCTGCCAGACCTCGCCTTGCGAGATCTGACAGGTCGGCGTAGTGATCTGCAGAGGGGGACTGGGGGACTTTTTCCCCCAGTTTCTCCCTGCTTCCGGCGGCTAGAAGAAGCAGTTGGAGCTGTAGTTCTTGCCTTGGGATTAGAAGTATGTGATCAATTTGGGGGTATTCTGCTGGTGCTGACAGATTCTGCAGCAGTGGAATCCATTAGCACCAGGTCCTGGCTGTGGTTAACTGTCAGGTTAACCGCATCTGGACTGTAATTAGTGTTAGTATATTGTATTACTAACGCCAATTAACACTTTGCGCTCCCCATGTTAAGCATAGGGAGTGCAAAGTACAGTAACCTCGTGCTAAAAAGCGCAAGATACCTATTAGCTTTTGGATTTTAATATGGTGCGCCAGCGCTAGGGCAACCACAGCTAATGTTAACGCTCACACAGATGAGCGCTAATGTTAGCGCGAAGAATGTAATAGGACCCATTATATTTATTTATTACATTGTAACCTATTAAATTTGCCTGTTTAAACTTGTCGAATCGAAACACCGGAAAAAAAAAATTTGGCAAAGCAATTTTGCCGAAAAAATCTCAAAAAATCCTAAATAAAAAAAAAATTATTTTTTGCAGCAAATTAACAGCTTAATAGATTTTGAATAGAAACGGGAATATTTTTTACATTGAAACCTATGGGATTCGCCTGCTTAAACCTCTTGAATGAAAGCACCGAACATCGGGGCATTTCACTGACATTTCACTATTGTTCGGTGTCTCTGAATAGATTAACCATTGCTTCACTATGGGGATTTCACTGCTGTCAAAGTTCATCTGTATTTCGCTGGCAAATTGCCAATATTTGACAAATTGCCAGGTTTTGAATAGCCGAATGGTTACGAATTTACACCGTACGGGAAAATTCGCCGTTCCATGCAATTTCGGGCCAGTTCGGCTCTCTTTGAGTAACCCCTATAGTTTCTGCATTCGTTTGCATAGAGCTAAGTATAGGATGAAATTGACTTTCCACTGTAGTTGCTGCTCTACGTAGATTCCATAAATTTCATTGTTGTTTCAGGGTAAAATTGTCCAATGATGTTCTTACCATTGTATGGGCGGTCTATGGAGATCATCAAAATTGACCGGTGAAAGAATGGTAAAAAGAGAAGAGCCGCGGGTTTTAAGTAAGATCAGTGCTGGTACCGTTAAATAATGAATTTGTTTATATTGTAAATAAGTGATTATTTTTTATTTATTATTTTTGCCTTGTTTTTTTATTTATCATTCTTCTTAACAACTTGAAATATTCCGATTTATTTTTTCCTCCATGTTTCTCCGTGAGGATTATTGAAACATTTATTACACATCATTGGGCCCGGCATGTTAATCAGCCTGTCAGTAGTGTAACAATATTAAAGTGCTGTCATTGTATATATTCCCGGTTGGTGAAGAGGAAAAGACAAGAAAACAGAACACATTGTACATACTGGAGCTTAGCCGAACACTGGTGGTTTTGTATAAACACCTCGGGAGAGATTAAAGAAATGACTGCAAAATTAAGCAGGAGTTGGATACAGGCAAGCAGACGACAAAACACAAGATGGGGATTTAACATTTAAAAATAGTTGAGGTCAACAGGGACAAGAAAATAATTTAACCCCTTTCTTTCTTTAATCTCCTGATTAAAACTAATCCTAACATATTTGCTATACTATATAATATAGATATACAATACCTAGCCCCAAAAAAGTGACACACAAATAATATTTCATTGGACCACCTTTTGCTGTGTTTGCGGCACACATTCGCCGTGGCATCGTGTCGATAAACTCATGCAATGTCACAGCATTTATTTGCATCCAGAGTGGCATTAATTTGTGGCCAAGATCTTATTGATGATGGGAAAGTCGCAGCGCTGCGTAAAGTCTTCTCCAGCACATTATCCCAAAGATTCTCAATGGGGTTAAGGTCTGGACTTTGTGGTGGCCAATCCATGGGTGAAAATGATGTCTCATGCTCCCTGAACCACTCTTGCACAATTTGTTACATAGGCTGAAAAAAAAATATATACGTCTATCGAGTTCAGCCTTTCACACATCAACTACTGCTGCTGATCCAAAAGAAGGCAAAAAACACAGTCTGGACTCTGAAGCGCTCACCAATATGCAACACTGGGAAAAAAAATCCTTCTTAACCCCAGAATGGCGTCAGATTTATCCTTGGATCAAGCAGCTTTTACCCACATATTAAATATTATAAACCTTAATATTATGTTTTTGCAGGAAGTCACCCAGTCATTGTTTAAAAGCCTGTACAGACTTTGTCCCAACCACCTCAAAAGGCAGAGAATTACACAGCTTTATTGTTCTCACTGTAAAATAACCCTTCCTATGCTTATATATAAAGTTATCTGATTCCTCTAAGACACCGTTTCTCTAAACTCAACAGGTTGAAGCTTGTTAGCCTTTCCTCGTAACCTAAATATTCCATTCCCCTTTTTTTCTAGCGCCATAATATCTTTTTGTAAAACAGGTGCCCAAAATTGCACGGCATATTCAAGGTGTGTCTTTGATTTATAAAGAGGCAAAATTATGTTTTTATCATGAGAGTGAATTCCCCTTTTAATGCATGCCAATACCTTGCTGGTCTTGGCAACTGCTGTTTGACATTGGACAGTGTTGCTTAGTTTGAAGTCTATGATTATTCCCAAATCCTTCTCCTGATTTGATTTTCCCTGGAGTAAAGGTAATATCACTGCTCTGCATGGAGAGAGCCTGTGGAGACATGGGTTCGATCCCAATGAGCACCTCTCCAGTAAGTGTCCTTGGGCAAGACACCTAACGGTACATACTCGCCACCCAGGACATACTTGAAAACGAGTGAAATCTCAATGTATCCTTCCTGGTAAAATCCTTTCTCTAAAATAAATTAATTAATTCTGTACCATATAGGGTATAAGTGGCCTGTGTGTTCTTCACTCTAAAGTGCATAACCTTGCATTTATCAACATTAAACTTCATCTGCCATTTGAATGTCCAGTTCCCCAATCTATCGAAATCTCGCTGCAGCAAAGTATCATCCTTTTCCTAGTTTTGTGTCATCTGCAAACACTGATACATGACTTTCGATGCCTATTTCAAGGTCATTTATAAAGATATTGAATAGAATTGGTCCTATAACAGACCCCTGAGGGACACCACTTACCACTGATGTCCATCTTGAAAATTTACCATTTCTGACCACGCACTGTACCCTTTTAGGCAGTTTTCTATCCAAGAACAAGAACTTTCATCTAGACCAATTTTTCTTAATTGAAATAGTAACCTCTTGTAGACATGTGCATTCGTTTTAGTACTAAAATGATTTAGTCCGAATTTTGGGATAATTTAGTTTTCGTATGACTCAAGAGAAACGAAACTGCTCAGTACAAAAAACAAAAGAAGCTAAAATAAAATGCACTACATTTTAGTTTCAGTCCTTTTTGTGATATTACATTGATGAGTGAAGGAGACCAGCAATGAAGAGCGCAACATCCAAAGTTCTGCACCCTCCACATGCCAATGCAGTAGGATGTTCTATACAGAGAGGGGCATTAATTAATGCAGGAGGATGTTATATACATTATACAGAGAAAGATATAAATTGAGGAGGATGTTCTATATATTATACAGAGAGGGGTATTATATAATGCAGGTGGATGTTGTATACATTATACAGAGAGGGGTATTAATTAATGCAGGAGGATGTTCTAAACATTATACAGAGAGGATACTTTTTTTTCAGCCCTTTAAATCCAGTGGCTGTGAGCGCTTAGATCGACTGCTTTTTACATTATCTCTCAGTACAATGTATCAGTCTCAGCTGTTACAGTAACTGTCTAACAGCGCTCAGAGTTTCAGTAAAACAAGGAAATAATATTGTTCTAACCTCTGATATATAAGAATATTATTTACTAGTTTTACTGAAACTCTGAGCGCTGTGATGAGCAGCAGTCAGTTACTGTAACAGCTTTGCCTGACACGGGGCAGTATTACAATGTTGGTGCTAACTTAACCAGAGCTGTTGTAAACTGAAAACCTCCATAGGCTATAATGGTTCTGGGAAGTTTACAACAGCTCTTGTTAAGTTAGCACCAACTATGTAATATGGCCCACATTGTGCGGAGAGTGAGAGATACTGTAACAAGCAGCGATCTCAGCCCTCTGAGGAGCCTCTACAATAGTAATTGTATCCACTGGTTTTCGAATGAATGAAATTAGTTTTCATACTAAAGAACTGAAAACTAATTTCTTTAGCAACTAAACAAATTGCATTTTAGGACTAATCCATTAGTTCAAAACGAAATTTTGTGCTGTGCACATGTCTAACCTCTTGTGTGGAGCTGTGTCAAAAGCTTTGGCAAAATCCAAGTAAATCACATCCACTGCGACCCCCCTGATCTATACTTACACTCCTCATAGAATGCAATTAGGTTAGTCTGACATGATCTGTGTTTCATGAAACCATGCTGATTTTTGCTAATTACATTATACCTCCCAATAAATTCCTGAATGCTATCACTTAGTAACCTCTTACGTAATTCCCCAGCTAGAGATTTTAAGCTCACAGGTCTATGATTCCCAGGCAGACATTTTCAGGGTTATTCAAAGAGATTTGAAAAGTCACCGCTCGTTCGGTGACTTTTCGTTCTTTTCAATTTGGTTCCTTTTGCCGATCCCATTTCGGTGACCCTGCGGTGTATTCAGCAAGCACCACAGGGTCCCGGAATTGCAGGGAAAGGCTGTCGCAAACCCGACGAAAACTAACCGCAAAACCCGGCGAATGCACGCCGAAAACCCTCAAAACATCTGGATTAACCTGCCGAAAACCGCGGAAAAATCTCGATCAGGAGCCGATCACACGCAGCGAAGCCAGCAGAAAAAGCCGACACCGCAGACAGAGTGAAGTGAATAAATTAGGAAAACAGTTTGCATGAATGATTGAAAAGTGAAACGCTGTTTGCAAAGAAACTACTGAGCGAAAATGTCTGAAATTTGCATATGAGGTCCAGGGAATGATAATAAAAAGGGCTGTTACAGAAAAAATAAGTAAACTTAAAAAAAAAAAAAATCGGACATTAGAAAAAAAAAAAATCAGAAAAATGCTTAAAATATCCTAAAAAATCTATAAATAAAGAGACTTTTTACTGCAGAATTTTATAATGAACGGTTTATTAGATATTGAATTAAAACGGGAATATTTTTAACATTGAAGCCTATGGGATTCGCTGAATAAACCTGCTAAATTAAACCACCAAATGGCAGGGCATTTCGGGAACCTTTCAGTGCTGGTTTCTGTTCTCTGAATAGCCGAAGCAGTGCTTTTTCATGGGGTTTTCGCTGCCCTCGAACAGGCACCGAACAGGCACCGTATGTTCAGCCAATTCGCCAGGATTTGGCGAATTGCCTGCTCTCTGGATAGCCGAATGGCCAAAAAAGGTAACCGAACGCTGATTTTCAGCGTTCGGTTACCTTTCTCAAGCAATTCGGATCTCTTTGAATTACCCTTTGACCCATTTTTGAATATAGGAACCACATCAGCTTTTCTCCAATCCTCTGGTACGATTCCTGAAAGAAAAGAATCTTGAAAGATTAAAAACAGAGGTTTACATATTTATAGACATAGCTCCCTCAGTACTCACCGGTGAATGCTATCTGGCTCTGGGGCTTTGTTCACATTCACTTTGTTTAGTTTCTGCAACACCTTTTTTGAGTCAACCAATCATACTTTATTTGTAAGATTTTGTCAATGATTTGCACTTTGAGTCCGATGAATCCTGGCATTGCCATCTTGGAATATTCACGTGCTATCAGGGAAGAAAAAAACCATTGATGGATGAAGCTGCGCATTCAGTATATTCAGAGTCACTTGACCTCATTTTTTGCACCTGAAACATATTAATCACTGCAGTAATTATCCAATGGAAGGCTCACATTTATTGGCTTAGTTAAATCCAGGTGGGGACTTTTTTTACAACAAGAGGGTGCTACATGTCACACCTCGCGTGAGTCAAAGACGACAATTAAAACCTTTTTTTTAGGACCATGGCATTTCCAAGAATCTGTGGCCACCCCAGTGTTCTGATCTCGTCCAGACTTTTTTATGGGGCTATTTGAAGAAAGGAGTGCATCATTTGAGTGTATCAAATCAAGCCTTACATGATTAGTCGATGACACTTGGAATACGATTCAAAATAGTAATGATGGAATTTTCAGCCGCTTTAGCAACAACATGCAGTGCCGCATCGACAGGTGCCTAACAGAAAACGGCAGCCAGTTCCGGCCCTTGCTGCTATGCTCAACATAAGAGGAGGTATGGTTCTCGAAACTCTCATTATTGTCCATACATTCTTTTAAGATCTACAACAAAAACGTTGGGTCCTGGTCTATCTGAAAAACCCTGTATATTAGGCTTTAGATTTCACATGAATAATATCTTATCATATTATTATATTATCCCGGAGGTGACAGAGTATCTTTGTTACATCTTTGAGTAGTATGGCGCTCCGACAGCTGCGACAACATTTATTCATCTGCAGATAATTTTCCATCTGTTTGAGATGGAAATATTTATCGCACCTAAAATAAGATAAACCCACTGACCCATTCCGCCATAATACCACTTAACGTGAATGACAGTAAACAGTATCTTATTTCTGCTAAGAAATATTTGAAGATCAACACCCATATTAATCAAACTCCCTGGATTAATCAAAATTATATATTATCATCCTGATTGCAATCATTTATCAAAGAATCCATTTTGCTTGGTAATTTAGAAAATACTTAATCAGTGCCTGGGAAAGAGGAACTGACTGTCTAAATTTGTATGGGCTTGTAATTATATATTAACTCCAACAACCCTAGGCTCGAGAGGGAGATAGGAAAACTTTCTGAAGAGTATTAAAAATAAATATGTATTTTATCTCTTTTTGTATTAAAAACTCACTTTTCAAATGTGAAAAAAAAAATAACAGACATTTTATAAATCTATTGCCTGTTATATTTACAAATTTCTCAAGTAGATATTCCACGTGTAAATTACATTTTTTAAGATCTCGACGTACCTGCTGTGAAACTCAATATGTTAAGGGACTTAGGACCCTGTTGTAAGTCTCTTTCTATTCTCCGTTTCCTACACTGGCTTGAAAGCACGCCAGGAATATTAAAAATAAGGAAATTGGCCAATCAGGAATAATCCAGATGTAGTCTGGGAAATCGTATGTTGTCTGTAGCGAAACAAGTTAATGAGACGGGCCACGGGTAAAAATAGGTAGGCTTTGTTTGTCTATGTATTCATTAACATGTCATTGTGATTCGCTATGCTGAAGCATAAAAAAAATCATATTTTTATGTAGGGTTTTTAGGACATCTGTCTGCTGTATAAAGATGAACTGCAATTCCCACTCACTCCAGGAGCCTGACCAGCACAATATGTCAAGTGCTGCTGAATAGCTACTGAGGAGGTGTTAACTCCTTAACTGCCAAGATATTTTCCAAAAAAACACTGTCAGGAACCAGTGGTTTCTTGAAAGATCATTTTATATTAATTATGGAGTGGCAATATTCCCAAAGTATTCCTTACTCCAATAACCTATTTGGAAGGCAGATGTTGCCATCTGCTGGCCAAAATGAGTTAGTGCAGTTCTGGTCCCCGGAGCAGCTGGAGATACACTATATTGCCAAAGGTATTCGCTCACCCATCCAAATAATCAGAATCAGTTGTTCCAATCACTTCCATTGCCATTTGTGAAAGAATGGGTCGCTCTTAGGAGCTCAATGATTTCCAGCGCTGAACTGTGATAGGATGCCACCTGTGCAACAAATCCAGTCGTGAAAGTTCTTCACTCCTAAATATTCCACAGTCAACTGTCAGCTGTATTATAAGAACGTGGAAGTGTTTGGGAACGACAGCAACTCAGCCACGAAGTGGTAAACCATGTAAACTGACGGAGCTGGGTCAGCGGATGCTGAGGCGCATAGAGCGAAGAGGTTGCCAACTTTCTGCAGAGTCAAACGCTACAGACCTCCAAACTTCATGTGGCCTTCAGATTAGCTCAAGAACAGTGCACAGAGACCTTCATGGAATGGGTTTTCATGGCCGAGCAGCTACATCCAAGACATACATCACCAAGTGCAATGCAAAGCTTCGGATGCAGTTTTGTAAAGCACGCCGCCACTGGACTCTAGAGCAGTGGAGACGTGTTCTCTGGAGTGACGAATAGTGCTACTCCATCTGGCAATCTGATGGACGAGTCTGGGTTTGGCGGTTGCCAGGAGAACGGTACTTGTCTGACTGCATTGTGCCAAGTGTAAAGTTTGGTGGAGGGGGGATTATGGTGTGGGGTTGTTTTTCAGGAACTGGGCTTGGCCCCTTAGTTCCAGTGAAAGGAACTCTGAATGCTTCAGCATACCAAGACATTTTGGACAATTCCATGCTCCCAACTTTGTGGGAACAGTTTGGAGCTGGCCCCTTCCTCTTCCAACATGACTGTGCACCAGTGCACAAAGCAAGGTCCATAAAGACATGGATGACAGAGTCTGGTGTGGATGAACTTGACTGGCCTGCACAGAGTCCTGACCTCAACCTGATAGAACACCTTTGGGATGAATTAGAGCGGAGACTGAGAGCTAGGCCTTCTCGTCCAACATCAGTGTGTGACCTCACAAATGCGCTTCTGGAAGAATGGTCAAAAATTCCCATAAACACACTCCTAAACCTTGTGGATAGCCTTCCCAGAAGAGTTGAAGCTCTTATAGCTGCAAAGAGTGGACCGACGTCATATTGAACCCTATGGATTAGGAATGGGATATCACTTAAATTCATATGCGAGTCAAGGCAGGTGAGCGAATACGTTTGGCAATATAGTGTATGTCATGCAGACACAACCCCAGCTGCTTTAAAAAAGTGTTAGAACCGCAGGCATGATGGCCATTATGTTAAATATCTATGGACATGTTCTAGAGTCCAAATGCAAACAAACTTTGTTTGCAATGAATGAAATTCCTTTGCATTGCTCTTGTGTAACACCAGATTGACTATACACGAGGTGCCAGGAGGTGCTATGCAGGTCGAGTATATTTGATCTTGGTAGAGAAGGGGTTAAAGTGTATATAAAGAACTTCCTGTGCACATAGCAGAGCATTTATTCAGACAGCCATCATAGGTTCCAATGTTCTCTTTACAATGCATACACAGTACACTCTTGGCATTTGTATTTAATGCAATTGAACATTTGATCAATGTGAGGTCAATGAACATCACAATTTTATGACGATAATTAAATTATTTGAATTGATACTTTTTCCTCTAGTTTCATGATAATTGTCCTTCTAAGATTTATTTTTCTGAGCTTCCACACCACCCCCCTTCTTCCTATATTGCTAATTAGGAAGAATTAAGTAAATGGAAATTACAAATTCTGCAACACTTCACAACGTTTCCGCTCGCAGCAACCTTAACGACGAAACATGTCTGTTGACCCCATAGTGACCAGGCGGTTTTACGCAAATCCGTCCTTTAGTGCCCGCTGCTGTTTTTACGTTTCTGCGCTGTTCGTGTTTAGGTCAAATTTTCCTCGTACTCATTTATGCAACTCACACATATTATATACCGTTTTTCCTGCCATTAAATGGACTTTCTAATAATACCATTATTTCCATCATACTGTATAATTTACAATATAAAAAATATGAAATATGATGAAAAAATGGTAAGAACACACTTTTTCGTAATTTAATCCCCAAAATCTACAACCACCAAAAAAGACCCCAGCTAAATAGTTTCAAAATTTTGTAGAAATACCCAATTTTTACATGTTTTTGCTTTATAAAACCCTTCACTGCTGAGTCAGTTCATCTATGTGCGCTGAGCTCATTATGACCGTTTTATGCTCATTATTTTTAGATGACAGCCTAGGACCTATTTAACTAAACCCCCAAGACAATTTTTTAAAAAATATATATATTTTTTTTTAAATTTATTTTTTATTATTATTATTTTAACACCAAACCTGGTCATGTTAGGTATCATTGGAAAGGCCATGATCAGACATCAGGCATGCGCGATGATGTCATTTTATGCAGGGAGGCTCATAAATTCGGCGTCTGACTTCCAGGAAGTCAGAACGTCGTGGGACCCCGGAGAGAGAGGTAAGTATCTCTCGCAGGGCTCCTGCAAGGGGAGGACATGTGGGGAATGACCCCCGCATATAGGGGGAGTCAATGAGGACGTTCCCCACACGTCCTCCACAGCCAAAGGGTTAAATAACTATTAACACTTGTCTTAACACTTTTTATGTCCTTAAGACACTGTGGGCAATATTAGACTCTAAGGCTGGGGTCAGACGAGCGTGATTTCTACGGGCTGTACGTCCGTGCAGTACGGACATCGTCAGTACGGATGACGCAGTAGTGGTCACACAGTCCGTTTTTTCACTGAAGTTATTTTTTGACGGATGTAGGAGGGGAAAATAAATTACAATGAAAAAACATTCTGTCCGTCAAAAATGCTGGACGTATAAATGCAGTCCGTCTGACCTCGCTCCATCACTCACACACAAAGCTATGCAGACGTTGTGGACGTGGCGCACTCCGCACGTCCGTTCTAGCAGTATTACGTTCTTGCCTAACCTGCGTCCGTTTGCCGCGGCCGTTGTGCGTCCGCAGTTCAGTGCGGACGTACTTCATGTGTCAGGCTCCAATGGACTTACTTTCATGCTATCACGGACGTACTTTTAGGCGCAATCACGGACGTGAACACTACGCTCGTCTGACCCCAGCCTTAATGTTAACGTTAGCGCTCAGCTGTGTGAGTGTTAACGTTAGGTTAAGTGGCCCTAACGCAGTCTGCCCATATTACAATCCAAAAGATAAAAGGGTTAAAAAAACGTTGGAAAAACGAAGATTGCGCTCTTTTGCACAAGCTTACTGTACTCTGTGTTCCCCATGCTTAAAAAATTGCTCGATACCTGCAGATATTATTCGAAAATCCTTCCAATGGAATTAAAATCGATCCTGAAGTGAGGAGAAGCGAAAAAATATAGAATTAGAAGAAGAAAAAATCATCTGGCTAGACAATAAATTCACCAAAACAGAGGAAAACAGGGGAAAAAAACTAGAGTCAAAGAGACAAACCTCAAGATACCAAAAAGGAAAACTATAAGTGGTAACTGAACACATTCAGGGTAATTCAAAGAGATCCGAATTGCTTCTGTAATCAACATTTGGTTACCTTTCTTGGCCATTCGGCTATCCAGAGAGGAGGCAATTCGCCAAATCCTGGCGCATTGCCTGCACATACGGTGCCTGTTCTGTGCCTGTTCGGGGCAGTGAAATCCCCATAAAAAAGCACTGCTTCGGCTATTCAGAGAACACAAACCAGCAGTGAAAGGTTCTCGAATTGCCCTGCCATTCGGTGGTTTAATTCGGCAGGTTTATTCAGGCGAATCCCATAGGCTTCAATGTTAAAAATATTCCGGTTTTAATTCAATATTTAATGAAAACCATTCATTATAAAATTCTGCAGTAAAGAGTCTCTTTATTTATAGGTTTTTTTAGTATATTTTAACCCTTTCGCTGCTGAGGCATTTCCCGTCTGTGTGCTGAGGACATTTTTACCGATTTCGCTCATGTTTAACCGCGTTTTGAAGCCTTATTTTATTATATGACCCAGACATATTATATATCGTTCTTTCTGACAGACTCGGCAGATTCATAATATGTCATTATTATATGTATACATTATGTCCTGTCTGTATACTATAACAAAATATGCAATAAAATTTGAATTTTCAAAAATTTACGTGTAAAGTGTTTTTTTCACATTTTAACATGCGATCGTTTGCGGTTATATTTTATATGGGGTGCACTTGTTAAAAAAATTAGAAATGGGGTCTCGTTACATTTTTTTGGGGGAAAATTTCGCTATTTTTAACAAACGCACCCCATACAAAAATTGTTAGTGCAGCATCATTGTTCACATTATAAATTAAATGGGAACAATATTGATGCATTAACAAAACAAATAAAAAATAAAAAACTTGTTTATTTTTATTTTTTATTATTTTTTTATTTTTTTATTTATTTTTATATTTAAATTTTTTGTTTTTTTAAAAAACTTTTTTCATGGTCATGTTTTATATCGTTGGAAAGGCCATGCTCTGGCTGATCCAACGATATCAAACATTAACCCTAGCTGCCACGGATCGGGAGATAGGGGGTTCCAATGAACCCCCTATCTCCACCATTGGTGGCAGCTAGGGGTTAACTCCAGGACTGGCGTCATCGTGCTATGCACGATGATGCCAGTCCTCAGGGGGAGTTCCCGGAGGCTTGGCCGACATCCAAGATGTCGGCCAGCTCCGGGAAAGGATCACGAACCGGCTCTTTTCGGCTCCGATTCGTGATCCGGCCCCCATGGGGTTAATGCCAGGTACCGTTTGGAAGGGCAGGCTGTGCCCTTCCAAACGGTGCCTGGCATTAAGCTCAGGACCCCGGCGATCGGGAGGGAGAGAGGTCCGAAGGACCTCAACCCCCTCCCTTTTAGGCGCCTCCTCCGCACACACGGGGGGGCGCCTGAAATAGATGTCATTGCGCCGCCGCAATGACATCTATTGTGCCCACGGCGGTCCCGGAGTGACGGGCTGACATCTAAGATGTCAGCCCGCACCGGGGGGCACAGCGATCGGCCGGAATCCGGCTGATCGCTGGCTGCTTTGAGAGGACGCACTCAGCGCGTCTTCCGCAGCCAACCCTTCCTGCGGCAGGATGTGCTGAGCGCGTCCTCCGCAGCGAAGTGGTTAAGCATTTTTCTGTATTTTTTTTTTTTTAAAAAGTCCAATTTTTTTTTTTTTTTTTTAAGTTTCCTTATTTTTTCTGTAACAGGCCTTTTTATTATCATTCATTGGATCATATGTAAATTTCAGACATTTTCGCTCAGTAGTTTCTTTGCAAACAGCGTTTCACTTTTCAAACATTCATGCAAACTGTTTTGCTAATTTATTCACTTCGCTCGTCTGCAGTGTCGGCTTTTTCCGGCGGCTTCGCTGCGTGTGATCGGCTCCTGCTCGGGTTTTTCCGTGGTTTTCGGCGGGTTAATCCAGATGTTTTTGCGGGTTTTCAGCATACATTCGCCAGGTTTTGCGGTTAGTTTTCGTCGAGTTTGCGGCAGCCTTTCCCTGCAATCCGGGGACCCTGTGGTGCTTGCTGAATACACCGCAGGGTCGCTGAAATGGGATCGGCAAAACGAACCGAATTGAAAAGAACAAAAAGTCACCGATCGTGCGGTGACTTTTCGATTCTCTTTGAATTACCCTGATAGTTACACTGGATTTCCACATCATTGTGTTCAGTAACTGGTGTTAAAGATGTTTTGTTAGGAACCTTTTGAAGATTCTATTTGATTCTTCACTATGGAAAAATTACATTTCTTACCTTCACTCGGAGAAATCTCTCTCCTGCAGAATTCTAACAGAAATAAAATACCGGGTTTTCATTATTTATTTATTTTTCAAAGGGAATGGAAGAGTTCTGCTTGTCCTTGACGCAGTGAATAATTAACATATAAATGTGCAAATATTACAAAGTCATCTTTCTTGAAAAGCAAGTTGCCTTTCCTTTTCACTACAGTTTTTATTCACCTATGCACATTCACATCATAATAAATCATGGCTTTTTCAAGAACTGTAGCGGCAGCTATAATAACCTCCCACACCAGCAGCTGCTAAGAGTAATAGAGCAGCAAAATTAATAAGACATTAATACAGTATGGTTTTCCATGCCACATCCTTGCCTGTATTTCTTTTAGTGTTCCGTCATTTATACATTGTATGTACTGTATTACAAATGCATTACGGCCCTACAGAAATAATAATGCATTCGGCAGGAAAGAACAAGGTTTCCTTGCTTTTTTTTTTTTACCAGCAAGGTTCTCTACCTCGTTCTTTCGTTACTTTTACTCATTGTTTTTCTTTATGTCCTTTTATTTCAAGCAATATCTTTTGAAGTGCCTATCTCGGTGCTTGTGGCGATATTGTGAACAGACTTTATGGAATTCCTTTTCAAATGCCACTCAGAATGCTTTTATTCTCTAATACTTTTTTTTTTTCCCTTATGGTTGTGGGTTTTTGGAGGAGTACATTTTCAGCCTTTTTTTTTATTTTTTTGACTCATAAAACAAGATGAATGATTTATTTTTCCTCTCGATATAACCGGTGCATGATACGACATTGCCCAAAATATTGATAACGTGAGGTTTGCTTTCAGCAGCGAACAATGTCGTTTTATAAATACACCTCAGGATGATTCTTTTGTACCGAAGACTATAAAAAATATACTGTTGCCACATTCATTGTTTCTAGAATTAAAACATATTTTTTATTCCATACATCAGGACCGAGTGCTTACTTTCACTTTGTTTTTTTCCATACCCAATAAACCTTCATATTTTATACAAGTCCCGGAGTGCTCCCATGTTCTGTATTTGTATATCTCATCATTTTGGGCAGCACCGGGCAGCGAGCTTCCTAGATTCCAGGACTGAGGGCTTACTTTGACTTTGACTTATATATATATATATATATATATATATATTGAATATATTTCATACATATTTATTTTCTGTTAACTTGTATATTTGTGTTGTTTTTTAATATCTTGCATTTATTACTTTGTATTTCTGTACCTACTGTAACAATTCAATGTTCTTGAACTCAGGACATACCTGAAAACGAGAGAAATCTCAATGTATCCTTCCTGGTAAAACACTTTATAAATAAATAAAATAAATAATATATCCAACGTTGTGAAGGACACACAGGTGTAATAAAAACAATAAATTTTATTTCCAAATCATTAAAATAGAACCGACATTTCGGCTCAAATGTGAGCCATTTTCAAGCCAGTCAGTGGCCTTTAGAACGTTGGATATACAATCTCTTTCGGGGCAAGCACCGTGGCTGTACTAATTCATCATCTGAGGCAAGAAAGGTAGTTGCTGGGACAAACGTTGTTGTATATATATATATATATATACAGTCAGGTCCAGAAATATTGGGACATCGACACAATTCTAACATCTTTGGCTCTATACACCACCACAATGAAGTTGGAATGAAACAAACACAATGTGCTTTAACTGCAGACTGTCAGCTTTAATTTGAGGGCATGTACATCCAAATCAGGTGAACGGTGTAGGACTTACAGCAGTTTGCAGATGTGCTTCCCACTTGTTAAGGGACCAAAAGTAATGGGACAATTGGCTTCTCAGCTGTTCCATGGCCAGGGTGTGTGATATTCCCTCATTACCCCAATTACAATGTGCAGATAAAAGGCCCAGAGTTCATTTTAAGTGTGCTATTTGCATTTGGAATCTTTTGCTGTCAACTCTCAAGATGAGATCCAAAGTGCATCCACTATCAGTGAAGCAAGCCATCATTAGGCTGAAGAAACAAAACAAACCCATCAGAGAGATAGCAAGAACATTAGGCGTGGCCAAAACAACTGTTTGGAACATTCTCAAAAAGAAGGAACTCAGCAACACCAAAAGACCCGGGAGACCACGGAAAACAACTGTGGTGGATGAATGAAGAATTCTTTCCCTGGTGAAGAAAACACCCTTCACAACAGTTGGCCAGATCAAGAACACTCTCCAGGAGGTAGGTGTATGTGTGTCAAAGTCAAAAATCAAGAGAAGACTTCACCAGAGTAAATACAGAGGGTTCACCACAAGATGTAAACCATTGGTGAGGCTCAAAAACAGGAAGGCCAGCTTAGAGTTTGCCAAACAACACCTAACAAAGCCTTCTCAGTTCTGGAACAAGATCCTATGGACAGATGAGACCAAGATCAACTTGTACCAGAGTGATGGGAAGAGAAGAGTATGGAGAAGGAAAGGAACTGCTCATGATCCTAAGCATACCACCTCATCAGTGAAGCATGGTGGTGGTAGTGTCATGGCGTGGGCATGTATGGCTGCCAATGGAACTGGTTCTCTTGTATTTATTGATGATGCGACTGCTGACAAAAGCAGTAAGGAGAATTCTGAAGTGTTTTGGGCAATATTATCTGCGCACATTCAGCCAAATGCTGCAGAACTCATTGGACTGCGCTTCACAGTGCAGATGGACAATGACTCAAAGCATACTGCAAAAGCAACCAAAGAATTTTTGAAGGGACAGAAGTGAAATGTTATGTAATGGCCAAGTCAATCACCTGACCTGAATCCCATTGAGCATGCATTTCACTTGCTGAAGACAAAACTGAAGGGAAAATGCCCCAAGAACAAGCAGGAACTGAAGACAGTTGCAGTAGAGGCCTGGCAGAGCATCACCAGGGATGAAACCCAGCGTCTGGTGATGTCTAAGCGTTCCAGACTTCAGGCTGTGATTGACTGCAAAGGATTTACAACCAAGTATTAAGAAGGGAAAGTTTGATTTATGATTATTATTCTGTCCCATTACCTTTGGTCCCTTAACAAGTGGGAGGCACATCTGCAAACTCCTGTAAGTCCTACACCGTTCACCTGAGTTGGATGTACATACCCTCAAATTAAAGCTGACAGTCTGCAGTTAAAGCACATTGTGTTTGTTTCATTCCAACTCCATTGTGGTGGTGTATAGAGCCAAAGATGTTAGAATTGTGTCGCTGTCCCAATATTTCTGGACCTGACTATTTACAAACGGCTCCACACTGCATGCAAGAATACAGATACAGAGGACCGAGAAAAAAAGGAAGTGCGTATGATAACGTTTAATTGAAAACACATGGGGAGAGTAATAAAGTGGTCCATTTAAAGCACTGAATTTCTGACAGCAATTGTATAAATGCTAAACATTGCTTAGGACAGCCAGCCGAGTGCTTCAATGCCAGGTCACCATCCATTGTGGTGGTGTATAGAGCCAAAGATGTTAGAATTGTGTCGATGTCCCAATATTTCTGGACCTGACTGTATATGTATACAGTATATATACTAACTGGCCAAAAAAGTCACACATCCTAATATTTCATTGGACGGCCTTTCGATGTGATTGCGGCACGCATTCGTCACAGCATCAGTTCGTTAAAGGGATACTCTAGGTCTAGGCAACATGACCACCTAAGCTTTTTTAGGTGGTCATGATGCCCTGAGTATACCCTTGTCTGTCCCCCCTCCCTCCGCTCAGCCGATTGGCTGAAACAGCTGAAAACAGCTGAGATATGAGGAGGACTTTACTCCGCCCTCCCAGCTGTCAGTCAGCAGAGCGGGATTCGTATTTCCCGCTTCTGCCGACTATTGCCGAGTAGGAGACGTCATCGCGCTTTCAGCGCGATGACGTCTCCAACTTGCCGCAGTAGCTGGCGACAGCGGTTGAGGATTAGTGTTGCACACATCCTCTTGCGCGCAACACTAATCAAAGAAGATGGAGCCGGGAGGAAGCCTGCTGATTGGCTGGCTTACGTGAGAGGCGCGCATGCGCGCTTCTCACGTAAGCCATTAGCCAAGTGAAAGATTTAGAAGGACGGGAGCAGAAGAAGAGGGAGGGGAGTATATGGAAAAAAAAAGACGCTGTTGGAACCAAGTGGATTCTAGGGTAAGTATTACAGTAAAAAAAGTAAAAAAAAATCCCTACCTATTTATTGAGGGAATAGGTATATTTTAATGTAAAAAAACGGGGGAGGGGTTTTGATTAGAGTGTTCCTGTAAGCTTATGTAATGTCACAACATTTCTTTCCATCCAGAGTGGCTTTAATTTGTGACCGAGATCTTGTTTTGATGATGAGAGAGTCGAGAGCGCTGCGTAAAGTCTTCTCCAGCACATTATCCCAAAGATTCTCAATGGGGTTAAGCTCTGGACTGTGCGGTGGTCAATCCATGTGTGAAAATGATGTCTCGTGCTCCCTCAACCACTCTTGCACAATTTGAGCCCGATGAATCCTGTCATTGCCATCTTGGAACATGCCCGCTGTGCCATCAGGGGAGAAAAAACCCATTGATGGAAAAACCTGCTCATTCAGTATATTCAGGGAGTCACATGACCTCAGGGTTTGGCGACTGGAACATAAAAATCATTGCAGTAACAGCACCATGAAGGTACTTTTCTACTTTCCAACCTAGGGTAGAGAGTTGTGTGTCAGATGGAGACATGGCAACATGCCCCTATGTCTCTACATAAACAACTAGGTGATGGTGGAACCAGTCAGTAGCCACTCTGCTTGTTGTTCATTGGGTCCCATCGCACATGCCAATAGATGCACCTGGAAATGCCATGAGCCTGAGGAAGAACAGTGAGACTACACAAATGCTTTAAGCGCAGTTGGGGGGGGGTCTTATTCTTTCATCTTTCACTACCAAGTACCAATTGGACAAAGGAGCAGAAAGTCCGTCCCAGTAAGAACTGCACAATGAGCATGCCAGTGTATGTTAAAGCAGGGCAGGGAGTGTCGATGTGTTTGTAGGGGTTATTGAAGAAAGGAACAGTGTGTGAGGGCCATGGGGGTGTCAATCAAAGGCGTGTGGTCCACTTATTACCTTAGAAGGCGTTAATAAGAGAGATAAGTGGAGGGAAGTGCAATAAAAGACAGAGGGATAATCCATAATTCACAGGGGTAGAAAAGTGGATAGCAAATAACAAACTTTTTCTAAATACTGACAAAACGGTTACAATGCTCTTTGGAACCGCACCTAAACTACACAAATTGCAAACACCCCATCTATGTGTTGGGACAAAATCAAACGGCACACTGACCACAGTCACCTCTCTCAAATACCTAGGTATGTGGTTAGACCCAAATCTGTCTTTTGGCCCCCACATCGAAAAACTCTCATCTAAACTTTACCCCAAATTAGGTGCCCTGTACAGAAACAAATCCTGCCTGAGCCCCGCGGTAAGAAAGCAGATTGTACAACAAATGCTTATGCCAGCCATTGAATACGGAGATGTAGTGTATGCAGCCGCCCCGCAAACACACCTCCAGAAACTTACTACATTGTATAACTCATTCTGTCGCTTTGTGCTACAATGTAACTACATGACCCACCATTGTGACATGTTAAAAGAACTAAACTGGCCATCGCTGGACTCTAGACGCACCCTTCACCTTTCCAACCTGGTGTTTAAGAGCTTTTCTGGGAAGCTACCACCCTACCTGAATATGCTGCTTCCCCCGGCAGTTCCCTCATCCTATAACCTCAGATCCAGGACCAGCACCTTACTTGCAATACCGCAATACAAAAAGAAAATGGCTAGATCCTCATTTTCCAACAGAGCACCGCAAATATGGAATAACCTCCCAGACGCCGTCAAATCTTCCCCCAGTCTAAAGTCCCTTAAGAGCTCCCTATTAGCATACCTCAATACGAAATGCACCTGTAAACATGTAACATAGTGACTATATACAGAATGCACCTGTAAACATGTAACATAATGACTTTATTTCCTCCATATTTATTTTTCTGTTAATCTGTGTATTTGGTTTTGTGTTAATATCTTGCATTTTACTGTTTTGTATTTCTGTAACCACTCAATGTTCTCGAACCCAGGACATACTTGAAAACGAGAGAAATCTCAATGTATCCTTCCTGGTAAAATCCTTTATAAATAAATAAAATTAATTTTATAGCCTTCCAACAAATCTCAAAAAAATATTTACTGCCTGCACTTTCTGCTTCGCCAAAATTATCGATTTCTGAAATTCCTTGGAATGCAGTATTATGTTTAAAAACCTGCAGACAAATCTGAATCATACAAAAAAAGAAAGTGATTTATAAATAAGTTAATTAATCGGGAAGGTTCAAGGCCAAAAATCAATTTTTTTCATTTATCTCTGTAACAGCACTATTTTTAGCCTCCCGAATTATCTGCTGTAAATTTAATCTGCTGGTATGAAAATTCTTACTTGTGCAGCGCTTTCACCCGAGAAGCTATTTCATTACCTTTCATGATGTTTCTTGTTTCAATTATATACAGTATTAATTATTTAATAAGCACAGGGCATGATGGAGGCCCTTTCCTTGCCCCAACATTCTGTAACACTAGTGCTAGTGATACTGACACCTATAAATCTCCTCTTGTCTTCCTCCACCACAACTCCTCTAATCCCAGCAGGGCCCTCTACACCTCTTCTTTCTGTTCCTATGTTTGTTTGTAATTTTGTCTCATTCTTCATTGGTTATTGTAAAGCGCTGTGGAAGCTACTGGCACTATATAAATGCTGATAATAATAATAAATATAATAATAATAATATTAATATTATTATTATTATTATTATTAATGATAATAAATAATAATAAAATTAATAACAGCATTATTTTTTAAGTACGCAAACCTATAGACTGGTTGCGCTCAGAAACAAAAGAATTTAAAGTAACACCATACTCATCCTGACCACTTTATGGGCCCTATTACATTCTTCACGCAAAAACACACGCAGAACGCGTGAATTTTTGCACGAATCGTTAAACGATAACGGGCGTAAATCAACGCTAGTATTACAATCCTCGCGCATTTTTTCACCCATCAAAAAATAACGTGCTTAAAACGGACAGGAAACAAACGCGCGCGCATTAACGTTGCGCGCAGAAATCAGTGTGCGGACTGTTTTTTTCGCGCGATTCAGCCAATCAGAATTAAGAACCTTAATTGTCTCACGTTAAGTTTTTGCGCCTGTCAAAGTCAATCTGCGCATATATGCTGCATCAATAAAAAAAACACGCACAACTTCTCCATTTTATTGTTTGGGTATGTGTAGAATGTGTAACTATACTTTGCTGCGTATTTTTTTTTGGGCTGGTGTATTTGGTTTCGGCCGGTTGATAGAATTTGCCATTAACACCAGCTTTTAGGAGTTGCTAAAATTATGCGTGCTGTGCGTTACAAACTGCGCGTAGATTGTAATACCATCCGCGTACCACTGCACAAACGCATTTGCGCTCACAATGTTAAGCATAGGACGCGCAAAGTAGAGTACGCTCGCACAGCGTTCGCGCAGGTTCACCCGCGGTAAACATATACACGCATTTGTTGCGCTGACATTGTAATACGACGTTCAGCGCAAAAGGTTTTTCCCCTCGCGTTAATACATTTTTGCGCACGCGTTAACGTTTGCGTGAAGAATGTAATAGGGCCGTTATATTTTTAGGAGAGGACTCTCGATTATAGTACAATAGGAATGCAGATAGGAGATGATTACCTGTCCTGCAGCCCTTATAATCAAATATTGTGAGATACATTGAGGAATGTATACATTGTAACGCATTTGAGCAAAGCATTGTGTCGCATCATTTAAAATAAACATTTAATTGGTTGAGGGAATTAGAATACAAAGCTGCCACAGAACTCCAAAGCTTAATCCTAACAATTTTGCTTTGGGTAGGAATGACAGACACCACTCCACCACTATGTTTACCAACACATTAAAGGAAAATCCGCAAAGAAGACAGCGCTGAAAGTCGCCTTCCTGTCCCCAACTAAGGATTTACTTAACAAACAGGATTGTTTGTCTCTTAGATTGTGAGTGAAGCTTCAAGAATTCGAAAAAAGGCGATTTAATCCCTGCGGCAAATGAACGGAAAACACAGGGAGGCATGTGTGCATAAAATTTAAAACGAACCATGGGATGTCATTTACACTAAACAAACATATCTCCTGACCTGCATGTAAATGAGGCCCCGTTATGCCCTCGAGTGACAAAATATGCCATTTTCTGAATGAAGGTCATTTTAGACAATATCAGCGGCACCTTTAGAAAAGGTACAAAGAAAATTGGGAGCAACGATGCATTTTATACAATAGCTATAAAATCCACTTCATTAATTTGCTTTATCCAAGAAAAAGAACATCTTCCCATCTGCCTCACGCTGGTAAATAAAGGCATTTTTATCCTCTCTTGATTTTTCTTCTGTTTAACAATAAAATGAATTCTGTTGATCTTATCGGATGCACAATTTGTGGGACGAGCGGGATGGTTTGCGCTTCTTATGCTTCGTTCTGGCTGGTCATAATGAACGTAGCAGCTCGCAGGCGCTGGAGCACCAAATCTTGGTCATACACACGTCTAATAGACATGTCTTGAATCCTCAGTCTTACAAATCAAATAGAATACAATAGCGGATAGGTATACTCGGGAATAAATAGGGCCGGATTTATATCTCAGGAGTCTGTATGGGGATAAATATATTATAAAGGTTATTCACAGAGATCCGAAGTTGCCCCGAAAATGCACTGAACAGTGAATTTCCCTGCACGGTGCATTTTCGTGGCCATTCGACTACTCACAAAGCAGGCAGTTCACCAAATTTTGGCAAATTGCCAGCAAAATACGGTGCCTGTTCGGCGGTAGTGAAATCCACCATAGAGAAGCAATGGTTAATATATTCACAGACACCAAACAGCAGAGAAAAGTTGTCTAAATGCCCTGCTGTTCGGTGTTTTCATTCGGTAGGTTTATTCAGGCTAATCCCATAGGTTTCAATGTTAAAATTATACCTGTTTTTATCCAATATCTAATAAACCGTTAATTCTTTTAATCTGCTGTAAAAAATCTCTTTATTTTTCTGTAGGATTTTTTCAGCATTTTTCTGGGTTTTTTTTTTTTTAATAGCGGTTTCTCTTCCGTAACAAACCTTTTTATTATTATTCATTAAACCTTATATGTTAATGCCAGACATTTTCGGCCAGTATTCTTTTTTCAAACAGTGTTTCAAATTTGAATTGTGTTTTTTTTTTTTTTACCCGTCCGGCGTCTTGTCATCTTTTTTCTGCAGCTGGTTGGCGCCGTGTTCGGAGGGTCATAGCCTGGCTGTGCGACGGGTTTGCGGCGACTGTCCGGCGGGTTGGTGGCGGCAGCCAGCGTGTTTGTGGCGGCTAACTGGCAGGTTGGTGGCGGAGGATGTCCGGTGGGTTAGCTTCGGTTTTTCAATTCGTTTGGCGACTGATTTGCCACACTTCGGGGACTCTGCGGTGAATGCTGAATTACCCCTGTCTGCTTCACTTCTCATCACCTTCTGCTCCAGGATTTCCCTGCAGCTTGTCCAGTCTGACCACCTGACCAAGAGCACTTGCCTATTTAAGAGCATCTCATCCTACTGTGCTCTGTTAAAAGGGTCATTTTGCTGCCTGAATTTGCCTCTGTTATTTTCCTTTTGTATATTTTCATCAGTTTATATTTGGTTTCCTGTTTCCCTTGTCTGTTTATCCTTCTAGTTGCCTTCTCCTTGTCAATGGTTTGTTTTTTAGTTATTCCTTTTTTCTACTTCAGATACCGGTCCTGAGATTAGGGTTTCCTTTCTGTGCTGCTGGTCGTCTATGTTTTTGACATCCACCTTAACCCTTGGTTTGCCTTTCTGATCTGTGCTGAGTCCTGTCTGTCTGCGATTCAACCAGCGGCACTCCTGCCTTTTGGGCTCCTAGTCCCTTATTATGGGGTCCACCCAGAGGCGTAACTAGAAACCTCAGGGCCCAGGTGCAGGAATCATGACGGGCCCCACCCCACCCTAGGCAAAAACATATTTTGTCCCCCTCCCGCCAACATGCATTGGTCCCCTCCAGGTGCACAATGTTGACTCCAGACAATCAGTGTCCCATTTTTTGCAGGTCCACTATGACCTCGAGTCCATCCCATTTTAAATGTAATGTGCACTATTTGTATCTCACACAGCTGCACAACAATAAACCTCACAGTAATGTGCGGTTTACCTCACAGTAATTTGCGATTTGTATGAGTGTATCACTGAGCTTCACAGCAATAAAACTCACAGTAATGTGCAGTGCGTATGAGTGTATCACAGAGCTCCACAGCAATAAAGCTGATATGGAGATATTTGCCTCCAGCTCACATATGGATATATCTGCCCCCAGCTCTCACCTGCTCCCAGGCCCCCCAGGCTCCGCCTGCATGCCTCATGGTGGCGAGCGGCTGCTGACATGATGCAGCTTTGCCGCTCGCCAGGCGGGAACCACATGACCAGCGCAGCTGCGTTCACGCGAGATCGCACATGGCGCTAGTCAGGTAGTTCGGCTCTTAGCGCTGCGCCGGGTCTCCCCGGCCAACCAAGATGGCGGCGCTCGGGGCCAGGGAATTCCGCCCCCACAAGCTGGCAGGAAGCCAGATAGTAAGGCTGCTGCCTGTGCCGCCTTACGCTTGCGCCGGCCCTGCTCCCGGCAATGCCGGGAGATCGCCTGGAAGGGAGGGGGGTCCATTCGGATCCCTCTCCCTCCCGATCGGGAGGTCCCCCAAAAAAAGCCAGGCACCGCTTAAAAGGGGAGAGTCTCCCCTTTTAAGCGGTGCCTGGCTTTAACCCCTTAGGCACCGGATCGCACTTCAGCACATTTGAACCCCGATATCTCCAGAACCGTGGCAGCTAGGGGGTCAGCTGAGCATGGCCTTTCGAATGATACCCAACATGACCAGGTATAAAGTATAAAAATAAATAAAAATAAAAACATTTATTTTTTTGTGTGTTATTTTTATTAATGCAGCAATATTGTTCACATTTCAATTATAATGTGAACAATGATGCTGCACTAATGATTTTTTTCTATGGTGTGCGTTTGCTAAAAATCACATAATTCCCCCCAAAAAATGTAATAAGTCCCCATTTATAATTTTTGTACAAGCGCACCCCATAGAAAATATATACCGCAAATGTTCATGTGATAAAAGGTGAAAAAAACCACTTTACACGCTGCAGATGATTAAAAATTCAAGTTTTATTGCATTTTTTGTTATAATATACAGACAGAACATGACGTATACATCTAAAAATGATATATTATGAATCTGCCGAGTCTGCCGGAAAGAACGATATATAATATGTCTGGGTCATGTAATAAAATGTGGCTTCAAATCGCGTTTAAACATGATGAGCGAAAGCGGTAAAAATTAGCTCAGCACACAGCGGTGAAATGCCTCAGCAGTGAAAGGGTTAAAGGAACAGTGAGTTTTCCATAAAATAAGGGTTAAAAATAAAAACAAAAAATTCCTTCAAATGTCGTGCCTAGGAGGTCCCCATAACCTGCCCGTGAAGTGGCGGATTTGTAGGATGTATGGAAACATCGCCAATACCGCAGCACAGACCCACACATGACACCTGGCACCTCCAGTCTGCATACAATGTATCAAATTCATGAGACAGATTAATTAGAAGCACATGTTATTTCCAAACACTAATTAAACACCTGTTGTTTATGCCATTTGAGAGCACAGGTCATTTAGAGGTGAGAATCTTTGCACGTAGACATTATTTTTTAATTTAATATCTAATAAACCATTGCTTATAATATTCTGCAGTAAAGAGTCTCTTTATTTCTAGAGTTTTTGGTATTTTTTAAGCATTTTTTTATACTTTTTCACAATTATTTTTTTCCAACTCGAACCGAACACGCCAAAAAGTTCGAAGTTCGCGAACTTGCTAACGGCCAAAGTTTGAATCGAACTCCGAACTGATCGAACCGAACAGCTTATCCCTACTAACCACCCAAGGTGACCAAGGAAGCTATACTTGTATAGTGTAAGTCAGGGGTCTCAAAGTACCGGCCCGGTTACAAACGGCCCGAAGAATTCAGTAATTGGCAAGGTGCCCGTGAGGGACCCTTGCACGGTCCGCTGCTGAGGCTGTCTGTTCGGGCTGCAGTGAAATCACAGGGAAGAGCAGAACAGACACACGGTGTCTCCGAGAAGCTGCTCAGCCGCTCTGCCACAGGAGGAGACACATGCCCTGCATGCTGGCTCCGTCCCCTTCCTACCGGCTCTCTGCACACAGAGGCCTCTGCAGGCGGGAAGCACAGGATAGGAATCCTGGGTGAGTCAAGTGATGTGGGGGCAGATTAGGGGTATAGGAAAGGGGGAGAAAGACTGATTAGGGGTATAGGAACACAGGAGGAAAAAAACAGAAAAGAGAAGGTGGAGACACAGAGAGAGACAGGGAGTGATGGAGAGAGAGAGAGAGAGAGAGTGTGTCTCCATCAGTCCCTGTCCCTCTCTGTCTCCATCAGTCACTGTCTCTCTCTCTCTCTCTCTGTCTCCATCAGTCCCTGTCTCTCTCTCTCTCTGTCTTCATCAGTCCCTCTCTCTCTGTGTCTCCATCATTCCCTGTCACACACTCTCTGTGTCTCCAGTCTCTGACACTGAGAGTGATGGAGACACAGAGAGAGAGATGACAGGGACTGATGGAGACACACAGAGAGTGTGACAGGGACTGATGGATGGAGACAAAGAGTGTGACGGACTGATGGATGGAGGCAGAGAGAGAGTAGCAGAGGGACTGATGGAGACACACAGAGAGTGTGACAGGGACTGATGGAGACAGAGAGAGAGAGATGACAGGGACTGATGGAGACTAGTGGTGAGCCAAACACCCCCGTGTTCGGTTTGCATTCGAACAATTTCAAAAGTTTGAGTTTGAACTCGAACACGAACACGAACCAAACTCAATGCAAGTCAATGGGACTCGAAAGCTTGATTTTTAGAGTGCCCTGCAAAAGGGCATATATGCAAGATATTTTTCATAAAAGGTGTATGGGGGTCCGGGTAGTGCCCTGTGGACAGGAAACAAGGACAAAAAGTTAAAAAAAAAATGTTTTTAAAGGAACAGTGAGTTTTCCATAAAATAAAGGTTAAGAATAAAAACAAAAAAATCCTTCAAATATCGTGCCTAGGAGGACCCCATAACCTGCCTGTGAAGTGGCGGATTTGTAGGATGTATAGAAACATTTAAAAACAAAAAAATGTCATTTCAAATGATGGTAAATGGTTTTCCTTTAATCTATTCATAAACTGCTTGGGGCGGCAGTCTGTATGAAAAGAGGAGACATTTTAGGACACGCAGAACGAATTTAGTGATTTTTTGGGCTAAATTATAGTGCATAGTATTATGCAGGCTTTGGATGAAAGTAACAATAGGTGCATTAAAACTGGGCCTTTAGTGTCGGCAACAGTGCGTCACACAGTAACTCCTCTGTGGTATTGTGGAAGAGTGCAGTGGTGGAGGTTTTGGTAAAGCAACAAAACCGGGTCAGCAATGTTTAGGCACTTGTACTGCGCTACTGTATATGGTGAGAATTGGCGCACACCAGTAGCAACAGGAAGCAAACAGAACAGGCAGGAAATACACAGAGAATAGTCAAATGGCAGGCAAAGTCGGCAACAGATCGGGTCCTCAGAACAAGCAGGGTCAATAACAAGTATACAAACTGATTCGGTAAGCTAGTGATGCGGGAATAAAGGCTGAGACACACTGAGCATGTAGCGATGCACAGCGTAGCGAAGCAAAGAGAAGCAAACATTTTGCAGGCTTGACTTCACTCTGCTCCGCCTCGCAGCGTGTCTACACTACATTACGTTTGCTTCTCACCACGCTGGACAGGAATCCACTAGTTAAATTAAAATGTACACACAAAACCGTTTTATTTTCACAAAGCACATGTTATATAGTCAAAAAAAGTTTCTGCTCAATAAAATACATCAAAAATTACTGTTAATTTAATAGGAATAGTATAAAAATATAAAAAAGGTAACCCCATATAAAATTATATATATATATATATATATATATATATATATATATCATACTTGCCCTTACCTTCCCCTATAAATTTGCTAAAATATACACACAAAAAAAAAAAACACTGCCTGAGACCTCGCGCAGCCCACATGCCACCCCCCTCTACCTGGCTGAATGTATCTAATATATATATAATTAAATACATTCAGCCAGGTAGAGAAAGAAAAAAAATATATTTTATGTTCCCGGGGACATTTAAAAATGTCCTCGGATTTTATTTTTTTTAGAAATGTGTCACATTACCTTAGCCTGGTGGTCAGTGGGAGCTTCCTGGATCCTGGTTGTGGGGGGGGGACTGCCATGGCCGCAGGTGCAGTGGCTCCCTCCCTGCACTGCCTGTCTCTGCCACATTCACCAGGGCGGCTAGCCCGCACAGTTGCAGCTCTGTCATCTGGCAGCCGCATGCTCCTCAATGCTCCTCAAGGGGATCCTTGGGAGGCCCCTGCAGGCTGCCCTCTACAGTGCCTGATTAGAGGGCCATGTCTGCCTGATGTTTTAGTAACACAAATGTTTTATCCCATAGGCTTCAATGTTAAAAATATTCCCGTCTTAATTCAATCTAATTAACCGTTGCTCTATTTCTAGATTTTTTTAGTATTTTTTAAGCATTTTTTATACTTTTTTCAAAAAAAATAATTTTTAGAACTGTTGGCGAACGTCCCAAAAAGTTTGAAGTTCGCGAACTGTCGAACGGCCAATGTTCGATGTGAACTCCAAACAGATCGAATTGAACAGCTCATCCCTAATGGAGACACACAGAGAGTGTGACAGGGACTGGTGGATGGAGACAAAGAGTGTGACGGACTGATGGATGGAGACAGAGAGAACGTAGCAGAGGGACTGATGGATGGACACAGTGACAGATGGACAGAGGGACGAAGATAAAAGGACTGAGGGACAGGAGAATGGAGAGACCGAGAAAAGGTCTGTTATAGAATAAAATAAAACCTTAAAAAAAAATGATAATAATTTTCACCTAAAAAAAAATACCAAAAATAAAAGATGTTTGAAATAAAAACACTTTGCTGCAAAAGAAAACAGTTTAATAAAAAATACATAAATAAAAACGAGTTTTAAATTTTGCGTGTGGCCCCCATGGGATATGAAAACTTGTCCAGTGGCACTCAGGTAATTTGAATTTGAGACCCCTGGTGTAAGTGCTTGTGTAGAAAAGCAAACCTTCACCCAAGCACTACAATAGTTATCAGGCTGCAGCCTCCATAGTTTACATTAACCTGCTCAGTCATTGAATCCTGGGGCTTAAGGTCCAATCATAGATTTAAATATCAAATCTAAAACGTTTGTCAACCATGGGATTGTGAATTTTAAGAGATAATCCTAGGGGATCAAATAAATTTTAGATCTAAACTAGGGTTGTTAAACTCACGACCCCTCAGATGTTGCAACCTACAATTACCAGAATACCTTCAATGCAACGAATGGACAGGGAATCATGGGAGTTGATGTTCAGAAACATCTGGGGGGGGACAGAGTTTGACAGCCCTGATCTAACCAATTAGATATGTGCATTTCGTTCAGAATTGCAATTCAGACTAAATTATACCGATTCATATTTCAGAAGCACTTCGAAATGGAATGAAAATGAAACATAATATTAAATATCCCTGTTTTTATTAAATATTTATTCAATCGTTTATTCTTTTCATTTGCAGCAAAAAGCGTTTTTTATTTATAGATTTTTTTAGAATTTGAGTATTTATTTGTATTTTTTAGGTGAAATTTTTGTGTTCCCAATTATTTTAATAAGACAAGGCTCTTTCTTTTGTTGCCTAATGCAGGTTTTTTTTTCTTTCTTTCCTTCAGTCTGGCTGCTGTCCTTGGTGCTGAAACCTATTTCAGAACCAAGGACAGATGATTTTTTTGCTTCGGAAACACGCGTGCTGCTGTCCTTGGTGCTGAAAGATATTTCAGCACCAAGGACATAATGAGTTGATTTTACAATTTACCTAAGAACAGATTCCTTGTTGTTATAAATTCCTTGTTATGAGACATTGTTTATAACAAGGAATCTGTACTTGGGTAAATTATAAAATCAACTCATTCATGAACATAAAGCCTGTAACCTGTATAAAGCGATTAATTATATGGTGTATACGTAGTGGATGATGTATTATATGTACCAAGGTAGATCAATTACTGGAATATAAATATCTGCATAAATGAATTACGTAATACATCTTCTCCCAGCTACGAAGAAAATACAGGAACCTGTATAAAATAATTACTTATATCTTATATGGTGTATATGTGATGGATGACGCATTATATGTATGAAATTACCGGAATAACAATATCTGCATAAATGAATACAGTAATATATCTTCATCCAACCAAGTAGAAAAACCAGGAAAAATAGATTTTCATTGTATTGTTTTAGAAAATCGTGTATACATGTGAATTTTATTTTTCTATTCAAAATAAACAATAACAGGGTTATTAAAAGAGATCCGAATTGCTGGAGAAAGGTAACCGAATGCTGAAATTCAGCATACGGTTACCTTTCCTGGCCATTCGGCTATTCAGAGAGCAGGCAATTCGCCAAATCTTGGCGAATTGCCTGCACATACGGTACATGTTCGGTGCCTGTTCGAGGGCAGTGAAATCCCCATTGAGAAGCAATGCTTCGGCTATTCAGAGAACACAAACCAGCAGTGAAAAGTTACCGAAATGCCCCGCCATTTGGTGGTTTAATTCAGCAGATTTATTCAGCGAATCCCATAGGCTTCAATGTTAAAAATATTCCCGTTTTAATTCAATATCTAATAAACCGTTGATTATAATATTCTGCAGTAAAGAGTCTCTTTATTTATAGATTTTTTAGGATATTTTAAGCATTTTTCGTAATTTTTTTATTTTTTAACTTTACTTTTTTCTGTAACAGCCCTTTTTATTATCATTCATTGGATCATATGTAAATTTCAGACATTTTCACTCAGTAGTTTCTTTGCAAACAGCGTTTCACTTTTCAAACATTCAAGCGTACTGTTTTTAAATTTATTCACTCCATTCGTCTGCGGTGACGGGTTTTTCCGGTGGCCACGCTGCGTGTGATCGGCTCCTGCTCGGGTTTTTCCGGCGTTTTCGGAGGGTTAATCCAGATGTTTTTGCGGGTTTCGTTGTGCGTTCGACCTCGTTTTGCGGTGAGTTTTCGGCGGGTTTGCGGCGACTTTTACCTGCATTTCGGCGGCCCTGTAGTGCTCGCTGAATATACCGCAGGGTGGCCGAAATGGGATCGCCAAATTGTACCGAATTGAAGAGAATGAAAAGTCACCGAACGTGCGGTGGCTTTTTGATTCTCTTTGAATAACCCTGTAAGTTTTATATATCAAATTTACTTCCTAGGTTGGCCTCTTTAATTTCTCACTATGGGATCAGAGCTTAGCCTAAAACTCACCTATGCTGACCCACTGGATATTAAGGGCCTCAAAGACACATGTTTGGGGCAAGCTGTTACGTGTTTTTGGTCCTTGAAGCTTCAGCTTCAAGCCAACCATTATGGCGGTGACTAATAATTGATCAGTGCCACAAACAAATACTAGCAGCGGTGCTGACGCTGATGTTCTCTCCCAGTATTTATAGGACTCCATGGAGAGTCGTGTGACATAACATTGTGGTTACATGATGTCATGGTGGGATCACACAATGTAGAACGAATTGTTCTCCACGTCTTTCACTTTATGGATAGAGAAGATGGACTGTGCTTTTCTCTTTCCTATGGGATCAGAGATGAATGTTTGAGTTTCCAATGTTTTTTTTTTCAGTTTTAAGCGATTGGAAGCAATTGAAATCTTGTCCTGAATGCATAATAAATATAAAGCTCGTCAGCTCTGCAGCCACCGAGGGATGAAGAAATTGTTAATATAACTATTATTGCTTTTCTTTCACAGTTTTTTTAGCAGTCTTGTGTTATTTTCTTTGTTTCTCACAAGAGTCTAGAATAGATTCATGAATTGTATATAATTATAAACATAACAATGTATTTCAATGTAGAACAATAGCCGTATGCATTGGCTACATTGAGGACCATTGTTATTGTTCTACAAGAGTTTCGGAAAAAAAAGTATCGAAGTATGCATCAATGCAGCCACAAATGACAAAAAGTCAGGTAAAGCACGTAGGAATCCTCAAATCAACAAAGATTAAGAATCTGAATTTGCAAAGTAGATTTCTCAGTCTTCACAGTTAATTATAGGGAAGGAAGATCCTGTATATTTCCTGGATTCTTCGTGGAAGGTACTTGTCTATTAACTAGAGATGTGCATGGCTGAAAAATTTGATTTGTTTAGCTTCGTTTCGTTACGTTTTTAAATAATTTCGTTTTCGGAATTTCGTTTCGTATTTAGTTTTGTTTCGGATTCGAAATTTCGAATCTATTTCAAATTCGATAGTTTATCAATTATTCAAATTTTTCTTTTATGATGATGACACCGTGTAAAACTAAATAAATTTGTTATATACCATTTTGTTTTGAATTTGCATCATATCGATTCGTTTTTCGGAAGTAGGTCCGAATAACGAATTATCAAATTTCGTTCCAAATTCTGAATTTCCGAAACGAATTCACATCTCTACTATTAACCATTTCACTACCAAGAGTAACTATCCTTGAACTGCAAGGTACCTCCTGGTGCCCCTAAGTTAGGTATAGCCGATATGATGTTCCACAGGAGCAATGCAAAGGAATTTCATTTATTGCAAATTACATGGGTTGACATTTGGGCCCCATATCATGCCCCTAAAGGTTTAGCACAGTGGGCATGATGCCCAAGGGCCTAACACTTTTTAAATCCAGCTGGGAATGTGTCTCAGTGACATCTCCCTAGCTGATCATGCATGGAGACAATCCTGTCTGAAAAGCGCTCCTCCTTCAGCTTCAACAGGTGCAGTAAAAATAATAAAGGCAAGATACTCACTGTCACTCAAATACTTGTGTGGCACCATCTCACCCAAGACGAAAGATCCATCAAAGAAACCTAGCTCAGAGGCAGTGGCGTCACCATGGTTGGTGTCAACCGGTGTGGTAACCTATGGTGTCACCCCCCCTCGAGTTTTACGGGTTTTTTTAACTACTTTTACTCATAAGTCAGTATGTAATAATATTTATTTTTTATTTATTTTTTTAGGGTGTCATCCTAGGGGGTGGTTTCACCCGGTGCGGGCTGCACCCCCTGGCCCCCTAGCGACGCTCCTGCTCAGAGGTCCACCAAAAGCGCCACGACAAGTGCAACATATGAGCAGCTCTAAAAGGGGGTTCAGACTCCTCAACAATGGTCACATATAATATGGCTAAAAAAGCAAACTATAAAATAAAATGTAACATTCAAAGCAATGGATGACATATTCCTTTTTTTCCCCTTTTGTGGTTTAATTTTATATTGTGGATAGATTAAAGCTTGAATGTTTACAAATAGCCATTGAGGAGTCTGCACCCCTTTTCATGCTGCTTCAATAAGTGCAGCTGCCAGGAGTACAGATGCAAAGAGAAGAGAAAGATCTATGGTTAAGCCAATGACCCTGTCTTCACTAGAAAGGCAAAGATTAATGCTAGTGTGTGTACATATATATATTTATTTTGTGTGTGTGTATTTTTATGATAAATCAGCAAGATTTGAAATATTGATTCCAGAAAAAAGTTTTTTCCTTTATTGTTGATTTTTTCCCCCTCTATTTTAAACAACACTAGGGGAATTGATATTAACGACTGGATGTCAGTGTGACGGAGATTCCTGGGTTTTCTCATAGTTTGTAACAAAAAATTATTTCAAATTTGAATAAAGTTTTCTATCATGTTTCAGAGATTGTAATGATCTTGGTCCTTTTATCCAAGTCTGACGTTATCGTGACATTGTGTGAAAAAGGCAAAAACCGTGTACTATTGCTATTAGACATGTGCATTCGTTTTAGTACTAAAACGATTTAGTCCGAATTTTGGGATAATTTAGTTTTAGTATGACTCAAGAGAAACGAAACTGCTCAGTACAAAAAACGAAAGAAACTAAAATAAAATGCACTACATTTTAGTTTCAGTCCTTTTTGTGATATTACATTGAGTGAAGGAGACCAGCAATGAAGAGCGCAACATCTGAAGTTCTGCACCCTCCACATGCCAATGCAGTAGGATGTTCTATACAGAGAGGGGCATTAATTAATGCAGGAGGATGTTCTATACAGAGAGGGACATTAATTAATTCAGGAGGATGTTCTATATATTATACAGAGAGGGGTATTAATTAATGCAGGTGGATGTTGTATACATTATACAGAGAGGGGTATTAATTAATGCAGGAGGATGTTCTAAACATTATACAGAAAGGAGCCTTTTTTTTGTTTAGCCCTTTAAATCCAGTGGCTGTGAGCGCTGAGATGGGCTGCTTGTTACATTATCTCTCAGTACAATGTATCAGGCTCAGATGTTACAGTAACTGATAATAATATTGTTCTAACCTCTTATATATAAAAATATTATTTACTAGTTTTACTGAAACTCTGAGCGCTGTGATGAGCAGCAGTCAGTTACTGTAACAGCTTTGCCTGACACGGGGCAGTATTACAATGTTGGTGCTAACTTAACCAGAGCTGTTGTAAACTGAAAACCTCCATAGGCTATAATGGCTCTGGGAAGTTTACAACAGCTCTGGTTAAATTAGCACCAACTATGTAATATGGCCCACATTGTGCTGAGAGTGAGAGATACTGTAACAAGCAGCGATCTCAGCCCTCTGAGGAGCCACTACAATAGTAATTGTATCCACTGGTTTTCGGATGAATGAAATTAGTTTTCATACTAAAGACCTAAAACTAATTTCTTTAGCAACTAAATAAATTGTATTTTAGGACTAATCCATTGGTTCAAAACGAAATTTTGTGCTGTGCACATGTCTAATCGCTATTGTTTTACAATGACCGTTAGACAAATTTAGCCAAGGACCAGTTTATCGTTTTTATTTTCTATTACTATCACATACTTTTGTCCCAGGAACGAGTGTGTGTTTTTTTTTTTTTGAGAATTCATTTTTAATTATTTATACAGTAAGAAATATTCAGAAATGTTCCATAGGAAATCTTTACTGTTTTAACATATTTGGCAGGCAAATGTCGCCATCTGTCAGCCAGAAGGTGTTACTGCAGCACTGGGCTCTGCTACATCAGCTGGGGATACGTGTTTTTTCATACATTTTTGCCAGCTGCTTTAAACTATAGGGGTTATTCATAGAGCACCAACATGACGCAACATTTCGGTGCTCTCTCGTTCCCCGCACTTCCCTGCACTTTGGGAAATCAAAGTTCCCCACCCTGCGGTGAATTCAGTATTTACCCCAGGGAAAACTTGTCAAAAAACTGTTGAAAACCTGCCGAACAACCACCGAAAACCTGCCGCACACCCGGAGAAAAGGCACCGGAACCATGCAAGATCCACGATGAACATGTTGGAAAAAGCCGAGGAGCCGTTGAACACAGCGCAGACAGCCGCCAGAAAATAAAATGTGTGAAAATTGAAACACTCTTTGCAAAAAAACCTACTCAACAAGAATGCCTGAAATTTACATATAAGGTCCTATGAATGCTAATAAAAAGGTCTGTTACAGAAAAAAGACAAAACTGCTTTAAAAAAAAACGAAAAAAAAATTGACGAAAAATCACGAAAAATTGCCTAAAAGATCATAAAAACATCTGTAAATAAAGAGACTTTATACTGCAGGTTTAAAAAAAATGGTTTATTAGATATTGCATAAAAACAGGAATATTTTTAACATTGAAGCCTATGGGATTCGCCTGAATAAACCTGCCTAATGAAACCACCGAACAGCAGGGCGCTTCGGCAACTTTTCACTGCTGTTCGTGTCTCTGAATAGATTAACCATTGCTTCTCTATGGGGGATTTCACTGCTGTTGAACAGGCACCGTACATGCAGGCAATTCGTCAAATTTGGTGAACTACCTGCTCTCTGATTCGCCGAATGGCCCCAAAATGTCACCGTACGGGAAAATTCCCTGTTCGGTGACATTCCGGGGCCAGATAGGCTCTCTCTGAATAACCCTGTAAGTTAACACCTTAGGCATGATGACAAAACATTAGGAGCATGTTCTAGGGCTCAATAGCAATTTTTTTTATTTCTAATTAACTAAATTTATTTGAATTGGTCCAGTATTACACCATGTCGACTGTACCCAATATTGAGCCACGAGCAGGTAGATCAGGCAGTTTTGTTAATAGAATGATATTTTGAAGCATTTCCGAATAGGTCCAAACCGAGTCTCCCATGTCTAATGAAGTGAATACAAGTGTGAGGAGGGACAGCAAAATAGATATATGGGGTTATTCAAAGAGATCCGAATTGTGTCCGAAAAGGTAACCGAATTGTGAAATTCAGCGTACGGTTACCTTTCCTGGCCATTCGGCTATTCAGAGAGCAAGCAGTTCGCCAAATCCTGGCACATACCGTGCCTGTTCAAGGGCAGTGAAATCTCCATAGAAAAGCAATGCTTCATCTATTCAGAGAACAAAAACCAGCAGTGAAAAGTTGCCGAATTGCCCTGCAGTTCGGTGGTTTCATGCGGCAGATTTAATAGGGCGAATCCCATAGGCTTCAATTTTAAAAATATTCCCGTTTTAATTCAATATCTAATAAACCGTTGCTTATAATATTCTGCAGTAAAGAGTCTCTTTATGTATAGATTTTTTAGGATCTTTTAGGCATTTCTCGGGATATTTTTGTGAAATTTTTTTTTAAAAAAAAAAATCTTTTTTCTGTAACAGACCTTTTCATTATCATTCATTGGATCTTATATGTAAATTTCAGACATTTTCGCTCAGTAGTTTCTTTGCAAACAGCGTTTCAATGTTCAAACATTCAAGCGTACTGGGTTTTTTTTGTTTCTTCACTCCATTCGTTTGCGGTGTTGGCTTTTTCCGGCGGCTGCTCTGCGCTGTGATCGACGGCTGCTCGGGTTTCTTCGGCGTGTTCGATGGGGTCAATCCAGATGTTTTTGCAGGTTTCGGTGCACGTTCGCCGGGTTTTGCGGAGAGCGTTCGGCGGGTTTGCGTCGTCTTTTCCCTGCACTACGACGGCCCTGTGGTGCTTGCTGAATACACCGCAGGGTCGCCGAAATGGGGTCGCCGAATCGCACCGAATTGAAGAGAACGAAAAGTCACCGAACGACCGTGCGGTGACTTTTCGATTCTCTTTGAATAACCCTGATAAAGTCAACTTTTGGTGATGCTCTTCCAAAATAAAGTGAAATCAAATGCACAAACAAAAAAAAAAACCAATATGGACAAATACATTAAAAGAGAACATTTTATTTTTCTGCGCATTTGTTTTAGCTTTATTTCAGATGAGTAGCATTAACAGTTACTGTATGTTTTATATCTATTTCGCCATTACTCTTAACATTGTTATTGTATTTAATATGTGAAAATGAGTGCCAGTGCATATTTTTCCCCACGTATGCGCTCTAGCTATCCGTTCCACATTAACATTGAAGTTTAGTCTCTTGTTCTTCTTTCTTAATTAACCGTATTGTCGGTGATGGGTTTTACTCGAGATCCAAGAACACGAACCATTTAATCCGATACCTGCTGTGAAATATATATTCCCATTGTCCGATATTTTATGCGCCGCTTCTGTCATCTCTGAAAAAGAACAACTAAAGCAGATGCCGTTGCTATAAACCGTCGCAAACTTGAGCTATTCCTGTCCCTACCCAGCAAGCTGCTTATATCCTGCGCGAGATGAGCGTTATGATGTATGCTGTTCTCTATGCTTTCAGAAGTTGAACAATAAATGAACTCACAATGTGAGAAGGCACTCATCATTCAAGTCAGGATCTTCACCATCTGCCGGTAAACGTTACAAATTTACTGCTGGGACCAAGGCTCCGCAGACATAGTAATACCTGACGCTTTATGAATACTTTGTTTTGCTATTTACTTTTTCTAGCTCTCATTTCTCTGGGAAAACATGTATTTGTTTCCTCCGCTTCTATTGAAAAATACGATATTAACTAATCTCACCTTTAAAGCCCAGAACAGTGTGGGAGAAGCAGAGAGAAAAAGATATATATATATATATTTTTTTTCTGTTGATGGATGGGTTTGGATGAGCAAAAAAAAAGGAGAAGTTACAAAATAAAAAAAAGTATGAAAGTACAGTATAAGGTATAGAAGCTTGTTTTATGGAATAGAACACATTTAAAGTAAATATTGCAACAAGAGTAATCCAGAAGAGCTGATTTAAAAAGGACGGGAGCTAATTGAAATTCTAGAATTAACCCTTTCGCTGCTGAGCAATTTGACGCCTGTTTGCTGAGCTCATTTTTACCGGTTTCGCTCATCATGTTTAAACGCGTTTTGAAGCCGTATTTGTTATATGACCCAGACATATTATGTATCGTTCTTTCCGGCAGACTCGGCAGATTCATAATATATCATTATTATATGTATACATCATGTCCTGTCTGTATATTATAAAAAAAATGCAATAGAATTGTAACATTTTAACATGGGAACGTTTGCGGTTATATTTTCTATGGGTTGCGCTTGTTAACAAAATTAGAAACAGGGAATCATTACATTTTTTGGGGGGACAATCACGCGTTTTTTAATAAACGCACCCCATACAAAAATCTTTAGTGCAGCATCATTGTTCACATTATAATTGAAATGGAAACAATATTGCTGCATTAACAAAACAAAAAAAAACTGTTTCTTTTTTTTATTTATTTATTTATTTTATTTACATTTTCATTTATTAAATTGTTTTCTTAAATTTTCACATGGTCATGTTTGGTATCGTTGGAAAGGCCATGCTCTGGATCTGGAGATAGGGGGTTCATTGGAATCCACTATCTCCACCATTGGTGGCAGCTAAGGGTTAACTCCAGGACTGACGTCATCGCACTATGCACGATGACACCAGTCATCAGGGGGAATCCCCGGAAGCTTGGCCGACATCCAAGATGTCGGCCAGCTCCGGGAAAGGATCACGAAGCGGCACTTTTTGGCGCCGATTCGTGATCCGGCCCCCATGGGGTTAATGCCAGGTACCATTTGGAAGGGCAGGCTGTGCCCTTCCAAACGGTGCCTGGGTTAACCCCCTGCACGCCGCTGATCGGGAGGGAGAGAGGTCCAAAGGACCTCCCCCCCTCCCTTTCAGGCGCCTCCTCCGCACATGCGGGGGGGGCGCCTGAATTAGGTATCATCGCACCCCCGCGATGACACCTAATTACTCCGGCGGTGGCTCCGGGTGCTGGGCTGACATCGAGTATGTCAGCCCGCACCAGGGGGGCCAGTGATCGGCCGGAACCCGGCCGAATGCTGACCCCAAAGGGAGGACGCGCTCAGCGTGTCCACTGCAAGGAACGATACCTACGGTTGGACGCGCTGAGCGCGTCCTTAGCAGCAAAGGGGTTAAACAGTGCACAAATCACAAATGCATCCAAACACTGACAGGGTTATTCAGATAGCGGTGAAAAGCAGGAGAATGACTGTAGAACTGAATATTCTAGGTTAAAATAGCCAAACCAGAAAAATTCTCCAATTTCTCTCACTTTCAGAATTGCCTATTTTGACCTAGAATTTTCAGTTTTCCAGTAATTCTCCTGCTTTTCACCACTCTCCGAATAACCCTGTGACTCTACAGTGGGGACACAGCCTCCTTAACACATCTTCTATACAGCCCTTCTTGGTCCCCAAATCAACCATACCCTCACAGCACCCACAAATTCATACAGCCCCCATATATAAATGCAGCCCTCATGTCACACATTACACAGTATTACTGTGAGTTTTATTGGTGTGGAGCTCTCTGATAAGCATGGGTGTGTATTGTGGGAATAGTTTGGGGGGCAGCAGCATATCATCTTTGGACCCAGGCAACACAATGTCATGGTCTGGCCCTGGCTGTATACATTGGCTGCACGCTGCCCTGCACCCTCCATATATTAGTTCTGCCAGAGAAAATAATGTAACACCGGCATCGCTAGCCTGCATCACACGTTCAGCGCAAGGGTTTACAGGGCATAGAATGGTCTCATTCCACACCCCCTGCACCTCACCACACACACACAGGCAGGCGCAGGAGCCCTTGCACTGCCTTACATCCAGGGCTGAGTGATGCAGAGAGCCCTGGACCATATGAAAAGCCCTGCAGGGCTATCTGTAATGTTTAAATGATCACCATCCGTTCTGGATGGTGACAGGTTAATCGGAATCAGAGAGGGTCTCTAATACAGACCCCCTCTGTATAATACCCGTCATCCACTGAATGGATTCAGTGGATAACGGGATTTACTGAAACAAACACCCCTTCAGTGCCATATATGTTTTACATAGAGCAGTGACTATCCCTGCAAGGAAAATGTGCAGTATGGGACTGGGTTAGGTAGGTTAACTGATGGCGAGTAACATAGAAGACCTGGCTAGTAGCTCAGGACCTGAAACTTTGAGCCCAGGGCTAATACATTTGTACAACACATAACACAACTGAGATGATACAGTAGGATATTGGAGGGGGAACCTAAGGAAAAGTACAGTCTATATGGAAACTGGAGAAATACATATCCATGAATCCGCTTGGTTATGTAATGAATAAAAATCTGTGTTATTTGTCGCATATATAAAGAAACAAAAGATTGAAGCTTTATTTGTTTCTCAAATGGGGTCATTCAGTCTATTCACTTTGTTTACACTTCAATATGAGGCGTTCAGTTCTTCAAGAGATGCCTTCTTAAATGACACTTGAAACTACTCTACTTTTATGAAAATAAACATTTATTTGAAGCCCTGGTGCTCCCTTTGTACTATCTGAGTGATGATGTATGCACAGTCTGGTTGTCATGGTAACCAAGGGAAACATGGGGGCAACCCACACAATATATCTCCAACACAAGCACCTGAGTTCATTAAGTCACCAACCGTTCATTTCTTCACGAGCTATTCTCATTAATGACATGTATCAACTAAATAAGCGAGTTAGAATGTTGAGGACAACTGTTTGAACCTAAAATCCACCATGAAGTGACCCTATATCTCTGTACCTTTACCATTGTGCATTGCTTGTGAGCATGTTATCATTTTACATATAATAGCTCAGAGTTTGGGCTAATTTTCACTAGAAAAGAAAATATTATAGAAAATTTTGTATGAATTATATATATAAATATATATATGATATTTTGGGGGGAATAGATCAAGAACAAAGATTCTAGTAAAACTTGAGATTATTTTGCCTTTTGTATTTCTACACAAATCTTTTCCTTTTTGGTGGGAATTACAGCCTCTTTGTTTTGCACATTTACTGTCGTTCAAAAAAATTATTTTCTTCTAAAACTCTTACAGGGTTATTCAGAGGGAGGTGAAAACCAGGAGAATGACTGGAGAAGTGAAAATTCTAGGTCAAAATAGCCAAACCAGAAATATTCTCCCATTTATCTGCTTTCCAAATCTGCTATTTGGTGTAGATTGTTCTCTTCTCCTGCCAATTCTCCTGATTTTCACCTTTCTCTGAATAACCCTGTGTGTGTTTCTCTGACACAACAAGTATTTCAAATCGATTTGAAATTTCAAATCGATCCGAAACCAAACGAAACGAAATACAAAACAAAATTAGTACCGAAATTCCGAAAACGAAATGATTTAAAAATGTAACGAAACTAAACAAAACAAATTTTTCAGCCATGCACATCCCTAGTGGGTAACTCATCAAGTGTCACTGACATAACCTAGAAAAAAATATTCCAATCATTCCTATGTTCCTATTTACATACAGGGCTATTCAGAGAGAGGTGAAAAGCTGGAGAATGACTGGAGAATGGAAAATTCTAGGTCAAAATAGCTGATTTGGAAAGTGAGATGAAAGGGAGAATTTTTCTGGTTTGGCTATTTTGACCTAGAATTAGTTTCGTTACATTTCGTTAACACACAGGGTTATTCAGAGAAAGGTGAAAATCAGGAGAATTGGCAGGAGAAGAGAACAATCTACACCAAATAGCAGATTTGGAAAGTGAGATAAATGGGAGAATATTTCTGGTTTTGCTATTTTGACCTAGAAGCCATTCTCCTGCTTTTCACCTCTCTCTGAATAACCCTGTATCTATGTATAAACTCATCTACTTCACATTCCCATTCTTATGTTCTGCAATATTCAATACATGTGCATGATCGATAAGGGGGAATAAATTTTCTTCACGCGTTTACTTTTCGCGACATTTGATGGACGGGCTTTTAATTCCCTTTCTTGACGGATTCTGCATGTTGAATTGCCGTTGATAAATCGGAATTTCATTCACCGCAGATTTATACAATCTCTGGCCTTTAATTTGAATCATGTAAACAAATAATAAGTGATGGATTCCTGAGCTTTGAGCAATCTTCTCACAGTGATTAATTATTCATTAATCTCCCGCATCAAGAAGCACCATCTTAATATTTGTAAACGTTACTTCAGAAGAGGGTGTGCGCCCTTTTCTTACCAAAAGTAGTTTTTTTATTTAATGATGTCGTCATGAGATGCTGAAGAATGGAATAGTTATCAGCTGCAATATTGAAAGGCCGCGAATGCTGAAAATAAAAGCATTTAACATATTTTTATTATTTTTATTTATTATGTTAAACAAAAACAAACAAACAAACATATATAAACAAACATTACATTTATATGGATGCTAGGCATGCCTATAGTCCTAGGGGATGGTTTGTTGCTCTTTGCGTCATTGGTTAATGGAGAAATAAAAAAAATTCTCCATGACCAGTAAAGCCCCCCCATATTTGGATGGTCAGCTGTTCTTGGGGGTTTGTTTGCAAGATGTTTCTAAATTATCTTTAATTCCAGTTTAGTTATTTATCTAGGACTCTATCACCTTCTTAACGCTAGTGCTAGCACTTTCATAAGTAAATTGAGGTGATAGCGTTATGCACAGATCACCTCCCGATCACTAACGGGTTAAAAAATCCGTTAGCGCATTTTTTGCGTGAACTTACTGTACTTTGCACTCCCTGTGCTTAAAGGGACACTCTAGGCAACATGACCACCTAAGCTATTTTGCCCGGAGTATCCTGCCCTCTGTCCCCCCTCCCTCCGCTCAGCGGTTCAGCTGAAAAAGCTGAAAACAGCTGAGAGAGGCGGAGTACTTTACTCCGCCCTCCTAGCTGTCAGTCAGCAGAGCGGGAATCATATTTCCCGCTTCTGCCGACTTTTGCCGAGTAGGAGACGTCATCGCGCTTTCAGCGCGATGACGTCTCCTACTCACCGCAGAAGCTGGCGGCTCCCTCTGAGGGTTAGTGTTGCGCGCATCCTCTTGCGCGCAACACTAATCCTCAGAGGGAGCCGGGAGGAAGCCTGCCGATTGGCTGGCTTATGTGAGAGGCGCGCATGCGCGCTTCTCACGTAAACCAGAAGCCAAGACGCAGCAAGAAGGACGGGAGCGGAAGAGGAGGGAGGTGAGTATAAAAAAAAAAAAACACCGCTGGAAACAAGAGGATTTTAGGGTAAGTATCACAGTTACAAAAAAAAAAAAAATCTAAAGATTTATTAAGGGAATAGGGATAGGTTAGGATAAAAAAACGGGGGGTGATTTTTTGAGTAGAGTGTTCCTTTAACATGGGGAGCGCAAAGAGTAAGCAATCAGTAATTAGCATTAGGATCACAAAGTCCAAGCAATAATTACAAACGGAAAAAGTTTGCTACAGCTTGGAGCGTCTGCGGAATCAGTTAGCAGCAGCTAGAAACCCCCCTGCCAAAAAATAAATAACATACTCACCTCTCAACACGCAGCAAGTACGATGGCACAATCCGCCACTTCTGGCCCCCGGGAGCAGAGGGAGACTGGAGAAAAAAAGGCCCAGTCTCCCTTTGCGATCACTCCGCAAACCTGCAGGATCTCGCGAGAGGCGAGAACCTGCTGGTCATGTGACCCAGCAGCAGAAGCCTCCATGGACTTCTATGGACTCCATGGAGGGGAAGCTTGCGATGGTACGTTAGCGCTAACTCGAGCGCCCTAGAGGCTATCGGCCGCTATGGAAAAGGCTGTTGGATTTAGTGTCTGCCTCGTAATCCACTGGTAAAACTGGGGAGAATTGCGACCTCAAATTTTTACACTTAGCGTCCCTGTTTTAGCTTAGGGAAGGTGATAGTGCCCCTAGTGTGGCCAAAAGGGAACTCCGTTCCTCCTGAATATATAGTGGAGGTTCTAGTTTCCTACGTGATCCTGCTCGCCTTGACCCCTGCAACTAATTAATGGACATTTTATTAAGCTGCTAGCAGTTCAGTATCTTACGCTCAACGGACCATATCATTATCTGCCTTTATGTTTCGGTAAATCGCCGGCCAACTTGCTAATCTATAGGTCTTAGGTCCACAATTTATGGCGTTAGAGCTCGTGTCACCCATACGCAAACCTATTACTTCTGTATTTTATTGGAGTTATGAAAATTCACCTGTGTCTGTAGCGCTCGTCAAAACAAATCCGGTTTATCAGAAAAGGCTGAAAAAAAAAGTAAAGTGGAAAAAGGAACCCCCATCTGTTACGGTTTTATTGGTAATTGTTTAACGGAGGACACACAAGTGGGAAAGAGCATCGGGGCCGTCAGCTTTCAGCAGACAGAGACAGTGAAGCATTGATCGCCGGAGTTTATTGAAAAGCCCAGATTCAGTTTAATAAGCAACAGTTAATAAAGGATGTTAACATGTCACTGTATCCTTGTAATATGTGTTTCCAGGAATGGATAAATAAGGAGAAATCTTGCAGAGTATTAGATTAGAACCTTTCTACGTATTTGGAGTTATGAATAATATGGATTTTCTATGAATAACTCTAAACTACAATCATGTATCAGTGCACTGATCACCCCTGTAAATCTCTGTAACCGTTTTACATGCGTATCCTTAAGAGGCAAGTCGATACACAAAATAAGAACTGAAGCTGAGGAATGGGAGGACGTAATCTTGCGAAGCAATAGGTTAAAATTGACTGAGACGCAGAGCATCTTTGTTACTGATACGGGTGACAAAACGTTCCCTGCCAAAGGGATAATGCAAAAAAAATTGTAAATGATCAAAAAAATTCTTGTTTACAGGATGACAGAAGAAAATGTTCTACTGTAGGGAAAAAACACAGTCTAACAACTAACAATGTGTGTGTTTATGTAAACAAACACACAGTAACTATATTTAGAAGTGAAACACATTTATAAATAAAAAATAGTAATAAATACACATCCTTATAGATAGGCAGTTTTATTTTATTTTATATATATATATATATATATTTATTTATATTATGCTAATACATATACATATTTTATAACATTAACTCTTTCATTACCAATGGATTTTTTTTTTAAATAATTTTAATTAATTATACAGTAAAACATATTTGGGAACATTCCCAATGTATTCCTTAGTGTAATTACCTATTTGGTTGAGGAATGGGAGGACATAATTTTGTGAAGCAATAGGTTAAAATTGACTGAGACGCAGAGCATCTTTGTTACTGATACGGGTGACTAAATGTTCCCTGCCAAAGGCATAACGCAAAAAAAAATTGTAAATGATCAGAAAAAATACTTGTTTACAGGATGACAGAAGAAAATGTTCCACTGTAGGGAAATAACACATTCTAACAACTAATAGTGTGTGTGAGTTTATGTATATATATATACACACACACACACACACACACACACACACACACACACACTAAATATAGAAGTGAAATACACTTAAAGAACAAATAATAAAAAATACAGATCCTTATAGATAGACAGTTTTATTTTATAATATTATATATATATACATATTTATATTTATATAAATACATATTTTATAACATTAACTCTTTCATTACCAAGGGATTTTTAAACTGCTACTGTCAGGAACCAGTGTTTTTTTTTTTTTGGAAAATAATTTTAATTAATTATACAGTAGAAAATATTTGGGAATATTCCCAATGTATTCCTTACTGTAGCTACCTACTTGGCAGGGGGATGTCACCATCTACTGGCCAAAAGGAGTTACTGCTGTTCAGGTCTCCATGCAGGATCTGCTGGAGAGATGTCAATATAGACACATTCCCAACCGGTTATAAAACGTGTAGGCACTTAGTGCATCATGCCCACAGTGCTAAAACATTGGGGGCAACTGCTGGAGCCCAAATTCAAATAAAAATTGTTTGCAACAAACAAATTGCATTTGGAGTGCTACAGCACAACCCGTTTGTGTTAACACGGTCTTGGACTATTGTGTCTGCTACCATGTATAAACGATCATGTTTTAATTATGTTATATAAAATAATTAAATGACAACTCATAAAAAAAAGCATAAAGGTTCACGCATTATGACAGGAACCAATGTTTTTTTTTTTTTAATAATAATTTTTATTAATTATACAGTAAAAAATGTTTGGGAATATTCCCAATGTATTTTGTATTGTATTTACCTATTTGGCAGGGAAACTCGATATCCCGAATAATGACCTTGCAAACACTTGACAGTCTGAAAGTAAGGATGACTAAAAAAAAAATCACATGATCCACAAAAAAAACCTCACGGAACCCAGGTACAACAAAATAAAGTAAGAAGCTGCACTCAATTGACAGGGGGCACTAGTGCAACCATATTTATAATCACAACGGCCAAATAGACATATTTGCTTTGGGGGGGAAACGCATTTCTCAATGCTAAGTGCTCTGTGGATTTGCACTTTGACACTTGTTGTGTAACTCATTCCGCAGCCTCAGCAGAATGAAATGAGTGATCCTGATTGGTGGAGCCACTTCCTGGTTTGATACAGAGTTTTGGTGTTCAATTTCCAAAAATGAGGGATAAAATTTACGTATGCATTGTTTTACTTCTTCTTGTTGATTGTTATTGTTTTTATTGGAAGGATAATGTGAATATATAGTATGTATAGAGATTTTACCATTTTTGAAAATAAAGCAGTCATGTGAAATAGTCTGTGCAGACTAGCATACAACCTACAGCCTGGTAAACGACAGGTTAATTTGCTGTCATCAAAGAGATGCTTTTATGCAATCGCTTCTTGCTAGACCTAGAATCAATGAAATAATTAATGTCTCAGCTACCTTTGTATAATTGATTCCAGGCCCGAAAGGCTTTTGAAACAAAATTACCTTTATATTCTTAAGAAAGGCCAACCTTATACAAGCTGATTACATTAAAAAAATCTTAATTAAGAAAACACGTTTATCCCATTTTTTTTTATTTAAAACGGCTATAAATGTTCAATATGTATAATCATTTTAAGATGTATTTAGCAATAATGAACTTTCAAACCATAATTACAAAACAAAACCAAAATTTAGACGTTTACCTGTCTTACTAATTGTGAAATATATATATATTTTTTTTTTAATTTAACCCATTCACTACCAAGTGATTTTCCAATAAAATCACTAGCAGGACCCAGAGGTTTTATGGAAAATCACTTTCAATTACCCACACAGTATATATATATATACACTATATTGCCAAAAGTATTCGCTCACCCATCCAAATCAGGAGCTGGACAGGTGAGCGAATACGTTTGGCAATATAGTGTATATATATATATATATGCATCCTACTGTATAGTTTCACTGCAGGTAAGCTCTATTTGACAGTCAGAGGGCTCCCTCTACTGGACAAACAAGCTACCACATTTACGTTGCAACTTGGGTTTCTCTTTGAGGGAAAAATGGAACTCAAAGTTTTTCAAACTATTTCAACATATGATCTGCTGTGTCCAATGTGTCACAACTTTAAACCCTTCACTACAGAGATCAAGATATCTCGGGCTTCAAAGGCACCATCCGGTGACCCTATATCAAGATATGCCCAAAAGCAAATTCAATTAATTTGCTGCAAACTAATTTTGTTTGCTTTTGGGCTACAGAAGGTGCCCCCGAAAGTTTTAGCCCTGTGGGCATAATGCCCGAGGTGCTAAAACTGTATAAAATCAGCTAACTGAATGTCCTGACATCATACATTCAGCAAGCAAACACAGTTGCATCCCGTGGTTCACTGCAATGGCTGTAACTCAATTTGGCAGTAGATAGCACCATCTACTGGCCAAATATGTTAGTACAATAAGACATTCTTTTGGGGATATTCCCAAATGTCTCTTACTGTATAATTAATTTAAAATGTTTTTTTTAAAAAAACACTGGTTCCTGACAATGTTTTTTTGGAAAAGCACTTGGTAATGATGGGTTTAAGGGCATGTTCAGGAGCCCATTTGTTAATGAATTTTGCTAGCAATAAAAAAAATCCCTTGCATGACTCCAGAATCCGGTCACATTGTGTATACATTTGAAGTTAAGCCTCAATTATAGGAAACATTACAGATGAATAGTTTGAAGTTCTCACATTAAATAAAGTGTTATAGACCAATGAATACAGAAATGTGTCAGTTAACCGGTCATGATGCACACAGGGAGAAGGAAAAATGGCACAAACTGTTAAATCTTAGCTACCCCTGTTATCTAATTTATGAGCCAGTTACAGGGTGATTCTTACAGAACAGAACCTGAAGTTTTTGTTATAGTTTTTAAGTAAATTGAAAGAAATTACTGAGAGTTTCAGGAAACTTACCTCCTCTTATGTTGAGCACATGCCAAGACAGCATGTGATGGAAGAAGCCACTAGGTGGCAGCACAGCCATGACAAAACACAGCCACCAACATATCACTCCTACAAAATTAAATGGCTTACTCTTTGCAATAGACACAGGTTTACTTCAAGCAAAATGGCATGACATGCAAAACATCATGAGGCAATGGTGACAATCCAGAGTTTTTTGGGATCATGTCATTTCCAGGAATCTGTGGTCACCCTTTTGACCCTATCTGAAGGAACAAGTGTACCTAACGAGCCTTAGCGGGTAGCATTAGGAATAAGATCCAAGACATTGATGATGCAATATTGAGATGCGTTAGCAACAACATGTTGCAACGCATCAACCTCTGCCTAGTATAAAAATGGTAGTCATTACCAGGATATGCTGTGATGGATGTGCTCAACATAAGACGAGGTACAAACAAATCAAAAAGTGCAATGGCGCCTAAAAGTATAAAAACAATGTCTTGCACATAAAAATAACTCAAAATGCAGCTATTAATTGGGTGTAAATGAAACAATGGACCCTCCAGAAAATTGTTAGATAGAATATAAACAAATAAACAAAACAATCCCAAAAGCGCAATGTGTATATGCGAGCAAATATAGAAACATAGAAACATAGAAAATGTCGGCAGATAAGAACCTTTCGGCCCATCTAGTCTGCCCAATTACATGGATACTTTACCTGGATTTATCTTTTGTTTAGGATAGCCTTATGCCTATCCCATGCCTGCTTAAATTCAATTACTGTTTTGGCCTCAACCACTTCAACTGGAAGACTGTTCCATGTATCCACCACCCTCTCAGTAAAATAATGCTTCCTGATGTTACTTTTAAACCTTTGCCCCTCTAATCTAATTATGAACAAAACATGCAAAAAATGTGGTTTACATGCTGTGAATAAAAGATATATAAAAACAATCTTGTAGTGTACAATCAAATATATAAAATATTGTGCTTTAGTGTAGTGCACATAAAAAAGAATTTCATAGACTGACAAAACGGCAATATGCGTCTCTACATTTGATAACTTTTATCGATACCTTATTTGTTGTTGTTTTGGAAATTGTCTATAATACAATTATTTTACCATATATTCAACTTTTTTGGCTCTTCCTCAGAGTTTGCCAACACCTAATACTGCCGATTCACATCTTGAAAACATCTACAATCCTTTAGTGAGGACATAGGGAGATCTTCAAGGTGGGATACTACCTTATTAAAGTGCCATATACGCATTTCTATGAGCCGAATTATTACGGCTCTCAAGGAGGTGAGTGCATCTGATTTAACTAGAATCTCTATGAAGCTGTAACATACTCGTTGCTCTATGATATTGTCTTCTTTATATTTTCTGGTAGAGTCAACAGCACTGGAGATGTTTGAGGGGAGGCACCACCCCTAGTTGGCACACTGCACTATATACAGAGCCAGTTGCTAACAGGCACTGTGACATGTGAGTGAGATTGTGCCCCTTTGTTTTATTTATTTTTTTTGAAGGTGTTACAACAATATTGCACTATTTGTCTATAATTTTTCTCTTTTCTCCCAAGTGTGGATGTCAACATTCGTGACGATTATCCTAAATATAAGATGAGGTACGTTTCCTGAAACTCTCCTTAACTTCCATTCAAATGATTGGTTTTTATTAGGGATGTGCATGGCTGAAAAATTTGTTTCATTTAGTTTCGTTTCATTACGTTTTTAAATCATTTCATTTTCGGAATTTCATAACTAATTTTGTTTCGTATTTCGTTTCGTATCGATTTGAAATTTTGGATCGATTCGAATTTCATATATCAATTCAATAGTTGATATCAATTAGAATTTTGGATCACTAGATAAAACCACAATTAATCAAATTCTGCAGTTAAAACAAAAGCTAGGGTTATATTTTAAGCTGTGTCACAGATTTAGTATTTGAGTCAAATTAAACAGTGAAACAAAATTAATTTGTTTCATAAAGTCCTTTGCTTACTATTACTTGTATTGTAAGTTAAGATCATTTCGATAATTGATATCTATTTGATAGTTCATTTCAAATTCAATAGTTGATATCTATTTGATAGTTCATTTCAAATTCGATAGTTGATATCTATTTGATAGTTCATTTCAAATTCGAAAGTTGATATCAGTTGTTCAATTTTTTCTTTTATGATGATGACACAGAGTAGAACAAAATAAATTCGTTACAATACGAATTCGAAACAAAATGGTATATATCGATTCGTTATTCGGAAGTACTTCCAAATACGAATTATCAAATTTCGTTCGAAACTCCAAATTTTTCTGAAACAAATGCACATTTCTAGTTTTTATAGCAAAAACGTTTTGTTCGCGTCTATTGTATGTTAGTTGCTAAACTTGTAATTGTAGGGAGCTGCTAAAGAATACTGAGCAGTGTCATGCGCAACCTCTGGTATTCTCTCATGAATTCCATAGATATATTGTGGGATGACACAGTGCTGGCAGATGGACACTGGAGAATTATTTGCTCTCTGTGTCCTTTGGTCTGAGGAAAGAAAACTCAGCAGATCACACCCTCTTCTTTGCTCAGAGTTGAGTGATAAGTTTTACACGTTTTCTTATTTGTTTAATTTTTTTTTATTCCAGTGTTAGGTGGTTTTGCAGATGCAAATATTACTTATCATCCGGGTTTGGTAAGTTTACAGTTTGTACGCAGTGTGCTTTGCATTTTTTTTGTTTCATTGTTCTGCTTGAACAGCCCCCCTTTACTTTTCAGTTAGACTTGTGCACCAATTTTCGGTTCGGTTCGGTTCGTATTTTGTAATTTTTCGTTTCGGCTCGTTCCGGACGATTTCCGTTTCGGTTCGTTTCGTTTTAGTTTTTCGTATCGACTTTTTTCGTAATTTCGGAAATTTTTCGTGTTTTTTGGAACGTCTGTTCTCCTCGTTTCAAAGTGTCTATTCGTTTTGACGTAAACTAATGGTTTTTCGGATCCGATATTTCTGTCGATACGATAATTCTGTCGATACAATAATTCTGCCATTTAGATTTCTCATGTTTTACAAGAAGGATACATTGAGATTTCTCTGGTTTCACAAGAAGGATACATTGAGATGGGAATGATACAAAATTACAGAATCAGCGATATAACCAAAAAATATGTTGTCCGAAATTACTGAAATGGAACCGAAATCAGGAATGGAGCCGAAATTACGAATGGAACGAAAATGATTTTCGATTTTACACATTTCTAGTCCATTCGAAAAGTCCGAACAAATTTTCGTATCGTTTTGTAAAGGTTTCGTTTTCGGAAAATTCGGATCTGAAAATTTTCGTAAAATCGGCCAAATCCGAATGCACGAATCGGGAAATTTCGTGAAAATTCCGAAATTCCGAAACCCGAAACGCACATCCCTATTTTCAGTTACCTTTCCATTAAAAAAAATCTGAGCCAGGTCACATTAAATAACCAAACAAACAAACAATGTACAATAATCATTAGGAAAGAACGTGTATAATTTGACATTGCAATACCTGATGTGTTTGGGTGCTTTAAAAAGATAATACTAAAGTGACGACTTTCATGTTATGGTGTTATAAATGTATGATAAATACTGAAAATTAATTTTATGATCAGCTGAGGAAATTGCTTTTTTTTGTATCCCATATTGTGTAAGATAAATGTTCTGTGTTTTTAATAATAAAAACTGTAAGCCTCCTTAATTATAGGCTGTTGTTAAGATTTTAGTAATACCGGTATTACTTCTAATAAGTGCATAGAGCGAAATTTATAAAGACATTAAATAAAATAGAAAGTAAAAAGATACAATATTTAAATGATTACATATATAGTTTAATATGGAATTTTTTATTATTTCTTTTCACAAATTATGCATATAATTACAAAGTGCACACATACACACACACGCATTAATAGAAAGCATTCCGTGATAACAATCACCAAACAAATCAACGCTGCATTCCCCTTGCAGATTGAAAAGGTATGCAAATGGAAAGTCCTAAACTATTAACTTGATTTAATTTTTTGCTTTGTGTGTGATTGAAAGATCACGTACAATTTTACCTTTTTGATAGAGCTGTCAAAGCCCCAGGCGCTGAACTTGAATGTCCTTGTTGGTGAAGGACTCTGGAATAGTTATGCTTTGATCATCTTTATAGTTATTTATTTATCTTAAACGGGAACTTATAAGAGGTATCTTCCAGCGTGTTGAAGGTTGTGCAGACTATTTTACCATGCTATCTTTTCTTAACGTTATATCTTAGCATAAAAGTCAAGCCAATCGGTGATAAAAATGTCTCCCACCTTGTGTTACATCCCATCCAAGCTGTTATCATCTCCTTGTAACCAGCACCAAGCATACTGGCAGACAGAACTCCATTTCTATCCTCTCCTCCCAGTAACCAGCACCAGCAGCAAGGTATCCAGATTCAATATGCCATCCACCACTCTAATCCAGACTGCTCTATTCTTGCAATTGCATTTTATGTGTGCATTTATTAATTTCTGGCTGATTAGTTGTCTTTTAAATTTCCTGCTCTCTTTGTTAGAATATTGCTCCAGCCAAGCCACAGACCTCTCTTGCAGCTTGGCAGCTGTACCAGGTATGAATGTGTGATTAGGGGCATTGTAATAGACCACAGGTTTATTAGCAGTTCAATGGAGAACGCCTCTTTCCCCCTGTAGGGTTAACTCACAGCCGATGCTTGATTAGAACTGCCCTGCCCTTATAGGAGCTGTGTTTCCCTCTGAGAGGGCAGTCTTGGTGCTGGGTGTAGCAGGGAAGGAAGCTAAATCCTAAAGCCAAAAGGAAAGTATGTTATTTTGTTTTGCTTTTTGGTAAGCGACTTAGCCGCCCAATATTATAGGTAGTAATACTAAATGTTTAGTTAGACTCCGCATAAGGAGTAGGCGTTTGATTTACATTTTTTTTATTTAGCTGCTTATGGTGTACCCTGTAATTACCGTGGCTGCATATTAAAGACAAGCAGGAAGCACTGATCCCAGAGTCCAGCGGCTATATCACACAGGTTACAGTAACCCAACTCTTCTTATGCTTTGTAAACTATGTATAGGAAGTTCTAATGGGAGGGTAGCAAGAGAATTATGAGAGAGTCCAAGGCCACTCATCAATTTCACTTCAAGACGATAATGCAAAATATTACCAGCTGCAAAAAGTTGGTGTTAAACTATTTTGCAACAAAAAAACCACATAAACAAATAAAAGTATAACATTTCTGATGCCACAGTGCGATGGAGGGCACAATCCGACACCTCCTCTCAGCTGGAAGAATAGATAGCTCCAAATGACATTCCACCGTCGCTGCAAGACTGCATATACGTAATCTCATGAAGTATTCTCTAGCATCTCTTTGAAGGCCTATGGACTCCAGGAGATGCTACTGGCAGGGTGCCGCTGGCCTCTACGAGCAGCTCCCAATTATTACGATCTGAGCAGGTAAATGTAATAGAGATGGGAAAAAAGACCCACTAATGGCTAATGGCTTGTGCCACATTTTCTAAATTGGCGGCTCTCTAGAAACAGGCTCAGCCAGAGTAGAGAGCCTGGAGTTTACTTCAATGTATTTTTATTATTTCTTAAATTATTTATTATTTTGTTGATGTCTATACAGGCACTCTAGGAATTATAAATAGCTGTAAAAAAAAAAGCTTAAAAAATATCAACTTAATTCAAAGAGCAGTTAACATACATTCGTAGAATATTTCTTCTCCATTAAAGCAATGCGTATAAGATATTTATTTTTCTTTCACATTGCCTCTTAGGTCAACAAGCGCCAAAGCATGGAACTTTAAAGCCATTTGAGTTGTATAATTGCAATCTCGTGGTTCAATATCTCTTTTTATCGTCTAAAACATGTGTGCTATGCGGCAGATATGCAAATTTTTAGGTCACACAGTTATGACATACTTTGATTCACCATGTTGATATGGACAACTTTTAAAAGTGTTTCAGGTAGGGAAGTTGGACATATACTTCCCAAAAAATATTTGATTTCTGGTACAAATGCTCTGATTTAAAAACCAACAAACAAACAAACGGACAATCAATAAATAAAATAATAAAAAAATATGAACTACTCCATTTATCTGATTGTAATATTTTATGTGTATGACCTCCCACCCCCATAACACCCCATCCATTAGTCTTTCCCACGTTATTTGACGGAAAATCCAGTTAATTGTAACTTACCAACATTGTTAATGAGGTTAAAGGTCTGCGTGTGTTATGTTCTAGTAATCAAGAAGCAAATTAATATAGCAGCTTTATGGGTAATGTCGAGGAGTGGAGGGTCTTCAGCAATGAGTGCAAAAACTAAATTTAAAAAAATGCAAAAAAAAATCCCCTAAAACGTATGGTATGGACAGTTTTATGTGCAATACAATTGAAGTGCTATTGCAGAGCAGCAAGCATTTACAGTGATGCTAATTTTATAGTTTTCTGAATGATATTTTTATGCTAAACCAAGGGCTAGTATAGTAGTTTAGCAGCAGGTAGTCTGACTTCAGAAGTCTCTATTTCCTTGGACACCAATAAAAGGAACATGCAGATCTTATTTTAACAACACAACGTGTCCGCGAATGCGATCTTGGAATCATTTCAATATTGGTTTAGAACAACATTGCAGACTCAATAGAACTCTGATCTTTATGTGTTTGTTTTTGTTTGTATTTTCTCTGCCATTCTTAAAATAATGCACTGGGATCGGTTCTTCATTATTTGGATGTATTTATTTATTGTTTCAGATAATTATTTATTTAACAGTCTTACAAGTAAATGTGGGAAATTAGCCCCTTCACTACCAAGTGATTTTCCAAAAATAAAAAAAACATTGTCAGGAACCATTTGTTTTTTGAAAAATCATTTTTAAATAATTATACAGAAAGAAATATTTTGGCATATTCACAATGTATTTCTTACTGCAATAACATATTTGGCCAGTAGATGGCGCCATCTACTGCCAAATTGAATTAAAGCCGTTACAGCTGCAGCTCGATTTTTATGTCTTCCCTGCATTGGCTGCAGAATGTCCGATGTCAGAGCATTCATCAGCCGATTGTACACAGTTTTAGCTCTTTGGGCATTATGCCCAAAGGGCTAAAACTTTGAAGGCACCTTCTGCAGCCCAAAAGCAAACAAAATTTGTTTGCAGCAAACTAATTTCTTTTGCTTTGGGCTCCAGATTTGCAGATCGAGATATATCGATATCGGGGCACCGGATGGTGTCTTTGAAGCCCAAGATATGTTGATCTCGGTAGTGAAGGGGTTAATATGAAGATTTTAAAATTAGAGGAGTATGTAAAATGGGTTATTTTTGGCTAAAATGCAAAAAAAGGCTTGTGTTTTATGATGTTAACTTTTCTGTCTATTAGGTGGATGTACATAAATAAATAAATAAATAAATTAAGTGGTGTTTTGGTGTTTCCAGTACTTTATCATGTGAGCAAATCTGTGTCCTTGGTTTAGAACAGGTGAGTGGGTCGCCAATTGTACACTCACTTTTGCCTTCCTATATATCTGGGTCTTCTTGAGATTTCCTGAAATTGCTACCGTGATGGCAACTGTTTGGAACAGCGATATTTATGAGAACACTATCAGGGTAATTCAAAGAGATTCGCAAAGTCACCGCACATTCGGTGACTTTTCGTTCGCTTCAATTCGGTTCCTTTTGCCGATCCCATTTCGGTGACCTTGCGGTGTATTTAGCAAGCACCACATGGCCCCCGAGTTGCAGGCGAAAGCTACTGCAAACCTGATGAAAACTAAGCGCAAAACCCGGCCGAAAACCAGCAAAAACATCTGGATTAATGCGCCGAAAACCACGGAAAAACCCGAGCAGGAGCCGATCGCAGCCTCCGAAAAAAGCCG